>OZ010613.1:49716153-49903653 GCA_963932145.1 Acanthosepion lycidas | reverse complement strand
GTCCAGTCTGTTACACATGCCGTTGCCTGCCAGTATACCAGAATTTCCAGAAAACAAAGAAACAGTAGTCACATTCCACACTATGGAAAAAACTAAAAATTAAAATACAATAAAAAAAAAAAATAACTAACAAAGCTGTTAAACAAATTCTCTTCTTTGAAGTCCACATTGGTTCCTTTAATTTTTCCCACAATAAAACCTAATTTCTATGAATGCTTGAGTTCAGCTGTAGGAATGTGAGAAGTCCATACTTTGTCACCAGTCCTTTGATTTTGATTTTTCATATCTATGTTTGTTTCTCTTTCTCTATTTTTTTTTTTTTTTTACATTTAAGTTATAAAAAAACAAGCTGATATTAAAAGAAAGGATAAAGTGTGGAGAGATACAATGCTATAAAATAAAAGATTAGTAAACAAAAAAGAAAAAAATCTTCTTGGATATTGGAATTAGCATATTTTCATTTCATAGTCTTTAAAGTGACTTCTCTCAGATTTCACTGACATTTTATTACTTATATATACATGTTCATATCTGTGTCAGAAGTCTTTGCTAGTTTTGTTAATACTTTTTATTTATATTGTAATATTGAATTGTTTACAAAATCAATATAAAATTTTTAAAAAATGAAACTTTTATTATATTTTTCTGCTATAAATGAATAATACTATAAATATTCAAATAATATTTTTTGGGATCATTACTATAATATACAATAAAAAATTTTAAACATCTATCTGCTTTTCATACATTCTGTCTTGCATGAACATAGAAATTAACATTGAATGGGGAATTTCAGTTTCATATGATCTTCAGTGCCATGTTGAGTATTCTGTATTTGCTTTTGTTACAACTTTAGTATCTATCCTATTTTTTTATAAGTCTACCATATCTAGTTTAGTACATTTGCTATAAAGATTCTTGAAAAAAATCTATAGAAGAATCTGCAACATTATTTGTTATGACCTGGTATCTTAGCTTCAGTTACTTTCCAACTGCCATAATGTAGCTTCCATTTCTATAGATATTTTCACAGTTCAAGCTTTATTCTGTTAACTTCATGAACTTAAGCACAGTACTAGATTGGCAGCTATGTTCACTATTGAAATTGTGAGTTGTAATTAAGTTTTATTATGCTAATAGTTTGTTCAACCATGTTTCTTGCTTGTGAACCTCTCTTCCAGCTTTCTTTCTGCAAAATTTGATATTCACAAATTTGTATGAAATGTTCGTCATCATCTGTTTCTTTGAATTCTGTTCTTTTATTGTCTTCTATATTTCTTTCACTCTTAGTAACCCATCTTAGTAGCTTTTTCACCTTGATTAGGGGGTGGCAGTTGAAATGATTTAAAAAAATAAATAAAAGCATACCCTTTCTTCAAGTAAGTTATACTTACCATTTTAGCTCTGATCTCCACTTGAATGCAAAATCCACAATTTACAACTTGCAGGAAGTGTTTTTATTTTTTTTCAATAATGAAAAAAACAATGTTAATGGCAATACTCAACAATGAAAGCTGTGACCAATTGAGATGGGGGACAAACCCTTAGAAGTTTGAATCACTTTTAACTTCTCAATTGAATCCTTATGTATTTAATTCTCAAATAGCACACAAATATGGGCGTGATTGAGAATAGGTGTTAGAGATTTTGAAATCTGACAATTCTTGTATACCCTGGAGTACTGATTTCTCTTGTATAATTATCAATAACTCTATTTTTATTAAATACCAAATCTGAATAAAATAATATTGTCCTTTTATTTATGTCTCTATGCATACTAGGTCTGGAAAGTATCAAGCCATATTGAACATTTTGAGAGGAGTCTTTGTGTGACCTTGATCTAAATTGGCAACCAATCAGAGAGGAAACTTGCTGTGAACAGACACTCTTCTTGTGGAGTTATCCAGTTGGCAAAAAAGATGACACTGTGATTTTATGGACTGTGTGAATTTTCTTTGTTGAAAAATATCATATCCAAGTCTATCCAGATTTGCCTTCTTATAAATCTCTGGATTTTCCGAAAGCTGAAATCACTATAAAAAAAGGAGATTTCAGACTATGGACAAGATTAACTGACAAGGCAGTTGATGACAAGAGAGTTTTTCTGATTGTTTTGAAAAGCAGCGATGATACTGGATAAGATGTGTAAAGTTCCAAAGACAACTAAGATACTATTGCTTGAGGTAGGTTATTTTTTTCTGATAATAAAATGGTAAATCAAAAAGTAAAGACAATTTCCATACAACTCCTTTATTTCAATTGATGAAGAACAAATGTATTTGTCTCTTTCTGACATAGTACCCCTGCATGGTGATGCACTTCTGGTTTATACAACAAGCTTCTTCATCCCTTCCAAAAAGAAGCTTTTCAGTTACTCACAGAGACTCATCAGCAGCACTTACTTGTTTGTGTACCCCAAGTTACCATGCACTATGGCTTGTGGGGAGCCATAGCTGATGTCCATGATAGCTGCCACTTGTGCTAACATGATTTATCAGTCTTCCCTGATAATGGCATTCAGCCTCTGGAGGTGTTCTTCTGTGTGCCATGTTTATGGGCAACCAGATCAGCCTTTGTCCATTACACATGTTCTAATTGTTATTTATCAGTTTTTCCTGATCATAACATTCAGCCTCTGGATGTCTTCTGCATGCAATGTTGATGGGCAACCAGATCAGCTTTCATACATTACATTTGTTCTTCCTTCTTTAAACCAATCTACCCACACCTATAACTTAATTCCTAGTGTGTTGATTGACGGTACATGCTTCATACTGTACCAACATCCAGTGATGGATTTCCACAAGCTTGACTCCCTCACTGTGTTGTTTCTTGATGAACCAATCACTGAGTGGAGAGTCCATATGTTTGGCTTTGTCACTCCCTGTCATTCAACTGAATGATGAAATGCTGAATGTGGTTAACTACCTATCATCTCATGCACATATGGAGTGTTGCATGTTGGTGCCTCCCTGTTGTTTTTACTGCATAGTTTCAAAATTGCCTTTACTTTCAGATTTACTGTTATATTAAATTGCTTACTTTCTGGGCAGTCTTTGTATTTACAATTTTACTTTGTCAAATAGTTTGTTTTTTTTTTTGTATTTTTTTACATTTGATAGTGAAAACAAATTTAGTCACTTTCATAAGGGAGTGCTGAAAAGTTCTTGTCCTAAGCCACTTTTCAACATCTGATCAGCTTACAGCCACATCATGCTGAAACATCAGTTCATGTAACCTCACCTAAGTTAATCTTTAACATTCTGGAGCTGATTTTGTTTCCAAAGCAAAAACTTTATCCTGCCACTGCAAGTGACTCTGATGAATGAATGAATGACAGGATGTTTGAATTTTGCACTTGTGTTGTTAGATCCTGCTATGGCAATAAAAAATGACCATTTATGGTAATTAAGCGGTGCAGTAGAGGTGCCTTGAAAAACAATGCATTGGAAAGGAAAATAGTGAATAATGTACAGTGTTAAGGGTTAAGCAATGTCATTCCTGGTCAGTACCTACATGGGTGACTACTTGAGAATACCAGCTGATGTAACTGATAACAGTTTGGAATTGGAAATCAGAAAGCTGAATTTCAATTCCAGTTGGCTTTGTTATATTCACTTACATGCAAATGTGGCACCATTTAACGAGGCAGAAAGGGGAAGGAAAGAAAAGAAGGAAAGGAGAGGCTAAGAACCGAATCGTGAGTGATAAGCAAGAACACACACACAGCTAAGAGACAATGGATAAAAGGATATTTTGATAAGTAACAAATGGCGAAAGAGTGTCATTACAATGACAGGGAAATTCTGAGTAAAAAGAAAGGGAAAGAAGAAAAGAATCAGATATGTTTTGGCATCGGCTGTGTTATCTAAGGATATGAAAACAAACTATTGGTACGGGAAGACATCTTATTATCAACTACAGACAGGCTGGCCAAAGAAAGAGAAAGAAAAATTCAAATGAAAATGTTATTTCGTTAAGTGATGAAAAACAGACAACTAAAAGGACTTGGACAGATATGAAAAATTAAAAACCACCCACGAGCATCCTTGGCCTGCGATAATAAAATTTTGTTATCAGGAATTTGTGCCGAAAGAAAATGAATGTGTTTTTTTTCTTTCTTCGAGGCGACAGACCGACTGGAACTTTGGAGATGTTTTTTTTTGAGACCGTGTCAAGAAGACCACACATTCTGATAATTAGCGATAAAATAGCTGACGTAAACCACGTGTAGAACAAGAGTTATGACCACCATTGTCATATTATCCCGTTCGCGGCTGGAGAAATGATAAACCATTAAGGGGAAGAAAAGGGAAGAGATAATTTTTTTTTTTAAGCAAGATATTTTTTTTCTTCCTGAAACAAAGCTGCAGATTCGTCCACACCCGACTAAGACATCATTGGTCGAGTGGTGATCACGTGATGAACGAGGGAGGCTGTTGCCGCCCATCTGGAGGATGAGTAAGAGAGGTTGCCACGAAGATGTGGGGAGGGCAGTTCACGCCCTTCTGAAGTATGATGAGAAGGTGGGAGTGAGGAAAGGTTCCCGAAAATGGAAAAAGGTGGGAATTCCTAACCAGAGAAGTGGATATGTATTTAGAATTATCGAGGAACCCCCCGGCGCCGACAAACTCACCCTGGTTTTGGTCGGCACCCATATAAACGAGACCCAGCAGTTCCCAGCGTCAGTCTCCGGTTGAGGCAAGCCTCGCAGATAGCTGACCAGGATTCGCGCACTTTCCGGACCCATCTCTTCAAATCAAGAACAATTATTTTGAAGAGCGACTTAGATCCAGATCACCGAAATAAGTTTTTCTTTTGACTTTCGTCCAAAGACCCACCGAAACACCAACTTCTTAGAGAGCAGACGACTTGAAGTGTTAAAACTTGCCTAGCGGAAAACGACGTGTCACAATCCATAGAACGGGTCGGGAGATAGATGCAGCCCTATGTAATGAACAACTAGACATAAAGTTTGTTACCTTTTTCTTTGATACTTTGAACTTTTGAGTTTTCATTTTATTAACCTTTTATGCGTATTTTTGTGGTATCACCCCCATTGGACTTGGTTTGCAGTATGGCCCCGATGACTGATTGATTTCCTCTGCCTAGATCAATTCACAACATGGGTAGGCAGACTGGGAATCAAAGTAGGACGTCACAGTTGGTGCCGTGGTAGACTGGGATAAAACGACACGGTTGGCGCTGCGACCAGGGGACCACGTCACAAAATATCCTTCGGAAAGGTCTGAATCCACCTTTTTTTTTCCCCAGCTATACTACTAGAACTTATATCAGTAAATCATTATCTCCAAAAATTCTTACAATCTAAAAAATACATTCTGGTTTTAAATAACCTGTAAAAGGTTGATAGGCCACAAAAAACAAATTAATCGATTCATTGTACTCCAACAGTGATGTGCTATTCCAACAGGAGAATGCATGAAGGTCATCAGGCCAGAATTGGTTTCAGGATCATTCTGGAGGCTTCTGGCAAATGGCAGGCCACAGCATTCACACAACGGTAGTCCAGTCTAACATTTATAAGGATATGATGGAGAGGTCTATTTCGACGAAAGATCCTACAAATACCAGAAAGATTTATGCAGTTGAGGCAGCATTTTTCAGCATCTTTTTAGAGGTCTTTTGGCCATTTGTGAAATCAGTGCCATGTTGAGATGAGGTCTTTTGCAATATTAGGCACCTATTAATTTGTCACTTAGCTGATTGATGTTATATTCAGCACCTCAAATCCAGAGTAAGTTTTGTAATTGTTTAGTCCACTCATCAGGAAGTTTCAGCAATTGTCTGCCACTTCTCTCATTTTTTGTTTATACTAAGTTTGATGTAATTTATTTATGTGCTAGTTTGGTGCTCTTATTATTGGTGTTAGGTTGATTTTTTTTTTTCTTTGTGCATGTATTATTACTTCAAATGTTACTATAGTAGATACCCATATTAAAATAAATGCCCCATTTTTACTTTTACTTTAGATGGTGTGTATTAAGTCTGTCTCTATTAGCCTGCTTGTATATTTTCTTTAGTGAGGTTACTTGAGTACACACTGTTTAAAGATAAACTGGAGTGCCTATTTCAAATATGAGTATCCACTATAACATTTTAAGTAATACTGTAGATATCAGTTTAAGAATGAATTCACTAATTCTTTAGAAATGTCTTTGTTTATATTTTGGATATTAAACTGAGCAGGTATAGACTTTTGAGACAAAAAATATCTTAGTGGCAGAGTGTACTTTCCTTAAAAGGGAAAATAGAGCCTTGCTGAACTGTGATGCCCTTTGTAGCTGAGTAGTAAAGCATATCAGATCAAATGGTAGTTTCTCCTACAAAGAGGGATGCAAGTTTGATCCCTGCTGGAGATCACATTTTCTTTATTGAAATTTATTGCTTGCTGTGCAAAGTAAAAAAAAAAATAAATAAAAATGGGATATTTATTTCAAATACACTAACATGTGAAGTAATAAAAAATTTGGATTAAAAATAAATCCATTAAATTTTCATATATTACATCACCATTTTTCTACATATCCATTATTCATGAATCTAACTTAACTCTTTCTAATACATAAAAATCAATGAAGATATATATACAAAATACACACAAGAAATGCTTTAATGAAAAATCAAACCAAAACAAAATTTTTCAAAACATCCTGCTGCATCTTACTTTTACACATTTCAGTGTCCAGAATGTTTCTCACACATAATTGATTATCTGTTACTTCATTACATATTACATGCATCTAATCAATAAGAAATAACCAAACACAATGCACCATTAATCTGTCTCTTTGATTTTTATCATGATCTCTGATGAAGCTTTAATAAAGGGAAACATGTTCAATTGTGATCTGTTTCCTAATTGTTTTTTATCCTATAATTTTGTTGGATTCTTATCTATACTTGATTTTTTACTCATATATATATATATATATATATATATATATATATATATATAGCACCAAGTGCTTAGAATGTTTGTTTGCTGACCAGGAGAACTGGGTTCAAATCTCACCATGATCAAATGGTGAAGATGGTGACTTTTTAATGTTATCAATCTGGGAAAGTGATCCCAGCATGCATCACCTTTTGGAAAGTGCCTGAAAACCATACAATGATTTGGCCCAAACCTTGCAAGTGAAATTGGGTAGATAGAACCATTTTAAAGCCATTTACACTTGTGCTAGTATAAAATCATAAGTCATTGTGGGTGGGGGTTTGAGACCAGATTATGCACTCTCTCCCAGAAACTGTAATTAAGGTGTACTCAACATAGTTGCAGTATAAACCACAGCACCTGCATAACAGGAATTGGCTAGTCACCTTAGCAGACAGGTATATCTCAGAAAATGAATAGCCTGTACAGGGGGTCGCAGAAGTCACCTAGGAATTTAAGAATCTAGTAATTTTACCATTTTTTTTTTTTTTTTTTTTTTTTTTTTTTTTTTAATAATTCAAAAATATTTTTCACAGAATAAAAATTCCAAAACCGGAAATATACACCAATTTAATTTTGAAAAATAACATGATGCAAATATCATTCATTTGCAACTTCACTAAGATGCATTCTTTTGATAGCATTTCTCCATAAGAGTGGTTATTAACTCTGGCTGCAGCCCTGAATTTTCTGCACAAAAGTTATCCCTGAGTTGCTGGATTTTCTGTGGTTTATTGATGCATACCTGCTCATTAAGGTTTGCCCAAAGAAAATAATTGAAGGTGTCAGATCAGGGAACATTGTGACCATAAAATTTTGGAATTTCACAAAATTATCTGTTGATCAAAAGTTTGAATTGTAACCTTCAAGTGTAAGGGTCTTGTGGGTCCCCCAAATCTATGATACACGGCCCTTCATTTTATTATATCTCAGTCTTCATCAGATAGTATTCATATAAATTCAAATTTTATTGTATGTACAATAATGGATCATATGCAATATATAGGTGAACAATTCAACTAGAAAAATTGAAAATAAATACAATGTATCTAAATACCTTTGTGCCCAGACTACATGAATTTAAGCATGCTGCTAGATTGGCATCTAGGTCCCACTCTTTTACAATTGAAAGAACTAAATGCAACTGCTACTTCTAATCCAACAGTTTCTTTTCTCATACTTCCCACCTGTGGAACTCTGTTTTGTTTATTTGCTTCCCTGATAACTACAATCTTCAAGAATTTAAATGTCATGTCTATCATTATCTTCTGTCCTTTTTTCAATCCTCCCTATTTTCAGTTTTTTCTCTCACTTTTACTCCCTGTATCCCTCTACATACTAGTGGTATTCTCTCCTTGCTTGGGGTGAAATGATTAAAAACATAATAGTGACCTGTCATAATAGATAATTCCATCTTAAATAAATCAACAATGTGTTTCAGCAATTTTTAACATCAACTTGAGATTTCTCATGTTAAAAAGTTGAATAATTTTAACACATTCAACAAAAAAATAGTGAATTTTATATATTGTTTTTTCAAGACTTGAGCAAAACAAATTCCCAGATTTAGACAAAAAAAATAAACCCCCAAAATGATGTCAAAATCTGCAAAGATTTTGCATCCTTTAATAGTCAGTTGTGCTCAGTTTAATTTATAACATATAAATGTAGGTATAAAACCAAATGTTGATAACATAGCAAGGATCACAAAGTACCCCAATAAGGTTAAAATTCCGGGCACTCAGGGTTAGCCCTGCTCATGATTGGCATTACCATTTTCATCATCAAAAAAATAAAAATAAATAAATAAATAAAATTCCACAATTTTAGTCACTTGTGAATTTGTCCATGAGTGATTCCTTATATTATATCTAAATTCTTAAAGAAATAAAAAAAAAAAAAAAAAATATATAGTGGATTCTCCCATCATATTCGACGTATGAAGGTCAAGCAGCTCAGTTCCTAGGAACCAATAAATGATATGATTTGATTATAGTGGTGAAAGCTATATATATATATATATATATATATATATTTCAGTTGTATGGAGATGAGTTTGTGACATGCTTTTGCAATCATCAGACAAACAGTTTGTCTGATGATTGCAAAAGTGTGAAACCCAAGGTTACAAAATCATATCCATTCAACTAAATATGTTCGCTCTATCACTGATATTGAGCGCTTTTCAATAAGTACTTATATATATATATATATATAGAGAGAGAGAGAGAGACTGTTTGATATTCTCTAAATTGCATTTATCTTTGAGGAAAAACAAAGACATATCCTCTGAATTAGAATTATAGGTAGAAAAACAGATACTGAATATTTTGACTCAAAAACTGTCGCGATGTAATAAAAGTGTCATATTATCATTGTACTGATAAATAAAAGCCCAAGACTGAATCATTCAGTATGTGACATTATATTTTATTCAACTCTAGACTTTGTCCGATCCAATGACCAGTGTGTTATAAAATGGTAAATTAATTAATATTTATAAAAGGTGAATAATTTGTTATAATCTTGTAAATAAACACTTATGATGGTAGTGAACATAGTTAAAATAATAACAGTGTCAATAGAAAAACCATCTTTTTGAAACACCATTTTTTTGTTGGCACAATGGTCCATGTTTGTCAAAATTTGCATGGTTGTATCAATAACAAAGACTGTCTGGGTTGCTTGTCTTGCCCGACAGATAGGGCATGCAATGCAGGGGCACTTTGATTGATGAGGTAAACTACCTTTTTTCTTCTTCATATAACTTACTGAACTCTGAGACCTGCCCCCCCCCCAAACCACCACAACTTGCAAGGATTGCCATTTTAGTTTACAAGAAGTAGATTGTGCTGCATTTGAAAGCTTGGCACTATGCTATTTTGAATTGAATTTAGTTTCATCAGTAGCTCAAATGAGATTTCTTCTTTCATGTGCTATGTCCCTTTAGGATGTAGGTGATCATGGCTCTCCACATCCTCCTATCCTTTGGAGCTCTCTGTGTTTTGTCCTTTTACTACTTCTCTCAAACCCTGTTCTGTCATCCACTTGCTTAAGCCCACTAGGTATGTCATGCATTGCTTTCCCTTGTCTCTCTTTCCCTCTATCCACCTTGTGAGTATCAAATTCTCCAAGCTTTCCTTTCTCATTACATGTCCCAGAAATTTCAGCTGCCTGTTCTTGATGTTAAGTATAAGCTTCCTCCTTGTTTGCATCCTCTCCAAAACCTCACATGTTCGATCCATGGTATCCTTAGTATTCTTCTGTAGAACCATACCTCCGTTGCTTTGAGTCTCTTCTTCATCTTTGAGGAGATTGTCCAACGTTCATTGCCACAAAGGAGGACAGATGTCACGTAGCAGTTCAGTACTCTTTTCTCTGTTACCAACAAAATCCTCCTGTCTCGTAATACTCTGCCTAGCTTTTGGAATGCATCTTTGACCAATATGTCTTTGGATCTCGGCTTCGCACTTACCGTTCTCTGCCAGAACACTCCCCATATTTAAATTCATGCACCTGTTTGATTTTCGTGTCCTTGACCTGTAAACCGCATTTTGGGCTCATCTTTTTACTGATGACCATGCATTTTGTCTTCAAAATTTAGTAACACTCACAATTCTACAATACAATATCTTTGTGCATTTTGGGTAAACAGAACTGCTTAACAAAACAAACCAGGAATTAAGTTGCATCAAATGGCCAGTACAAAGTTGCTCATATGAACGGCCTTATTCTACTGCTATGTTAGGCTGTGTAATTCTTTTTTGTATGCCAGGAGATCCCTGTTTTACACAAAGATAACAGTCACAGAATGCTATTGGCATCCTAATTCATTTTGGTATAGATCAGCAATTCAAAAACAGAATAAAACATGATCGAAGTAGCATCAAATGGCCAGTACAAAGTTGCTCATATAAACTTCCATGTTAGGCTGTATAATTCTTTTTTGTATGCCAGGAGATAGATATTTTACCCAAAGATAACATTGACAGAATTTGACTGACATTTCAATCCATCTTGTGATGAACATAAAAGGAATTTAAATTGTTTAGAGAAATATGTAAATAAAAGGGGTACCATTATTGCTTTTGTCCTATTTCCAAAAGGCAGAAAAGATAACTACACTGGGAATAGTGTGTTTCAAGATATTTTATAGTCCCTAAAATCATAGTAAATGCTTTTCTGGTTTAAGAGAAGTATGATGTTTGCATGTTGGAGCTAATAATTCTGTGATGCTCACAAAGAATTAGTCAGTTCTTTCACTATATCTCAAGTTTTAATCTATTGAGCCTGGGCACTTAACAAAGAACAAAGATTAGGTTTTCTGAAACTTAACTGTACTTCTTCACTGATTATCCCAAGACATTTGGGGTAAATTTTATGACTTCAAAACTACCTGTGTAACAAAACAAAAGGAGCAGTGAATGATGTTTCAATTGATGAGGTAAGCCACATTTTTCTTCTTTATATCAACCATAGAATCATGAGATCTGATCCCACTTGCTGAAATAGCAGAGTTACCATTTTAGGTTACAAGTAGAAAATTGATACATATGATTTTAGATAGAATCATTCGCCTAACGAGCAGATAACTTTGTGAGTTAGTTCCCTTTGTACATTTAACGAACAACTGAGATGAATTAGGTCCCTTGGCACAGTTAGAGATTTAGTCCAGTGGTGAGATGTGGTTGGAACAAGATGTCCACAACCAATATCCAGACTCACACTGATAGGGGAATGGGGGTTGGCTGAAGATATACGTGATGGTAGCCTATAACCTCACCTTAACTTAAAGGTAGTAATCTTTTAGAGTACAATCATTACCTATTGTAAGTACGATGTTTATATCAGGTTTTATTGTTGTTTTGCATTGTAACGGTTAAAAATGGTAAACTTATTTTGGCATCCCTCTTTTCATTTCTCTTTAGTACCTCATATTTATATGTTTGGGAGTTCCTTGAGGTAACAAGTCGTTTATAAAATAACAACCCAACAGTTACATTTAAAAGCTTGCCATAACAATATTTTCAAATTAATTTCTTCATATTAGGAACCCAAGTTAAACTAGCTTTTTATTTATATTTCCATGGGTATTTCAATTTTCAAATTTCAACACCATAAAAGATACCTATTCAATAATATTTTTTTTTTAAATCTTTAAAATATTGAATATTGTTCCAAAAAATATTTTCATCAAATCACTTTTGCTTCATAAAATAACTTGTAAAAATATATATGTTTAAATATTAAAAATGGTTTTCAAAAACATTTCAAATACACAACTGTTCAAAAACGACACAAAATTGCAAAAGAAAATTATTTCCTCCTAATTTGCTCTTTAAAAAAATTTAAACTCACATTAAAGAAATCCTTTCTATCTTAAAAAATAATTCAGTATGATTTCCATTTTTTTGTTTTTGTTTTTATATTCTTTTGAAAATTTGCTGCTAGTTCCCAATATTTCCACCCATTAGTCAGTTGAAATTTATAAAATCTTTCTCATAAAACAGTTTTTCAGGAAAATAGGCTTCTCAAGTTCACTGTTATTGCTCTTTCTAGTACAGATGGGAGTTTCTTTCCTAAACTTTTGTTTAAGTTTGTGTGGAAAGTCAACATCTGCATTATATTATTTTCTCTTCTAGTTAAATGTGCTACTCATTTTAGTTGTTGCTGTTGTTGTAAGTCTTCAAGTGATATTGTTTTTACTATTTGATAAATTGTTTAATGATTCTATAGCACCAGTCTATAAAATCTGATGAAAGACTGTCTTCTTTATGGCCTAATGAATTCATTCACTCGAAGCCATTTTTAATCATTTATCTGTTGTTTAAGGCTGATAACTTAGATCAGTGTTTTCCAAACTTTTTTTGGCTATGTCCCTCCTAAGCATCTCTAAAATCCTGATGCCCCCTGTGACATATAATTCTTATTATTCAAAAAGTGAACTCCTATTCACATGGAGTAAGCCTAAAAGGCCATTAACTTAACTTTCCTTAAGAACTTGAGACTGCATATTTTAGAATTTTACAAGATTTATAAAAATATTGTTTTACTAATATATATATATATATATATATATATATATATATATTCAGTATATGTAATTACACATATAAATATATATATATATATATATATTGGGGAACTTTCACATTGTGTAATGGTTAGTAAGCTTGTCTCGCTAGATAAATTATGACTGAATTGTAAGTTTGATCCTCATTGGGTGCTCCATTCATTCGACCTTGTGCCACATCTAATCTACATTTAGAAAATCACCAAACACACAAATGTTTTTATGTATGCATACTGTATATACACTAAAAAAAGTATTCACCATTAATAATTCCTTTTTGAATTGCCTGTGGGGTGGGTGCCCCACTTTGTGAACCACAGGTTTTAGACATTTCTGAATGAGAGTCAAGATCTGATGATACTATTTAAGAACATCTCTTTGACAGTATTTGTAGTATTGTAGATATACAGTACAAAAATTCAGTTGCTCAACAATTCAGAATGTTAATGACTCTTCTCTAAGTTATGGAGAAGATAAAAAAAAAATGTCTTTGAGAAGTGTCATTAACATTCTGAATTGTTTGAGCAACTGAATTGAAAATTAGGTTGGTGCAAAAATAATGTCGTTTTCTTACATATGTTACTATGTGAGAAAACGACATTATTTTTGCACCGACCTAATATTTTATTGTCTTTGGAATAACATATGTAAATTTTTTATTTTTTTTAATATAAATTTATGATCCATTATTTACACTGTCTATTATCCTCATCTTCACAACATTTTGGCTGTTATGCTCTTTGTCCTTCATCAGGTACTTCTCAATCCAGGTGACCTTCAAACTGAACCCTTTATTTACTTTATGGAGATTATTCTCATTCTGTTGACCATGTCTAAGGATATCTTACCTAGTTCTTATTTTAGTACTACTAAATTATTGCTTACACTGTTTCCACTGAGTCTAAGTCCAGCCCAGGGACAAACCAATCCACTAACCTATTATCCCTTAGGACAATCCCAAGTTTAGAATATGGTGCCTTAAACCTAATTTACCTGCTACTGATATTGCTGCTTGTTACACTTGGCTGCTATCATCTCATGAAAGTTGAAGGGTACAATGGCTGAAACATTGTGACAATAAGAAAGAGAACAATAGACTGAGTGTAAATAATTATAACTCCTCATCCTAGAAATTTAAAAGAAAATAAGACACATCAAGAAATGACAAACAAATGTTTTTGTTTTTTTTCCGATTTATTTAATAAAATATAAATTTTAACAAAAAATATTGAATGTAATGTATATAAAATTGTTTCTCAACATATACTCTGGAATAAAATTTGTAATTCTAATTAAGTTACATAAAGATAGAAAAGTGGAGGTAGAAAGCCTGTGCAGATTTGATAAAAGATGGTGGAAGAAACAAACAAATAACATAAAACAACATGCATATATATATATATATATATATATATATATATATGGTGCAGTTTAATTTATATTACATGAATCATTCATACAAAAAACTGAAATTTCTTACCGTTAAATAATAACACATTTCTAAAAAAAAAAACAACATATTTCGACTTGCATCTAATCTTTCGTGACCCATTATTACCTGGATGTATTATAAAAAACAAATCAATTTCCATGACTGATGATGTCTGTATGAACAGATGAAAGTATTAGCAAAAAAAAGAACTTATACAAGTTGAATTTATTAAAGACAGGGATCATAACATTCATCTGGAGATTCATGGGTTAATGTAATTTTAATAAAATTTGTTTGCGAAGATGTATTCTCGCCATTTATATCATTAACTTCACTAATCTGTTTTTTGTATGAATGATTCATGTAATATATATATATATATATATATATATATATATTAAATAAAGATTGTCCTTGTAGCTTCTTATAATATGTAGGTATAGTAGGAAGTTGAAAGAAATAGATAAAACATGATAAGAAGACTAATAATATTTATTGTATATTAGTAGACATTTTGACCAAATGGAAGCATGATGAGAAAAGGTCTGCCTAATTTTTCACATCTTAGGTTTCTATTTGTTCTAAATGTCTACTAATATACAATAAACATTATTAGTTTTATTATCGATATTATTTTTGTTTTTATTCTTTTATTGCCCTACTATATATGTTTTTTTTTTTTTAATGCTTGTTTTTCATAGAGTGCTTATCTATTATGACACTCACCCTTGACAAGATGCCAAGGACTGATACTTTCATTTCATGTTAGGCAGCACACTAATACTCTGGTTATAGGCAAAAGTGCTTATATAGATTAATACAAATAGAATTTATCACTTAGATGATTGATGTTATATTCAGCACCTTGACTGTAGTTTTGTTGATAAACTTTTGGTAATCATTCTGTCCACTCATCAGGAGGTATCATCAATTGAGAGATTATATATATATATTTGAAAATTATAACATAAATATGTTATAAAATCACTAAAACCCTTTATTCTACATTCAGCATCATCACTTGATAAGACACCAGAGGTGTTGAAACAAAATGACTATTTTTGTAGTGATTTTATAACATATTTATTTATAATTTTCGAATAAATAATTATATTTGCTCTATTCTGTATTGAACACTCTTTTAAGAATAGTAATTGTTGGTTATTGGAATTTATTCCATATACACCAATCCTATACTTATATATATATATATATATATATATATATATATATATATATATAAGTTGGCCAATAAAACAGTCAAATGAAAGGGTACCAATGAAATCAGTACAAAAAAAAATTTATTAATATTAACCAGGTGATTATTATAATTGTGTGTTTGTGTGTGTATAAATATATATATATATAATACACACACAGTTATGTAAATAATTGTGTCCCTTTTTTATATATACTGTGCTTGTAAAATAAATAACATATCACATTAATAGATTTGTTCTTTTTCTTCCAGTGAAGATGAGTAGGAAATTATTTCTGATATTTAAATTAAAAAAAAAGAAGAAATAAAACACTTGAGTCCAATGCAAGACAAAGATTTTATAATAAGTTAAAAAATATTAATAATTGAAACTAACAGACTTATTAAATAAGGAACAAGTAGGAAAATCTTGATAAAATTTCACGTGTTTCATTATTTAATTTGGCTTCATCAGACATTTTTAGGCATAATGCAGAATTATGTTTCTGTTTTGAAATTCTGTGCTGTTTCATTCTCATTGGTTGTATAATTATCACACTTATATCTTATGATGTTAATTTTTATGTATCAAATTTTTAATTTTGTGTTTTGGTTTCATTGGTTCTGTGTATGTGTGTGAACACACAAGCTGAAAATATGGATTCAATCCAACAGTGATTAAATAAAGAGCCAGTATTAAACTCTTAAGTTTAACAAGTTTCACTATTTATTTAGCTTGTGAAGACTGATTTGGAATATTTTTGAAGGTTTAAAAAAAAAAAAAAAAAAATCAGTCTATATTTGAATTTATAATGAATATTGGGCTCTATCAAAGAAACTATATATGTTGCAAATATGAAATATATATTTTTATATGTAAATCAAAGAAAGGTATCCTTTTTTATTAACTTTACTTATATCAATAACATACACGTATGTATGTATGTAAAAATCAAGTAAATATTTTTTTGCACACGCACACATATATATATATCACATTATTTCTAGAAAATAAAGGAGCCATTTTTGTATAATGTATTGTACTTAAAGCAGTGATTTTCAACCAGCATGATACGGTACACTAGTGTGCCACAAAATATTGTTACAACATACATATATGTGTGTGTGTGTGATTAGTAATGGTACAACATTAGTATTTGAATAAATGAATAAATATTAAACTTTTTTCAAATAATTCTTTTCACTATTCTTTGATTATGTTATTTTAAATATTTTGTTTTAATATTCATTTTTTAGAAAGTATTTTTTTAATTTAATTTTTTAAAATTTTCTTTTATTTGAATAAATAAATATTATACTTTTTTTTTTTTTTTATCTTATTGTATTCAACATTCTTTGTTTAATTAAAGATTCATGGTTTTATTTCATAACATTTAAATGTATATCCTTTAAAAATTTTGCTAAGTGTGCCATGATATTTTCATTTGCATCTCGGTGTGCCGTTGCTTAAAAAGGTTGAGAAAAACACGACTTAGAAGTACAAATTCAAATGGACATTTGCTACATTTATCTTCAATTGGTCAACAATCAATGTCCAAGTCATTTTCTTTGGAACAAATTGGCTTTATAATTAAATAAGATGAAGCAATGGCCAAAAAATAAAATATCTTCAGAAAAAGTTCCAACACTGACATCTGTGTTGCAATATTTCAGTTTTTTCAGTCAATATAATTATTAAACAACAGGAGTTTAGCAGAATCCGATTCAAATCATCAAAAAGCAGATCAACAAATTCTTTAACCAGTTGAAATGTATCAAGAAAAAGATGTCTGTTGATTGTTCTTTCCATTCTTGGACTAAAATTAGCCAAGTCACAGGGATACAGATCTGAGAGCTTACTGGGTGCCAAATGTCTTTGACTTGTTTTCTCCATTGACAGCCTCGTAAGTAATTCTTAATATTTATTCTGCAAGAATATTTGATGATTTCTTACTGGAATGACAAGGATGAAAGAGGAATCAATGTCCTTATTATTGATGCATCTATGGGACATTGGTCTGTACAATCAGTGTTGAACTTCTGTGTTCACCATTCTTCTAAGTTTCAGACAACTTCACTCTTAGATAACCTTACAACATAAATGCAGACATCATTTCTAATAGACTCCAATTTCTTGATTTTTCTCTTGAGAATATGGTTTTTCTCTGAAAGGTCTCTCTCTTCCTGAAATAAAAAAAAAAAAAAAAAGATTATAAAAACAATATTCCTCAACAACAATTGATCAACTCTGATATATATATATATATATACTAAATTACGTCAGTGTGGTGTATTTACTCAGACACCTTAGTACAGTACCTGGACACCCTTGAAGATCAGCTTCACTCTACTAGCAAATTAGTCTGCAAGTTGAGCTAGCTAGTGAGTGTTGATGCATTTACTTTATTTCTTCAAGGTTTTTTCATACAGTGTAACCCGGATATAAGAGAAACCCAGATATGAGAGATTTTCTCTGTTCCCAAATTAGAGCCATACTTACCTATACAAAATAGACCAAACCCGGATATAAGAGACTTCTTCTCCGGTCCCGACAACTCTTATATCCAGGTTACACTGTAGTTTGAAAAACTTGTTTTTAATAATTTCCCCTCCATTCTTCACTCCCATTGTTTAGATATTCCCATCTTTTTCAATACTCTTGTTTATTAGATTATCTGATTAAGCCCCCCCCCCGCCTCAATCCTCCCTTTTTATTACAATCCCCACCTTTTATTTTGCATCTGAGAGTAATATAGCTGACTCATGTCTCCTGCCACCCCCACAGATAAATAAAATGAAAATGTTATCTTGGAATTTTATCTTGAAAATTAACTCGATTGTCACATATAAAAAAAATTCTGCTTCTAAAATCAGTAGAAGTAAAAATATATAAAGAAAGCTAATGTGAAACTAAAAAAAAACAAAAAAAAAGCATAAGTAACCTGATCTCCCCTACTTACTAATAAGATTTATTGATTTAACTCGTATCGTGTTTGGTATTATGAAAGATTTTTCATATCAAATTTTCATTCTAGCTTTTGTCAAGGTTGACAATAGCAATTTTGTTTTTATCACTGCCTGAGCTGTAATTATAGGAGTAGTTTTCTCAGATTGTGACATGCCAGCAACTAGACATTTTTTAATCAAGATATCTCGTAATTAGACAAAACAAAGATATGGATTCATAGCGTTCTCCAAAGCCTGGATTGTAGATTTAATATAATTTATCGCCTACTTTTAATTTACACTCTACAACGATTTGTCCCGAAATAGAAAAAGAATGCAAGGGAAATAATTACCTATACGCAAGTTTTTTTTTTTTTGTCTGGTTATTGCCCTTGAACGGTTATCCTCTCTTAAGTTGCAAATATCTTGTAACTGATGTATTGCCATTTACCTTGTAACTGTCGTATACTATCATAAACTGCTAAATCATCTATAATTCAGCAGACTATCATTACTAGCTTATGGTCAGATGACGTTGAAACAGCGTTTTCCGTGCAATTACCAAAGTTAAGCAACGTTGAGCCTGGTCAGTATCTAGATGAGTGACCACTTGAGAATACCAGGTAAGCTTGGATGTGTGAGCAGTGCAATGGATAATGACTCAGAACTGTTAATTGGACAGTCGAGTTCCAATTCCCGCTGGGTTCGTTATATTCAATGTTGTATCCACCTCTGCTCCCCAGCTATGGGTTAATTAGCAAGACTAAAACCATTATTATCTAAAAAAAATCCTGGTTTTAAATAACTTGTAATGGGTTGATAAACTGTAGAAAATGAATTAATTAATCAGTCAAACTATCATTCCTTTCTGCAAACCAATTTCTACAAATCATTGAGATTGATATGCCATAAAACAAACCAAACCAGACCCTTTGAATTTCAGGATAATTTACACAGATTGAAATAATTTTGATAAATTAATACTGTATCTGAAAAAGCATTAAAGCACAAAAAAGCCACAGCATGATATTAAGGTTTTTACATTAAGAAATTATACGAATAATACTTTTTTGATGTGCCATATTTGTTCAGGACTTTGGCAATCATGTCTCTTCACAATTTCTTATCCTTTGTAGCTCTTAATAAATTTTGTCTCTTTGTTATCGCTCCTAAAACTTATTCTGCCATCCATTTACTGAAGCTCGCTCGGTAGGTTATGTGTCGATTTCCTCTGTCCTGTGGGTATCAAATTTTACAAGCCCTCTTTCCTCAGAATGTACCCTAGAAATTTCAACTGCCTCTTAATAGTCTTAAATTGAAGGGAATGAACATCAAGGGAGATAACTGCTGGCTTAAGTTAAGATATGCATACAAAGCTGTTTACTGTCAAGAAAAGAAACTAAATCTGTTGATAAGAAAAAGAAAACAAACGTACGATTTGCATTTTAATTTTTTCTTGTTTCTTCTTCATTCTGTGTTTCCGTGCGGACAATTTGTTTCTCTCTTTCAATTCTTCCCTTCTCGTCAAATCTTCAGGCGTCAGCTATAAAAAGAAAAAGAAGAAAAAAAATGAAGAAAAATGTCACAAATTAATACTTTTTGTACGGTCAAGAAATAACAGAATGAGTAATGGTTGGACTCCGTTGTCCCTATAGAAGGTAACCATGATAAAAAAAATAAACATGGGGACCAGGCATAGGGCAAACGGCCACCACCTGAATCCAAGAAGAGCATTTCACCGAGAAGGTACTTAGGTAGGCCTCTGCTAGCCACATACACAGGATCCCTGCCGATCAAATGCACAAGGTAGGGACCAGGTATAGGGCAAGAAGAAACACCATCAGCAATTTTAGATAAAAGGTGGATACCAGGTATAGAACATGAGGAATCTTATTTTTTAGTAAGCGTCACAATTGAGAGGAAAAAACGTGTTTTTCTAATTAATATCCAATGGGAACTTAGGCAAGTCTCTCCAGGCCTCGTACGCATAGTCTCCCTCCTCCCCGTTTTAATGAAGAGTGGAGATTCGAAGTTAGCTTTGTCAAGCAAAATTTAAACGTTTCCAAATCCATATCAATGAAAAGAATAGAATAGACTTATTTGATGTATCAAGACAAAAGAAATAAAAAAAAATATTTAAAAAATCATAAAGTCGATTTTTATTAGAAAATATAAGAGTTCTTACTTTATAAATCTTGTTAAATCATTTGATAAGCATACAAACCATATTTTTTCATTTACTGGGAATTATACGAAATGCTTAAAAGAAAAAAAAACGGAACAAGCGACAGAATTTTAAATACATTTTTCATTTCTATAGCAAATATATGCAGGGCCGGTGCAAGGGTCCCATACCCCCTTCGAATCTATGATATGCCCCCAACTTTACTACATCTTAATTTTCATATGGTAGTATACAATTAAAGTAAATTTTATCGTCACCTAAATTATGTGCAATAATGGTGCATATACAATATAGGTGAGCAATTCAACTAGAAAAATAAAATACAATGTATCTAAATATAAATTAGAGACATGTCATTATTCCATTAGAAATAAATCAACGATGTTTTTTGTTGCATTTTAATGTCAGTTTCAGATTTTTCTTGTTAAAACGTTTAATAATTTTAGTACATTGAACTTTAAGGATAAAAAAATAGTGAATTTTATATGGTGGTCTTTCGAAACTAAGGCACGAGTAAAATAAATTCAGGGATTTGGATAAAAACAAAAAAAACACACGATCCCCCCTCCCCCCAAAAAATAGAATGATGTCTAAATCTGCACAAATGTTGCCTTCTTTAACCCCTTCCCTGCCAATTATTTTGGGAGAAACGTTTCATTTTATTTTTCAGACAATTTTTTTCTTTATTTGTTAAAGTAACTAAGAAACTGAGGCACCATGAAGTATCTGAGCGGTGGCTAAGGCCTAAACATACGAGTTCACAATTGGACTTGTTTCAAGTTAAGAAGGGCATAAAATGAATCAAGATCGACGTATAAACACGTTCGTAGCTGATTTGGGACATGTTTATTCGTCCGTGTCTGAAAAACACTGAGTAAAAAAAAAACAAAAAACGTATACATCTACGCCAGTTAATAATCACTTGTGCTTAGTTTAATTTGTAATGTAGGTAGAAAAAAGGAAGATAACGAGGTTTACAAGGCACTGCCTGGGGCTAAAAATCAGGTTTGCGGCATCCCTGTGAGTGTTAAGTTTTCCAAGTCCTCCTTTCTCATTGTGTGTCCAAAGAATTTCACCCCTCTTTTACTGATTCTGTGTGTAAGTCTTCTTTCTCTTGCAATCTTCTTTAAGATTGCCTTAAAAACGAAAGCATTTTGGTAAAGAGACAGGATTTACTACAAGCCACAAAACTTGTCCACAGACGACCCTAAGATTTCATTTCTCCAGTGTAGCGATCTGGCTAATTTGAATAATAAAAACAGAGACATCCTTATTAAATGCAAAGGAAATGACATATACATACATACATACATACATACATACATACATACATACATACACACATAAAAGGAGTGCAATATTTGATAAAGTTATTTTATTTCGTTTTTTTTTTTTTTTTTTTTTTTTTTTACCCATTAAATTGGTCAGATCTACACGCAGGGAATAGAACAGTGTGTATTTTATAAGAAATATAAAACTCAGCGTAAAAGCAAAAGAAAAAAAAATCATCTGAGATGCTAAAATTAAAAAAGCTATTAAAAAAAAAATTAAATTTAAAAAACAATCTGGAAAATATTAAAAATAAACAAAAAACCTAAAAGAAAGTAAGCGTTTTTTTTAAGGCTAAAAAATATAAAAATAAAAATGACTGAAGATAATTTAAAAAATATTAATGTTTGATGGATATTTAATTTATTTGTCAAATAAAATGATGTCATAGATTAATTCTGAAATTCACGTGAGTAAAGGGTGTTAGCCTAAATTTAACAACACAAAAAGACAATGAGTGGAAAATTTTACACTGGCGTCAGACTCATTGTGTATGTGTAGGGGGGTGAATAAAAACTATAACAGAGAAATTCGACGTGGTGGTCAGAAAATGGGGGTAGTAACAAAAAGAAAGAGTGAGTTTTTTTTTGTTTTTTTTTTTATTATTCGGGAGGAAGGTCAGTATGGACAGCGTGTTCAGTAGCTAAAAGCGACGGCAAATAAGCGATTGCATCATTGACTCCACGTGGAGTGAGATCACTTCCGTTAAAGAAACGATGGTCATGTGAACGACGACATCACCTATGTGAGTTGAGTAATGTTATTATTGTGTATTTACTATAGCACAAGGCCCACATGGGAAAGATAAACAAATGAAAATGTTGTGTTTGTGGGGAGGGGGTAAAAGATAAACAACAGTTGCGTTGTGAAGGAAGCATAGGAACAAATGATAAGGAAATAAAAAATATAAGCTAATTATGATGATGATTAGGAAGAAAGAAAAATAAAAAAAATAAAATACTGTTTTCACACAAAACAGGGGGAGAGAGGGGGATGTGTAAAAATAAAATAAGTAACTGCTTTCTACCTGCGCAAAAGGTCAGAGCTCGATCCCAGGTGAAATCCAAGAATTCGAATGTTAAATTTTCAAAGCAAGCATGAAGTTTGCTTTGTCCAAGTTTCTGAGATTGATTTAAACGGTTAAAAATCAATCTTCTTAGAAACTTGGGCAATGGACATTATCTGCTCGTCTTGAAAGACGACTGGATGGAACATATACAAATCTACTTAGAAAAATGCAGAAAATCAGTTGAAGATTCCATGTAACGCTTAAACACAAATTTACGTAGAACTGAGACCAATTTCTCTTAAGCTCAAACAAAAACGATTACAGTTTGCCAGCCATTGCCACCGAGCGAACAGGGAAATCATCTCATCTTTAACCTTACTAAGTGTCTTCTCACGATTGACTTTCCCCACCCATCGGGTCTCGGGGTTGGACATTGGGGATCTGTGGAACAGCAATACAGGGCCGAACAGTGTGGAAGGGGACTGTCAATGGATTTCCGAGGTCGAAGGATAATGATGAAAATGAAAATCAATCTTCCTCGATCGATTCCTCCTCAATAAGAGATAGTCGGGAGTTTGGCTTAGCTATCATCAGGGCTGCATTAAAGCTAGTATATAGCTGCAGTCAAGCTTTTTTTTTCAGTTCAGAATGTCTCATTCTTAGAACTTTTTATAAATTTTTAATTTTCTACATGTTAAATTATAAATAGTTTTTTTTTTCTTCTGCTCTTTCTTGCTTCAATATCTCCTTTGAGTGTTAAATTTTCGAAGCCCTCTTTTCTCATAATGTGTCCCAGTAATTTTAACTGTCTCTTTCTGGATTTAATTGCAAGTAATATGAGACAAGTATTGAACAGTAGGGAGTAATGCCTGACCTAACTTACTACTGTTAGAGATGGGTTTATGCATTTCCCCAAGAAGAAGAGTAGTGTCAATAATACGAACTACCCGAGCGAAAACTTCAATTACGCTAATCGATATTTCCAGTTTCGGTGTTAACAGTAGAGTTTATTTCTACAACACTTGCATAACTTATCTTAAAAATAAAACACTTGCGTTGCGTGTGATTATTACTCAGAAAAAAATGTAATTCAAAATTCAGTTTTCCACTTTGGAACTCCGAAATTCTTTCGAATTTACCGTGTGTGTGTGTGTGTTTTACATTCAAAGAACTTAAAACGATTACTTGGTTACTTGTTGTTAGTGCATAATTTTACATACAATGAATGCACTGCGTGACGTGACAATAATAATTTAATTTTTGTCACGTTACGCAGTGCATTAAACAAATTAAAACCGTAAATGATCAGAGCCTAAAGCTGTTTTACATTTACGTAAGTAGCAAAGTAATCGTTCTGTGCAGTGCTTTGTGACCCACGCTATCTAAACAACATTTGCTTTTTCTACCTACATTGTTAGAAATTAAAAAAGCTAAGCAACTGTTAAGGGATGAAAAACTGTCGTAGATTTTGCCGTCATTCTGGGCTGGGGTCTTTTTCCACCCCATTCAAATCCGTGAATTTGTTTTACTCATGCTAAGTCTTAAGAAAAGAAAAAAAACTATAAAATTCACTATTTTTGTCTGTGTTTAAAAAAATATTCAACTTTTTAACAAGAAAAATCTCAAGTTGATGTCAAAAATTGCCGCAAAATATTTTGATTTATTTAAGATCAAGATAATCTATTTATGACATAATTTCTAATTTGTTTGAATTATTCATCTAGGATTCATTATTGTACATAATATAATTAGGATAGAATAAAAATTTTATTTTATGAATACTACCCTATGAAAATTATAATGTAGTAAGGTGGGGAGGGCACGAGACCCTTGAACCGGTTCTACGAGTAGGGACTATAAGTCTCTATCTATCTATCCCTTTCGTTTGTACTAAATAAAAATGACACCTGGAATAGTCATGCCGGTGGGAATTTTTCAACTTCTTGAATAAGCAAGCCGGTTCAATCAGTGTACTGATTGGGCAAAGCCGCAAATTCTTTGAAGCGGGGTGGACCCAAATAATCGAAAGTTTTCATGTTCTCCTTTTGATAGTCCGTTTAAGGAAACTAAGTTAAAACTTTTTACATTTTACAAACTTATGTGCATCAAAATCTCTTTTCTTATTGGGATAGAGCCTTTCCTTGTATAATCCCCACTTTTCCAAGCAAGTCCTTTATTAGTTTCTCTATAATCGAGCGAGCTGGTGCCAGTGCCTGCCCCCCACTTCTGTAGAATGAATTCGGTTCAAAATTCCAAGAAGGTAAGACAGATTTCTGAAGAAATTATTACAACGGCTTGTGTATACCAAGCTGACTAACTGGTATTGAATAGAATGAAGTAAGTTTAAGTACACAACACTCACTTTAAAAAAGAAGCACACAAATTGAATTTATGCTTTTCAAAAGTTAGAGAATGCTTAAACAACAACAATTGTTCGCGCATTCGATATTTTAAGACTAAGAGCATTAAAAAAATGCGTTTCGCCTTTAAAGAAAAAAGTCATATTGTGAAATACCACGATTAAGAATATTTCATAAATTCATACATAATTGTAAATGTGATTGAATACTTTGTTAATGATACAAAGATAAAAATAGGATGTTCATCTGTTTTTATAACTTAGATAAACTAAAAAGTTCAAAAAACTTTGTGTCTGTACTTCGGAAAAAAACTTCCAAGAAATTAAGCAAAGAATATTGAATTGAAATGATACTTTCTTTTTTCATTAAATTAAAAAAAATAATAAAAAAATCATTTTCCAATAATGCAAAAAAATGATTTTGCGTTTGCCTAAATTACTGGACTATAACATTTTCATTAATTTTCTCTTGTCTTTCCAGTTGTTTGTAAAAAAAAAAAAAAAAAAGATTGGAAACAAATCGTAAATTTCATTATTATAGGTGAAGATCGAAATTCGAACTTTAAGGTGATGATAGAATCATAAGACCTACTTAAGAATATGACACACCAGATACTGTAAAAAAAAAAAAAAGTGAGTTACAGTACAGTGAGTACACTATTATTGTTTGTGTGTGTGCTTTCTGAAACATACGTAGACAAATGTAGCTTTAAAAAATTATAAAAAGACATGCTCTGTTATTAGTTTTAAAAAAAGTTTCACTTGGCGATTATTAAAATTTTGAACATTCAAAATCTGAGCCCTTGTTGAGTCATTTACTAAGGAGAAGTTGAATTGTCGAAGCTCAGATATGGATAGAAAATTTTTTAAAATTATCAAACCACACATTTTTATTTGTCGTGAATGAGAGAAAAAATAACGGAAGAAATAAATATCAATTTTTAGACAGTAGCCAATGTTAAATTCGAATCAAATCAAAACGTCGTTGGGTTATTGAAGTTTGGAGAGAGAAGAATTTGGAATAGAAGAAACTGCTTTTGAAACACAACTTTTTAAATTCTGTTAGTTTGTTATTGAAGAATAAGATCTTCAGATCCAAATCACAGCCAGTGGCAATTTCTTTTTTAAATTAAAAAAATGAAAAGAACATTTTTTTTAAGCGTTAACTTGTAGTTAACCTGGTCTTAATCTGGGGAGTTAAACGTTTTTACGTATATACAAAAAAACGTAGAGACATTGAAAAAAAAAAAAGTTGTTGGGGGGATAAAATGAAGAAAGGGAACGGAAAAAGTTAAATTTAATAGGAAAAAAAAGTATTCGAGTAATGGCTAGGGTCTTCCCCGACCCGACTTTCATATCTGGAATGTGTTGTTGTTTCTTTCCTTTTTCTATCTTTCTTTCTCTGTTTCCTTTTCTTTCTTTCTCTGTTTCCTTTTCTTTCTTTCTCTGTTTCCTTTTCTTTCTTTCTCTCTCTTTTTCTTTCTTTCTCTCTCTGTTTCTTTTTCTTTCTTTCTCTGTTTCTTTTTCTTTCTTTCTCTGTTTCTTTTTCTTTCTTTCTTTCTTTCTTTCTCTGTTTCTTTTTCTTTCTTTCTTTCTCTCTCTGTTTCTTTTTCTTTCTTTCTTTCTCTCTCTGTTTCTTTTTCATTTTTCTGTTTCTGTTTCTTTTTCATTTTTCTGTTTCTGTTTCTTTTTCATTTTTCTGTTTCAGTTTCATTTTTCTGTTTCTTTCTTTCTCATTTTTTTGTTTCTTTTAATTTTTTTTCTCATTTTTCTGTTTCTTTTACTTTTTTTCTCATTTTTCTTTTTCTCATTTTTTCTTTCTTTTTCTTTCCCATTCTTTTCTTGTTCCTTTTTCTCTTGTAAGATTTACTCTTTTTTTTTTTTCATAAAAGAATACAAAAAAAAAAAAAAAGCCCTTTTGATTCTAATCACTGGAAAATGGAAAGAGTGTGGAGAAAGAGAAAGAAAGAAGCGATTAAAAGTTATACCATATTGTGCAATAACACACACACACACATTTTATGAAAATCTGCCCACCTCATTCCTCGACACAGTACAAAAGGTTTAACAAACCAACTATTTCTCGGCAAGTGTCCTATATTTGTGATCTTGTGCCAGACTAAGGCTAAAAAAGTACCCACACCCAAGTTTCAACTATTCATTTTTATTGTCTTGACATACGTTCCCTCCCTGACAAAAACACAAACACATACGCTGCTGATGGTAACCTCGAACATTCAGTGAGTAGTAGTAGTAGTAGTAGTAGTAACAACTAGTTTTAGTAGTATTTGATTGAGGATTGTGGATTGATGTCAAACTTCGGAGAGTTTTTTTTACTTTTTAGTTTTGCTTTCTGTTTCGACTAGGGTCGGGGAAGATCAAATCTTTGCAGAACTTTCTAGCTAGAGATCATATGACTGAAAAATAAAAAGTTGAATGATGCAAGAAAGGTCCGTATACCTTTTAAGTTTTTTTTTTTTTTTTTTTTTTTTTTTAAATGAAATTTATTATTTCTACCTAAACTGTTTTTATTTTAACGACACAGATCATTAGAGTATAAATAATTCAATAATTAGTTTACTACTGTAAAATAATTTTACTCAATTGTTAATTTAAAAAAGTCTGTTAGTGTTAACTGTTTAACATCTTCACTTTTTGACAATTAACAACCCTGATGATGACAATAGCAATTTTAAATGTGTCGAAAAAAACAAACTAAATAAATCAAACACAGTGATTGTTAAAGGAATTGCAAGAAAAGTGTTCATATCTTCTTTTTTCTTCTGTAGTTGTACTGCTATTTTAAAAATACACTGAATTTATCACTACTAACAGGTATCAGGCGCCTCACGTAGAGCAGCATGACAAGCATGTTCTCCCTGAAAAACTATATTTTCGTTCACATTGCTCTTGCGCCACCAGACGTATCGATTTTTTTATTCTAAAGTCCTTCCATATAAGGCCCGAGAGCCAATCAAGGTAGAGGTTTACGGAATTAGCTGTATGATAGGAATGAGTGAAGAAATATATTTTTTAAGTTAATAAAAAAGTTAATTTTAAAAGTATGGAATTCATTCCTAAAAAATAAAAATGTAAGCAAGTAAAAGCAAGATCACAACTTTTTTTTTTTTTTTTTTTTTAACGAAGCAAGTAGTGAAAATGAAGTTAATTAATTTTTGAATGAATGATTTCTGGGTCACAAGTTTGGGGTCGATGATGAAGATCGAAATTACTGGATTATTTTTTTATTTGAATTTGCACTTTTACTCGAAAGTAATGTTTTTTTTTTGTTTTTTTTTTTCGAAAGACTGGCCGTGGATTTTGGGGTAATTTTTTATTTTTATTTATATACTTAGTTAGTAGAACATACTTTTTAAAGTTTAAACCAACGAGTGAGTCTAGAAAAAAAAATTAAAAGTTTGTTGCCCACAAATCATGCATTTATTTTAAAATGTTAAAAAATTGCTGAAGAAATCGAAGAATACAGGGTAAAAAAAAATATATATTCCGATAATCTAAAGCTAAATTATTAAAAAGTAAAAAAAATAAAATAATTAAAAAAAAATGAAATATTCAAAAACATTTCCTCAGTCTTGCCATGATTAAAAAAAAACAAAAAACAAACAAACAAAAAAACAGCGTATAAGTGACTTAATGAATTTAAATAT
Source organism: Acanthosepion lycidas (assembly GCA_963932145.1). Classification (NCBI taxonomy): domain Eukaryota; kingdom Metazoa; phylum Mollusca; class Cephalopoda; order Sepiida; family Sepiidae; genus Acanthosepion; species Acanthosepion lycidas. The sequence goes on along the minus strand of OZ010613.1, from coordinate 49,874,496 downwards.
TTTAATTATAAATTTACACTTTTATAGGTGCAGATAAGTGAGCTACACTTGACACCAGTATGGGTAGACACTTTTAGTAGAAAAAATGAAAACAATAACTACAATGTACTGGTGTTTCCTTGTTGAAACCTATACTTTTTAATTGAAAAGAAAAAAATTAAAAATGCCTGAGGGGCAACTCGCCAGGATAGTAATGGTTAACGAGCAGTATACCATTGTGAAAGTAAACTTATTGTGGTCAAACTAAAAACCTTCAGTCTTGGCGCAATATAGAGCAAGTTTGTCTCGTGTGTTCGATTTTCACAAGAGCCTTTGAAATGTATCAGGCTAAAAAAACACGCTTGCTGAATAAAGAAAGAAAGAAAAGAAACGAATGACGCAGCTTCTTTTTTTGTAAAATAAAAAAACACTAAACGAAACCATGACTTCGTGTTGGAAAAATACACAAAAATTCTTTTTTAAATTTTCTACTTCAATCAAATAAATTAATTTAAAAAGTTATCCACCAAAGTTTAAATTTTCTTTTAGTTTTACAGTTCCCATAATTGTCGTTTTTTTTTTTTGTTTTTTTTTCTGATTATGAGACTGGTTTAAAAAATCTATAATTTTCTATTTTCTTTTTGAACCAATGCAGTAAAAAAGTAAAATAAAATGGCTTGATCAGGTTGAATTTTGTTTTGAGTTTTACTTTTTGAACTGACAAACATCAGAAACATTCAGTTTCCGAATTAGTTTTTTTTGCTAGTGAATTAATTTTAAAATGCTTTTTAAATGGCACGGTGATTTGATAAAACAAATTAGCACATAATTGCACTTTTTATTTTATTTATTTTGCCCGGGGTCCTAATACAAACACAGTCATTATATCGCATCTTTTGCGAAATGAAAATAAAACACGAAAGAAAATAAAATCATTAAAATTAAAAGTTTTACAGTACTACAACTTACTCGATATTCAATTTGGGTCGGTTTCTCTTCAAAGTGCAAATCTTTTCCCTTCTTGAGTCTCCGGAGTTGAATTTTTGTTTTTAATTCCAATTTCAGCATGTCCGACACAGTACCACTTTCGCTGCAAGTTTTCACTGCTCTTTTGACATCATTGTCTAATGTAGAAACGGAAGATCCCTCCAAGGACAGATCTTTTTGAAAAGCACCTGGGAAAATGCTATATAATTCAAATTGGTTTCTCATTTTTACGGTATTCACCGAAAGCAAATTATTTTTTAATACTAAATAGATAATTTTTTTTTTTCAAACTTTCGATCAATTTGTTTTTTGTTTTGTTTTTTCTTTGCTTTTCCAAATTTCGCGTGAAAAAGTTTTTAGCTTGTTAATGTTATGTTAACGCTGTTCGTTGAAATGAAGTTGCCTTCAGCGCGGCCGGCTTTTTGTAGTGACGGCGTCAACATCAGCAGCAGCAGCAGTCAACATGTTGAGACTTGCTTGGAAATTCCCAGTGGGTGCGGCCAAAAATCGTCGGAGTGACGTTTTTCATCATAGTTAGCGACATACGTACGTTTACACAGTGGGTTGCCTCGTTATGAAGTAAGTGGCTCGTAATGTTGCATTAGCCGATCGACACATGACTATTGTGACAAGTGAATGCCCCCACACATGAGATATTGTAATAATGCCAAGATTACCTCCAACTTTTACGCGTGTCAGTTAGTTACACAAATAAATAATAAAAACTTTGCTTTGTTTAAAAAAACTTTTGTAACTATTTGTGTGCGTATGTAAACACACGTGTATGTAAAGAAATGTGTACGCTGTCTTCAGGTCCTTTGAAAAGATCTTTTTGCTCGACAAATTCTTGAGAACAACAGATTTTCTTTAAATTTTTCTGATCGAATAAAATAATCCACCTTCCCAGAAAGAAGAGAGAAGCAATGAATTTTTTTTTTTAATTTTATTTTTGTCTGTATACATGACATACAAGATTGAATATAGCTCCCACCTTGAACTGTTTTACTTGTGTATGCTTTCTGGCTTTTTATTTTATTTGTTGCACTTAGGTTCTGAATCTAGTTACAAAACACTTTTTTAACAACCCTCTCTATCTATCTGCGAGGATTGACAAGTTCAAATTCCGGTCTAGCCAGGTGTATCCACTTTCGTACTTTTATGCTCTTGGGAAAGGTAGTGTGAACTGGTGTAACAAAATCACAAAGAATGTACCAAATAAAAGAAAACACGTCACTAGATGACTACCAACAGCTGCAACAATTAAAATGGATACCATATATAACTCGAAGAGAAAATAACGACATAATAAAGATATTAACGTTTCCCTCTACTTGAAATAAAACGTTAGGAAAGGACGATAATAGCTACTGGACTTGAAAAACTTATTTTCCTGAAAAAATACTTTAAACGAAATAATTTATAAATTTCAATTGAAAACAATACTGTCTGTTCGGTCAATGGATGTTAAATGTTTCCTTGTAAGGAAACGGCTAATATTACCTTTATCATGTATCCGTCTCTTCTATGGGTCAGACTGTTATCTCTTTTTCCGTCAAAGAAAAAGGAAATTCTGAATTCAAAAGTGTAGAAAAAGCAACGGGAAATCATTTTACTATTTTTCCCAAGAATGCATAGCAACCCACAGATAGTAAGGAAAAGGAATCTGTGAAGAGTCATGATCGCTTATGACTTAAAGATGCTATCAAAGGCATGAACCCTTCTCTTCTCCCATCAGCTATGAGCTAAAAAGTCGGTTAAAACTGGATTTTCTAACCTTTGGCAGTAACCTGTCAAAGAACAGAAAAACTTTGAATTCCAAATAGCAGAGAAGGTGATTTCCCAAGAATGCATAGCAACCCACAGATAGTAAAGAAAAGGAATCTCTGGAGAGTCATGATCGCTTATGACTTAAAGATGCTCTTAAAGGCATGAATCCATCTCTTCTCCCTTCAGCTACAAGATAAATAGTAAGTTAAATCTAGTCTCTCTAGATTTTGGTGGTAACCAATCTAAGAAAAGAAACTCCAAACTGTGGAGAAGGCAATGGGAAACCATTTCACTATCTTTTTTCAAGAATTCATAGCAATCCACAGATAATAAAGAAATAATCTGCGGAGAGTCATGATCCCTTATGCCATAAAGATATGAACCCTTCTTTTCTCCCATCAGCTATGAGCTAAATAGTCGGTTAAAACTGGCTTCTCTAACCTTTGATAGTAACCTGTCAAAGAACAGAAAAACTTTGAATTCCAAATAGCAGAGAAGGTGATTTCCCAAGAATGCATAGCAACCCACAGATAATAAAGAAAAAAGAACCCGTATAGAGTTGTGATCGCATTCGTGCCAAAGAATCATGGCATCATTACAAATATCTATCTATCTATCTATCTATCTATCTATCTATATTTTCATCTCAGTCTGTTTATATGCATCAGGTCATATTCTTTTCTGTGTTGCGACCAAGAGATTTGGCCACAATATTTTTCGTTAATAATATTATAATTATTACAGCAAGGGTTTTCAAATTTCCCTACCAATAAGAAAAACTATTTTAAGTTTGTGGCTTGCGTAATTGACTTGCCCTAGCCATTTGAATTTAACAAAGAAACGAAAACCCTTCGTTCATTCTTACTAAAAGCTACATAAACCGTATTTCTGCGACGATGTCAACATTGTCATTCCTCCGCAGTAAGTAGTGCTTCAATTTGTAGTACAACCTAGGTCACCACTTTATGGCGGTATGATGAGGATAAAAATTTCAGAATAAATTCAACTTTTCAAAAGAAATAAATTCAGTACGTGGAGGAGTTTTCCATATATACCAGATCATTACAAAAGTTTGTGCCCGATTTTCATTATTAATATAAAATGACCGCAATTTGACCCAATATCTGGTATGTTATAGATTGAAACCTTGCATCGTTCAGTTGTGAGTCAGACTTTGTTGAATGATGACGTTGTTATTGTCCAGAATGATGATATTTCATCATTCTAAAAATAACCTTGCTATCAATGATGATAGAAAAGGAGGATATTTAATTATACAAAAGGCCCTTCCACCACAAGAGGATCAGTAGAATAGAGAAAAGTAGAGTAGACTAGGGTACCTGTAGCAGTAGTCAATGATAGGTAGACAAGTAGCAGTACAGAAACAAACGTCTAGCCAGCACTCCGTGAAGATCAAAAACAGACGATTTCAAATGCCATCCTCATAAACGAAATTCTCGGAACCAAACCAAGTAAGCATCGACTTTTAAACAAAAGAGACACTGAGAACATTTTTACACACCCTATACTAATATTCTGTAATTCACATCACAAAAAGAAAATACAAATTCTTGTTATTCATGTCAACACGTGTCCCAAGTTTTTATTGCTGTTATCGTTGTACGTTTTATGCATTTTAATTTCTGTCATTTACAACGTTTTGCCCACGAATGAATGCCTTGAAGATGGAGGCTGAAAAGTTGCATTTTCGTTATATTATGCTCCATGAATTTGGGAAAGGAGTAATCGTAGGAACTGCAACAGAAACATTCAGAAGGTTCATTTGGATCATGTTCCATCCCTTTGGATGATCAAAAAGTGATTTGGCAGATTTCATAAAGATGATTTTAACCTAAATGATCAACTACACTCTGGCCGACCTTTTGATGTCACTGAAGAAGCTCTGCTTGATATCGTGGAGAATAAAGCAAAGATTTGGATGGAAGAGATTGCTAAGAGCTTGAAAATCAATATATCCACTAACTTTTGGCATTTGAAGAGAATTTGGCTTTGTTCACCCTATACAAAGTCTGAGGGTCACTCAAGGTCTTAATTTGTAGGTAAGCTTTTATTTTATCAGATCATCAGTTTGTGTCTGATTTTCATTATTAATTTAAAATGACTGCAACTTGACATTAGCGTTTGTTTTGGTGCCTATTTCTGGGGTGTTCTAGATTGAATCTTTGCATCATTCAGTTGCGAGTCAGTCTTTGTTGAATGTTGATGTTTTGTCCACAAATAAAAAAGATTAAAGATGGAGGATGAAAAGTGATACTTTCGTCATATGCTCTGTGAATCTCGGAAAGGAGTAAGTGTCAGAACTGCGACAAAAAAAAAAATAATGAAATAAAAACCTTCCAGAAGTTTTTTTGGGGATGGTACTCCACCTCTTTAGACAGTCGAAAAGTTGTCTGGCAAATTCATCAGTGTTATTTTAACTTAAACGATCAACCACGACCCTGGCAACCTCTCGACGTCAATGAATACACTCTGCTTGCTATTGTGGAAAATAGACCGAAGAATTCGACGGTAGAGATTGCTAAGAGATTGAAATTTGATATCTCCACTACCTTTGGCCATTTGAGGAGACGGGTTCAAGGAAAAAGGCCGATTTTGGCAAATCGTAAAGATGTCATTTCCCACTACGAAAATGCAAGAACGCATATTGCAAAATAGACCTTTCAGAAGCTTAAAGAGTTGAAATGGGAAATCCATTGACTTGGCTCCTCGGGATTTTCATTTGGTCTAGTCTCTACAGAAGAATTTAAATGACATAAAAATTTGACACTGTACAGTGTACAGTCAGTCGAAAACTCACTCACAACCTTCTTCCAATAAAAAACATGAAGCTTCCACGAAAATGACATCAACAAACTTGTAGAACAATGGGAGACAATTATAAAACAATGGCGACTATGTACTCGACTTTTTTTTTTGTCAGTATCTAAAATTTTGTTTTTTTAATTTTCTAATCAGGCATGAAAATTTGAAAATTATCTAATATTTTTATATAAAGAATAACATAATTCAAGAAAAGAAATATATACTTGTGTGTCCAGAGATAGGATGGAAAACATTTATAGCCTTTGCTATTAAAATACGTGTGTGTCTGTGATGTGCTACATTGCTGGTTAACATTAAAAAATAGCCTGCCTGAGATATTCAACTGCAAGAAGTTCTGTTGTTTACGTTACTACATTTCGGAGCAAAATAAGTTTCTTGATCCGTCCTTTTATATTCCTGAATAGCGCCGCTTAGCGGGCAATTTAGCAGACAAGGTGGGAATAATCCTCACAACATAAAGGTAAAATCCAGCTTAAAAACCCACTTCTCGCTTTTACATGTGAAAGAGAGGTGATGTGTAGAGACGACGCATATCGCTTAAGAAGAACTTTTGATACAGGCACTGAACGTGTAAGTCGAACATATCGTCTTAAATATATATTGGTCTACAAAGAACACAATAATATCGTATTCATCTTGTACATTTATAACCTTGAACTCTAAATGCGACCACTTTGAACAAAAGTTTTTAAGGAACTGTATTGATATGAGGTTCAGTTCAACATTTCAAAATATTTTAAACCATTTTTGGTCAAAGAGACATTTTACTAAATGATTGATTAGTTTTGCTGAAGGGATTGTTTGTTTATAAAAATTATATCCATTACGCTTCGGCATAATAAATAGTATTAATGTCTGTCCATATCTGTAAGTAAAGTTTGGATGAGAATCCAATGGTATAGTTGATTTCTCATCTAACTTGACTAACTGTCGATATGAAAAAAACAAAAAATAAACATGCATTTAGTCATTACTATTAGTCTGTTCATATCTATCTACATATCTCTTTTCATATCTGTCTTAGTCTGTTCAAATCTATTTTAGTCTGTGCATATCTATCTATTCTTCTTCAGTCTGTTCATATCTACATAAGTCTGTTCATATCCATGTATCCTAGCGTGTCTATATCTATCTATCTATCGTTCTGTCGCAGTTTCTTTATATCTATCTATTCATCTATCTTCGTCTTATATCTATCTATCCATCTACATTAGTCTGTTTATATCTGTACCTTAGCCTGTTCATATCTATCGATCTTAGTCTCTTCATATCTGTCTATCGATCTATCCTCGTCTTAATATATATAGCTATCTATCAATATATCGATCTTAGCTTGTGCATTATCTACCTACCTATCTAAATCTGTCCATATCTATTTCTCTTAGTCTGTTCATATCTATCTATCTATATATCTATCTATCTATTTATCTATATTAGTCTGTTCTTATCTATCTATCCTTTTTCAGTCTGTTCATATCTACCTTGGTCTGTTCATATATATTTTAATCTGTTCCTATATATCTACATTAGTCTGTTCATATCTATGTACCTTAGGCTGTTCATATTTCTATCTATCGTTCTATCTTAGTCTCTTTATATCTATGTATCGATCTATCTTCGTCTATTCATATCTATCTATCGATCTATCTTAGTCTGTGCATATCTATCTTTCTCTATCTATCTTAGCCTGTTCATCTATCTTTGTTCATATCTATCTGAATGTGTTCCTATTTTTCTTACACTTCATATTAGTCTGTTCATATCTATCGATTTATCTACCTTTGTCTGTTCATATCGCTCTATCGATCTTTCTTAGTCTGCTCATAATCGGTTCCTTTCTCTCTTAGTCTCTTCATATCTGTCTTTCTATCGATCTCTCTTAGTATCTATCTATCTATTTATCTATCTGTTCATAACTTTCTCTTTGTTAATTTTAAGTTTGTCTGTTTATCTATTCTGTCTGTTCAAATCTATCTTCCTTAGTCTGTTCATATCTCTTTTTCTATCGACCTTTCTTAGTCTGTTCATATCTATCAATTTAACTTAGTCTATGCATATTTATTTATCTATCTATATTAGTCTGCCCGTATCTATCTATATTAGTCTGTTTGTATCTATTTTAGTCTTTTCATATATGTCTATTCTTTTTAATGTCTGTTCATATCTATCTTTGTCAGTTCATGTCTATCTATGTTTATATCTATCTAAATCTGTTTCTATCTTGCACTTTTCATCTTAGATCGATAGATATGAACAGACTATCTACATTAGTCTGTTTATATCTATCTATCGATCTCCCTCTACTTGTTCATATGTATCTAAGTTTTTTCATATCTTTGTTTATCTCTGTTTATCTATCTTAGTCTGTGGATATCTATCAATATATATATATATATGTGTGTGTGTGTATGTGTGTGTTTATATTTATCTTACTCTCTTCACATCTATCTTTGTTCATATATATCTATCTGATAATGTTCTTATCTATCTTACACTTTTCATCTTAGTCTACATATCTATCGATCTATCTACATTAATCCGTTTATGTCTATCGATCTATCTCAGTCTGTTCATGTTTATCTTAGTCTGTTCATATCTATCTATATTAGTCTTTTCATATCTATTTTACTCTGTTCATATCTATTCTTTTTCAGTCTGTACATATCTATAATCTTAATCTGTTCATATCTATTTTATTCTGTTCATATCTATTGATCTACCTTTGTTCATATCTCTCTCTCTCTCTCTCTCTCTATATATATATATATTAGCTTGTTCACATATATGTATCTTAGGGTTGTTCATATTTATCTATCGATCTATCTTAGTGTCTTCATACCTGTGTATCGATTTATCTTAATCTATTCATATCTGTCTATCTTAGTCTGTACATATTTATCTTTGTATATCTATCAGTCTGTTCATATGTATGATTCTTAGTCTGCTCATATCTATCTTAGTCTCTTCATATCAGACTAAATTCGATCGATAGATATGAGTATGACGAAGATAGATTGATAGTCTGTACATCATCTATCAATATATCTTAATCTGTTCATATGTATATATTTATCTTAGTCTGTTCATCTGTCTATCTTTGTTCATATCTATCTGAATCTGTTTTTATCCATCTTGCATTTTTCATCTTAGATCGATAGATATGAACAGACTATCTATATTAGTCTGTTTATATCTATCTATGAAACTCCCTCTGTCTGTTCATATGTATCTGTCTTAGTCTGTTCATACCTATCTGTCTTTGTCTGTTTCTATCTATCTATAGATCGATCGATCTTAGTCTGTTCATATCTATTTTGGTCTGTTCTTATTTATTCTTTTTATATCTATCTACTTTAGTCTGTTCATATCTTTTTTAATCTGTTCATATCCATCTGTCTATATATCTATCTTTGTTTATATCTATCATACTCTGTTCATGTCTATCTATCTTTTGTTCATATCTATCTGAATCTGTTCCTATGTATCTTACACTTTTCATCGATAGATATGAACAGCCCATCTACATTAGTTTGTTTATATCTATTTATCGATGTATCTCAGTCTGTTTATTTTTTCTATCTGTGTGTTCATATCTATATGTTCATATCCATCTATCTACCTATATTAATCTGTTCATATCTATCGTTTAGTCTGTTCATATCTATTCTTTTTCAATCTGTACAAATGTATCTACCAATCTATTTTAGTCCATATATATTTTATTCTGTTTATATCTATTGATGTATCTACCTTAGTCTGTTCATATCTATTTTAATCTGTTCCTATCTATCTTAGTCTGTTCATCTCTGTCTATCTATCTATCTACATTAGTTTGTTCATATCTATGTATTTTATGGTTGTTCATATTTATCGATCTATCTTAGATCGATAGATAGATATGAAGAGACTATCTTAGTTTGTACATATCTATGTATCTATCAAGGATTCATAGTCTGTTCATGTCTATCGAAATGATTTCAAATTGACAACTTTTTACATTTCACTGAAACAACCATAAAACATTTCTATATTCCCTCCTTCCTTTCTTTTTTCTTTCATTCATTTTCTCACTGAAACCAAGTAGTGTCTTTCCCCTCTTCTCACGCCATCAAAACGGAATAGTCTGTTATTTATTAGGTATTGACTGTTGATGTTAAACACTTCTTTTTTCCTTTCCTTCTTTCTTTCATTTTCTCACTGAAACCAAGTAGTGTCTTTTCCCCTCTTTCCATACGATCAAAACGGAATAATCCATTATTTATTGGGTTTTGGCAATGCGTAACTGTCGTGTGAACTAACGCTGGGAGAGACAAACACAATTATAATAGAATTATTATTATTATTATTATTATTAAACCTTAAATCTGTGAGAAAATTTATTCTGCCTTTGTTTTCTGTACCCTAAGGTTTTGGCTTCTGTACTTTTCTGCCATCATTGTTTTGTTCGAATTTCTAATACGAACTGTTTTACTCTTCGACTTGCACTCTGTTCAAAACAATGTCTCGGGAATTATTTTTCAAACTATTTCCATATATATATTATCACAATGCTTAGGGTGCTTCTACACTCTATCATTGTATTCGAATTGAGACAAGTTTTTAGTATCGAAAATGATTCTTTTGTGATACTATGGACACTAACATAGAAAGGGATGAGGTTGTTTTATCTCGATCGTTTCTGTTTGATGGACCAGCGGGTGGTTCATTTTGAAGTTCGGTCTTCTAAGCGGGATCCACTTTAACTGAAGGGGAATTAGAAATAAAGGAGTACTTGGAGATCAAGTGACAATAAAACCGGAAATAGAGTATATCCAGGTGATGGTCTATATTAACAGTTATGTTTGGGATCGGGGAGATGGATGTATCCCTCGAGCGGTTCCAAAGCCTCCATCTCATATTATTATCCACCGCGTTGGGATGAGAAGGTGAGCGATGAGTTGGTAGGGGGGAAGTGCTCGCATAGCAGAAGTTATCCTCAACCTACCTACCCACCAGACAAACAGTCGAAGTCCTGAATAAAACATCTACACATAATATGGGAAACGGGGTTCACTTTTGATTTCCCAAATTGATTTTCTAGGTCCGTACAACGAACAGGGGAGTGAGTTCATCCATAGAACTGTAGGCAAGAAGTTATTACCTAATAATCATAGCTTAGTTCTTTACAAGGTTAAAATTATTAATCACTTAGTGAGGATCGAAATCACTATTAATGATCTTTGAAGCACCCAGCAAGTATTTAGAATTCAGTAAAATACCACAGACGAGTAGGTACAGATATATATGATCGGATAAAACGACAATATAGAAAATCCTATGTGACATGTTTCATTCTTCAAAAGGGCTTCTTCAGATTAAATAATGTCATATAGGAATAAAGTGTCGCTGCCGACACTTTAGTTTGAACACAGATCGCCAATGAGCAAACACAAGCGATCCCATTATTAAATTAAATAGACCATGTGACCATAGAGGAAACGCATATATGGAAGGTAATGTGACGTCTAATTGATCTCCATTCTAGTCAATCCTCTATTACTATACGGAACACTATTCTCTACTCTATTCACTATACTATGTCTCTATTTAGATCACTCTACGGTGATTACTATTCGAGCAAGTATTATCGAGCAAGTATTATCGAGCAAGTACTATAGTGCGAGTGTTATTCGAAGGCGTCTGACACCAGTATTGTTCAATGGTGTACTATAGTTGTATCTGCTATTACAAGACTCTACTACAACGAGCATTACAAAAGTGTCAACGAGTATTCGTTGACATCACAAAATAATGTTTTTATTGTTAGGATCATATATATAAGGGAAAGTTACAAAATACGAATGAATATTGGTTATAATTATACATTGTGTCATTCAATTACCCACCATTTATTTGATGTATAGAGTTTATATCTCAACTGTCAACTATATACAACCACCCAGATCAATGGTTAAAAATGTCTTCTTGTGAATGAAGCATGTAAGTTTCAGCAAGAAACACTGTTTTCCTAACCTCGCGCAGAATCACAAAAATTATACCAGATAATAGAAACCACAACACTTAAGGACTTTCAACCGAAGCAACAAACAAAAATTGATATTGCTGAAAGATGAAATAATAACATAATCAAGATGTTGACATTCCACACTACTTCAAATAAAAGGTTAGGAAGGAAACCTCCATCGATACTGGAAAGAACAATAACAGTTACTGAGGCTGAGAAACTTATTTTCCTAAAAAAAGGTTGTTTTAATTGGAAAATTTTATAATTTTCAAATAAAAACAGCACTGGCTGCTTGGCCAATGACTGCTGAATATGTCCTTATAAGGAAACAGCTAATAATACCATTACCGTATATCATAATCTCTAAACGGAGTGCTAGGCAAGAAAGAATATTTTCAGTTTACATTTCCTCATTCCAGGCATTATTATATTCATGATATAGTAGCACCTTAATGTATGGGCGGAACAGAATAGCTGGAAGAAAAGAATAACAAATATGCATTATTCTCTAAATGATTTTATATACTGGTCATAATGTCATACAAGAAAGTATATACAAATATATAAATACTTGTCACTAATTTTTCCCACAAAGAGAAACTAACATCTGAATAAAACAAGCAGAGTTGAAAGGCAAGAAGCGGGAAGGTCTTACTTGTAATATTTCCCGAAAATAAAACAACTAGGCCTATGATATGTTCTACCAATTTCAAGGTACCAATGTGAGCGCTTCTGTTCTCCCTTCTGCCGTGGGCTTGAGATGGGGTCTAGCGCCTTAGCGATCTTTCATCAGCAACTGCTCTGTACTGACTCTACATATGCTAAATAGAAACTCCGCTTTTGTCACACCACGAACTCACGCCACTTGCCGACAGTCAGGTCACCGTCATATCTTCGTCTTAACTAAAGCTATATATATATACCCTTTGCATTCCTAACCGCCTCCATATCTATTACTGGGACGTGTACTTGTGTGTTGTTGTTTCCAGTACAATATATATATAAGACTAAAACTGCAGGACAAGGCTAAAAGAAAAAAGTGGTACCCAGTGGGGGGCGGCCTTCTTCATTCTCTTAACTAGTTCATGACTAATACAACTAATTACTATTCGCTAGAAACAAGGAAAGGATTACTAAAATGTTACATGATATCTGTCCTCGTGTATGGCAGTGAGTGCTGAAAAATCTTCTCAAAGATGAAGAAGAGACTTGAAGCAATAGAATGTGGTTCTACAGAAGGATGCTGAGGATATGTAAGCAATGACAAAGTTTTAGAAACAATGGAAACAAAAAATAAACATACATAATGAGGAAGGAGGGCTTGGAAAATCTGATACTCACAGGACAGATTGAAAGCAAAAGAGAGAAAAACAACGCATGAAATAGTGAGCTTGAGTCAAATGGTAGGTAATTGAATGACACAATGTATAATTATAAGCAACATTAAACTTTGTAACCTCCCCCTACATATGTATAATCCTAACAATAACAACATTATTTAATCTGAAGAAGTCCTTTTGAAGAACGAAACACATCACATAGGATTTTCTATTTTGTCGTTCTGTCGCATGATATATATCTGTACCCAGTCGTTTGTGGTATTTCCCCAAATTCTCAATACTTGCCAGACACCTCAAAGATCATTGATAATGCTTTCATTTCTCGCTAAATTGTTAACACTTCTACCCTTGTACTGAATAAAACTGTGAGGGTTTAGAAGAAATAACAGAAAGACAAAATTTATTAAGAGCTACAAAGACAGGAAGTTGTGGAGCGCCATTATTGCCTACGTCCTGAAGGGACACGTTACATAAAGAAGAGGTTTTGGTACTCGTTTTATTCTCTTTTATTGACCTTTTTAATAAATTGAATGTTCGTGGCACTCCTACGGTCAAGTCAGTAGACTTTTGCCACCTGCATTTGCTCACTTTGTGTCTTAGTATTAAATTTTAATAGCAATAAAGTATTAAGATAGGTATATTTTTAAAGTATATAAATTTACCTATCTGGATCGTATAGTATCAGAATTGTTACAGAATACGGAAGCTGAGCCAGTATGGTCAGCGATTGGTCAGAATAACTCGTGGGCTTTTTATTCTGATACTGATGGATTTCCTTTGCCTAAGTTTTGGATATAAGATCAAAACGGCGGGAAGTCGAAAGAGTGTCGCAGGAATTCTGAAATCCCGATACGCTTTCCACATTTGGATTCTATAGACAGGATAACGTCGCACGTGGGAGGGTTACTAAGTCAGCTCGCAGGTATGCATTCCCTTAAAGTGCGTCCTTTCGCTGCCTCCTAGAATCGATGCTGCCACGCCTGTCCCTCTCGTATAATAAAACGAATAAGAAACCACCATTCGTTGATACAGTCTATGAAGTGGTGTTGGGTTCTGCAGTGGGGGGGGCTGAAGCCAGGGACGACACGGGATACAACAGAAGACAGAAAATGTGATGCAAAGATGCGTGGATTAGCGAAAGTTGCCTTCCTGAAATTAAGCAAAGACATTGGCGAATATCTTTAGAAACAAAGAAAAGTGTGAGGAACTACGATATAATATCTAATCTCTTTTATGTAGGGACCTCCACTTGGTCGCGTAAATGCAGCATAGCATAATGAAAAAAAGGCTCCAAACTCAGTAAAAACGAAGTTTTGTCATTAAAATGTTTGTTATTATTAAGAGGAAAGACCAAAGTATTATTTTTTGAAATTGTTTACTCTTTTGTAGCACGTTGTAAACTTTGGTTAAAAATCTTGTGTTTTTTTTTTTTTTTTTTTTTTTTTTACGTCAACGGCGGACCAAAGATAAAGGTTATTTTTTTTTCCGGTGAAAAACGCACTGATTTTGAAATTCTTTCAAAAATCAAATAATTGTGGGATTTTAATGAAACGTTCAGGACATATTCAGAAATGAATTAAATTTTTTGAAATTTTTTTTTTTTTTGAAAAACTCGGTAAAAATATATATATATTTTTACATATGTTACCACCCACTTAATTTCATAAAATTTCGAGAAATTAAATATTTAAGGGTGGGGATTGTTTTTTATTAGTTATAAGCAAGACTCCTTGGAGATATTAAATCATTTTTTTTTTTTTTTTTTTTTTTGTAAAACATTTAACCCATTCACCAAACATCTGCTCTGAAATATTTAAAATACACCTGAATATCTTACTGTAAATAGTAAATTTAACCACATAGCTTTCTTAATTGAAAGCTATATGGTTAAATTTACTATAAGCTAAAATGAAAACTTCAAGAATGCTTTTTCATTTTTTAAAAATAATTTTAAACCTTCGGTATCGAAAAGTCTGTGGAGGTCCCTACCTTTATTTCTGTAAAAATATACAATCTCTTCACATATAGAAAAGACTTGAAGCGACAGAAATGTAGCTTTCGTGACGAATGCTAAGAATGCCATCGACAGGACATGTGTGAAACGGGGAAGTTTTTCAAGAAAATAGAAATAACAAGTACAGTTTAAATTTTTGGGACGCCTAATGATAATAAAGGCTTCCTTCAGCCTATTATATTGCCTCCTTGAGCTAACGTTCTCGGCTGACTATATTGAATCCATCGCTAGGCCTGCTGCTAAGAAAGTTATTTCACTGTGTTGTGCTGGACGATGTTTCTCTCCTAAATCTATTTTGCATATCTGTAAGTCTGCCATTATCTACATTCGCCCATGATTAGAAAATTCCACATATGGTCCGGTTCTCCCGCTATATATATATCTAGAAATCCTTGGTAAAATCCAAAGAAAAATCAGCTCTATTATTGGTCATGATTTGGCATTTCGACTTCAGTTACTTTCCCACCGCCGTAAAGTTGCCTCCCTGTGCCTTTTCTATAAATACTTTCATGGTTATTGTTCGGATGAGCTCTTCACTATCGTACCTAGACTATAGATTTAAGCGCAATACTAGACTGGTGATGATATAACGTCTGCTGAGTGGATCCTAATCAGCAGTAACCAAATATGTAACCCCACTCGTCGGTCCTCAAGTTAGTGCTTGACTCATTTTGTCGCTTGTATCGCGGTGGCGGCACGATTCCACTCGACAGCTGGCATTTGTCTGTTCACAATCGTTCACTCCTCTGCCACTTTGTGTTTTTGAGCTCAGAGGGTGAGAAGATCTCTGATGAAGCAGACTGATATGAGGATTGGTCCGACAGCTGGAGCTACACAAAAAACAAGAATCCTTTGGAATAAAGAATTAACTCCGGTTAAAAATGTAACGATGTTTTGGTTTGTATATGATTTGTTGTATACAGCAGTTTTAACACTACCCACTTCTTGTTATAATTAAATGACACTGAGATCCTCTTCGGAGTCTGCAGCTTATTTTAGTAGTAACTTAAATTTCTAAGTTCTGGTCTTAAGGGCCGGCACAAGGTCTTGGTCAGGAGGTTTTGGCGAACGAAGTGGATTCCAGTAGCAGTAGTATGGGACTCTTTCTCTCTGTGTCTGTCTCAGCTGTCCAAAGTTTCCAGCTTATATTGAGCCCTGCGTTCGGCAGGGGTGGGGTTGACTCGGGTCTGGATCTTGGTTCGGTTGTATCCTACCCTAAGCATTAACATTTTCTAAATGTCTATATATAAAAATACATTTACTAAAGTGGTTTTCCAGAGTTGGAATTGTCCAACCTTCTTTTGAGAGTGGTCAGGACAATCAAGCCACCTTTTAACTCTCACTCTCTTCACGCTTCACCTTGCACTATAGATCCATGCTAATATCTCTCTTCCTTATCCTACTTTCTCAGCAGCTAACTTAAGAGCTTCTAGGACTGGTGTAATGAATCCAACTTCCACATGGTGCAGCGAAAACAAAAAAGATTTTCAGTCATTGATCCTTTCTTATCAGATTAACCGACGCTAGACAACTCATGAATTGGAAAAGGAAAGAAAAATTATTTACACTCTCTTTAAAACGAAAGTTTATCTTTTCTCTGCCTATGCATTTTTTTTTTTTACGAACAGGCCACACAGCCTTTTTGTCCATGGATACTTCAAAATAGTAATTAACTTTTCCTTATAACTTGTATCCAAATGAGTCCGAATTAATATTTAGATAAGTTTTCTCTGGAAAAATATCACAGAAATTATAATGACGAACGCGTCCAGTCGGTCTCTATCTCTGTGGGGATACTTCATTTCTGAGTGGCTGATTCAAAACAGACGTTTTTTTTCTGACCTTTTTTTCTCCAGTGGAATCATGAATGTTATTTATTTCGGTGATCACCCTGTTCTTTTTATCGAAAACATACGTTTGTATTTTATCTGGCATCTTTGTGGATACCTTAGTGATCTCTTTCTTATAGGCGAGAAGTAAGGATTGACGGGTAGTCTTGGTTTTGCTCAATATTAACGAATTCCATCTAGTTAGATTTGGATTCGATTCTCCTTCGAATTACTTGAAAACATGATTTTTCAACGCATTTCTTTTTTAATTTTCTTCTCAAATTTTCAATCCATATTCCTGCCACTTTGAACAATTACCATTCAGATAGTACAATCTCTCCTCTTCCTTCCTCATTCTTTCTCTTTTTTCTTGTTTGATCAATCTCCGGAGATCACAGTGTTACAACGAAGTCTTATCAATTTAGTGTTAAGTTGGCTAGATGTAACCGTAAGTTGTGTAGTAACAGTTTATTTTCTCGCACTTCTTGCTTCTGGAACTATCTTCCAGTTGCATACTTTCCAGCCAACTTTAATCTTCAAAAGTTTAAATGCAATGTCAAACACTATCTACTGTCCTCCTGATTACTCTTTTCTTTTCCCGCTCATTAGTAATCTTTCTGTTTCTAATTTTTCCACGCCGATTAACCTCTTGTGGCTTTACTACCTTGCATAGGGTGAACTCGCCTAGAAAAAAGAAATAAAAATAACCCACTTAACACGTTTGAATGAATGAATAGCAGAAGGAACAAAGACAAAATGGTAATGGGTAAAATAGAGCAACAAAAGACAGGAAATTGTAGAGAGCCATGATCATCCACGTTTTGAGAGCATTTGGCGCATAAAAAAGAATGCTATCGTATACTTAATAGACTACAGTTATAATGAAACCATATCTTTTATATTCACTGGGAAGCAAAAGATTCGTGACTCGCTTTATTGTTATCAAACCAACAATATCTCTCAAGTACGTATTTTTTTTATCAATTTATTCCAAGGAAGGCGATAATGCCTTTACAGCGTAAGAGGCTACTGGAAGTGAAAGAGAATGAAAAGACTTTAGAAGGAAGTAGAAACTCCATCCTAAACAAGAAACAAAGGATACATCACTATTCCTATTCAAAAGTCCAAAGAGGAGTTTGAACAGAACAATTAGTGAACCTACTTACTCCTATTGAGAAAAAAATAAATAGTAAATAAAATTTCAGAGTTTAGGTCTAAACAAATGTAAACTGAATCCTAAACATAACAAGTGTTGTTATTAGGTTGGTGCAAAAATAATATCGTTTTTTGACGTATTTTTTAACGTCAAAAAAACGATATTATTTTTTGCACCAACCTAATATTTAGGTTTATTAGAACTTATCTAATTGAATACTTTATTTTCTTAAGTCGGTGATCTTCTTTGTCCCGTGCTGTGTTGTCTAAATGCAACTCGGATTTCACTTATTTATCACTTTATTTGTGAAGTTGGACACAAAGTTTATTTTTCAGTCAAAATGGTTTTCTGACCACTTCCGTTCACAGGGAAATGTGTGATTGGTTCAGCAATTCCTCTCTTGAACTGACGAACAGATTTGACATCATGTAAGATCCTGTTATTCTCCTCCTTTTATGTGCTAAGTCCTTTCAGGACGGAGATGATTATGTCTCTCCATAGCATCCTGCTTTTTATTGTTCTAAGCTCTAAATAATTTTGACACTTCGGCATCTCCGTTGCCCCTGTTCTGTAATCCATTCACAAAAAAAAAAAAAAAAAAAAAAACACTCATTAAGTCGTTCATTCACTGTTTGCAACTGGGTAAATTTGATCTCATTACAATTCCTTGCATGCATTTATGATTTCTTCTTCTTTACTGTGACTACCTTTTTCTAACATATTGACTTTTCTGCACAGTACCCGTAAAAAATAAAAAATATTCACATATGGATGAGCACTTCAGTCGAGTTCAGAGTATAGTTTCTTGGTTCTCGGGTTAAGGATTCTTTCAAGCCCAGGTTCAGTTTTGTTTTATTACTTTCCTATTACCACACCCTACTTTGAAATACTTATTGGACGTACCTACGCATTGGACGCACCCAGATTTTGGCATGAAATATTTAAGGAAAAATGCACGCATCAAAACCAAAAGAAAAATCAAAATTATAACCTTACCATTATGTGATATTCTTACTAACCATGAATAAACACTTACAATATTAACTCAAATTATACCTCTGGTACTTTTTTAAAATAGAAGTGAGATAAGGTTTAATTACCAGGACATTTTTGGAAAAGAAGAATTTTACTACATTTCATCATGCATTTATTGAAAATTGTTTTAGTTGTTTTTCAGGGAGTAATAGCTGCACATACAGTAAACTCATAATAGCTACCAAGAAATCTACTAGTAATAGAAAAAAAACCCAGAAATATGGTGCTTGTTGGTAAATGAAGTTCCATACCATACATGTAGAAAAATAAATTCCAATACCTGTATATCAACACACACACAGAGCAAGCAGCAATATACCAGTCAAAGCAAACATTTCTGTAAAATCTGATATTTCTACAAAACAAGCAGCAAATATTTGGCAATTTCATAGATTTCTTAATTTATTTTTCCTTGGTGAATTTTTCTGGTATATTTTTTATTGATGTCATGTTTGTTCACTTGCAGGAGTCCTAGATTCAGAGCTACGTTTTATGGGTACACTGATTCCTGATGAAACCCACTTTTTTATCGTTGTCTTCATGTCCCTGGCATGCATGATACTGCTGTATTGAACGCAGGATAATTTTTTGGTGCATTTTTTTGGAAAATATCCGCGTCCAGTAGACCGGCAAATACGGTATATCTAATTTCAGCGACTTTTAGATCCCAAATCGAATTACTGTAAAAATATATTTCCTTCATTACACACAAAAGAAAGGAACATTGACAAACAAACATTAATACATTTCTTGTTATTCAAATTGCTTAAGAATTTGTAAAGTTGCACCTCAGACCAGACACTAGGTTCTTTCGCGGGGTACAGATTCTTCTAGTCGAACGCTTGTGGCGTAATATAAGGAAAATAATTCTTTGACCGAAATTGTAGGAGTAGGCAAATTTTATTCTATTGCAACCTTTTGTGATGTTAACGAACACTTGTTGCCCCTTTTGTGATGTCAACGAATACTCGTTGTCACTTTCGTAATGCTCGTTGTAGTAGAGACTTTGTAATCGTAGATACAACTGTAGTACGCCATTGAACAATACTGGTGTCAGACGCGCTCGAATAAGTCTCGTATTAATAGTACTTACTCGATAATACTCGCTCGAATAGTAATCCGTATAGCTATCCGAATAGAGAAATAGTATAATGAACAGAGTAGAGAATAGTGGTCCGTATAGTAATAGAGGATAGAGTAGAGAATAGTGGTCCGTATAGTAATAGAGGATAGAGTAGAGAATAGTGGTCCGTATAGTAATAGAGGATAGAGTAGAGAATAGTGGTCCGTATAGTAATAGAGGATAGAGTAGAGAATAGTGGTCCGTATAGTAATAGAGGATAGAGTAGAGAATAGTGGTCCGTATAGTAATAGAGGATAGAGTAGAGAATAGTGGTCCGTATAGTAATAGAGGATAGAGTAGAGAATAGTGGTCCGTATAGTAATAGAGGAGAAATAGTGATCCGAATAGTAATAGAGGATAGAATAGAAATATGATCAAGTAGACGCCAAGTTACTTTCTACATATATGCGTTTCCTCAATGGTCATGTGGTCTACTTAATTCAATAATGGGATCGCCTGTGTTTGCTCACTGGCGATCTAGGTTCAAATTCAAGTGTCGGCAGCGACACTTTATTCCCATATAACACAGTCTTCACTTAAGGGCCGGCTGTCGGCGAACGAGGAAAACAGATGCGAGGCTAGAGGATGGACGGTCCAACCGGCGTGTGGCGAGCGAGTGGTACTCTGGTTTAGGCTTCTAGGGACCACTGTCTTTTAGAGACAAGATTTCTTTGTCCTCTCGGCTTTCTTCTTAAAAATCAAGTCATCAAGGACCCAGGGTCTAGCACCACTCAGCTTACCTTCTTTGTTAGAGTTGGTGGACCTAGTTCTTGGGAGGTTCACCCCACTTAGCTGACCTTCTTTGTTAAAACGGTAATTGTAAAAACGATTTCTGTAACATCCTGCAGATGTGTCCTTAACAAGATATCAGCTGACAAGTGATATTGCTACAAATCCAAAGACTATAGTGTACGACTATGATTGATATTATGTCGATTTAACTTTTTTTTTTTTTGCTTTTGCCTAAAGTTTCAACAATGCCTAATTCCCTCAGCTCAATAAATATTTGATAACTGCCCCCCTAAATAGTGTTTAACAAATGTGTGGTGATCTGCTGTCCCACTGATGAAGCGGTTACCCAGACTTCATTGCTCGTGGGGAGCGAATTACTGTGTCCTCATTTTCAATGTCGTTTTCTGCTATTTGGACGTTGAGGTCCTTGCAAGGGCAGCGAGGACTTTGCTGGATGTTACACTATTGTTGCCGAATATGAAGGGGCCCCTATAACAGTTTAAACTTCGGGGTCCCAAATCTATGGGCTCACCACTGATGACAAAGAAACTATTTCTTAGTTATCTATTTAGTTCCCCTTGATGTTAGTAGTTATGCGGAACACCTATTACTTAGTTGAGTTCAGACACTCTTAGAGTAAGTCCAGATTACTACTGTAGTATCTCAGACGACCGCTAAATATGACTTTTGCTGTCTCCCCATGTCCCATTCTCACATTTATACACGTGCGAGCGAGCTCACCTTGTCGCTCGGGGTATAACACACACACACACATATATATATTAGTAAAGAAAGGAATTAATTTTTATTAATCAAATCCGACATATTTTTATCATTTTAAATCTCATTTTTAGTGGATAATGGTATTTGATTAAACGCTTCGTTTATTTATTAAACAGTATATTTATTTATTTTCGTCTACCGGCCTGAATGTTTGAGAAAGAAAATATATGCTCTCCGGCAGGACACGGACTTGCGTCCCTCTGGGTGGGGGAGTGAGAGAGAGTTATCGTTAGATCCGACACGCTATAACCAACTGAGTTACAAAGAACTGGTATGAAATGGTGCCTTAAGCAAAATTTCTCTCCTTATAGATCTCTCGAAATGTTTTTTTTTTTTTTTTTTTTTTTTTTATATATCTGATCGATTTCGAATCCAAAGGCAAACAAAGCAATTTTCTAAATAAAGAAATAGATTTTTATTAATTCCACAGATTTATATTACTTGAAACGTTGTTTTTAGCAATATACTCGTATTTGAGTAGAATAGACGCTCCGTTTATTTATGAAACAGTATATTTATTTATTTTCGTCTACCGGCCTGAATGTTCGAAAAGTCGTATTAAAGAAAATATGCGCTTAATAAATAAACGGAGCGTCTACTAAAAAACGGGCATCCACTAAAAAATAACGTTTAAAGTTATATATATACTAAAAAAAAAAAAACAACAATGTTCGTGTAACATACAGACAACTTATCAGACGATCTAATACCTTAGACAAGAAAAAATCCCGAACACGGAAAGATAAAAGGAAAAAAAAACTAAGAGCAAAAACCTACCTACGCAGTAAATCAAAATGCACAAAATCCAGACTATCCAGTCAGGGCAAAAGAAAACGCTTCACAACGTCAACATTTAACAAACGACAGCTCAACTCGTTACTCACATTTCACGATAACGCGATCTTCACACGCCTAGAACATTTATTAGGTTGGTGCAAAAATAATGCCGTAATAATATCGTTTTTTGACGTATATTTAACGTCAAAAAACGACATTATTACGTTATTATTTTTCCACCAACCTAAGAGGATTATATATATATATATATATATATATATATATATATATATGTATCCGTTCTGTATGAGGATAAATTACATCCGCGTCCTTGGTAAGACAATAAACTACGTCCAACAGCAAGGCCTCTGATCAGGAGGTTTTGAGGAGCGTGGGACCACCTCTTACTTGCTGGTGTTCCCAGGTCCACCCTGACCCGGGGTGGTAGCACCTGTTAGGGTCCCAGCTATGGAAAAATAGTTAACCCCCCAATCTGGGGTCAAAACACTATGAAAGTGTAAAAATAGATTTTAATACCAAAAATACTTTTTGTAAAAAAAATTATTGACAGCAATACATTTTTGAAGAAAAAATATATTACCAAAAATAGATATATGAAGGAAAAAATATTACCAGCCACAAAAATTTTGTTGACATTAAATAACCCATTGAGGTTGATATGCTACAAAACAAAACATATATATATATATATATATTATATATATATATATATATAATCCCTTTAAATGATATTATTTAGTGAATACCCGTGCCTGAGTATCTTATATTTTATCTTAAACAGTATTTCAATCGGCTGATAGACGAGATAAAATACCGTTTAAAAATAATCGGAGTGTCTATTTAAATACGGATATCCATTAACGATAACGTTTAAAATGATTTTAAAAAATCTGTCAGATTAACAAGAAAAATCCATTAATTCTTTAGAAATATATACACATCCTTGCTCGTGTTCTCTGAAATTTCATGATTTTTTAAAAAAATTTTAATAAATTATTAACTAAGACCCCATGAGACCAAAGAAGGAGAATGATAGCAGCGAAATGAAAAAGCGCAGTATAATCATTTTCAATGACAATGTCTTTTTTCACTTTTAAAACGTTTTGAAATATAGAGAAAAACTAATCTTATTGGACAAATTTTTAGTGTGACAGGCCCAATGAGTCTTAAGCTGAGTCGAACAGTGTGTTAAGAAACAAAACAGAGATTGTGAAGAAACCCCCAAAAGATTTTTTTTTTATTATTATTATTTTTATGAAAACGAGCTCCCCATTCAAATACTAACTTCTTTACCTATACCCTTACTCGCCCACCCCTTCCACTTACGCCAACAACTCCCCTCCATAAAGTTATGGTAAAATTAAATTTTTAGATTTTTCGTCTATATTTTATCTGTTTAGAATTTAGTTTATTTTTTTATTTTATATTTAATGATTTTCATTTGTCTTGTCATACACAAGACAAATGAAAATCATTGAACACCAAATCCTGTTCTAAAATTTTAAATAAGCAATCATCAAGCGTCCAGGAATGGATTAATTAATTTTACATTGATTCCTATGGGGAAAATAGTTTCGGTTTACGGACATTTGGGATCACAAACGGCTTTCAGGAACGAATTAAATTCGTGAACCAAGGTCCCACTCTCTCCCCTCCTCTCTCTCTCCCATATATAAATTGGCATTGAAGTCAATGCACAGTGGCTACAATCTGTTTCATGCTTAACGTAAGACTGTGGCCTCTGGGCGTTGACGTCAGTGTCCACTTTTATATTTACATACGCTATATCCCTGTTATTGAATATTTTAACTCCTAAATATAGTATACCTTAAAACTATATTTTATCATATATATATATATATATATATATATATATATATATATATATAAAACCATGTTTGGTTAAATAATTTAGACGTATTATGTCTGGTTATTTTAGTTTTAATCCTTTCAAGCCCACGATTTAATTTCTTGGTTGCTGTAGAAAACTGATTAAGAAAAATTCCTAAATTTTCTTTCAAATAATTTTTATTTCCCCAAGTACTTTCAATTTCATCTGAAACCATTTTCAGAGGTTGCATATCTATAGAAGTGCTGTGCGCTAACACTGTAAATTCAAACTATTTTTTACCTCTGTGCAACAAAGGTAATTTGTGATTTTTTTTTTTAAATATTTTTAATTGTAGTATTTTAATTTAGTTCATGTATTTCGTCTATGTTTTTGACTGAAATGAGAATGCCATCTTTATATCTTAGGTAAGTGGAGGTTTTTGTCGTATTAAGTACGTTATTTTCTAGGTTATTCATGTAACAGTTGCTAAATGTTTTGTTCCCAGTACGGAACCCATAGAAACACCATCGCATTGTACGTATAAGTTATTTTTATGGTCAGAGAAAGGAACTTCTGTGGTAAACATCGAGAGTGTTTGCTTGTTTTTTTGTTTTGTTTTTTTTTTAAATATTATGATGATTTTTTTAATGGAGGGAGAGAGATGGATTGTTGTAGATATTCTTTATGCTTATATCGATCGTTTTCCTGACTGGAACGTTGGTGAATAAACTTTCAATGTCAAGTGAGACTATGGTTTCATTATTAGGTTTTTGTGTTTTTAGAATTTGGAGTAGTTCGTGTGTTGATTTAATACTGTATTTATTGGGTATATATGGTGTAATTAAGGATTAATAACTTTGGTTAGTTGGTAAACAGGAGTAGGAAATTGGGATATGATAGGACGAAGAGCGAAGTTAGGTTTATATGTATTTTTATAGTTCCATAAAAAATCTTTATGTATTTTTATAGTCCCCAAAAAAATTTATTTAAAAAGAAAATCACATAAGTTACCTCCTTTGCATAGTGTTAAAAAATAGACATAATACATCTAAATTGTTTAACCAAACATGCTTGAATGAAAATATGCTACCTAAATATATATATTCATTGAAATAATTAATGCGAAAGTTGTGTTTGATGAGCACTAGTAAGACATTGGTATTTGGTTGGAAATTGGTGAATTTTAGAGATAAGTAACTAAAATTTATCAATCAACACATTTAACTTTTGAACCACAGGCATATCTCAATAAGATTTTTTTAAAGTAATTCACCCCAAGCAAGGCAGGAGTGCCACTAGCACGCAAGGGGTTACAAGGGATTGAGAACAAGAGTAAAGAGGCCTTTTTGAGGAAAGGATACAGAGAAGGACAGGGAAAAAGATCAAGATATCAGAAGATGTCGATTGACATTACACTTGAATATTTGATGATTATAATTATCAGGGAAGCAAACAAGAAGAAGGGAGTTCCACTGACGGAAAATGCGAGAGAACAAGCTGTTTGAGCAGAAGAGACCGTTACATTTAACCGTTTCGACAGTGAAAGGGTGGGACCGAAATGCCAGCCTAGTAGCTCGCTTAAATTCATGCAGTCTGGGAACCAGCGAAAGTAGCTCGTCGGAACAGCTGCCGTGAAAATACTCATTGAAGAGACAGATGGAAGCCACGGCACGTCTGTGAGAAAGCGACTGTAGACGAGATGCCAGATCAGGACCTAACGCATTGCATATTCGTCTCTAGATTTTGTCGAGGAACTCGAGACGTACAGCGGCGGCAACAGACCATATATTACAGCATTATTCCATTTATTTTAACTTTATATTTAGTTATTCCTTTTTCAGTTTTTATTTCTCTTTCTATACAAGATATGTTTTTTTTGTTTTGTTTTGTTTTTCTTTTTTTGTTTTTGTTTTACTTTTTTTCTCACGTCAAGTAGTCAGCAATTTTGTTACGGATTTGAATCAACCTATATCAAAAATGGAAAGAGATTTGTTATTCTTTAAATATCTATTTTCAAATGATTAATTTATTAATCGGAAGGATGTGCGGATCTCTCGCCTCAGAAACCATTTTTATGTTATTTGATGATTCACTGTCTTGGTGTTCATTTCCGTCTTCGAACCACAAATAATAATAAAAACTCCATGATATAGATAATAATAAACTCATTAAAAATAAACATACCTTTCTAGTTGATTGGTTGACATCATTAATGGTAAGGATGTGTTTGGTGAGTTGTAGTAAAGACATTGTTATTTATTTGGAAATTTTGTGAGCTTTAGTTGTAAGTCAACCTGCTCTTCGAGATTCAGTCTGTTTCACTGCTTCATAGGAATTGAACTCGCGTGGCAAAAAACAGCTTCAACTATGTACCATTTCTCTTCTACTTAACGTGTTTGTCTGAACAACATGAATAACAATAATAGTCATCGTCTCTCCTCCACCTAAACAGAACGTTCCAGTTGTGCGTAGATAACTCTCCTATAGTGCACTTTTTACACAAACTCCGGAGGGTAATTGGTAATTAATTAACCACTTAAAATTACATTCTGAGAAGATGATACTACACAGAACAATAGTAAATAATAATAACATTAAGAAAAACTTAATATAAATGTAATATTAAAAATAAATTAATATACTTTCTTAGTTGATTGGCTGACATCATTAATGGGAAGGGTGTTTCATGAACAGTAGTAAGGAAATTGATATTTGGTTGGAAATCTGTGAATTTTAGACATAATTTATTAGGTTGGTGCAAAAATAATGACGTAATAATGTCGTTTTTTGACGTATTTTTAACTTCAAAAAACGACATGATTACGTCATTATTTTTGCACCAACCTAATACTACAATTTATTCAACAACTCCCTTTTGACATCTAGGGATTTATTAACCCCTTCATTTTGACTACCACGCATTTACCAACAAATTAGGTAATTACACTGGTACTCAGGTGTCGATATCGACTACTTTGAGAAACCATTGCATAAAATATACCTGTAATGCCATTTTAACTCTAAACCGTGTTTGATGAGCAGTAGCAGAGACATTGATATTTAGTTGGAAAATGGTGAGATGTCACTCTGCTCTTACCGGTTCAGTCTTTTCCTCTAGTAAATTAGAATTAAACTCGCTTGGCTAACTTCAACCATCAACAAACTTTGGAATGCAAGTGAAAATGGCTCAAGTGCTGCACTACGTTTGAGCTAATTATGTTATATTCCGTGCTAAAGGAATAAATAAGTAACACAAGATGGATACTAGAAGAAAGGTTTATTGTACACAACAAGTACAATATAAAATATGAAATGAAATAGTTATACACACATGTCAATCTAGTAGTGAGTGCCACTAAATGGAAGGTCGGACGTGCTTGCGTCTTTCTTTCTTTCTCGTTGCCGTTTTCGTAGACAGTTGACTTTATAGGTACTTACTACCTATAGTGTAATCATTCATGGGGGTGCCGGGTTATTCCATTACATCAAATAATTAGTCGTAGTATTTACATGACCCCAAGCACTATTGGTGATTCTTATTTTTTTAACAATGATTTTTAGCTTCAAGATCAATACACATATTGTTGCATTTTATATTTCCAAATCAGGAATGTATCGACCCCCTTTTGAGTCTTAAGCATTTATCGAACCACTGGATACTTCTGTAGACTCCTAGATTTTGGAGGCCCCTCATCAAAATATAAGCAATTAATGAATGCGAGAAAATTCGTTGCTACAGACGCTAGTATTTCACAGCTTAAACTCGGCGTTCGATCTTGTCTGACCAATGACGGCTTTCTCTAACAAATTCATTGATAAAAAACTAAAAAAAACTAAAAGGTTGCACTACTCCCCACTGCCTATTTCTGTTCACGCAACGTCACTTACAACTACTTTTCTACTACCACTAATTCAGTTGTCACTGTACAAGTGTAACTACTACAAAAATTCAATAAGTCATTCATTTCTCGGTTATATTTCTTTTCAGTGATTTATCTATCTATCTATCTATCTATCTATCTATCTATCTATCTATCTATCTATCAGCAGGCCTGTTTGTTATATCGACCTCTTCATTCCCGAAATCTATATAATAAGAACCGGTTATCTGTCTGTTACACACTGAGTGCGTGTGACTTTGAATGTGGGCATATATTGTTGTAACGTATATGCACGTGCGCGTTGTTAATTACATGTGCTTGTACCATTTAATGTACTCACAAACAGACGCACACTCACACATAATTTGACTGCGCTTGAAATAAGACATTGGAATAATACATTCCCCACCCCCGGACATCCTCTACCTTGGGCTGAGCAAATAAATCATAACGTCGGAGAAAAAAAACTTAAGAAAAAATAAGATAATTATAAGATTTTTCGGTAATAGAATTAATTCGGAAATTTTTTTCTTTTAAATTTTGTAGGAATATTTTTTAGGTCTGTCATTGTGTTGGAGTTAACTTCTCCTTAGTTGTCCAAATATTTCACTAGGGTACGCTCTCCCTACACTATAAATACTGGGTGATTTCTTTTCTCGTTCTGGCTTATGTCTGGCTTATGTCTCTGACTGTGTGTGATGTCTGTCGAACTCTCTGCTTTAGCAGAGAGGAACCGGGAGCTTTGTCGAAGCGTGTTCTAAGGGAATATTTTTGGCCGAGTCTACGGGCTCGGGCAAACCCACGTTAAACTCAGCCTTGTGCCGCATACATTCCTCATTGTGGGGTGGGGGGGACTGTTATCGGCTTATGTCAGAGTCCTCCAGACTAGACCCTGCCGTGGGGAAGTCTCGTCTCGAGAAACTGACTCCGTTTTTACGTGGTCTCTAGGTAATTTTTTCCCGAGCCTTCCGCCTCAGATACCCCACTTTAAACTCGACCTTGTGCCATATCTTGCTGAGTGGGGCAGCGGGTAAATTTCTTTTTACTTTGCATTTCAACGAAAACATTTAAAAATGTGATGTCTCGCAAAAATCAGAGTTTTCGTCCACTTGTGGGGAAACGCCATGAAACACATACGCGTACGTACAAACTCTTTACGTTCACATACAAACACAAATGTTAATGTCTATGTCCATTGTAATTTTGTTGTTTAATATATATATTTGTTGATATATATATATATATATATATATATATATTGTTTGTTTTCTTTACATCTTCGGTTGGACTCAACTTGAGTCCGGCATGTTCTTGTAGTCGGACCTTCTACTAGCAGGAATAAACAGCTCATCTTCCTACAACACGCAAACCTGTTGCAGAATGTAAGCTAATTTGATGTGTGAGAAGGTGAGACTGTGTGAAGGCTTAAAAATGTGCGTGCTCATTAAACATTCATCCACAACAAATAAAATAAACAATCATTTGAAGGCAATTCAATTGGAAGAAATCAAGGAGAAACAACGTAGTTATAGATTTCAACAAATAACATGCCTTTATATACGTTTGATATACACAAAGTGAGTTTAAGATCACTTGTTCAATGTGAAATTGTGAGGAGTGACCATACAGTGATTTGGTGTATGAAAGCTTGTAGTTAAGGTTTGTCTATGAAATTAAAACAGTTTGATTTTTGCAAGGTGAAATTTCACTTGTGTGGGTTCAAATACAAGTGTGTATGTGTGAGACAATTGAAAATATTGTTTAAAGTCATAAGGAGTTAGGTGCCTTTGACTGATATGATGTAAGTTGATTAAATATACAACTACTACTTCGATAGTGATAATGTCACTTTTTCTAGTAAATTGTAAGTTGGGTCAATTCGTGGGGGCAAGACTTTTTGAGTTGTGTTGAATTGCTGAGAGAGAGTGGTGGTTGTTGAGTCAGTGTGGCGTGCATGAAATTTGTTGGCATCTCTCAAAGACTCAGTTCCTGGCGGTATTTAGTCACCCCCACCACGTGGGCATCATGTGGCACAAGGCCGGTTTAACGTGGGATCTCCGAGCCCGTGGGCTCGGCCAAAAATATGCCCATTGAACCCATATAAATGGGTTCAGGGTTGGTTTACCTCCCCAAAAGAGAATCTGCCCTTCAGCGTAGCCTCTTTTGGGTTCCTCCCTGCCTGAAGACAGAGAGTTCAACCAATCAGCTGGACTGACCCACTGAGCGACTGAGTTCCTGACTGCCTGAATCAAGTGAAGCGATCCTATTTATTGATATTTAGAGTTTCAAACTGGCTCGATAGGTGAGCGGGAAAACAGATTTGTCGCATTTGCTACATTTTTTGGGGTCCTTTTAACCAATGAGAAGTCAAGTTTGAAAAAGTGAAGTAATGATTGGTTAAAGTTGGTTTGGGAGAAAAGTGCTTTTTTCTACAGGGGTGAGTAGCAAATATGGAGGATTCCATTAAACCCACACAGTCCTCTACAATTGCATTAAAATATGAATACATGCACCCAAGCATAGATACACACAATTTGAATATTCGCTTTTTTAATGTTTTGCACACAATTTACACCTTTGTCCTCAGTTGTCTTTGAAGAACGAGGATCGAAAAACGGTTAGCCTCTTTTTTTGTTATTTTCTTGTTTACTGTTGTTATTGTTTCAATTTGCCTCGTTACAGATATTTATTTTATTCTCCTTAATCTTCTTACCCCTCTGTTGTTTATGTACAATTTTAATATACCTGTTTTTATAGCATAAAAAACATGTTGTAAATAGAATTCTATCTCAGACAAAGTAGTACTAAATTATAACTACTGCCAATTCTGTCAAAGACTAATTCTTCATAGTAATAAAATTAATCTATTTCTCCTACTTAATATTTATTATAAGATTTGAGAATGACTTGCAGGAAAAGTGGCTGCTGGGCCTTAATATAATCGGAGTGTAATTATAATGTTTTTGTTTTCTGTCCTCTGCTGATTCCTTGAATGTTCATAATTTATTATTTATTTGTTCACAAAATTTACATGTTTGTCCTCAATAGGCTCTGAAGACGGAAAGTCAAAAACTGGTCAATGTTTCTGTTCACTTCTTTATGGGGATTTATTTTATTCTCTTTGCTTTTCTTGCCTTTGTATGTTGTTTTTTATTTACAATTTTAATATGTCCGGATTTTTTTCCATTTTTTTTTTTTTTTATTTCGCCTCAAATAAGGCGATAATGCCACTAGTCTAATTCATAGACGAAATACATGAACTACAAGAAAACTTTCAAAAAGCTCTGTACTTAAGAATTACATATGAACTCAACAAGGACAAAAAAATCCCGTTCCTCAATGTATTGATAAACAGTAGGAATAATAATATGTACTACCTCTCCTTATATAAAAAAAAAAACTAGTATAAACACATTCACTCTTAACTATAAAAGTGAATGCCCTAACTGTTACAAAATAACTATTATATGAAACTTAATAAACTGTAGAAAATCAAATTCTTCAGCAAAAAAGATTTTCTACACTTAATTAAAAAATATTAAACAAACCCTCATTAATAATGATTTCCCTAATTACATTGTTGATTAATAAATTAGACAAACTATTAGGAATATAAACATAAATAAAAATGAATACAGTACATTATCAAATGACTCTAAACATAACAAATTACTTTATTGTAATCAAATGGCATTCCAACTATAAACAGGAGGAAAAAAATCCTAAAAAAGACTCATAAACACTAATATATCTGCCACCTATCCAAGAAAAAAAAATAAAATGAATCATATACTATACTAAATTTAATACAACCAACCTAGTTGTCCAAAACAACTCTTCTCGACCAACTAGCATCTTGCAAAAGGCCAACATTGTATATCAATTTAAATGTACCTTAGGAGATTTCTGATAAAAATGTCAATACATGCATTGGCTTTACTATGATGATGCTAGCAAAGAAACTTACATTTCATTTGGTTGAACATAGCTCAATACATCAGCACTTAAAAGAACATTCATGCCCACGCTCACAGATTACATGGATATTATTTGAAAATACATCTATATTACATAAAAACAATAACAAGCAAAAACTAAAACTCCATGAAGCCCTTTATATAAAAGAATTAAAGCCCAAAATAAATAAACTTAACTATGAGTATAGCAACAAAGTCCTTCAATGCTGAGGAAAAACAATTATTACATACATATGAACAAAAACAAAACAGTTACTCCCCTTACATGAAAAAAATCAAAAAGAATGTGTGAACCTTAAAATCTAGAACACTGCAAAAGCAGTAAAAAAAATGTACTGTCGAAATGTTTTAAATTCACAGAAACACATATACATAATCACAGGCAACTTAACACTCTGAAGATAGTCTCAGATGAGAGTGAAAGTACTTGGGAAAATAAAAACTATTCAAAAGAAAATTTTGGCATTTTTCTTACTCAATTTTCTAAATTTACCAAAAAATTAATCCATGAAATTGAAATGATCACAATGAAAACTAATTGACATGATATGTCTAAATTATTTAACCAAACCTGTTTGAATATGTAGAAAATACAAATATACATCCACCTGTAAAAAAAGATTAAAAATAATGGAAGGTTTAATAATAAAAAAGAAAAAGCTATCTCTTAACAATATTAACTATGAACAAGGCCACAATGTGCTAACCATATTCGGAAATTAAACATCCCTACAACACACTAAGACATACACATAATGCACACACTCAATTAAGCTGAAAAATCGAATCATCCTTGATAATAGCTAAAGGTATAGCCGAAAGCACTTGGAACTATAAAAAATTTGGACAGTTTTTACACACACTTTGTCCAAAAAAGAAAGCTCTTGTTCAAACACAAGAAAAATTAAATAAAAAGCTTAATCGTAGTACCTTGTCTGTTGTTTTTAATGAAACATGCATAAACGAAGGATTACTGCCTAAATATACAAATATATATATATATATATATATATATATAATCCTTTTAAATGTTCTAGGCCAGGGGTTGGCAACCTACAGTATGTGTGCCACATGTGGCATGCCAAGCAATGTCCTATGGCATGCAGCCACAAATGACATCAGGTTCTGGCAAGATTTACTATTTGCCCATAACTGAGACCCACATATTGACAATAAATATATACTGAACAGTTATTGTTTTTTATGGATTATCAACCTTTATTAGGTTATTTAAAGGTTAAACTTATTTTCGGATTGTAAGAATATTTTTCTTTTTGTGAGTGAATATTGTATTAACAATATTTTAGATGATAATGATTTTCAGATACAAGTTCTACTATTTAGCCCATAACTAGAGTGGAGAAGAAGTAAATTCATACCTTTGCCAAGGGTATTTTTTGTGTGTGATTGAATATACCAAACCAGAGTGTAATTCAAACCGAACTCAGCTATCTAATTTCTCATTCTGAGCCATTATCCATTACACTATCCTCACGTCCAAGCTTAAAGCACTTAGTATTCCTGTATTCTCAACTGGTCAACCTTCTACTAATGACCAGGCTTGTTGTTGCTTAACTGTAATAGTGAATATTTAATAAGCAAAAAGCAAATCTCAAAAAATAAGTAAACAAGGATTTTTCATTTCAAAAATAATTTTATTTTAAAAACAATTTCTTTCTGGAAGGAAAATCTTTCTTTTTTTATTTATTTATTTAAAAAAGTGAAAACAAACAAATTTTCTTGAGAAAAACACAAGCAAAGCTTATAAAATTAAATTAAAAATGTTTCAGTTCTGATGGAGTGACAGAATTCTCTGGGTCAAAACCCCTATAAAGTACAGCTCCAACAGTAATGTAAATAATGAAAGAAAACGTACTGAGGAAGCTGTCACAAAGCTTCCAATTAATGAGATGCATTTTCTTACTAAAATATCAATATATTCAGTAATGATATTGTAGATTAGGAATTAAAAGGACTCATTCATTATTCCAAATACTTGATTATGTAAAGATGTTGATTTGTGAATTTCTAAGATTAAACATTTTCATTACTCTGTATTTTTCCTAAAGTTATCTTCATCTTTGGCATTGACCATCAGTCTGTGCTTCTAGCAGAAAAATTTCAGACCTTATCCAAAATCTCACTCATACAAACATTAGAACTTAACAACTTGTACAAAAGAATTTGATATGTTCTAATCTTTATATTTATATATATATATATATATATAAGATAATGAGAGAATGAATAATCAAAAAATTCCTTTTACCTCATGTGGGGAATAGACTATTTCAGCAGACGATGAAAGTGGTTGTCTGTCTTTTCAACCTCCAATATGAAATGAAATTCTTTGGTGGATCAGTTTTAATATTTTTATATTACCAGGATCCACTTGCATTATTTTTTTTTCTTTTTAATCTAACTGATTTTCTTTACATTCTTTTTCTTTTTATCACTTTTATTATCCCCACATGTTTCACTTTTATTAAAGTTTCATCAGAGAATGATTGATGAAAGAAAGACATTCTGGTATTTTTACTTTTGTCTTATTTGATTCCCATTGGTTTCACATGCATTCAACTTGTTGAACCAATGTTACTATTTCCCCCACAGGGTTAGAAATAGGGAGGGTGGTAGTTGTAGTTGATGAACACTTTTACTGTTTGTTCCAGCATCTGACAATTGATTTTAGTGTGTATCTAATAGTAATGTGAATGAATTTGTAATTACCGGGATTTTAAATGTTTTTGCAGTTTGTTTTTTTTAAAAGGGTTCTTTGACAGAGAAGGAGATTATGTTCAAAAATACAAATTTCCAATGCTGAAATCTGTGTAGCCATATTTCAGCACTTCACTGTCACAACAACAGTTAAAAAAATTTAGATCACAGGAATTGACAAAAATTTGATTTGTTTAACAAAAAAAAAATGTCAAAACAAGAATCAACAAATACTTTAACCAGTTGAAAGGCTTCAAGAAAAACATTTTTGTTGATTTTCTTTTTTACATTTTTAGAGTAAAATTTGGCCAATTCTAAGGAATAAAAATCTAAGAGTCCAACCAGGTGCCAAACCAACTTTTCCACTGACAACCTCATTAGAAGTAATTCCTCAACGTTTGTTCTGCAAAAATGTTACTTGATGCTTTCATTTCAGGAGGGCAAAGTAGAACTGAAGTGTTGATCAAGGATTGAGTCTTGACCTGAAGAGTCAGGAATGAAGTCATGAGAAGTGCTTTCTCTATTCTTCTGGTCTTCAAGTTGCTTTATCTTCTGTTAAATTTCCGAAATTGATGTATTTCCTTTTTAGTGATTCTAATTCTTTAATTATTTGCTGTAGATTTTGATTTTTCACTGTTAATTCATCAATTTCCTGAAAGTGAAAAAAAACAATTAAAATAATTGGTTAAAAGTGGTTCCCTATTTTTATTGATTTGCATCAATGTCAACTAGTGGGGATGAAGAAGTAACGTCTTTGGGCTTCTGTTGCCTTCAAGGTTTGGGAAGATGCTGATGGGAGAGTGGTTTGCTTAAGTGCTGAGTTTTCTTTTTTGCCAACCACTGGAGTATGAGACATTTTCTAGAGATGGGGCATCTATTTTCATCGATATTTTTGTGCTTACTTGCATTATTGCCATTATTCAGACTATTATCCTCATCTTCATTGCCATATTCACATTGTTTTGGCTGTTGTATGCTCTGGCCTACTTCAAGTGATTGGAATTTTGAACTGAACTGAATCCTTTATTTTGTCCACCAGGGTAGATTGTTCTAGTTTCATGTGCCATGCCTCTTCCTGATGTCTCAGTTAATTCCCTTTAACTAAACTCTCCACCTTTTGGTTCACCACTGATGTGGCCTGGTATTAAACTCACAACTCTTTGGATCTAGTCACTGGATCTAACTGATGTCTTTATCCACTGGGCCATGAGTCACCTCAAGAAGGCTGGAGCATACAATGGCTGAAATGTTGTGAATATGGCAATGAAGATGAGGATAACAGTTCGAATACTGTAAATAATGCAGGTAATCATAATACCTCATATCAGAGATATAGACAGATATTGAAGAAGGCTGGAGTGTACAACAGCCAAAACGTTGTTAATATTGCAATGAAAATGAGGATAACAGTCATAATAATGTAAATAATGCAAGTAGTCATAAAACCTCATCTCAGAGATATAGACAAATTTTTTATGCTGTTAAATATATTGACTTTGAACAAGTCAATTTCACAGGCTACTTCACTAGCGTAGTCTGATGCCCACTGCTTTCAAAATTGACTCTAGCCTTTCACCAAAGTTATGTTAGTCCCACAAATCACTTCACTAGCATAGTGACGTTGATCCTCATTGGGTATCTCAATGATTTGGGATTTTTACCAGTAGTTAGCAAAACGTTTGGGCAATGTTTTGGTATATAGAATGGCTGATTGATTTTTTTACAATCATCGACACGGTGTAATGGTTAGCAAGTTTGTCTCATAAGAACAATTATGACTGAGTAGTGAGTTCAATCCTTACTGGACACTCCATACTTTCGACCTTGTGCCACATTTAAGCTACGCTTGAAAAATCACCATCATTTGAATAGTGCTTTTTTTTAAATATTAAAGTTCACCCATTAAAAGGCTCAAGAGTTATTCAAAGTAGAAGGTTACTGTTAAAAATAATTATGAAGAATATGTGTGATACAAGTGAAAGAAGAAGTAGGAAATTAAGATTATGAGGATGAGGAGGATATATAACAATTGACCTTTGACTTGAATGCAAAGTTATTGATAAATGCCATCAAATATAATTACTGTATTAAATGAGAAGAGAATTAAAGCACAAACCAAACTGAACAATTTATGATGGCTTTTACATTAAAATTTGTAAAAAAAATTTACTCGTAATACTTTTCAAACATCTTAAGTGGAACGAATGAATAACAAGGGAGATAACTACTGCGTACAGTCAGTTCAGTACCACGTGTGATACATGCTTGCGCGATTATTTATCTTGCAGTACATGACTGACGAGGCAGAAGATTTTTCCCACAGTAGGTTGCCAACCAAGGCTAAAGAACCCGGTCTATCTTGCTATTCAACCCATAGCTGGGAGGAATAGAAATGGATTCATACCTTTACCAAAGGTATTTGTGTTTAAGTAATTGCTACATACAGTTGGCTTAAAAGATAAGCATACAAAGCTCTTTTTATTGTCAAAAGAAAATAAATTTGGTGATATTTATATAACAAAAAGAAAACAAACGTACCATTTGCATTTCAGCTTTCTCTAGTTTCTTCTTCATTCTGTGTTTCCGTGCGGACATTTTGTTTCTCTCTTTCAATTCTTCCCTTCTCGTCAAATCTTCAGGCGTCAGCTATAAAAAGAAAAAGAAGAAAAAAAATGAAGAAAAATGTCACAAATTAATACTTTTTGTACGGTCAAGAAATAACAGAATGAGTAATGGTTGGACTCCGTTGGCCCTATAGAAGGTAACCATGATAAAAAAAATAAACATGGGGACCAGGCATAGGGCAAACGGCCACCACCTGAATCCAAGAAGAGCATTTCACCGAGAAGGTACTTAGGTAGGCCTCTGCTAGCCACATACACAGGATCCCTGCCGATCAGATGCACAAGGTAGGGACCAGGTATAGGGCAAGAAGAAACACCATCAGCAATTTTAGATAAAAGGTGGATACCAGGTATAGAACATGAGGAATCTTATTTTTTAGTAAGCGTCACAATTGAGGAAAATATTCTTCTATTGATATCCAATGGGAGCTTAGGCAAGTCTCTTCAGGCCTTATACGCATAGTCTTCCCCGTTTTAATTAAGGGTGGGGACCAGGTATAGGGCAAGAAGTAACACGCCAGTGATCTGTCCTCTTGTTTCCATAATTGTTAAAATTTTAATAAAGTCATAGTAAGTAACCAATAGAGTCATTCTCCCGTGGCTGTGAATATAAAAATCAGTTAAAGATGAACTCACATCTTACAAAACACAGAATATTTTTTAGAATTGTAATGACATTATTAAACTTGTCATTGAAGAAACACAGGAAAATATAAGTTCAACAAAAATTATTTGATAAATACTTTTCACATCAATATTGTTTAGTATTTTGAATTATCAATCAATTTAGCTGACCACAGTCGAGATCATTGACTCTGTGATACTTTCATTAGCTGCATAGTATAGGCTTTGCCAGGGCTTCATACAGTTTTTAATTCAGAGTTTTCCTTCTAAACTGGTTTCCACCCAAGGTTAAAGAACTCAATCTACTCTAACCCCAAGCTGGGAGGATTCATGCCTTTTCCTAAGTGTATTTGCATGAAAATTAATATATCGAAACTACACTACCCATACACCCGGTATTATATCGTTATTTGCTTTGTATTTCGTTACTTTTTACTTTTGAGGAGTATTTCATGCTGTTTCCTATTTTAGAGGAATATTTCGGAAAAACAAACAAACAAACAAGCCAGTAGAAAATGGCCGTCGACAAACAAAATTCAGATAACGCTCAACCGGTCTAATCTGTTGCATTCACTTTCTCACCGATACCCTTGTGAAAGACATGAATCCATTGGTTCTTCCCCCACCTCAAAGGCAAAGTAGGCTCTTGAGCCTTGGATGGTGGCCAGTCTAAGCGAAGTGAAACTCCGAATTCAAAAACTGTGGAGAAAGCAATTGTCTCTCCCAAGAAGTTGTGTCAATTCATAGATATTGGAGAAAAAGAAGCTGTGGATACCCATAACTATCAACACTCTGAATGGACACGGCATTAAAAATCAATAAATAGTAGTTCCAGCAGTAACCGCTAACAGCGGCTAACTGGTAAAAGTTTTTTACTTCTTGACGTCAACTTGACGTATTCCAACCTGTTATCCAAATCTTTTCATCCCAACTAGGACACACCCATGCCACTGAATTCTTTTTTCTTTTCTTTCGTTTTTTTCTTTCTTTTTTCTTTTCTTTCGTTTTTTTCTTTCTTTTTTCTTTTCTTTCGTTTTTTTCTTTCTTTTTTCTTTTTTTATTGAATTTGAATATATATACTTTTTTTTATTTCTATTATCACTGCCTTGTGCCAAGTTGTTTTGTCCTTGTTTCTTTTTTTGTCTTTCTTAGTTGGTATCAGTGTCATCTCACAGCAACTTTAGGTATTTACTTCAGTGGACATACAGAATATGACCATGCCACCATATACCACGTTTTTTTTTTTTTTTAAATATCAAGGCACATATTTGAATTTTCTGAGTCCACACACTGTTTTAATTTTGTCTGTGTTTACGCGTAACACACATATTGCTTCATAACAATTGAATCAAATATTAGGTTGGTGCAAAAATAATGACGTAATAATGTCGTTTTTTGAGGTATTTTTTAAAGTCAAAAAACGACATTATTACGTCATTATTTTTGCACCAACCTAATAACAATCAAAGAAAACAAAAGAAAAAACGAAAAAGCAAAGCATAAAAAAAAATGATTTCTAATATCTAACTTTCAGTCGGATGCCTTACAGTTTTTTTTGTTTTTTTTTTATGCAAATGATCAACAAGTCGTAAATCATTAGTAGCGGGTTCGATCTTCCCTGGGTACCCCATAGTTGCAACTTTGTAATATTCAACAAGAGCCAAGCTTAGCAAAATAACACATAACTTTCAGTTTCACAAAAATTACAAAAACCTAACGAATATTCCTCCTGGTCCTAAGCATTTTGCTTTAATAATGTTTTAATTGGGAACGATCTCCAGAATCGGTTTCGTTAATCAATTTAAAAACAATTAAATAGATAACAATTATATGAAAAAAATATTAAATTAATGAATTTTAATAAAACTTATAAGCAAAAAAAATTAATTTATTAAAAATAAAAAATAAAATTAATGAATTTAAAAATAAAGATTATAAGCAAAAAAAAAATAATGAATTAAAATAAAAATTTAAGCAAAAAAATAATAATTGATTAAAATAAAAAATATATGGATGCACCCCCGCCCCCAAAATCACCTGAATTCAAGTGGCGGGAATTTTTCTCAATCACGCATATCTGCATAAATTCAATGCAAATGAGCAAAAATGATATGAGTTTTGGTAAAGTTGCCAATGGAGCTTTTACCGCTGCGCTGTAAATGTTCAGAAGACAGTTTAGTTTTTCGTTTGTTTTGCTTTATTTTTAAAGGGAATGATATCCATTGTAGGTTTCATTAAATCAAGTTAAACAATTAAATAAATAAAAAATATATATGCAAAAAAAATAAAAATAAAATAAAATAATAAATTAAGATAAAAATTAAAAATCATAAAAATTATATGCAAAAAACAAAAAATTATGGCCGGCCACGATCGCATGCGGGCGCACTTTTCAACATAAAAATTGAAATTATTATTAATTTTTTTTTTTTTTTTTTGTTTAGCTATCTTCTAATTAAGGGTGTGCGGTTGGTGTAGTGGATATCGGCACAAAAAGTGTAATCGGTGAGCAGAGTTCAAATTTCGAGCTAGTCTATTGCGTTCATTTTCGCACAAATGCTCTTGGGAAAAGCATGCATCCGTTGTTGTTTTTTTGTTTTTTTATTTTGTTTTTCTCTCTCGCCATCTATGGATTTTAAATTGAAAGGGTAGATTGAGATCTAGGTAAAGCAGCGACAAAAACAAAACAACAACAAAAAAATACTGCATGCCAATTCAAATAATGAAGAAAAATAAAATTCAGAGTGTTTTGGTCGCCTTCGTCATTAAAAAATTGGATATTAATTTTAAGTATCCAACTTGAAAATAATCAGAATGAATGAATAAGTTTGAAATGTACAAAAAACTTATTTTCTTTAATTTCAAGGACGAAAAAATGTTATTTGCAACAACGAAAAAAACAAAACAAAAAAAATTGTTTAGATTTTATTTTTAACAATTATTATATAGTTTCAAACTTTCAACTAAAAAAATAAAAATTAAATCCGACAGCTTTAAAAGCAAGAATAACCGCAAAAACAACAAAAAAAGTTCTTAATCTTCTTACCTGAGTTTCTTCTTTCTTTCTCCATTCAACAGTGAAACTTTCACCTTTGTTCAATTTTTTTAGTTGAATTTTTGATTTTAGTTCTAATTTAAGCATACTTGACAATTTTCCTTCATTTTCACACCTTTTCGCCGTTTCCTGTACTTCTTTATCTAAAGTTTCATTGCCGACGATTTCGTATAGCAATTCATCGATGTTCGATCCGTAACCCGATTGACTGTCGTCACTGAACATTGTCACTTGAGAAACTTCAAAAAACGTAAATAAATGAAATGAAAGTAGTGAACAAAAAAATAACTTTAAAAAAGTTAAGTATATTTTCCTTCAGAAGCGTGACAAAAATAGATGTCTTTTTTTTTTTTTCGGAGTCTGGTACGCCGATTTGATTAATAAAGAATGCTTCTGTTGTAAGATGACAACCGATCTCTTTCACAAGCGATCTGAGAATGAGCAAGGAAGCCCCCAAAGAACGGTATTTATACTCAGGACTCGGACATGTTCAGACTTGAATCTCGACGTAGATACAACGTTTTGGGCTGTTAGTTGTGTGTCTGTGTGTTCGTGCCTTCTTTTTCTTTATTTTTTTTTTTTTTTTAGAATGACTGCTGTTTTTGAGCAAATAAAAGCAAGAATGTTAAAACTGAGAGTATTTTAAAATCGATTTGTTCCTGTTATTGTCGTCGACGTAATAATAATAATAATAATAATAATATGCATAAAAGAAAATTATTATTGTCAGTTTTCCGTCACGACACAACAGTGCGTGTGTGTTACTGTTGTTACTTTTTTATTTTTAAAAATAACACACACGCACTGTTGTGCCGTGACGGAAAACTGACAATATTTTCTTTTATACATATTATTATTATTAATTTCTAAATCATCATAACATTACTTGATCAACATTGAAAAATAAGTGTTAGTTAAAGTTTTTGTTTTTAATTAAATTTTTCAGTGTTGATCAAGTTGATAATGTTATGATTTTTTTGACATAATAATTAATAATAATAATTATTATTATTATTATTTTCCTTTTAATTATTATTATTATTACTATTATTATAATAGTAATAATAATAATAATTAAAAGGAAAATATTGTCAGTTTTCCATCACGGCACAACAGTGCGTGTGTGTTCGGGTTAACTGTTGTTACCTTTTTTTATTTTTAAAAATAACAGTAACACACACGCACTGTTGTGCCGTGATGGAAAACTGACAATATTTTCTTTTAATTATTATTATTATTATTATTTATGTCAAAACAAAACAAAATCATTATTATCAGCTTGATCAACATTGAAAACAAGCGTTAAATTTTTTGTTTTTAATTAAATTTTTCAATGTTGATCAAGTTCAAGTTGATAATGATACAATGTTATGAAGATTTATTTTTGACATTATTCTTTTCGAAAAATAATTGTTTTATGCTTTTAAAAAAATAATGCGGCATATAACTTTTTTATTTTTTTTTTAACTCACGTAACTTTTTTTTTTTTTAAAAAAAAGCCTTATTTTTGTTTTTGTATAAACTAAACAAAAACATTCGACATAAAACATAAAGCGATTGTTTCGAAACATAGGATTCATTTCATTTTTTATTCATTTAAAAAAATGAGGAAAAACTTATTTTGTGTGTGTGTGATTTATAAGAAAAATCTTTTAACTCTTAAAAGATTTTTCTTATAGATCACAGTTTCAGGAGACATAAGCAAAACAGTAAATAAATACAAGCGTAAAAATTTCATAATGTCGATCACCGAGACAACCACGTGTTAAAAGCCGAAACACATTAGCTTTCTTTTTGCCCCTAGATTTTATTTTACCTAATAATATTTACTAAATTAGAAATCGTTTGATGATTATGATTGATACAGTTTTTAAAATTAGTTCCTACAATGATTTTGACAAGTGTAAAGCAGAGGCCGGAAAAAGTGTCATACGAATCACATCCCTAAGAAAAGACTAAAAGAGTCACTCTAGAGAGCGTTGCTGTTGAAGCACGTTTATAAAGTCTATCTATTGTTTTTATTTTATTAATTTTTATTTTTAAAACTTATCGCTATTATTAAAAATTCAAACTAAAACTAAATTCTAGGGTCCAAAACTTTTTAGAGTTTTTAAAGTTTAAACGATCGACCTCATAGCATCGTTGATCACTCATCAACCCCCAGGCTATGTACAAGGAAAACAGAAATAATTGTAAACAATTATTTTTTTATTATTAAAAAAGTGTAAATCCCTTTGTCATCTTTCTTCATTATTGTTTCTTCTTGATAAGAATCCTTTTGGCTTTGAGTTCCATTACCACTTTTTTCTCAATTTCGGTCACTTCCTTACTATATTTCATGTGTTTTTTGTTTGATAGTAGTAAAAAGT
The DNA here is from genome assembly GCA_963932145.1 of Acanthosepion lycidas. Taxonomy (NCBI): domain Eukaryota; kingdom Metazoa; phylum Mollusca; class Cephalopoda; order Sepiida; family Sepiidae; genus Acanthosepion; species Acanthosepion lycidas. Next base: position 49,831,026 of record OZ010613.1, on the reverse strand, counting down.
AGTAGTAGTAGTAGAAATAGTAATACAGCTCACTCACACATTGCGAAGAGCTTTCTGCTCTAATAAAATGTGTGTGATAATAAGACTAACAGTTTTTTCTTTCTTTTTTTTTTTTTTTTTTTTTTTAGAGAAAATAATCAGTGGAAAATGTCATGAAGCCATTTCTGACCTTAAGTCTCTGGTTGGGACCCGAAAGGAAATGTGTATACAAAACAAATACAAAATAATGATAATAATAATAATAATAATAATAATAATAATATGCTCTCTGTCTGAGGCCGTCTGTCTTGTTTGAGATATAAAAAAAAAATCATCATTAATGCCCTTGCTCCTTTGGTTGGGAATTGGCAAGTTTTTTTGTTTGTTTTTTTTCTTAGTTTTACTACGTAACTACGATATATTTATCGACTCCCTTTTAACCCCTAGGCATATATCGACCCCACTTGATTGTCCTATCAACGCCAGGGATCGATGTCGACCACTTAGGAAATCCTTGGCTTTAAAAACCTAAAAAAAAAAGGTACTTTCTAACGCTAACGCGTGCGTGATTTTCTTTCCCTCTCGTATGTCTGTGTGCCTGCTTCTGTGATTTCAATTTAACTTTATAGCAAGAGTCAAGACGCAAAGTCATCCTGCGTAGGGCACCTAGTGAGGGTCGGACTCACGGCATCTGACGGGTTAGTTTGCTAACCGTTGCTCCACAGGGAGACTCCATCCACTTTTTTTACAACCTGTATGAAAAAAAGAAAAAAAAAAAAAAAGAAAAAGTGGAATTATTTTTGTTGTTTTAACTTACAAACCAAAAAAGGATGTGTGGTTAAAAATGGAATTTCATTTTTTACATTCTTGTTTTGTTTTGGTTTGTTTGTTTGTTTTTAAGACTACTCCGAAAGTTGTTCAGTAACAAAGTATTTTTTTTTTAATTTGTGCTGGCGATTTCCACACACCCACATTTAAAATCTTTTTTTTTTCTGATATTTTTTTTAGTTTTTCTTATGATTTTTGTTTGCTAGAAAATATTTAAAACCTTGTCTAAAAAAATACATTGTCGCGAACTTATTCACCAATGATTTTCAACTTCTTCGCTATCGGTGGTCACGCTAACTGTCTACTAGTTGGCGATTTAAAGTAACGAACCTGTGGTTTGGTTTATTAATTACATCTTACTATTAAAACACAGGACATTTGAAATTTCAAATTCGTGATGACAATAATTGCTCATCTAAAACCCGATGGGTGTATTTGTAACATATGATACAAAAATATAAATTCAATAGCGTTAGAAGATCCTTGAGAAGAGCCCCGGTGAAGGTCGTTATGACTCATGCAAAGAACACATGGGGAAGCCTGACCCTAAAATTTAGGGACATGGCCAGAGAAATTGTTTAGAAGTCAGTGAAAGATAGGACTGGTGCGTACTACTCCCTACCTCCGACTTGATTGGGGGCCCTGGGCAGTACTTTGTGACCCTCGGTGTGTTATCAACATTTGCAATATTTTTACCTACACTTATAAATTAAGCAGAATTGATTATTAACTCTAGAACACTAACCATGGGTGTACTGTATATCCAGCGCAAATTTTCCTATTTTTAATTACAATTTTTAGTACCTGATTTTCTTACCTAAATAATGTTTTTCAGTTCCTAATGTTAACTCAGAGTACAAAGTTTGAAGTGCATGTAAAATATTTCAAATAAAGATTTATACAGGTGTCCATAAAGTTCGTGTGCACTTTAAAAAATGTATAACTTGTAAAAAGGATTAGAAAGAAGTAAATCTATATTTTTATTGAAATTTTATTTAAGTTTCCACATCTCCTCCATCATTAGCAATACAAAGGATAATACGATTTTGCAGTTCACGGAAAATATTTACCAACTGATTTTACAGTAATGCCTGAAATCACATTAGTTATTTTAGCTATACTTAAAACTAGGTACCTTAAACTTTATAACATTTTTTTACAGATTATTTCTATCGGAAATACAAATAAAGTTATAAATTTTTTAAAGTGCACACGAACTTTACGGACACCCTGTATTTAATTTTTTTTTTTTTTTTTTTGATATTTTCAAAATCGGTTATGATATACCCATGGTTATTAGTGGTGTAACTTTAATTGATTGCTAATGTTCTAGGGTTAAAAAGGATGAACGATTTTCTCGGATTTTGACGTTATTCTGAGGTGATTTTTTGTCCAAACCCATGAATTGCTATTTTTTTTAATGGTGAATGTGTTTCTTTAAATTATTCAACTTTTTAACAAGAAAAATCTCAAGTTGATGTTTTAAAATTGCTGCAAACATTGTTGATTTATTTAAGATGGAATGATCAGTAGCGAGGCATTTGCGATCTACGGTAAATGACGATGAACTCATTATTCCTGGAAAATACCCAGGAAAAAATCGATGACCTGAATACTATTTTTGTTTTGTTTTGTTTTTAAATGACATCAAATCAGTTTACATTACAATCACTATTTGATGATTTTTTGTATGTTTTTTTGTAAAAAAAAAATGTTAATAATTTTTAATTCATAACCAGTTCACTGCCTTTTAACCCTAACTCCTAACCCCTAAACCTAACCCATTCCAACAGTTGGTAAATATCATACCATAAAATGAATAGTAGATACCCTACTATAGTAGTACCGAATGATTTATTATGACATGTCTCTAATGTATATTTAGATACATTGTAATTATTTTCAATTTTTCTAGTTGAATTGTTCACCTGTATTGCATATGGTCCATTATTACACATAATTAGGTTACAATAAAATCTGTATTTTATATGAATACTACCTTATGAAAATTGAGATGTAGTAGAGTCGGGGTCCGTATCAAAGATTCGGAGGGAGCGCTTAAGACCCTTGCACCGTCCCCGACTGAAAGAGGGAAACTTCCTTTGTTCTTTGCAAAAATCGAAACAGGCATCCGACATTCATTTAATTTCACAGCATCAAAAATAATGAAAGTAATTTCAGTTGAATGTAGAATTTACTTGTTTCACAGTAACAATCAACATACGACATCAAATCCTTACATTGGCTACACATATAACACACTTTCTCATAGCTTGACTTGTCATTTGTCAAAAATAAAAGCAATTCGTGCACATATAGATCAACATATAAGTAAAAGTAATAAGTGAAATAATATTAACATCAGATAAATTTTGGTAGATAACACCAAAATTATATATAAGTTATTTTCAGATCGTGTATCTGTAAAGGAACAAAATGAATAAAAAAGACAAATTTAAAAATCTTGATAAAACAATGACATCCTTAGTCTTGTATATAAACACGTACAACAAAATAAATACTAGTTCTGCTTAGATAAATTCTCTCATAGTACGAAACAAGTCAGCGAAGAATAGTGTTTTTCCTCTTGTCTTTTTGTTCATACATACATACATACAGACACACACACACACACACACATATATATATATATATATATATCAGGTCATCACATAAATTCTGTCCGAATTTTGAATAAAGAAAACAAGTGACCAAATGTTACATTTAATTACAGATTCAATCAACAATATATTTTCCCTGATTATCTATGACTTCCTTCCATCTATTAACAAGCTTACTAATTCCATTACTGTAAAATTCTTTTGGCTTTGATTCGAAGAACTCACAAATGTCAGTTTTAACCTCTTCCTGTGTTACAAAAGCTGTTTCTTCCAAATGATCCTGTAAGCTACGAAACAAATATTAGTCTGAAGGAGCAAGATCGGGAGAATAAGATGGTTGAAGAATTTTCTCTCAACCAAGTTCTTCGATCTTTTGTGACGTGATTCTTGCTGTGTGGGGTCGCGCATTGTCCTGATGAAACATCACCCCTTTTCGTTTCACTAGAGCAGGTCTTTTTTCCTCTAAGCTTGGTTCAAACGCTCTAATTGCTGACAGTATATTTGAGCATTAATTGTTGCATTAGGTGGTAAGAATTCAAAGTGGATTATTCCTTGGTGATCCCACCAGATTGAAAGAAGAACCTTTTGCCCATGAAGTTCCCTTCTCGGCTGTGGCTGGGGTCCTTCCCCTTTACCAAGCCACTGTCTACGACGCTTAACATTTCGATAAAAGATTCATTTTTCGTCGCCAGTCAAATGTCTATTCAAATAAGGTGAAACAAGTTGGCGAGAATGGAGAGAAGAGCAGATGTCAACTCGGGATTTGAGGTTGTTTTCAGACAATTCATGAGACACCCATTTTCCAAGTTTAGGAACTTTTCCAAGTTGTTGAAGATGACGATGAACAGTTGTATGGTTTGAACTGAGAACCACTGCCAATTCCTCAACTGATAAACCAGGATTTTCTTCAAGGGCTGCTTCATCAAACTCAACTGGACGTCCGGTTCGATCTTCATCTTCAAGGGTGAAATCTCCACCTTTGAATTTTGCAAACCATCTTCTGCAAGTTCTTTCATTCACATATTCCTCTCCATCAACTGAGTGAATGTTTCTAGCCGCTTCGGCTGATGAGTTTCCTTTCTTAACTCATAAAGCATTATGTGTCTCAAATAATTATTGGGTACTTCCATGTTAGCAAGGTTTTAATCAAACAAAATTTAATTTTATTGTTCTCTGAAATAAAATTTGATCTGTTTAAATGCATCTAAACATAAAAATAATGTTCAGCTCCATTAGACATTATAAAATACTCTTTAAATTTCGTTCATTTTAACAAAAAGTTAAAATTCGGACAGAACTTATTGGATGGCCTGATATATATATATATATATATATATATATATATATATATATATATATATATATATTCAAATTCCAGTCGAATCTATTATATTCACTTACGTGCTAATACCCTAAGGAAAGGTATTAATTCTCTTCTTCTCTCCCTCCCCGCAAAGATCTGAGTAAGTAGCAGGACAGACTGGGTTCTATAGCCTTGGATGGCAACTGGTCTACCGCAGATAGAAATGACAACCTACTGCGGGAAAAAATCTGCCTCGTCAGTCATGTATCGAAAGATACATGATCGCCTAAGCGTGTATCGCGCATGGCACATAACTGACTGAATTATTTCTTTGCTGTCCCGTTGTAAATGATCCACGGACCAGTACCAGTCCGCGTCCTGGTCGTTGGGGACATCTGCTTTAAAAGATCTTTAAAAGATGTGGCACAAGGCGGAAAGTATGGGGCTCCCAGTAAGGATCGAACTCACTACTCAGTCATAAATGATCTAGCAAGACACCTTTCCTAACCATTACATCACGTCGAGGTGCCTAAAAGATTATTTTTTATATCTTCCTTTGTATTTTGGATTTAGTTTATAAGCAGAAAACGTAACGAATAAATGTTGCTTGCTAATGGCTCATTCAAGTTTGTCTTTTAACCAAAAGATGACAGAAAAAAATATAATTCACAAAACTTAGTTCTTACAATTCGATCCTAATATTTTTCAAATATTTAAATTTAAGTCTTTCAATCTTCACTTTTCATTCGGGCTTCATTCATCAGTTTATAACGAAACGCTTAGAGATGTTCACTTTCCACAGTAACTTAAACAAAAGCTTAGGAAGGAAAAATTATATCAGTACTAACAAGAATTATGACGGTGGACCTGAGAAATATTTTTTTCCCCTGAAAAACTAAAGAGAGAGATTTTATAAATTTCAACTGACCGCTCAGTCATTGAATTCCGAATGCTTCCTGCATGGAAACGGCTATTCTCACTATGACCAGGTTTACGGCCATATAGCGTTAAAATATTGGTTTCCGTACGATCACCGAAGTTCAGCAATGTCGAGCCTGGTAAGTACCAAGATGGGTGACCGCTTGGGAATACCAGGTGCTGTAAGTTTAGATGTGCAGGTAGTGTAATGGATAACGGCTCGGAACTGTTAATAGGAGAGCCGAATTTTCAATTTCAGTTGGGTTCGTTATATTCACTAACGGGCAAATAAACTTGGGAAAGATAAGAATCCCAACTTCTCCCCCCAATTATGGGTTAATTAGTAAGACTTGTATCACTAAATCATTATCACCCCCGCAAAAAAAAAAGAAATTACAATATAAAACTATTTTCTTGTTTGAAATAACCAGAAAAGGGTTGATAAGCCGTAAAAAACGAATCCATCAATCAATCATTATGACCATTAAGTTTTGTTTATTTCTCTTTATGCGGCCGTCCGTGTGTGCGTGTTCCATTTATTAAACGCCCACCACTATTGGTGAGAAGAACGATTTTTAAAAAATCAATTGCTTTTAGAATATAATAGATTTTTAATTAAAATTGGAATAGCGAAAGATACCTTCTAAAAGCTGAGCAAAGTATTAAGAAACAGGATAATTTCGCTAGAAACAACGATAACAGCGTTGAACTGTGTTATATTGGTCCTTTCATATGGCAGTAATATTAGACAGTTTCATCGCAGATTAAGTAAAGACTCGAGGCAACAGAGATGTGGTTCTGCAGAAGGATGCTGAGAATATCATGGACTGAAGATGTGATTAATAGGGAAGTTTTTTAAAAAATGGAAAAAATACAATTAAAATGAGAGAAAAATAGTTCAATTTTTAGGACATATAATGAAATAATTTGACACTCACAAGACATATTGAAGGCAAGAGAAAATAGAGGAAAGCAGCGAATAAGAAGATTGATTTGTTTTTTTACGACTTATCAACCTTTTTCAGGTTATTTAAAACCAGAAAAAACTTTTGGGGGAGATAATAATTTTTTACTGATACAAGTTCTACTAATTGACCCATAGCTTGAGGGGGAGAAGAGGCTGATTTATACCTCTCCCAAGAGTATTTCCGAGTAAGTGAATATAACGAATCTGTTGTAATTGGAACTCGACTCTCCGATTTTCAATTCTGAGCTGTTATCTATTGCTCCACCCGCTCATCCAAGCTTACAGCACCTGGGATTCTCAAGCGCTCACGCATCTAGATACTGACCAGATTTAGCATTGCTTAACTTCGGTGATCTTGCAAAATCCGGTGATTTATCGGGATATGACAGTAAGCCAAAAAGAACATCAAAAGAAAAATAATAATAATCGTCCTCTTAAAACTAATGTCCTATTGTCTCCGTAACGACGGGACTGCGTTTATCTTGAGACCTGGTAATGACTGAAACTATTATTACTTCAGATTAAACAGAAAACGTTTAACTGTTTATATAATCCGGTTTTCTATTTCACTGTGTACAAATGTAACTTTATTGGCTTCCTTTCAGTGCGCCTAGCTTTCTGAATTTGAAGATTCAATTTCTTTTTTATGTTTAACCGACAAGAAAATTCAATACTGTCGTTCTGTGTCATTTTTCTCATAGTCGTTGGTGTTTATATTTTTTTAAATAAAAAGGCACATACCCGCCACACCTTCTAGTCTACAAAGTTGTAGGATAACACGTGATCATCGATCTCACTCATAATGATCTCCACCACCCAAAACTATTTAACCATCGCATTTACCGTATCATTCTACCGGTACCTGGTAATCATTCTAAACTAGACCTTAGAGAATACTTCTATATGTACCTGGAAATCATTCCAAACTGTACACTATAGTATAATTCTATAGGTGCCTGGAAATCTTTCTAAACTGTACCTTACGATACCATTCTTCTAGTACCTGGTAATCTTTCTAAATTGTTCCCTATGGTGTCATTCTACAAGTACCTGGAAATCATTCTAAACTGTACCTTACGGTCTGGTCAGGCCGAGAAGTGGCCTATCTTATTGGTTAGGAAGAAATCCCATCATCCATCTGTATGATTTGTCTATAAATTTGGGGAGGTGGATGTTTTTGGCAGTCATTCGCTATTAGATTGTACCAACACTGGTTGCTACCTCAAGGTAATCATTCTAAACTATTCCCTATGATGTCATTCTATAAGTACCTGGAAATCATTCTAAACTGTACCTTACGGTACCATTCTACCGGTACATAGAAATCATTCTAAACTGTACCTCAGAGTATCATTCTATCGGTACCTGGTAAGCATTCTATACTGTACCTCAGAGTATCATTCTATTGGTACCTGGTAAGCATTCTAAACTGTACTTTACGGTATCATTCTATTGGTATCCAGTAGACTGTCCTATGATATAGCCGAAAAAAAAAAAGCTAAGAAATATAAAACGTCTAAATTTTTGAGCATTTTTAGTCAGCATATTTTTTTTACGAGCTCAAGAAATCGTTTATAAAATTTAAGAAAAAATTGAAATTAAAATAAGTTTAAAGTTTGCTTTGCAGACGTCATATATAAATTATTTTGTCCGTTTGTATGTAAGTCCTGTAGACTCTCCGAGGAAATATAACGCCCCGGTTTGATCACGCAAGCCGTTGCTGCTAGGGTTTATGTAACAATAAAGCTTTTACGGGGTGCAGTTGCTCGACCCACGCCCAACCGGTTTTGAATTCAGAGTTTCCTTTTTCTTAGACTGGTTGCTAATCAAGGTTAGAGATGCCAATCTGCGCTACGATTCATCCTCAGCTAGGTGGTGGAAGAGGTGGATGCACACTTGTTTGAAGGGTATTTGTGCAAACGCTGGAATTTCAACTCGAAACGCCAAGCTCACTTTACGTGCCAATGACTATTACGCTGCAAGCACGTTCTCAGTTACAATGTAAAGAAAATTACGTTAGTTTAGAAATCATTTAAGCCATTGGGCGAAGTGATTACTTTTCAAAGAAGCTAAAGAAACCAAAAACTAAGAAAAGTACGAAGAAACAGGAAAATTATGTAATATCTTCTATAGTAGTGAATGCTGTACGATCTTCCATCAGATAAAAAGAAGACTGTAATCAACAAAAAAAAAAAAAATGGTTCTACAGTAGGATGATGAGAATACCATTGATGGAGCGCGTAAACAACGAAGAATTCTTAAGGAAAATGGAAACAAAAGGAAGACTTATACCCCGAATCAAAAAGAGACAGCTGAAATTTCATGGATACATGAGGCAGGAGGTTTTGGAGAATATGACAAGCTGTGGAGACCCATGATCGCCAACTTCCTGAAAGAAGACGACACAGAGAAAAAAGATGTGAGTGAGTGACAATATAAACGTTGTCAAATATGCATGAGGTGTCCAAATACTCCATTGATATAGCTATATTATTTGTAGTTTTTATTCATCGTTTTATTGTCTTGAGTGTATTTTATGATTTTATAGGATAAACAAAAATGAAAAAAAAGTTTTATTTTTAAAAATTAAATTAAAAATCATTATTAAACAATTCAAATATACAAATAGTAGGTTTCATTTCATTATCAGTAAACAAATAAAACAGCTTGTAATTCAAACCAATACGAAAGTTACTTGACTAATAATGAAAATTTCGTTTGCCACTTTCTAAATATTAATAAAAATAAACAATTTTCCGCGATACAAATGGATGGTTAAGATTAGATAAGTAATTGTTGATAAAGCTTTCCTTTCTTTATCTAAAAATTAAATCATTGCCCAACAAATTCATTATCAAGTAGACGAACTAAAAACTTCATAAAAATGTTCTCCTCCTCCTTCTTCGTCATCGTCTTTTTTTTTTCTTCTTATTTATTTGCAGGTTATCTAAAGACAAAAATATTTTTAGATTGGAAGAATTTTTTTGTATATAGTAATGTTTTACTGATACATGACCTACTAATTAGCTGGGGGAGATAAGTGAATTCATAACTTTCCCAAGAATATTTGTGCGTAAGTGAATTTAACGAACCCGACTAGAATTGGAACTCGGCTCTCCGATTAACAATTTCGAACCGTTATCCATTACACCACCCGCATATCTGTGACACCCACCGGTGGTCGCGGTCGCAGTCCAGCGCCAATATGTGATGTCCACTGGTCGCGACGTCAATATATGACACTGCACCGTCGGCCTGTGGTCAACTCCCAGTTGCAGCGTGAAGCTGTAAGGTTTCTTCCACCAGCGTTTGGGGTTGACCCGCTGTTACTGCCACCAGCCTGTGTCCCGGTCGATCTGGTCGTTCCCGGTTCGATACCAACTTGTCGTTCCCAGCTCACTTTCAACGTCCGGTTACCGAAGTAACTACTTTGATCTCAAGTCTAACCTACCCACGTTGTGATTTTGATCTTAGGTAGACGAAATCAATCAGGCGTCGGGCCGTAGTGCAAGCTGAATCCGGGGTAAAGGTGATACCGCACAAGCGTAAGTAAAAAATAATAATAAAACAACTCAAGAGGTTCAAATATGTTGAGAAATAACAATTATCTTTATCTATCTGTTGAATACAGGAGTGTGTTTCTTTCCCAGCCCGTTTCTATGGATTCGTGACACTTTTTGCGTTTCTTAAGCGAGTTATGGTATCTTAAGACGTTCGTTAATAAAAATTTGCTTTTGGCAGGAAGACTAAGTCGAAAAGGACATGGAAATCTTTCGGTCAGCTTCTGTGAGGCTGGTCTCCAACTTCCCGAACCAACTCCAAACTCGAACTGTCTGGAACTGCGAACTCTCTGAAAAACTGACTTGCTGCTTCGAGACGTTCGTTTATATGGACACCGACCCAAACTCGGTGTGTGTGTGTGGGGGGGATGTGATTTGGGTTCTATGTCAATTCTCAATTCCTAACAAGAATTCTCTTTGTTCTTATGCCAGGAAAATTAATTACTTCCCATTTTTGGAAGATAAATCACTTTCCATTTCAGGGGTTTCTCCCTCGTCCTCGAGGGAAGGTCGGAGGAGAGTTATCCTCCTAGACTCCTCCTCTCTCACATTGGTATCTCATACCAATCCCCTCAGTGGGTGTTAACAAATTCTCCGTCTTTCTCATACATTCACCTCCGCCTATCCCCCATGCTACCAGTTGGCCAATGATCTCTCGGCAGTGTGGGTGTGGCTAGACTGGCCCTCTTAGAATTATCATCGAGAATTTTGTTTACAAAATCCCATTTTTTCTTTTTTCTTTTTCCTTCGGCCAAAACATTTACAAATCCCAGATTGCCGAATAATTCTTATCACATCTTGATTTTGGGGACACTCAGGTCCACTTAGTCAACTTTTAACTAGGTGGTCGTGTTTACCTGATAATTAAATTCTTTTATTTTTCTCATGCCTTAAAATTCTCTTATCACCAGATGCTCATTTTCAAGACACTATGTCTGACGTCAACGGTTTGAATAAGCAATAATAATGATCCCCCTTTTCAACTCTCTTTTTCATGTCAAGATTCGGGCATATACCTGATGGCTTCCCTCGCTGGAATCAGGAATTAAAATTAAATGATATCTCTGAAAGATAATTAATAGCTATTCTCCAAGGTGGTTCCAAGCCAAATTTTCTCCATGGTCGCATACGTCGACCGGCTTTGTCTTTCTATCTGAATTCTGTTTATATTGGCGCGTCACTCCCTTATCGTGACATTAATTAATTTTGACAGAATCACAGTCTCGCTTTTTCTTACGGATTTTCTGTCTTTTGCGAAAAGTATCTTTCTTTTGTAAATGAAATAAATTCTTCTTTTTAATGTCGCTCAGTCTATCTTTCGATAGCTCTTAATCTTTTAATAGCTCTTTCTCGCCTTAAGTATTTCCCGTTTTTATTTCTATGGTTAATTAGTTAGCCAATTACCATATCTAAATAGTGTCACATATCTAAGCTTACAATATTTAATATTTCAAAGCGGTCATCCATTTAGGGACTGACCAGGCTCAACGTTGCTTAACTTCAGTTATCGTCCGGGAACCGGTATTTCAACGTGATATACAGCCTGTAGTAACAGTATTTTTTACAGTGTTCAGACTGTGCAAAGCCCAAGAGCCACTCGGGTTAGAGGGTTACAGAGTAAGAGGCATAGTTTATGTGGATATGTGGGAAGATAACGGTTGACCCTAGATTTGAAAATTTGATTCAATTTCTTTTTATCTTTAACCGACAAGACAATTCACTACTGTCGTTCTGTGTCATTTTTCTCATAGTCGTTGGTGATATGTGGGGAAGATAACGGTTTACCCTAGATTTGAAAATGTTAAGATTGTAGCGATCCCGAAAGCATCCTCTTGGATGTCGATTCTACAAAGAGCGGTTCGTGGAGAGAAACTTCTCAAGTGGAAATTACATGTCATCAATGCAATACGAAAGGAATAACGGTAGTTCGCTACGATGGGCGTAGAATAGAGAATTTCCACGAGGACACAGCAGTCATGAAACAGAGGGGAATTTGCAAGTTTTAGACATCTGTTTTTTGGCTCACTGAACAAAGACAGTGAATATCTTTTTCACATTTACCTGTGAATAAAAATAGTGATATATTTAAGATATAGATTATTAATTACAGGGTAAATTATTTTAGACAAACATATTTTGATTTTCCGTGGAAATAGCGATAGAGTAGCAAGAATATCATCCAAAGAAAAAAATAATAATAATCGTCCTCTTAAAACTAATGTCCTATTGTCCCCGTAACGACGGGACTGCGTTTATCTTGAGACCTGGTAATGACTGAAACTATTATTACTGCAGATTAAACAGAAAACGTTTAACTGTTTATATAATCCGGTTTTCTATTTCACTGTGTACAAATGTAACTTTATTGGCTTCCTTTCAGTGCGCCTAGCTTTCTGAATTTGAAGATTCAATTTCTTTTTTATGTTTAACCGACAAGAAAATTCAATACTGTCGTTCTGTGTCATTTTTCTCATAGTCGTTGGTGATTTTTTTTTTTTTTTTTTTAAATAAGAGGCATTTACTCGGCACACCTTCTTGTCTAGTGCTGTTTAAAGTGGGTGGTGGCCACGGACCGGTACCGGGATGCGAACCATCAACTACCTGTACGCAGCCAGTGTCTAGGCCATGTTAAGGAATCATTTGTAAAGATTAAGGTTATATAATTTTTGTTTTTGTGTTAATAAACTGCTTATTTTTTTATTATTTTTATATGTTTTCATAGTGAATTATTTTTTGCAAAATAAATGTAAGATTAAAATAGTCAACTTTTATTATATTCATTATATATATATATATAATTTCTGGTACAAATTAATATTACCACGAAATATTACAGGTACGTGACACATTGAGAAAAAATGCCGGTCCGCCATATTACATTGTTTAAGAAGCACTGTTCTAGTCTACAAAGTTGAAGGACAGCTCGTGACCATCACTGATAATGATCTCCACCACCCAAAACTATTTAACCATCGCATTTGCCGTATCATTCTACCGGTACCTGGTAATCATTCTAAACTAGACCTTAGAGAATACTTCTATATGTACCTGGAAATCATTCCAAACTGTACACTATAGTATAATTCTATAGGTGCCTGGAAATCTTTCTAAACTGTACCTTACGATACCATTCTACTAGTACCTGGTAATCTTTCTAAATTGTTCCCTATGGTGTCATTCTACAAGTACCTGGAAATCATTCTAAACTGTACCTTACGGTTTGGTCAGGCCGAGAAGTGGCCTATCTTATTGGTTAGGAAGAAATCCCATCATCCATCTGTATGATTTGTCTATAAATTTGGGGAGGTGGATGTTTTTTGCAGTCATTCGCTATTAGATTGTACCAACACTAGTTACTACCTCAAGGTAAGAGAGTTCAGTCTACTTTGCTATTTAATCTATAGTTGAAGGAAGATGGATTCCTTCTTTTCCTGAGTGTTTTAGTGAAAATTGGACGAACCGGAAATTGAAATTGGCTTACCGATTTCATTTTCTGCGCTGATAGCCTTAACACTATCAGCACACCCCTCACACTATACTCATATAAATAAGCAAAATATCACTTTCAGTGATGATATAGTTTTAATGCGAATAATGGAAGAAATATCAAAATTGTTTATTATTTAAAAAGAGTTGTGGGTATATTCAAAATCAAATCATCTGAAAACATATAGAAATAACGAAAGATGCCTCTCAGAAACTAAGTAAAATATTAGATAGAAGAATGTTCTTCGAAAGAAAGATAACAATGAAGGGTTGCGTAATATGCAATCTGGTATAGGGCAATGAACATTGAACAGTTTCCCACGGACGAAGAATAAACTCGAGGCGACAGATGTGAGGTTCAACCAACGAATGCTAAGAATACCTTGGACTGAACATGTGAGCATCGAGGAAATTTTAAGGGAAACAGGGACATCAAGGAAATTTATATTTACAATCAGAAAGAGACAGTTGAAGTTTCGTGGATGAGTAATGAGGAAAGAGGGCCTAGTGAATTCAACACTAACAAGAGATATGGAAACCAAGAGAAGCAGAGAAAAACAAAGCGTAACCTGCTTAAAGAGTTCTGAATGAATGGTAGAATGATAACGAAAAAGAAGAAAGGGTCAATAAAGGATATTTAGAGCAACAAAAGACAGAAGAATGTGGAGATTTATAATCACTCATTCCCTGAAAGGACAGGGAATATATATTAACAACTAATAGATTGTCGATAAAAATGGGATATTTATTTCAAATACAGAGTATCCACTATACTAATATATTAAAAAAATCGAGAAATATAAGCAGTCAATTGCTGATAGCTCCTGAAGGGTGGACGGACTGGTATGTCTACGAAATTCGGGAGTCAAGATGCTGAAAGTAATATCTATCAGCTAAGTGAGAAACTTTTACTTACATTAATTCTATACATGCATAAATATATATATATATATATATATATATATATATATATATATATATATACACACACACACACACACATAGTATTATTATTATTAAAAGGTTGTAAAAAATGACGTTTCTCCGTGGAACAGAAGTTAGCAAACAAATCTGGTAGGTGCGTAAAGTATAGTGTTAATTATTGCTCCACGGGGGACTTCAACTTAACACATTTTTTTACAACCTTTGCAAAGAACACATACTAACACCTACACACATACACACACACACACACACACACACACATATATATATATATATATGAATAAAGACAAAATTTCTATCTGAAATGTTGCATATATATCTATATCTATAATTCTCAAAATGTGTGTGTGATCGGATGTTGTTTATGCATTTCCACAGTTTCTTTGATCCGATTTTGATGAATTTTTTTTTGTTTGATAGATAATTCTTGAATGCCGGTTTTGAGTCCAAATTGTTGGTGACAATGGCTCTCCACTACTTCCTGTTCATTATAACTCTCAGCAACGTTTTACTATTTACTATCTGTTCTTGGCTATATATCTTTCATAAAAACTTAAATAAAAATAGTTTAAATTATTACAATAATATTATTTATTATTATATAGTTCCCTTTTCAGCCCCCCCCCCCCATTCAAATTGTTTAACACCCATTTGGGGATGTGCTTCAGTTGCACCCAAATATTGTTGCTAATATTGATTTTCGGTTTAAACTTAAACTGCTCCAACAGAACGGCAAAAATTCCCAGTAAAGACGTGTTATACTGCTAGTGCGTGCGTGTGTATGCGCGCGCGCATGTGTGTGTGTGTATACATGGGATGCAAAAGTAGGTATACAGTAACAGTGACGTGCAGAGGTTTGGTGATGCCCGGAGCCAACTACTTGATTGTATACCCCCAAGACTCAAGTAAGTAGGGCCTATGGTTCCTAGTACTGAGAAATATGAGAAAGAAAACATTTTAATTATGTAAAAACAGATGAAACATGAAATAAACATTTTTATTTAAATTAAATATAAACTAAAGTCTTATTTCACTCTTTGATTGCATAGCCGGGGCAGTCGCACCATCTGCCCCACTTCTGCACACCACTGTACACTGTACAGTAGTTTTTCATTACTGTACAGTGTACAGTAATGAAAAACAAAACATGCACACTAAACGCATTGTATTGATTACACACGTTCACTATTCTCTGACCTGCCAGGATTGTTTCCAAATCCATTTCCGCTTCTTGTGCGTTAAATTAACAGCCATCGTTAAATTACAACTTTACATGCAAAACATTAATATTATTATATATTCAAAAATAAAAATTATGAAAATAAAATTATTAAAAATTGTTTTAATGAATTAAGTTAATTCTAGTATTAAATAAATCCTAGAACCACTATTATAAAACTGGTAATGCTGGTATAATACTTACTCTATTATACCTTTTGGTATAATATTTACTGTATAATTATATGGGGCGTCTATTTTAAATACCAAGTATCCACTATAATAATGTAGAAATTGTCGGATTATAAATAAATCCATCAACTATTCTTCTTTAAAAAAAGATATATATAGAGAGAGATAGATAGATACCTACAAAGATTCCCTAAAAAATGAACATACATAATGAAAAATGCACAAAACTTAATATAAACAAATTTTACCTTAAAAATTTGCCAAGCATCAGGCTGTCGATAAAACTGTTAGCACCTAATAAAA
The DNA here is from genome assembly GCA_963932145.1 of Acanthosepion lycidas. NCBI lineage: Eukaryota > Metazoa > Mollusca > Cephalopoda > Sepiida > Sepiidae > Acanthosepion > Acanthosepion lycidas. Next base: position 49,814,706 of record OZ010613.1, on the reverse strand, counting down.
GCACTCAACTCGAAAAATGTTTCTCGGCGATATTTTAATAGTAACTAATATTTGTTTCAATTAAAAGTTTAATTCAGTTAATTTTTCTCAAATATCATTTCAAAAAAGTATATTTTCTTTCTGAAAAGTTTTTAATAAAAAAAATTATGTTGACAGATTTGTCAGTATGGTCGATTTCATCCTTTTTTACTGATAATCAGAAAAGAACATTCCAGTCAGTTTAAATTCGGTTTGAAATACAGAAAAGTATTTTGCTTATTACTAAATTTATTTTTATATATTAACTTTGAATTAAAAATAAAATAAAAGCTGGAAGAATGATATTTCATTTTCAAAAGGAATTTTAAAGCTAAGGTATCGCTTTTTTCAGTTACCTATTCTTTTTTTTTTTTTAAAGGTTGTAAAAAAAAGATGAGTGGATTTAACGTCCTTTGTGGAGTAAGATATACTTGGTAAAAATATTGCTTCGGTTATGTGACTAATGATGGCTGCCAGCCTGACGCGTGGCAGGGGATTCCCCTTGTAAAAATCAACACGATTTACGTAAGCACAATGACGATGCTATTTATCATGACTTTATAATGATTGGTCTTAAAATTTCTAACCGTATGTTTTCTGAATGTTTACATTTTTTTTTTTTTTTTTGCGCGGGGAGCGAAGGAAAAACGTCAATGAAAAAAGTGTGTCGACTACATGAAACGATCTCACTTAAATTCCCAGTCACTCATATTCCCGCAGGGCCAGTTCAAGGGTCTCGTGCCCCCAATCTATGATATCCGCCTCCTCAGAATCCATGATACTGGACCCCCACTCTACTGCATCTCAATTTTTATAAGGTAGTATTCATATGAAATATAAATTCTATTGTAACTTTATGTACAGTAATGGATCATATGCAATGTACATGAACTATTCAACTAGAAAAATTGAAAATAAATACAAATGAGACATGTCATAATATAGATCATTCCATCTTAAATAAATCAACCAACAATGTTTTGCGGTAATTTTAACTTGAGACTTTTCTTTTTAAAAATTCGAATAATTTAACACGTTTAATTAACATTATGGATAAAAAAATAAAAAAAAATAGTAAATTTTATATTGTGTTCTTTCGTGACTTAGCATGAGCAAAACAAATTTACGGATTTGGATGAAGAAAAAAAGACCCCAGCATGACATCAAAATCGGTGAAAATTTTTCACCCTTTAACGATCTAATAGTGCTTAGTTTAATTTGTAATGTATAGTATAAATGTAGGTATAAAAAAAGCTAATGTAGATTGTTTTGAATATACGCTCTTTTAGCGCTAGAGGGCGTCGTCAGTGATGTTCTAATGTTGATAAGATAGCGAGGGTCACAAAGCACTGCCCGAGGAACACAATCATGCTTGCCACCTCCGGTCGAGAGGTTCTGGGTTAGTACGCACCGGCCCTATATATATATATATATATATATATATAGCTATATATATATATAGCTGACCACTCGTATTCGAGGATACCCATCTATTAGGGCGGCTAGCCAATCCCTCTTGCAGACGCTCGCTCAGAAATATTTTTGTGTTTGTTCAACACCCACAGAGCCAACCTGTGGTTTATACTGCAACTATACTGAATATTAAGATCCTTGGGTTATCTCCATATAATACGTCGTCACGCGGCGCTATATGAGGAAAACGGCGTTGTTTATTCACCGGCTGTACGCCATATTGGATTGCGTTACATTCGCTATCTCACGTTTGTATCGTTTTTCTTTGGGGGGGGGATTTTTGCCTTGCATTTTGGCTCCCAAGCGTAAAGCAAACTCGTGGGTGCTTAGGTGATTTCCGGTTTACGTCGAAAATCAGGTTACGTCTGATGTCTGTTCATAGGAACGGATATCAGACGTAAGTCGCGGACCCCCTATATTCCCTTTTTGCTGAAAATGCGAACTGAATAGATTAAATTTGTCTTCTTTGCCTCAGTTTATTGCAGTCCTTCTCTACTGGGCTGAACTCTATGATTTGTCTAAAATCGTTATTACCATCAATTTTTAAAATAAATCATAAAATTTTATTTTATATTTTTTTCCTCTTTTTTTCCCACGAAACTTCCATTTACGGAAAGCAAAAGTCTATAAATCTCATTTTAGAAAATAAGTACAACCCAAAAAAAACCCAAAATTGTGTATTTAAAGTCAAAACAAAAAAGAAATATTTACATTTGGAGAATATATCTAAAAAAAAAAAAAAAAGAAATCCTTCCATGATTGAACCAATTAGAAAATACTGACCTCACGACCACCCACCGAACCCCCGACTGTTTTATTTTGTGGCGCTCTGCTTGAATTTAGTGTATGCGAAAATTTAAGACGTCGTTTTATGCATCATATTAGAGAAATGTTAGAAGTGTCATTGAAGTTAACTCCTCTCTATATTTATTTATTTGCATTCGAACCAATGTCTCATCTTTGTTGTTAATGCCACAACGTTTTTGCCATTGTACCCACCGGCTTTATTCAGGTGTCTGTCGATCCAGCTAATGTTTACAGTGGCGTGGTTAAAATGAACAGTTGATTTACCCACGCCAAATAGATTAATGAAATATGATAATGATGAAGAAACACAAGGTGAATTTTAACAAAACAAGATAAGGAATTTATTTATGAATTTACACGCTTGAAGTTGGATCAGTAGCTCGTTTCAGGAAAATAAGTCAGATTTTAAAAATTTGTAGTTTCAATGAATTGTCATAAAGAGGAAATGTTCATACAGCAGATTAAATGATCTGACACAAAATAATATTCTTAAATGTTTTAGAAACAGTTAAGAGTGTTTGTTGCTCATAGAAGTGATATACGGTTTCATGCATTCAAAAGTAGACGAAGAAAGAGTTTTGAAATACTTAGCTTTCTTGGCTTGTTGAAATAAAGTTCTTTGAAGTGCCAGACGCTTAGTTAAGGTCGATAATATAATTGGCGAGTAATCTGGCGAAAATCTGAACACTGGACGAGTGAACAGAAACGAAACCTTTCCCATAACTTCTCGTGTTAATTTAATTATTTTCCCTCATTTTATACAAAAAGGGATTTCGCTTAGGCTCACTATTTTCTTTTCTATTTTTTCTTTTTTTTTTTTTTTTTTTTTTCTTTTTTTTTTTAGCTTAACGGCTAATTTCTGTGAAGTCAAGGTTTTCATTGGTCAAAAGAAAATTTCCTATAGGGTCGCGAATTTCTATCCGTCTTTTTCCTCAGCTTGCTCGAATTTGAAGTAAAGTGATTTGTTATTATTTCGTACTCACCTTTAGGCAATTTCGAACAGAACCCTTTATTGAATCTACTGGGTAGGTTGTTCTTATTCCTGTGTCGATATCCCGAGATATCTCGCCTCGTTCTTGTTTAGTACTGCTTAGTTCCTGCTCGCCCTGTTTCTACGGTCAAATCATGCCGAAAACACTGGTTCTCGTTCGATCGCTAAAGTTAAGCAGTGCCGAGCCTGATCAGTACTTAAATGGGAGACCACTTGGAACACCAGTTACTGTGAATGACCTTATAATCCGAAATACGTTTCGATTTTTAAATAATACACAAAAGGTTGTTAAACCGTAAAAAAATAATCAATCAATCAAACCCTGTTTCCTCTGAGTCTAAGTCTGCACTACCTGTTCCAGGGATTGAACTCACAAATACTATTTCACCAAATTCACGCACCGACGCTTTAATATACGAAATTGTATTACTTTTTATTTTTTTTTTACTAATGTTTACCCAATACAAGGCCTAAGAGCCACTCAAGGTAGAAGGTTATTGTGTAGTGTTGTATGAGCATAAAAAAGAGCAAGAAAGGGTTCTTGTGAAGTCAACTAGCAGCCATTTACCATTTTTCAGTCCTCATAAAAAAGGAATTTAAAAAATGGCTTCTGCATCGGTCATCGCTTTAAGCCTTAAAATGTTACCTTTCCCCTATTGATCTAATCATAAAAAATATCACAAGATGGTCATGAAAAATGAATTAATGAGAATAATAAAAAAAAAAAAAAAATTCTTAAGGTCACAACATTGGAGCATCCAGTTAGAATCGAACTTGTTACTCCAGAGATCAGTCTACGTACGAGGTTAATCATCGCTCTAGGACAGGAGCGCTTAACTTACATTTACTTTAAGGAAGAATAGAAACAGTATTAATTCGTCATTCATGTTTTTACTCATATAATGGCGAAAAAATTACGGAATGACAATTCAAAATGAGGAGGAATTTAGAAAAATTGTGGATTCTTAAAACAGCTTATGTCAGTTGTAAAGAAACACAAGTTCGGATTTGAAGAAACTTAACAAAAACAAAAAAAGAGTATTTTTCATTGTATTTTATTTCTACAATAAAATTATAAATATATTAAAAATCCTATACTGACAGGTTTATTTAAAATGACTTGAATTCTGAGATTTAATTTTCGCTTAGTATTTACTTCAGCATGTATTTTTTTTATGATAAATGTCTGGCCAAATACTCTTACTTTTAAGTTCAAGAACTTGTATTTCGTCAATAATAACTCATTCAAAGAAATATAAATTTAAAAAAATTCCCTTTCACTGCGAAAATGAAACTAAGAATTTCCAAAACTGCGACCGTGTGTGTGTGTGTTTGTGTGAAGGAATTTTTGCACATACCTATTTTTGTCATATCTATATACGAAAATGTTAGTTCTCAAAATTCTTAGTTTCACATTAACATTAAAAGGGAATTTTTTTAAAACATGTTAAGCATAAGCTATCTCTCTCTCTCTTTCTACACACATACATGCATATATATGTGTGTGTGCGTGTGTGTGAAGTGTTTGTTTTTGTTACTTTTTTAATGCGTAAGGCGATCATTATATGAGTTAAAGTAAAGGATATTCAACAATTCGCCGGAAAAAAAAACACCATAGCCTGATGAAAAAGGTTCCAAACTTAAAAAACAAAGTTTTTTCGCCAAAATGTTTATGTTATTATTAAGAGGAAAAACCAAAGTATTTTTAATTATTTAAAAAAATTTTTAATCCTTTCTCGCACGTTCGAAATTTCGGTTAAAACCTTTTTTTTACGTCAGCGGTCGCGTAATATTAGCATTAGTTTTTTTTAGCTGTTTTTCAGTTGAAAAGCACATTAATTTGGAAATTCTTGCAAAAATCAAATAATTATCGGATTTTAATGAAACTTTCAGAACTTATTCAAAAATAAATGAAATGACATTATTTTAGAAATGATTATTTTTAGAAAGTCACAGTAAAAATATTTTTTACATCTGCTACTCACTGCCCTTACTTAATGTAATGAATATTCGAAAACTCGAATGTGCATTTTTGTGATTTTTCAATTAAATGCAGAAGACTTTGAAGATAAAAATCATCGATTTTTTTTTTTTTTTTTTTGTAAATCGAGAAGCGTTTCTATCCAAAATTTAGCTCTGAATTATAAAATATAAAAGTCAATAAAACTAAGACATGATTTAGAAAAGCACTTAATGGCTATTAATGGTCTTCCCTCTTAATAATAGCATAAACATTTTTAGATAAAAAAAAATTGTTTATCAACTTTAGGGGCTTTTTTCATCAGGGTATGCTCTTTTTTTTTAGCGAAGTATTGAATATACCTATGTGTATGTTGTTACTTTTTTTAGTGTGTATCAAATATATCGTGCACATATCAAATACTGTATACACATTTCAATATATCTTCTGTGGTAAAAGATTTTAAATTGTGGATTATCTATATATATATATATATATATATCTACATTAATTAAAACCTCTTTATCCAGAGGAGATGATATATTGAACTATGTACAATATATGTGTGTGTGCGTGCGTACATGTGTGTGAAGGACGTTTTTGCACATGCACATAAGTATATACGAGAAAGTGCTAGAATGTCCCCAATGTGCACAGTTACACTTTCAAATTGAAAGGGGATTTTTTTAAACATATGTTAAACACACACCGGTGTGTGTGTGTGTATATATATATATATATATTGTTATTCTTTCTCTCTATATATATGTATATATACATATATATAGTTACATTTTTAATACGTTTTAAATATATCGTACGCCTATTATTCCATACATATTTCAATGTCATCTGTTCGATATCTATCTATCTGAAACAATTCACATTAAATAAATAGTTCTTATTTTCAGCAAAAAAGGGTAGGGAACACACACACATATATTTACGTAAGTTTTGTTACTTTTTTTAATGCGTTTTATAGATCGTTCGCATATTAAATATTTTATACACATTTCAATGTCATCTACGCTGGACAAAGATAATTATATTTAATTGTGATCTATCTATGTACCTATCTGTCTGTCTTTTTAGCTCAATCTGTTCTTTATTTATCTATAACAACCCACATTAAATAAAATCTCTATATCCAGAGGAGATGGTATATTGGACTATGTAAAATATTAGGTTGGTGCAAAAATAATGACGTAATAATGTCGTTTTTGACGTATTTTTTAACGTCAAAAAACGACATTATTACGTCATTATTTTTGCACCAACCTAATATATCTGTGTGTGTGTGTGTGTACGTGCATGTGGGTGAAGGACATTTGCTTTGTTAAGTATCTACGAGAAAGTGCTAGATTGTGCCCAATGTGCTCAGTTTCACTTTCTCATTGAAAGGGGATTTTTTTTTTAACGTATGTTAAACACTCCCCCTCTCTCTCTCCGTATGTATTGTTACTCTCTTTCTCTCTCTTTACGTATGTATTGTTAAATTTTAATGCGTTTTAAATATATCGTACGCATAATTTTATACATATTTCAATGTTATATCTTCTATCTATCTGTCTGAAACAACTCACATTAAATAAATAGTTCTTATTTTCAGCAAAAAGGGTAGGGAACACACACGAATACCCCAACATATATATATATATATAATATGTGTGTGTGTGTGTGAAATAAGTTTTTATCCGCCATTATTTCTTCTTATTATAAACGTTATTTTTAGGGGGCATAGGTGTTTGTGTTCCTATTCCTGTTTTTTTATATTTTCTTAAACAGTGAAACTGATAACAGTCGAAAAATGTATACCTCCGACAGGAATCGAACCTCCATTGGTTTTAATTAAAGCACATTTCTCGTAGAGACTTCTAGGAATCTATATCTGCTAGCTTCAGTCACGTTCTCGAGACGTAAGCAACAGTATTTTTTTGAAAGGATCGTCATTCAAAACTTGCTCTGTCTGGATGGTCCCCGTAGCCAAACTTGTAGCGGTACGCTTTGACCAAAAAAGCGTTTTCTCTAATGGGGGCGGGGGAAGGATACAAGTTCAGTTCCCGTCGGAAGCAATATTTTTCTTTAGTAGGACTTCTCAATCTAGGCCGATCGTTATTGATTTCACTGTTTAAAAAATAAAAAAAATATCAGGGGTATCAATTCAAAACACGTGTATCCACTAAAAAAAAAGCTTTATCATAACATAAATATGATATAATTTTTATTGTGATTTTCCAGTTTTTGGATAAGATATTGAGTATTGCTCTCGAAGTTGTGGCTAAACTGTTCGAAGTTCCTATTTTATTATTTTTGTTTAATTGAGGAATCAGAGAGCCGAGTTCGAATTCCAGTCGAATCCAATACATTCACTTACGTGCTAATACACTTGGGAAAGGTGTGAATCCTCTTCTATGGGTAAATAGCAGGACACACTGGGTTCTGTAGCCTTGGATGGCAACTGGTCTAGGAGAAGGAATTCAAAAACTGCGGAGTAGTTTGGGGACTGTATTCGGCCCTTCAAAAAGTGTGGATGGTCCTGCACGAACCCTTCATCACTATAATCAAATCTCATGTGCTGTTGTCGGGCTGTTGGTTTCCTAAGAACTGATCTGCTTGACCTTCATGCGTCGAATTCGACGGGAGAGAGAGTCGAGTATATATACTTAAAGGAAAAATCATTTCGTTAAGTAACTTTTTCATGTTGATAAATGGAAAACACGCTGTGTATTTTTGTACTATTTAAAATCTCATAATTTTGTTTAATAGTTTGAATATTTGACTCTGCAGTCTCCATCAATTTTATTATTTATTTTGAAAAAGGCCGTCTCATTTTAGCATTTTCCCAATTTACATTTAAATAAATGATTTTAAAAATTACTGTCTCATTTACGAATACGCGAAAGAAAGAAAGAAAATGAAAAAAAAAGCAGACTATTTTTTCGTAAACTCCCTCTCTAATTGAAAGTGAGGGTATAAACATCCGATATTTTTTTAAAGTTTGTGCAAGTATTCGAGTCCGATTTTCTTATTAAAAAAAAGGAACAATAATCTACAATTAGCATCCTTATTGTGTGCTAAATCATCATAGGCTGATATATATAAATATCTGCAGATAGAGAGAAAGAGAGAGAAATACAGAGATAGGTAGATATGAAAATAGAGAAAGATACGAACAGATAGATATGAACAGGATACATAGAGAGAGAGAGAGATAGAGAGAAAATATATATGAACAGATAGAGAAAGAAATATGAACATACATATATATATATATATATATATATATATATATATATTTGAAACAGATAGATACGAATAGAGATATGAACATAGAGAGATACGATCAGATAGATATGAAAGTGAGAGAGATAGATACGAACATATAGACAGAGAGCGAGATATGAACAGATAGAGAGAGAGTTCATGGATCGTGTTATTTGATTGCTCATTGGTCATAATTGTGACACGTGAGACTACAGGAGAGAGTTGTAGTTGCATATTCTATGAGTTTTTATTTTACAGTGTAACCCTGATATAAGAGAAAACCGGATATAAGAGAGATTTTATCTGATCCCAAATTAGAGCCGTACTTACCTAAACAAAATAGACCAAACCCGGATATAAGAGAAACCCGGATATAAGAGACTTATTCTCCGGTCCCGACAACTCTCTTATATCCGGGTTACACTGTATTATTGAACCATATATTTATAAATTTGAACTTTTTTCGTAATAGGCTTCGATAACTTTACCACGTTGTTTGATTGTTAATCTTTCCATGGTTGAAATTGCCAAAGACTTAAGTTGTTAAGTCTGAAAGAAAAAGAAAAGATCATTAGACGCTTAAACTTAATTCACATTTAAAATCGGTCAAAGTTATTGGCACACTCTTTATATTCAGTTTAAATGAAGAAGTCATTTATTTGAACCGGCATTTATGATACTAGTTTGGTACGTGTCATTTCGTTGATGGCAGGATGATCCAATTTTAAGTCTAAATTGTTTGTTCATTTGAAATACTATATTTATTAGAAAATATATTCTTTTTAAATAAATAAGGAGTCATAAAATAACATCAAAGGGCCGGTTTATACTCTTTACCTGTTACCCAGGCCTTATTGATTTGATTTGAATGATTCGCTTAACGGCTTATCAACCTTTTAAAGGTTATTTAAAGCCAGAAAATATATCTAGATTGAAATAATTGTTTTACAGATAATAATGATTTAGTAATACAAGTCTTACTAATTAACCCATAGCTGGGGGAGTAGAGGTGGATTCATACCTTTCCCAAGAAACGAACTCAACTGGAATTAAAAATCTGAACAAGGAAAACTCTGAATTCAAAACTGTATGTAACCCTTGCGAAGCACATACTAAACAACTAAGAAAAAAGATCACTGAGTCAATGATCCCGATTACGACCGATTCCTTTTTTAGGGTTTCGAAAAAAAAAAATTTGTTTTTTAAATCTCTAACATTTTAAAAAATTTATTACTCAAAATGAGAGAATAATATCTTATTTCAAAATCAGTTAAATTGTCGGTGTCTGTGTTTATATATATATATATATATATATATATATATATATATATATATATATATATATATGGGTGTGTGTGTGTGTACATTAAAAAGTCATAAGTACACGTAAGTCACTTACGCACAACAAATATATGCATATATATTATATAGCAATATGCAAAATCACACAAAAAAACAACATTACTATAATGGTATTTTTTTTATTATTGATGTTTCTTGTAATACTTAAATAAATATTGTAATAAGAATATGTTTATAGTTTTCCTCAATCGTTTATTTAGTTACATATGTGATGATTGCTTCCGACTAGCCACGTTAATTTTATTTCATTCTTTTGTTACTTTCTTTCTTGTTTTCTTTCTTTTGAACAATATCAACAAAATGCATTTCGGTCAATATTTTGAGGCAAGGAATTAGAACAATTAATTTGGGATCCAGCTGAGGTCAAGAATGAAAATGACGCACTACGAAAGATTTTTGTTGTTTTGAAATAGATATACTTGAATGTTGACTCACTCGGTCTGAGCCCTACAAGCCCGACCCCCAGTGTCACCACTGGGTCTTCTGTAGTGAAAATAGCCAAGGTGACTACTACGAAAAATTACCTTGAATCTTTTTAGTGGTGCGGCCCACTTTGTGATGAGTCATAGATCATGCGCCCCACTGACTCAAAAAAGGTTGCCCACGCTTGATCTATATTATAAAAGAAGAACTCTCCGCCACACGCATCTAAGTTATACCAATAGTATATTTTGTTAAAGATTGTAATGAGCCCAACAAACATTGATGACCTAGAATCGCCACTGAGAAGACCGTATGCGTAAGCATATACCTTAGAAATGGAAGAAAAGTTGTTTTTTCTTTTTAGGAAAAAGTCAAATGTCCGATAATTAAAAAATTAAATTCTTGGTATAATATGTTAGAATGAGTGAAGTTACTCCCCGTGATATGAAGATACTGCGAATGAGATACCATGAGGTAACGAGAAAAAAAATGTTAATCAGTTGAAAACATAGTCGAAGAGAGAAAGGCGTTGCTGATTAATTAAGATAATAGTACCACTGATGACAGTTTGATTAATACATGTCGTTGCGTGTGATTTATTTCTAGTTTATTAGTTTGAAAATTAAAACATATTTCTTCTTTGAAAAATTATTATGAAGGTTTCTTGTTTCAAAAGCAAAACATATTCAGTTTATAGGTGTGATCTTTAGTGAAAATCGCCAGTAGTTTAAAGTGACTTGTGTTGTAACCGCCTTAACAACGTGGAAGACAGGCTTTCTCCCAGCCCTACAGAATCCCCTTACCCTCTTGGGTCCAGTAATGCCTGACCCTTCTGGTCTTGCCTGAATTGCCCCCGAGCATCTGTTAGTCACTATAGAGCCAACCTTCAGAAATGGGGAAATGCTACCAATGTTGATCCCAACTGCCAATGCGGACAATCACAAACTATGGAGCCTCTTCTAGTTTGCCTCAGTCTCTCTCTCTCTCTTTCTCTCTCTCTCTCTCTCATATATATATATATATATATATATATATATATATATATATCCTATATAGGAATAAAGTGACGCTGCCGACACTTGAGTTTGAACGTAAATCACCAGTGAGCAAACACAGGCGATCCCATTATTGAATTAAATACACCACGTGACCATGGGAGAAACGCATAAGTACGTAGTAGCGTGAAGTCTAAACGATCCCTATTTCCAATCTATCCTCTATACTATACCGATCGCTATTTCTACTCTATCCTGTATTACTATAAGGAGCGCTATTCTCTACTCTATTCACTATACTATTTCTCTATACGGATCACTACACGGATTAATGTTCGAGCGAGTATTATCGTGTATTCGAAGGCATCCGACACCAGTATTGTTCGACGGCGTTACTATAGTTTTATCTGCGATTACAAAGTCTCTACTACAACGAGCATTACGAAAGTGGCAAGTATTCGTTGGCATCACAAAAGTGTCAAACGAGTGTTCGTTGACATCACAAAAATCTTGAAAATCCATACACATTTAACGACCTTGAAACCTTAACACCCCAGGCAAGGTTTTGTGTGCAACACTGAATGGGTGTGCTGTAACGATTCGATAAGACCGAAAGTTTACAAAATTTAAGAAACTTTGTACTTTTGTTGTAGAGTAGGACTTAGCGTACTTCCTGCTCTTCCTTACTACTGTGACTTTGAACTGCTCTAACTTATAAATATGACAAGTAGCTACATTAGAGTAGGATTTGAGTAGTATTGAGTTTGCTCAAGCTATTCCGTTCTACGTAGGAGTATTTAATAAATGTCTTCTTTGTTTCCTATACGTAGTCTTCTGTTCCTTCGATACTCTCTCTAACCACGGACTTCCTAATTCTCGGCTATTTCGAACAAAGACAACAGTACTTAATCATTGTTTATGTATATGGTTATATCTGAGAGAGAATGTGTGAGTGAACAAGTGAGAACGAAACAAAGAAAATTAAAGTAACGTTATTTTCCTTATGAAATTAAGCATGTCATTCAGAATGACCAAACGAGCCAGTTTGCCCATGACTGATATAGATTATTTTTTATTAGTAAATTTTAAGAGCTACAGAAGACAGGGAGATGTGGAGGGTCATGATCGACTACGTCTTGAAGGGGCACAGCCCATAAAGAAGAAGAAGATCAATGAGGAATATGGACTTGATGTTTTTAGTAATGTTTTCAGTTAAGATGTACATGAGAGAGATCCATATTTCCTCTTCAATGAACAGATTTTTTGTCGCCTATCTATCCCAGTTTATGTTCTACTATTTACACAAGCTCGTTAGATAGGTTAATTGTTGTTTCTGTTTCATCAGATTGTTAGCGGATATGGTTCTCCACAATTTCCTCTCCTTTGAAGGAATAAGTTTGTTCTTTACTATCCCGCCATTCCATTTCTTCTCTCGCGCTTCTCGCTTGTGGAATTCTCTTCCGACTTCTTGCTTTACAATGCTAATCTTAGTGCAACATAATGTTGGATATTGGTTTGGTGCTCCTGCTATATATTTAGATATTCTTGATAAAATTCCAAAGAAGAATGTGCAATGCTATTAGTCCTGACCTGGCATCTCTGCTTCAGTCATTTTCCCACTGCCATAACGTAGCTTCCCTCTGCCTTTTCTATGAATATTTTCATAAAATTTTCTAAGCCTTTCTCTTTGGTACCTAAACTTTATGAATTTAAGTGTACTACTAGATTGGCAATTAGGTCTCATTACTTTACAGCTGCAATGGCTAGATGTAACTTTCAATTCTATGCTAACTGTTTCTTCTCTTGCACTTCTCGCTTGAGGGGACTATGTTCCTGCTTCTTGCTTTCCAGTTAACTTTGATCTTCAAAAATATAAATGTAATGCCAATCATTATCTTCTGTCTACTTAATTATTGTTTTTTTAATTATTCTTTCACCATAATAATGTTTTTTATTTCTCATATTCTCTCACGCCAATTAACCTCTTGTAAGTGGGTTTATTGCAAACAAATTACACAAACTCGTTTATTATATTTAATGCTTGGAAGCACATCACAATTCACATTAATACAAAATGGGAAACTGAATTAAAATAGTTATGGGTTTGTTTGTTTGTTTGTTTTTGTTTTTTTTGCTACTGAAGGTTTAAAAAATGCCATTTCCTTTCGAGACGTAGGCGATCATGGCTCTCCACAGATTCCGTTTTTTTTTTGTTTGTTTTTTTTAATATAAGCGAATTGATATTCTTTTCACTAGACTGGTTCCCATCTAAGTTTCAAGAATTCAATCTACCCAGCTGGTGGAAGAAGAGATAGTTTCATGCCTTTCCTAAGAGCATTTGCTCGAAAGTGAAAGCAACAGATTAGACCAGAATTTGAACTTCGTTCTCGGTGCTGATAGCTGTTAAACTACCCGCGAAACCTCCCGAATGATGACTCTTCCATAATGGGAATCCAAATCGTTGGATCAATGGGGAATTATCGGTCTTGATTTGAAGTCCTGCTAACAGCTATATCACGTTAAAACACCGGTTCTTGTACGATCACCAAAGTTAAGAAACTCCGAGCCTGAACAATACTTGGGTGGGTGACCGCTTGGGAAGACCAGGTGTTGTAAGCTTGAATGTGCGTGTAGTTTAATAAATAACGGCTGGAAATTGGAAATCGGAAAGACAAGTTCCAATTCCAGTCGAGTTCTTTATATTCAATTGTTCGCAAATACCCTTGGGAAAGGCATGAATCCACCTCCTCTCTCCCATCTATGGGTTAATTAGTAGTACTTGTATCAGTAATTCATTATCTCCAAAAATTCTTACAATTTAAAAATATTTTATAGCTTTAAATAACCTACAAAAGGTTGACGAGCTGTAAAAAACAAATCAATCATTTTAAATCCATAATCACGAGGAAGCCAATTCTTCATCTTTATCAAATTTCAAACGAATAGCAGATGAAAATTTAGTTAGAAAGAAAGGGAAGAGTACTGAACTGTTATGTAATATCAGACCTATATAGCAGTGAATACCGGAACGTCTATTCAGAGATGACGAGACTTGAAGCAATGTGGTTCTACAGAAGGATACTGAGAATACTATGGACCGAACATTTGAGCAATGACGAAGTTTTAGAGAAAATGGAAACAAAAAGGATACTTATGCATAACATCAAAAAGAGTTTAAATTTCTAGATTAGATAATAAGGAAAGAGGGCTTGGAAAATTTGATACTCACAGGACAGATTGAAGGCAAGAGAGACAGAAGAAAACGAGAAAACCTACCTAGTGAGCTTGGGTAAATGGCTGTCAGGAAAAGGCTTAGGAGTGATAAAAAGACAAACTTTATTAAGCGCTACAAAGGACAGGAAATTGTGGAGAGCCATTATCGTCTACATCATGAAGTGACGCAGTACATAGAAGAAGTTTTTTTTTTGCTGTTCGCATTTTGCCCGCCTGCTGCACCTCATATTTTGTGAGCCAGTGTCTGAATATGACATGATTTTTTTTTTTTTTTTTTTTTTAAAACTTTGATCAGCCTTGTCTAGTTTTCGGATATAAATTAACAGTATACTTGTACAACACTAATTGCGACAATAAATAATTCTTTAGTTTATTCTGATAAGAAAAGAACTTCCGTATTTGTTGACGAGGGACTCAGGCTCAACATAGAGGCTTACATCAAGTGCCTTGAGTAGGTAGTGCTACCCTGGTTCAAGAAGGTGGCTGCTGGAAGGCCCTATATCTGGCAATAAGAATCTACACCATACCACATAAGCAGGAGAACCCAGTCATGGCTGTCAGACAATTTTGCGGTCGCATCACCCATTACATCTGGCCACCTAACTGCCCAGACCAAAACTCCCTTGAATATTATGTGTGGGGCGCAGATGAACGTGAGACCAACAAAACTCCTTGTAACACCAAAGATTAACTGAAGTCATTCACCAACTTAAACAAGGAGAGGAGTTGCAGGAAATCCCCAAGTCGTCTGGAGGCAGTAGTTGAAGTTTATGACGATTTTACTGAATAAGTTTACTCTTTGGTATTTCAAGATATTTTAATGTAATTTTGGTAAATATGTTAAAATTAGATGTCAGTGTTATTTTAATTTTTGCATAATTTAGACGACAATTTATCTATCTATCTATCTATCTATATATATATATATATATATATATATATATATATATATATAATACTGATTTGTGGCCCCTTGATAGTTTATTTAAAGGGGCATGAATAGTGTTACAGATTAACCATTCACAAGTAACTACGCTGACGAGACCGTAAGGTTGAAACCCAGGTAGTTCGTTGCGCGTGGATTTTTTCTAATTCTGATATATATATATATATATATATAGTCGACTCTCCCGTCGAGTTCGACGTATGAGCGTCAAGCAGATCAGTTCCCAGGAAACCGACAGCCCGACAACGGCACATGAGATTTGATTATACTGGTGAAGGTTTATTTCACTCCAAGAAAGGCGATAAGGCCACTAAAACGCAATGGGTTACTGAGAATGAAAGACAATTAGAAGACTTCAGGAGAAAACGCGTTATTCTAAACAGGAAACAAGGGATAAATCTCCACACTCATTTTCAAAAGCCCGTGTATATATATATATATATATATATATTATAAAAAAGTAATAGATGGTCTAGTTTACTATGTAAATTAATTCTAAATTGATCCTCCTACAGAAGACAAAACCAATGCTCATACGACATGATTCCTAAAAATGGAAAAAGAAAATAATTCATATTCTCGAATGTTTAATCGGTAGAAATATATTTTAAAAGAACTCCAGATTACGAATTTCCTTCGTTTAAAAAAACAAAAACAAGAAATCACATCGTATGAATATTTTGTTTTGGCTTCCGAAGTTGGTTCAATTTTAAATGAATGTACATCACAAACTGGGCCCTCTATTAACTTTTCTAAAAATAAAATTTAATAAAAAAATATATTCGTGATCAGGAGTGCTTAATCTATGTTTATCGAAAGAAAAAAAAATAGAAAAATATCCCCGACGACCAGAGACGCGCTAACAGGATAGTAGGTATTTATCTGCACGCTCACTCAAACGGAATGTAACATATGGCCAGGTTTCTAGTGAGAGTCCCACGCGTACCTGGGAGTATGGACAATTCATGCTTCCCCGGCGCTTTCCCTTTGAGGACGTCTCAGGCGACAGGGATTAAGCGTAGCCGTCTCCTGAGGGAGAGGTACTGCCTTGAACGGCCTATTAGGGCTCGAGCGAATTTTACTTAATTTTGACCTGAATTGTGATACTGGCATACATCCCAGGTAAATATATTCTAATGTGAGTCACACACACACACAGGCACATGTGGGCGTGTGTATGTGTGACTCATATTAAAACGACCTTGTGTCTTATTAGACATTGTGAAGATAGAAATAATTATTATAAGTCTTAAAAAATGATGTTAGGATCCGAAACTTATCTGGGTGTGTGTGAAAGAGAGTAACACATAGACAATCAGACAGAGGCAGAGAGAAGACTATGTGTCAATGTGTGTGAGCGAAAGAGGGAGAGAGACATAGAAAGAAGGGGGAAATAGCCTTATATTGTTTTGTATGTGAAAGACAGAGAGAGAGAGAACATTGTCTCATAATTTTTAGTATGTGAAAGAGAGAAATAGAGAGAAAGAGGTTTTATATTGTTATGCGTGTGTGTATGAGAGAGAGAGAGAGAGTTGTTTTTTTATTATTCAGTGTGAATGTGTGAAGGAGAGAATTATTCTTATAATGTTGTGTGTGTAAGAGTGAAAGTTGTTTTATCTATATGTAAGAGAGAGAGAAAGACGTCATATATTGTTGTCTGTGTATGTATATATGAGAGAGAGTGAAAGATATTTCATATTGTGTGTCTGTGAAAAAGATAGAGGTCTTATATTGTTATATATGTGTAAGAGAGTTATAGATTGATGTGTGTGTAATGTGTGAGATAGGGTCTTATATATATATATATATATATATATATATATATATATATATAATAAAAAAGCTCAAACACTAATATTCCATGGTTATCTATCTCTCTCTCTCTCTCTTTAAGTACACTTTATCAGAAATTTTTACACACACACACACACACACACACACACATATATATATATATATACACACACATGTGTGTGTCTATAAAATAGGATATAGAATCCCGTCAAAGGTTTTAAAAAAATTGGCAAATGGAAAACGTTTCATTGAAACTAGATTTGATTACGCGTTTCGCCTTTGTAGGCTTCATAAGTTCCAAAAATGAAAGGAAATGTGTCTATGTGTATTTGTATGGTTAAATAATGAATTATACTACTCATACATATAGTGTGTGTATGTGTGTCTAAGATAAACAGATAGAAGCCGATATAAAAGTTTCAATTTCCTATTATGCCCCCTTTTGAAGCTAATATTTGTTGTTGATTTTTTTATTTGCTTAACGGCATATCAACTACTTATGGCTCATTTAATGCCGAAATATAATTTTCTTTGGAATTTTGAAGTAATAAAAATATATGTTATTCTGCTTTCACAAATGAATAAATGGTAGATGATACTCAGCTTTTATGGATATACAAGTGTGCCGACATAATTACTAGAAGCGGTGATTGTGTTATTTTTTAAGTTATATTTTGGAATACAGAAATTGTAGGATATTATATAGATTAATGTCACGAAATTCATCTTGGTTGTTTGGTTTTGTTTAGCAGCATATCAACATCTCTATGGGTCATTTAATGCTGAAATCTAAATATTTTCAACAGTTTTGTAGCTTCAACTAAACATTTTGAACCAATTTCCATTACAGATAAATTGCTGATTATATATTGTCGGTTTTTATATAAAAATGTATTGCTCATATTTTTACTATTTAAATGTATTTTTATATTTTCATGGTGTTTTGACCCGGGTTGGGAGGTTAACTATTTGCCTATAGCTGGGACCCTAACAGGTGTTATCACCCCGTGTCAGGTTGGATCTGGAACAACAGCAATTAAGAGGTGGTTCCACGCTCCTCAAAACTTCTAATCTCCAGGTCAGAGACCTTGCTGTCGGAACTAATATTTCATGCTGTTTCTTTCAAACTTACTCAAACCTTTATTGCTTGCGCAATCAATGGTAGATGGGCAGGTAGTGTACCTGTTATCGACGCGTAATCTGGAATTGGTGTGCCGAGTTCAAATTCTTGTCTAGTTTGTTACATTCACTTAACACTAATGGAAAAGACATGGATCCCTCTCTTCTCCCCTCAATTATGTGTTAAACAGCAGAGTAGTACGAGTTCTTTAGCCTTGGTTGGCAACCACTATAAGAGAAGAAAAACTTTGAATCTTAAACCTTTGAGAAGTCAACAAGAAAGCAATCCACTATCTTTCCAAAGACTTCATTGCAATTCAATCTGTGGAGAGCCATGATCTCCTGAACTTTTTTAAAAATCGCTCGGCTATAGCAAATTACAGCCCCTTGACGAAATCCAACTGTGACATTTCACCCAACCCGCAAAATATATAAAACATACTTTCTGTTTGAATTTTTAAGATGAACAGTTCTCATTATTTACATTAGAACTATTGTCTTCATCTTTGTTGTTTTTATGACAACGTTCCGGTTGTGCACTACGGCCTTCATCAGGTACTTGTTGATCCAGTGAATGCAGCCAAGACAAGCAGCAATATTAGCAGCAGGCGGATTAGATTTAAGGCAGTAATTTCTAAACTAAAGGATTGTCCGATGGGAAAATAGGCTAGTGGTTTTGATCATTCCTTTGTGAATTTGATGACGTCACGCATTCAATCCCTGGGCTACAAACAAGGCAAGCAATAATTGAGGAATACCAAAATAAGAACGAGTTTAAATATCCCGAAACATGGAGAGCGAAAAGAGAACTTTTTATCGAACCGGATAATCTCCAAGGAATTTCGAATTGATTTATTTAATCACCTCGGGTAGAGTGTTCTTGTTCTGTTGTCGATGTTTCAGAATGTCTTTCTTGTAATCGTTCGTTAATGTTGATATTAAAGTTGTTAATATTAAGTGTCTTTTAAACAGAAAGTTCTTAAGAAGTAATTTACCTTTTACTGTAATATTTTTAAATGTTTACTTAATAGATAGTGAATGCAATTCACTTTAGATAAGCAATATCTGAGAAATAATGTCCACAGAGTTGGTTGAGTTTGAATTGTGAGTGAGTCAGCGTTGATGTACTTTTGCGCGGCAAAATCTGGTTTCGAACGACGTGGAGTAAGTTGGCAATTTCTCTGTCGTGCTGTCACTGACTGCTTTGGTCAGTCGGTTTTTATCTTTAACGTCTGGTCAGCAATGACTAAGTCAGGAGTCGGTGAAGGTTACATCTTGGCACTTGGTAACTACTACTCAAAAAGTTCACACGTCATCGGTTTATATAATGGTCAAGTGGCTCCTAGCATATGAGCGGGAAAACAGATTGGTCGCGTGCAGGCGGTTTGATTGGTCGGAACTGACCAATCAGCAAGCCAGATTGGAGGTGAATGACCAATGAATACGTGTTATATTGTATGAAAGTAGAATTTTACTTACTAGATAGGAAGAGTGCATTTCCTAACAAGAGGTAAGGCTGGTTGTGTTGTGGAATATTCCACATATATATAAGGAAAATTTATGTAAAAGTGTAAAATGTTTTTCTTGTGTCGTTTCGTACATCACTGGACTAAAAAGTGATGCTTTATATTGATGTGATTTACACATGCGCATGAAAGAAGATGACTGATTTATATTATATATATATATATATATATATATATATATATATATATATATATATATATATATATATATATATACTACAGTTCAAAGGTTCGATGCCACACCCAGAATTAGCATGGAATAAACTTGACAGTTCATAATTTGGAGTCATTTAAAAAAGAATGGAATGAATTATCAAACTTATATTTTGAGAAACTTTTGCAACGCATGCCAAAAAAATGCGCTGCATTAATAAAGGGTAATGGAGGATATTTTGATGAGAGCAAAATTTATCCATAAAAAATTTATGATTAAAAAAAGTGAGAGACGAATTTTTTTTTTATTAGAGATGTTGGTGCCACTATAGTATGATATCTACCGTTCATTTTCTAGTATGGTACAATATTTACCAACTGTTGGAAGTATGAAATATGTTAGGGTTAGGATTAAGGTTAAAGACAGTGAACCAGGTAATGTATTAAAAATCATTAACAAGTTTTTATAGAAAAAAATGTTAAAAATCAAGATTTTCATGTTTGTAAACTGATTTGATATCATTTAAAAAACAAACAAAAAAAACAGTAAACAGGTCATCGTTTTTTCTTGAGCTTTTTCTAGCAATAATGTGTGCATCGTCATTTACGGTTGGTCGCAAATGCCTCGGTAGATATAGTATAGGTGGCCTAAAATTTTATTATGACAAAAGAAAAAAAGCATTTTATTATGAAATGCTTATTTTTTTCCTTTTTGTAATAATCAATTTTTAATAAAAAAAATCATGTCTCACATTTTTTTAGCCATGTATAATAGTTTTACGCTTATTTGATATACAAAACTACTACGTTTTAGACCAATTTAAAAAATACTAGTGGTGTTCTCAAACTTTTAAACTGTGTTGTGTGTCTGTGCGTATATATTAGGTTGGTGCAAAAATAATTTCGTTTTCTCACATAGTAACATATGTGAGAAAACGAAATTATTTTTGCACCAACCTAATATATATATGTGTGTGTGTGTGTCTGTATATGTGTGATTTCACAGACACATACACATAATTTCCTTAACGCAGCTAACAGGGAACGTTTTTGCTACGTTGCGGATACGCTGTGTTTTGAATGAGAGATACGCGTTGTAGCGACGTTACAAGGTCAATTGTGTACAACGTTGACACAACGTCATGGCAACTTTTCGATGTCCTGTCGACGAAAGATTTCGGACACCAGAATTTCTTCATTTAACAATATATAAAGAACGTATAAAATTTATTTTCGTATTTCTTTTTTCAATTGACAATCACTAATTTCGACGATGACTGCACGTTCTAATATCTCGCTGAAATTTATTCATTTTTTTCTGTCAATCTAACGATTGGTGGTGGATCTACTATATCGAATATTCAGGGTGGTAGACGAAAATAAATAAATATACAGTTTAATAAATGAACGTGGCGTCTACTCAAATACGAGTATCCACCAGAAATAAAGTTTAAAATGATACAATCTGTCGGAATAATAAATAAAAATCCATTACAACTGTATATATATTCTAAAGAAGTAATGGATTGTATCCATTACACACACACACACACACATATATATTGGGAAAATACGTAAACTTTATATGGTGAGTAGTTCAATGAAAAAGCATTGTTCATAGATAATTATTAATTCATCATTACATTTCACTTTTCTTAATTTAAAGAAAAAGATGATATTCTATTAAATCATTATTATAACGTGAGATGTTTTATAACAAAAGTGATAAGAATGTAAATAAAAACAAAAAGAAACTAAACCAAATCAGATAGAGACTATAGATAAACATTTTAGAAAAAATTGTCGCCTTTTTTTTTTTTCATGTGCATGTGTAAATTACATCAATGTAAAACATCACTTTTAATCCAATGAAGTCGGAAAGGAGGAACCGCGTCACAGGAAAAAAAAAATTCACTTTTACATAAATTTTCTTTAAGATATGATTTCCTCAAATAACACACAGAAACAGACACACGCACACATATAATTTCCTTAACGCAGCTAACAGAGAACGTTTTTGCTACGTTGCGGATACGCTGTGTTTTTGAATGGGAGATACGTGATGTTGTGGCGACGTTACTGTAACGTTGCAATCAAATATGTTCCCGCTTCCAAACCAGGTCAATCGTGTACAACGTTGACACAACGTCATGGCAACTTTTCGATAACCTGTCGACGAAAGATTTATCTATAAACAATGCTTTTTCATTGAATTACCATATAAAGTTTATGTATTTTCCCAATATATATATATATATATATATATATATATATATATATATATATATATATATGAAATATAGTCTTAAGATGTGCTATATTTATGGGATAAAGTGCCCAATATCGGAGATAGAGCGTGTGTAAATATAAAAGTGAACATAGAAGTCAACACTTAGAGGCGACAGTCTGTTTCATGCTAGATGCAATCGTCAGGCCACCATATATATATATATATATATATATATATATATATATATATATAATGTATATATATATATATATAAATAATGTATGTATGTATAATGGATAAGATCCATTACTTCTTTAGAATATATATATATGTATATATATAATGGATAAAATCCATTACTTATTTTGAATATATATATATATATATATATATATATATATATATATATATATATATATATATATATATATATGTATTATAAAAAAGTAATGGTTTTTTTTTATTATTCCGACAGATTTTATCACTTTAAAATTTATTTCTGGTGGTATTTGAGTAGACGCCCCGTTCATTTATTAAACAGTATATTTATGCATTTTCGTCTACCACCCTTAATATAACATAAATCTTATTAAAGAAAATATGCGATCTCCAGCAGGATTCAAACTTGCGTCCTGCTGGGCGTTAGGTCAGTCGTTTTTGTTTTTTTTTAAATAGCGTATATATATATATATATATATATATATATATATATATATATATATATAACTACACTCGTCTCAGAAAACCTTCGGTTCCTTGATTTGCTAATGATCAAATCAATTTCAAAGGAAAAAAAGGTTTTAAAAAAGAAAGAGCTAGGAACATGAACGTCTGTCAAAAATAATCGTACAGCATTACAGGTCCAAAGCCCAAAGAAAAAAACCCGATACGAGTAATCAAGTAACTAAAAAAAGTGCTCAATACAAAAGTAGAGCAGACCTAGTCAAACCTAGAGATCCAGACAAACCTACCAAGATTTCACCTAAGGGGATCGTCAGGGAAAGAGCTTTCCCTGACGATCCCCTTAGGTGAAACCTGGGTAGGTTTGTCTGGCTCTCTAGGTTTGACTATATATATATATATATATAGAGAGAGAGAGAGAGAGAGAGATTCCGAGACACGCAAACATGCAGAGTGGCAGACGGTGGAACAAATTGCTACCAAGAAATTCAGTGATATTGACTATGGAAAATTTACTTTAACACCTAGATTCCATCTTTTCCTTTGTGTTTGATTCACAAAAGGCACTGCTCACAAAGAGTATCTCAAAATCCGTGCTGCATTCGGCTCAAATTCCCGTAGCTATTGAGTAGTCTCCCTATATAGAGGCTACTGAAAAGTTCTCGGTCCATTCAGCATCCCAAAGTCAGAACAAATGACCAAACGTCAGATTTTTTTTCTTCTTTTTTATTTATTTATTTTTTTTCTTCTTTTTTATTTATTTATTTTTTTATTTTTTTTAGTGCCAAACATTTTTCAGAATTCCACAAGCACACACGCAACTACATACGCGCAAACACTCACACATACAAGCAAACTTCATTTTCGTATACGAAACATAAACACAGTGATTTTCAACGGATTTTCTTTTAATCTGACATTATTTCTTATTTAGTCTCGAACGTTTTAGTTGGTACAAATGTTTGAGTTCATATCCACATTTTTTTATTTTCTTAAACAGTGAAATAATTCCAGCCGCCCTAGATCAAGAAGTTCGACTAAAAAAGAAATAATTTGCCTCCCGCCAGTCTTCAAACCTGTATCCTATTTTTTCATTTATTTAATCTATAACTGCGGGAGTTGGGTTCAGACTTTCCTCAAGAATATTTCTGCGGAAGCGAATGCAAAGAACTCGATTGGATTTCGAACTAGGCGCGACGATTTTCCATTCCGTTAACTATAACACACACACGTACACATATGTCTGTGTTTGTACAATGATTTACTAAGCGTAGTTTACTTGTGGTAGAGGGTCGATGTCATGGGCCGTCCAGTGAGGATCGAACTCAATACTCAGTTGTAATTGATCTAAGGCGAAAAGCTTGCTAACATTACACTACGTCGAAGTGCTCATGTGTATGTATGTATGTATGTGTGCGTGTATGTATAAATGTATAAGAATACATTTACTATGTTACAATGAAAATGTAGTATGATGTTTGCTTCCTTCTTTTATCGTGAACTCTCTCTCACACACACATACAAATACATATATATATATATGGTGCTGGAGAGAAAAGTAGATGTCGATTATTAAAAAGTCAGGCAACTCTCTTTACATCATTTGCTCTAATTCACTAATGATGAGTCAGCATGGATTCACCTAAATGTCCGCCCAGTTGATAACATTTTCAAAACATGAACGCTAAACGCAGAAGCGACGACGAAACTATGACAACCTGAAGACATTTCCTATCAGTTAAGTGGAAAAGTTTTCAGTCCAAATTTTCGTATAATCTGACGTCAGATTTCCTGAATGTCCGCTGAATTCAAATATGACTCATGGACATGTGCAACAACAATTCACAAAACCTGAAATAATGTTAGCACTCGCGTTCTATTTTCTCCATTTTATTTCTTCTTATTTATCTCGTTAGTTCTCTCTGTCTATTGGCCTAATAATAGTATGCGATGCTTGTTCGAATCACTCATTTTGCACTGCTGAAGGATCTCATAGTCAGAGCCGTTGCGCACTATCCTCGAGGGCCCTACCCACCGGACCGGTGTGCAAGCCTGATTGGGGGTCCCGAGCAATGCTTTGTGACCATCGCTATCTTATCAATATTTGCTTTTTTTTTTTTTTTTTTTTTTTACCTACATTTATATACATTACAAATTAAACGCTACTGACTAATAAAGGGTGAACCATTTTCGCGGATTTTGACGTCATTCTGGGGTATTTTATTTTTTTCGTCCAAATCCCTGAATTTGTTTTGCTCATGCTAAGTATATAAAAAAAAATACTATATAAAATTCGCTATTTTTTTATCCATAATAATAAATGTGTTAAAATTATTCAACTTTTTAAGAAGAAAAAAAAATCGTGTTGGTGTTAAGAATTTAAAAACATTGTTGATTTAGTTAAGATGGAAAGATATATTATGACATGTTCCTGACTTATTGTATTTATTTTCAATCTTTCTAGTTGAATTGTTCACCTATATCGTATAGGATCCATTATTGTATATAATTAGGTTAGAATAAAAGTTATATCTTGTATGAATGCTGCCTTATGAAAATTGAGGTGTTGTAGAATGAAGAGGGGTCGTATCATAGATTTGGTGGGAGCCCACGAGATCCATGTACCGGCCTTGCTCATAGAAGAGGACATCCTTTCAATCTCACTATAAATACTGCATCACTAGGACTAGTGTGTGTTCATTTCGCTTGCACTACACTCAAGATTTTTTATCCCACTGGTATCACCTATATTCTTGATATGGTGCCCTATAAATTAAAATAAAATGGCTCCAATATAGTAGTTATTAATATTTAAGCATCAAAAGGCCGTAATTAAGGGTGAATAGATAAAATCAGGCATGGCTGATCATGTATGGGAGGCAATGTTTGATCACAAACCCTTCAAGAATGAAGTAATTTTTGCGTTGTTAACTGTCCAAAATTTAAATTGAACGTGGGTAAGCGTGCTATGAAAGTGAAATATATAATTTTTGTATTTAAACCACACACATGCAAACACCTCCCCCCATATATATATATATATATATATATATATATATATATATATACCGGGTGTGACAGCAAAATTGTACAATTGTTAGATTAAGGTTTGAATCGTTATATCTTAGAAATGATTAAAGGTATCTTACTGGAATTCTCCGAGGTTTTTGTAACACTATTGTACTCTACGTTGAACAATAGGAATGTATTTAGCTCCCAGTTGCAATGATGATACCTCTTGCTATTGTGACCTCATGATCCAGTTTTCGTCTCTACTGTTCCCTCTTTTTTTAAACTTATTCACCGTTCTCTTGAAAATGGAAGCCAGAGTATGAATGTTGGTACCATTACTGAAGGCCTGAATGGTCTTTTTCCTCTCACCATTTCTCGGTTTGGAAGACAGTGGGCTTGGGAGAAAATGACTTTAACCTGTTCTCTTTTTAGAGGAATAACTCAAAGGTTTTTTCAGTGATTCTCACGATAAGATGGCGTCACGTCTTATCGTAAAACCTGGAAAAAAAGAAACTCAATTAGTTTAGTTCTTTTTAGATATTAAACATTTTATAGGATGGACAATTATGCTGTTACACGATTTGGACAATTTTGCTGTTACACGCGGTATATAGTATGCTATATTTATGGGAGAAAAGTGTTCAAAATCGGGTACAGAGCGTATGAAAATATAAGCAGCATGTACGTAGATATGAACACGAGATTGCGACTATTTTATACTTAAACCAATCATCAAGCTTGACGTTTACCAAAAGCGAACAGGGACATGATGCAAAAGGCGAAATTTATGTTCCTACTTTCTTTTAAAAATGGATTCGTTTTCTACTTGCAATATATGTCGCAATTTTTATTCGGTGTAGCATTATGTCCATCAGAATCTCAGTCTACTTCAAATTAACAAACAAAATGATTGACGTAACTCTTCGAGTATTTTGCTACACACAATTTAAGAAGAGAAAAAGAAAAGTGCTCAAAAATATTTCGACAGTTTGCCTTCTTCATGTTATGTTTAAAATTACGTAAAATTATAAAAAATGTAAAAAAACAATACAAGTCTTTGAACAAATGTCGCTTGTCTTGAGGAAAAATAATTGTATGGTAATCAACGCGACAAAGCGAGTGAAAGCCAGAGTGAAAGGAATGCAACTGAAACGTAAGTAATATGGTGGGGCCCGAACTTATCTTGAAATTTTCCGTTAGTTAATTAGAGCAATTAATCAAATAGTTTAGTATAAATCTTATGGAATTCTTCTGTTATTTTTGTCATCCGGTATGAGACGTTGGTAATTTGTATATGTAATTATCTTGATGCGTTTTAAGGGTTGAAAGATCTGTGGATTCTGGATGTTTTTTTTTTTTTTTTTTTTTTCAGAATGTATAGCTTAAGATGTTCATCGTAATTATAGACTTTCGTGATAAAATGTTCGACAAGTTTGATATATTGTTGTGCCGGACATCATAGCTCTGGCCATTAAATCTTTTGTTTCATTTTTGTTGTGCAACCCACAAAAGTTAAGTCATTTTTGGCATATATGGCGTATATCAAATGGGAATCAGTACAATGGCAACCTGTTGAAGAAATCGTAACGTTTCGCTTTGAATTTCTGACAGAAATGACACATGTTGTTGCACAACGAATAGGTTTCTCCTTTTCTATGACTGTTTTTCTAGATACAACAATCGGAAAGCCCAATGGAGTGTGTGTATTGTTTGTATTCTGTAAAATTTGACGTTTTTGTTTCTTGCGAATAAAAAGAAGACAGGGTTGGGAAAAATTTTAAAACATGGATATTTTTGCGAAATATGTTCATAGCTGTTGTGTAGTATTTTCGAAATGCCAATAAAATTTCGGTGCCAGTTGATGACAGATTGGATTCGGTCAAAATTTTCATTGTTTTTTTGGTGTACTGATAATCAACGTGACAAACTACTAACATCCCACCCTTGGAAGGAATAAACAAAATCACGGGTGAATCCCAGAAGATTTTTACCAAATTTATTGTCGCGGGCAGAACTTTTTCACCACCTTCGTAAAGTAATTACGTTTGTTAATTGTACTCTCAAGTTATTGCATTTTCATTTATGGTGTAAAGTGGATGACTGCGAATCTTAAATATAGTGATACTGTAAAAAAAGCCATGCAAAAATACTGGACCATCTGCGAACATTTCACTTTTAAGCGCTTTTAAAAAGGATTTTTGCAAAAAGTAATCTTTTTTTTATATATCAGAAAGTACAAAGCGTAAAAATATGGCGTTTCTGCCTTTGGTTCAGACAATTACCTAAATTCTATGTGCCATTGAATGGAACACGGTCTTGATTTGTTCATTGTGAACTGTTGACATTCTTCTTGGCAATAATCTCAAAGCTTGGAGACGGCGTGGTTTTCGTTCGAGCACTTGTTTTTTCAGTCCCCATCACAACGGTTCAATTATATTGAGATCAGGACATTGTGCTAGCCAGTCTTCCTAAAGTCTAACATTTTAATCCACAAAAATCCTTTTATTGCTCTTGATGTGTGACAAGGAACACCGTCATGCTGAAAATGTTCTCCATCTTCATAGTCTGGCAGAAGATTAGACTGTAGTAAATGTAGAAGTCAAGTGACTTACCTGCCAACATTGCTGCCTTCTTCTGTTTCCTTGTAATTATTTATTGTACTATGTACAAATGTGGCACAAGGCCGAAATGGGGAAAGGGGGAAAGGATGGTCATCAACTGTCTTAACTTTAAACTTAGCTAGCCGCAATCACTGACCCAAACATACAAACAATGTTCCTTTCACCAAAACAACAAATCCATTACATACCATTCTTACTACATCCACCAAAATGCCTCAGAGACTCTATGAAGTTCTAACTAGTCCCCATATATACAATTCATTGTCAGTGGGGGGAGGGGAATAAGATAACATCTAAAAAACCCCAATGAATATTTACAATGAATAAAAATCTATATACAAGAAACTAAACAAAAATTTTGTTAGTAGTAAAAAACCCCACAGCCCTAACTGTGGTAGAAACATCAGTTAACTGGACGAAATCAATGCGGGACTTTAAAAAAAATATTTATAAAACATTCGTACAATCCATGCACTCGCTACAAACACACACTCAAACAAACACAACAACAAATACGAAAGACACACTCGAAACGAAAGGCGCCCCGCACCCACCAGAGAACTGATATCGCTAACCACCTAACGATGGGAGGGATGGGGAATTAAACAAAAGAAAAAAAATAGGGTCAGAAATAAAAGGGGTCCAATGAGCATACATACCCTAGCTAAGTTAAACTGGAAAAAAAAGAAAAAAAAACTAACTAAAACAAAACCAACCTAAACTAACCTATACATGGGAGGGGTTGCCAATGTTCACCCCAGCAATCCCAAAATCCTTAAAGCCTAACCGGCATCAAACAGCCACTCCAAGTCAGCACCTTTCACTCTGCAGAGACGCGCAAGACTCACCCACCTTTGGCTAAATTCCAATGGATGGAGTCGCTTCCTTTCCGTCCTGATCTTGACTTTAAGCTGATGCTTAAAGAACAATATCAGTTGGGAAGAGGTAAACTTCTCGTCCCCATGAAATTCCTTCTGTCGCGTCGTCCATATCACGACTCGCATAACACCCAGTAAGCAAAAGAACACATAGTGCTCAGCCTTAGTCAACGGCGGTACTATATTGCTACAGACGGAACTGGCCTCGAGGACAAAGAACTTTCCGCGAAGCATGCGAACCATGAGATCTTCAACGAACTTGCACAACGGAACTACGACACTACATTGAAAGAAGGCGTGACCTATGGACTCGACCTCCCCACTGCAGCGAACGCAGTTTGGCGACTTTGCCAAACCCGCTGCGCGAAGTCTTTTGGCGACCCAGAGGGCCCATCGAATCACCAGCCAGGTGAGTGATGCCTCAGGGTTAGTGAGACATTTCAACCCGGGCGCCCAAGGCCATATGCAGCGAGCCTCCCGCTTTGTCAGCCCGAGCTCGTCAATCAGATCATCTTGAACGTTCCCCCTAACTAACACCTGATATAATGCCTTACGAGACAACGGCTGGACGTCGGAGAGGCCATCCTTTGCCCGTAAGAGTCGCTTGAGGGCCAAGCGACATTCGTGAAAGAAAGAGCCCTTGCCTCGAAGATTACGGCCGGCCTCCTCCTCACACGAGCGCACATTTCTCAAAGATGGAAAATGTTTATGGACGTCTTCCTTCCAGAATTCGCCGTTCTCATCCAGTTGCATACACATCCGGTCTAGAAGAGTAATGCGAAGCGTATGTCGACGAGTCTCAACGCAAGGCACCCCCAGACCGCCATCAGAGGGATGGAGGTAACAGATCTCGCGACTAACCGCGGCGGCCCTGCCTCCCCACAAGAAGGAGAACAGGAGCCTTACAGGAGCCAGCAAAGTGTTAGACGGGAGTGGAAGCACGGAGAGTCGGTAAAGGAGAATCGGGTAGATGTGCGAGCCACATACTTCCGCCCTCCCCTTCAAGGAAAGATTCCTCCGAGTCCACAGACGTACTGCGAGCTCGGCCTTCTCTTGCACCTCCGACCAATTCATTTCCAACAAGAGGTCGGGACCGAACCAGACGCCGAGTATCCCGACCGGCCCGTCCGTCCAGAGGAAAGGTCCGGGAAGAGAAACTCCCCTCCACGAACCCAACCGCAAGCCAACAGACTTATCGCGGTTGATCCTGGCCCCCGTCACCATCTCATAACCCTTGATTTCTTTGCCGACTTCGTTAATTTCGGCCCTACTCGACACCAGAACCGAAACGTCATCAGCATAAGCGGAGTACCTGGCCGAGGTGGTAGCACCAGGTAAGGAAATTCCGCGAAGGACCGGATTCGTCTTCAACTTACGCAGGAAAGGTTCCAGCGCAAGAACGTAAAGCAATGGAGACAGCGGACAACCCTGACGAATGGAGCGAGACAAAATAAAAGGCTTCGATCTTACCCCATTCACTTCCACCAGCGCACCGGGGACGCATACAGCAGTCGGATCCAAGTGCGAAAGTGCGGCCCGAAACCGGCGGCCGAAAGGACAGCCTCCAGAAATCGATGGTCAACTCTATCGAAAGCCTTAGACTGATCTAAATTGATCAGCGCGGCATCACTGTCGACTTTCTCGATGATCAAGCGTACCAAATGAAGGTTGTCCTGAATAGTCCTGCCCTTCACAGCACAAGTCTGCTCGGGGCCAATCAGACTAGAGAGGACAACCTGCAAACGGTCAGCTAAGACCTTGGCTAAAATCTTCAACTCTGTATTTAACATCGTCAAAGGCCGATAATTATCTACCCCATCCCCACCGTCTTTCTTCTTGCGAAGCAACTTGATCACACCCCTGGTGAAGCGTTGAGGAATAGACCCCTGCCTCATCCAGTTGTTGAAAATCAGTGCCAGCAGAGGGACAAAGACGGGCGACTGCCTCAAGTACATTTCATAGGGAAGACCATCTAATCCCGGAGTCTTGTCCAGGCCAACCTGCTTCAGCGCATCCCAGATCTCAGACACTGTTATGGGACCCTCGCACCTAGCCGCCTTAAGGCGGGGAAAGTCGGCTAAATAGGCGTCGAAATGAGCAGGGCTCACACCGGGCTCCCTGGTAAAAAGTTCCTGAAAGTAATCACGAAAAGCCTCGCAAATGCCCGCGTCTGTAGTCACAGTCCGCTTGTCCGGCAATGTGATGCGATCGATATGCCGATTAGATGCCCTACAAGCTTCCTCTGAACGCAATGAAGCGGCCATATTCGTCGCCTCGCAAGACATTCTTTTTATCCTAGCCCTAACTACTAGAGCTTGATCCTTCTTGATAAGCAAGGAGGCCAGCTCCGCCCTAGCTAAGGCTACGTCCCCACTATCACGGGATTTGATCGCCCGATCTACCTTGGCTTCTAGAGACTTTTGCGCTGCTAGCCTAGCTAGGTTGAGTCGTCGACTATAATCAGCAGCAAAAGACCTAAGTTTGGATTTCAGAACACCCCACCACTTATTCCCAACCACAGACCCCGACAATTCCCGCTGTAACATTAGTAAAAGCTGGTCCCGGAAATCTTGCTCACCAAACAATGATGAGTTTAATTTCCAATAACCAGCCATCCTAACCCTAGGCTTACCTAAGTTTACCCGAACCCGGACAAGCCTATGATCCGAGTAAACTATATAATGGAAACTTGGACATTCTAAGAGCCCTACTTCGACTCTCTTAACTAGAACTCGGTCGATGTAGCTTGCGCTAACCACCGTGTCCGAGCTGCCGCCCCTAGTCCAAGTCCACGCTACCTCCCGGGGGTGCTCATTTCGATACTTATCGACGAGATCAAACCCGTCGATAAAGGCCCGAAACGATTTCACTTCCGGATTGTAAGTACCCGCTTTTTGCCCTATGCGATCTATGTCGGTATCAAGGACGGCATTCCAATCACCCGCTAGAACTACCGAACGAGAAGTCCTCAAAACCGCTCGATCTGCCGAAACAAACCAGGCTGCTGAGTGTGGTCATTGGGCGCATAAACCCCAATGAGACGAAGAGCTTTCTCCTTTATGGTAATATCCAGCACGCAAAGCCTGCCCGCCGGATCCGCGAAAACAAGAGCACACACCACATCCAGAGACTTGCTCACCAGCCAGGAAACACCCCTCGAGCGTCCATCAAAACATAAAAACCGGGTCTCCTGCACGCAACATACATCCACCCCGAGGCGCTGAAGATCGCGATCGAGCCTCGCCCTTCGAGACTCCGACCTCAGGCCCCGGACATTCAGACTTGCTAACCAGAGAGCCATTATAGACCTAATTAGGGTTGAGACACTGGTTTGAACATGGTCGGGGTAAGGATACCGACCGCCTCTCCCAACGACCCGTGGCCCATCTCATTGTTGATGGAGCCGTCTTGAGAGAGACCGCCTATATCCCAGGGAAAAGTCAGTTTTAAAGCCCTGTAAAGGGAGGGGTGAACTAAAATTGGGACCCTCCCTGCACAAGATTTTTTCCACTGGTTAAGCTTATCGCTTTCCGTGATGGCAATTGGAGGAGACATTTTAAACGAACAAATCGCCTCCTCCAACATTGCCCATGCCTGACGAGCTCCGGTTCCTGTTCTCATTACAGTTAGGATTCTCCGGGCATTAGGAAAATTGTGAGGGTCTTCCACGTTTTTATCTCCGAACTGTCTTATCGAGAGTAGGTACTTTAGCTCCTTTATCCTGTTGCCATAGTCTTTGGCCCTTTCAGCCTGGGCCGGGGAAATTCTACAGGTATCCTTCCCTGTATTGTAGATGTATTTCGGTGATTTTTTTTTCTTTCTTTTGTCTCTTGAGAAGGACTTCTCTGCCTTTTTGGTGCGGGAGGGGGCATTTCAGGGTTTTTAATGGGGGAAGGACTGGGAGTATGAAGAGGTGTATAATAAGATCTGTGTTTATACGGGCTGGGATCTCTACTGAGGGGAACAGATTTAACAGGTGATGAAGGGGTGGAGTGTTTTTGTGGGGAAGGATGTTTTGGGGTCGCAGTTGGGGACAAGGTAGAAGGAGATGAGGGAGTACTTTTTTGTGACTGTGATTGCCTCTGTTTATCTAGCTTTTTCTTTAGTTCTTTTATTTTTTCCGTTTTCGAGAAACCCGGGTCGTATTTTTGTTGTTTTTCTCTGAAGGTCTCCTCAGAGGCCGGGGCATCGCCCTTAACGTTGACAGTGGGAGTGGGGCTGTGTGTGTCTTTTGCCCTTGGGGCTTCATTGGACTGAGGCCCCGCTGTCTGGCGCTTCCCTCTGGCCTTACCAGCAACCAGCCATTCCCCCTCTCCCTTCTCCACAACTGCACTAGCAGCAGGCGAAGGCTCTTTGGGGAATGTGGCCTTTGTGCCAACCGGTGGTTTATCCGACCCGGTCCCGGAAGCTGGCATGCCCATTACAGGCGAGGCGGAAGGTAACGACACGGTCAGAGGGGGATCTTGGTCAACTGGTGCCTGACTTCCAGAGGCCTTCTTCTCTGGGCAGGAAGAGGAGAGGTGACCAGTCTCTCCACACTTCCAACATACCGGTCTGCGGCCGGTCACAATGACCGGCAGCTTCAGACACCCTACCACCAGACAGTTGGGGATGGAGCGGAAGGCCTGCTCGTTTAACATTATGTCGAAACTCCATCCCCCTTTCAGGCTATCGCAAGAAGCACCCAGGATCTCGCCATACTGCGATAAGAACGCAGCCGATAACCTGAGGAGGAACCTCGTATATTGCTACGCTGGTCCTTCTTCGCCCTTCATACTCCGTGCGCAAAATTAGATCTTTAGTTATCATGTCCCGACTTGATGCTGCGACACAGTCTTCTGCAGTGGGTAGCAATACGTCCCACATGAAAAATTTCTTTCCCTTAACAATTCTAAGGGGCTTGAACCCCAGGGACTCCAGTGACTTTAACACTGTGTCTTTTGTCGAGCGACAAATTTTGCGCGAACTCTTGTCCACGACAAAGACCGACACAATTCTTTTTTCAATCTTTTGTAATTCCTGGACGTCTTCCAAGAGTCCACCTTCCACGACAAGGTGAGCGTAACTCTTGGCTCGCTCCAGGAACTCCGCAACATTGATTATGCAACTCGGTGGGGGTCGACCAACAACAGGGCAATTCCCCGGCCCCTGTGTTCTTATCTTTCTTTTGTTCATCTCCGCTATTTTCAGCTTTCTTGCTTTCCAAATTTTTCTTCGGTTCGTTTTCGTCATTCTCAGCTTTCGTATTTTCAATCTTTTGAGACTCTGAGGTCTCCGCAGCTCTTCTGGTTCCTTGTAAAGCAAGCCGGCTAATTTTACCTCATTTTATAGGAGAGTGCCTAATACACCAGTTAGGTTGGTCCATTTTGCTAGAATGGACCTGCTCAATACATTTGCATGAGTGGTCTTTATTCACCCATATATTTCTCAAGAGTTATTAGCTTTGGCTACATTTGCCTACTTGTGTGTTAGACCACTGGCAAGCTAACCAATATTCTACAGTAAACTAATATAGTTTCTGCTTAGATTTCCAGGAACTTTTACCAATATTGTTCTACCATTGCTTTTGATGCAACCCCACACCATTAGGTGTAGATTTTCTCTTGCATTAGAATGTGTTTTGCATTCATCACTAACAATTATTTTTTGACATTTTCCAGCATCCATGTTAGATGTTCTTTTGACAACTTCAACCTTCTGTTTTTTTGTTTAATGATGATATTTTTGTCTGCTATATGCTTGTTCAAGTTACTTTGTTCGTAATACTTTGCGTACTGTATCAACTGAAACCTTACTGCTAAGATTCAATTGTCTGGCTGTTAATTTTGGATTGCCAACCGGGATTCTCACAATATTTCTCTCATCTCTCTTGTTTGACCTTTGCGGTCTTCTAGTTTTCTTTGCACTTAAAATAATCCCAGAAGTATCAAACGTCTTTTAGATGATTTGAACACTCTAGAAATTCTCAACCACCTAGTTATCTCCCATTGTGTCATCTACCCCTTCAAAATCCCAACCTTCATCTTTGTTCTAACAGAAATTTTAGCCATGATTCTAGTGTAAATAAAGGTAGCTAATGTTCAAATACAATGAATTACCAAGACACCTTACATTCATGTTAATAAGATGGAATAATCCCTACTCAGAAATTTGCATATCACCAATAGTTTTATATGGCCTTTTTTTTTTTTGTTTTCAATTTCAAGCTACTTAAAGCAGTGCCTCTTCCGTTACACAACACCTTTTTTCACAGCTTATTATCGAATCCCTAAGGTCCACGGGCACAACCGATAAAGGCATACTGCAGAAACAATCTTCATTTTTTAATAAAATAAAGGTTTATAATATTTTTATGCAATTGGCCCAAAACCTTTTCACACCTGTCTATTTGATTATTTGTTCTTAATCAACTAGCGAAAGATTTCAAGATGAGTGCGACCCTGTCATGTTACTGACGTTTCAGTTGCATTCTATTCCAGATGGCTACATTTCATTCACTTTGTTGCGTTGATTATCAGTACAATCGTTTTTCACGAGACAAGCGACGTTTGTACAAAGACTTGTATTTTTAATATTTGTTTATACTTGTATGTAATTTTTATACAGAATTTGCAAAAAATAGACTGTCGAAATATTGTTAAACACATGTACCTTTTTTTATATCACGTTCTTATCTAAGTGTATTATTATTATTATTATTATTATTTGATTTCCTTTTATGTCTATTAGATACTCATTTCTTTCCGGGTCCCAACCAGAGATCTAAAGTTAAAAATGGCATCATGACATTTTCCACTGAGCAGTTTTTTAAAAAAATAAGGTCACAGATATTTTACATAGATGAAGCCCTTCGTAAGGTGTGAACTGTACCTGTGAGTACAATCTTTTGTATTTCGTTATGGCTTGGGCTACCAGGGATCCTTTCATTGAGTCTCTCAGAATATTTCTAATCAGTCTAAGGTCTCCAAATACAACTGGAATTACTGATGTCCTCATGTGCCACATTTTTGAGATTCCGATTTCAAGATCCTTGTGCTTTGATAGCTTTTTGAAGATCTTTAAAGATGCATTACAGTCTGAAGGGACTGCCATGTCAATAAAAAGATACATTCTGTTTTTGTGGTCTCTGATCACGATGCCTGTGCTATTAGAGATTTATTATTATTATTATTATTATTATTAGGTTGGTGCAAAAATAATGACGTAATAATGTCGTTTTTTGACGTTAAAAAATACGTCAAAAAACGACATTATTACGTCATTATTTTTGCACCAACCTAATATTAGTAGTGGTGGTAGTAGTAGTAGTAGTACCTAAAAAGAACGAAAAAATCAGATGCGGACCAACAAAAAACATATCAGTAGCTGATGGGCACGGGGTTGAAAACTGAGACAGAGACCCTAATTATTGCAGCTGAGGGACCAATGCCTCGCAACTAGATTCTATTACTGTCACAGAACCAAGGATGAAACTAAGCTAATGCAGGATCTGTCGAAAATACGATGAAACTGTCGACCATATTATCGCAGAATGTTCGGGACTAATTTTTAATCATAGCGATTTTCTAATCGTAGCGTGGACACAAAGCCGAAAATATGGGGCACCTAGCGAGGATCGAACTCACTACTCAGTCGTAATTGCTCTAGCGAAGTGCACTAATTATTGTTATAACTAGAATTCATCCAGAAAATGAAATAGGGTAAGAGAGAGAGAGAGAGAGAGAGAGAGAGAGTGAAAGAGAGAGAGAAACGGACGCTATCCATTACACCGCCTGCACATCCGTGAGTGGGTGAATTGACAAGTGATATTTAAATAATAATAAGGTTAATTTCGACATAGTTCCTGGCAATGAAATCTTAAAAGTAAAAACAAAACAAAAAACTGAAAGTGATACGTTATTTTCGGTTTCGATTTCAACCTGTCTCTTTCAGGGCGTATCTCAGTTTGCCATTGCGTACATGAGTGTATCATAAGAAAGTTGCCAACAAGACCTACATTTTTTCTTTTCCTTTGTTAATCTCTCTTTCCTGTACTGTCCTTTAGAAACTGCTAGAAAATTCAATTTCTTAATATGTTAAACGTAGATTTTCTTAAATATCTCTCTATATCTCTGAGATGAGCTATTATGATTACTTACATTATTTACATTATTCGGACTGTTATCCTCAAGTACACATGTCCCAGTGGATAAAGACGTTGGTTAGATCCAGTGACTAGACCCAAAGAGTTGTGAGTTCAATACCAGGCCACGGCAATGGTAAACCAAATATTTAGAGAGTTGAGTTAAAAGAGAAATAACTGAGACATCCGGAAGAAACATGGCACGTGGAACTAGAACAATCTACCCCGGTAGACGAAATAAAGGGTTTGCTTCGAAATTCCAATCACCTGAAGAAGGCCGGAGAGTACAACGGCCGAAACGTTATGAATGTGGCAATGAAGATGAGGATAATATTCCGAACTGGATTTTCTTTTGTCTATGTACCGTGTCCCTGTGACTAATGATTTGAACACATACTCGATAGCTTTTATAATGTCGCCTACTCATTGCTTCTTCTTTTTCTTCTTCTTCTTCTATGTATCAGGACCCTTCAGAACCTGGGTGATCATGGCTCTACACAACTTCCTATTCTTTGTAGCCATTAGCAATATTTGTCCTGTAGCAAAGTCTCCAACCCTCCGTTCCACCATCCGTTCACGCAAGCTCGTCAGGTAAGTGGCCCTCTGCTTCTACCTATCCCTCTTGCTCTCGATCTGCCCTGTGCGGATCAAATTCTCCAAGGAAATGTCAGCTGTGTTCTGAGCATAAGTGTCCTTTTTGTTAAGACTTCCACATTGCTTACACGCACCTTCCATGGAATTCTCAGAATCCTTCTGCAGAATCTACATTTCTGCTGAGCCCGGTTTTCTTTTCCTCTATGGGGAGATTGTTAAGCATTCACTGCAGTATAAGAGGATTGAGATCACATAGCAGTTCAGCACCATTTTCAATGTTTCTAACGAACATTTCCTGTTTCTTAGTACTTTGTTTAGTTTTTCGAAATGCATCTTTCGAAGAATTTGAATTTAAACTTTCACCGGAATCGGGTTAAAATTGTCCGAAATATAGAGTAGGGTAGTGTATGTTAGTATGGTAAGTCATTGTGGCCGAGGGCTTGAGCGTACTGGCCTTGTTCAAATTGTCGATCACGCTAGATAATACCCGGAAGTGAGAGAGTGATACAGTGAGAGAGTGAGGTAACCGCTTTGTAGGAGTCACAGTTGCAAGCACGTAGACTCAGAAGGAAGTCATACTTCGATACTGAATTTCCCAGACTGTATATATATTATTATTACTAACCGCATTTCTGGATCTACTAACCGTATTACCAATTGTATTATTACGTCAATACATTTATTTGCTATATTTCATTCCTGCGTTTGTCATTCATTTGAGACCGGATTACATTCACACATGAAACAGACTGTCGGTTCGCGGTTTTGACAACAATGTCCAATTTATATGGTCACGTGGTCAATGAGACCCGGGTTCGTATGTCACCATGATCGCTTTGTCAGAAAGGAGACTTCCTGGTGTAAGGGTTGATCCTTGCGTGCGTCGTCATACGACCTTCACTCACAAGGCTTGATATGTAGTATGGTAAGTCATCGTGACCGAGGGCTTGAACGTACTAGCCTTTTTCAAATTGTCGATCACACTAGATAACACGCTCTTTCCCAGAAACTGTAATCAGGGTCTGCTCAGCATAGTTGCAATATAAACCACAGGTGGGCTCCGTGAATAAACAGAAATGCACCTGAACAAGCGTCTACAATAGGGATTGGCTAGCTTCTCTAGAAGACGGGTATATATATATATATATATATATATATATATATATATATATATATATATATTTTCTCAACTTTCCACAATTGCCTACTTTAGTTGGTAATATATATATATATATATATATATATATATATATATAAAGTGAACATTGAAGTCAACACTTAGAGGCAACAGGCTGTTTCATGCTAGATGCTATCGTCAGGCCTGACGATTGCATCAACCATGAAACAGCCTGTCGCCTCTAAGTGTTGACTTCAATGTTCAATGTTCACTTTTATATTTACACACGCTCTATCTCTGATATTGAGCACTTTATCCCATAAATATAGCACACCTTAAGAGTATATTTCTTGATATATATGGGGTGGGGGTGAAAGTGTGTAATAGGAGTTATACGAACATGTGGCCGCGCTTTGCAGAAAACGTAAAATAATCATGAAAAACAATGTTTTTTGGCAACTTGCAAGTTGCTATACGCTCACCTTTTGGTTCATCAGACTGTTAATACAGCTGCCATTAAAATGTTTCATTACACGATATTGCACAGGCCATTAAACGTAAATTTACTCTGTTAAAAAAACAGATGTCTATTAAAATAACCAACTTTAAAATTACCAGCGCCTCTCGTTCGTGCGCATCAACGTAAAAATAAACTTAGAGTGATGAAAACTTTTTCCAGTTTTTCATACTTCCTCTAAAATTGTTCTTTATATATAGAGAGTAGAGTAGTGGATAGCGGCTCGGAGTGCCGAGTTCGAATTCTAGTCGAATCGATTACATTCACTTACGTACTAATAGCCTTGTCAACGTCATTCTTCAGAAAATAAAATGCAATTATATTTCATTCGATTTTTTAAAATCATTTTACCTCATGGAAGGCAGTAAAGCCACTAAGACACAAAGAGTTATTTGAGCTGAAAGAATTATGAAACAGAAACATTATTAAGGAGCGAGATCAATAGAAGAGTAAACAAGAAGACAGTAAATAACGATTGACGTTGCTGGCTGGAAAGCATGGAGCCGGAAGATTGTTTCACAAGCGATAAGTGCGAGAGAAGAAACTGTTAGCATAGAATTTACGGCTACATCTAACCAATTCAACTGTAAATTAATGAGACCTTGCCGCTAATCTAGTACTGCGCTTAAATCTATAAAGTCTAGGTTCCATAGCGAAGAGCACATTCGAACAATTGCCATGAAAGTATTTATAGAAAAGGCACAGGGAAACTACGTTATGAAGGTAAGAATGTGACTGAAAGTGAGATGCCAGATCAATACCAATAATATTGCTGATTCTTCTTCGGATTTTATCAAGAATCTTTAAATATATAGCAAGAGCATCGTACCATATGTGGCGTAGACATAGGCGAATGGTAGGCTTATAGACATATAAGATAAATTCTGGGGAGAAAATTGTCTATTACGACAGTGTGAACCAACCTTCTTAACAGCAGACCTAGCAATAGATTCAATCTAGTCTTTCCACTTCATGTTAGTCGGGAATGTTAGCCTGAGAAGGCGCAACTTGTCACTTTCCTGGAGGTTAGCATCAGCCATGCTGATGGAAAGAAGAGAGGAGTCTCTCAGATGATGAATAGAAAGCAGTTTAGTTTTGGAAGAGTTAAAATTAACAAGACATTCTTTGCCTCAGTTAACAACAAACTGAAGGTCGTTTATGACATCAGCTGTCAAAATTTGACTTTGTCGAATCGATTAGACTTACTATCGAGACAGGAGTAAATAGTTGCGTCTTGCAATTTGCAATGTCATTGTTTGCAATGATTTGTTGTCGCTTACCAGGCAGCTCTTCGATTGCCTTTGAATAAATTCCGCGGTTTTTGATGTGAAAAGGGTTGCCTTCAATTCTTAAATCATCTGGTTTTCATTAGAGAAAGTTTTCCTCTACCAAAGTGTTTTGCAGCGATCGAAAAAGGTAACAATTGGTTGGTACAAGGTCAGGTGAAATGGTGGGTGGAGTTAGAATAGATCAGTCCAGTTCCAAATGTTTTTCCTTTGTTACTTGCTGTATGCAACCTTTCGTTACCATGGAGGAGAACAACATTGTTCCTTTTATCCACTTTGTACGCTGCCACTCCCGTGAGAAAATAGGTATATTCGTTTACTCTATATTTATTTTTAAGTATTGCTATGAAAACGTTAAACTGAATATTACTTAGCATAATTACAAATGGATGGTAGAAAAATGAAAGAAAGAGGAAAACTAACCGGTTTTGCTCCAACTTTTCAAAGTTTTTAATCGGGAGATTCTTAAGAAGGTAAAATACAATAAATATAATTTGCGAATGATTAATGAGAAGACAGAAAGGGGAAAAAAGAAAAAAACAGATGGGAGGAGTACTAGAGATTAATTATATCAAACCCTAGCACACACTCACGCTGTTTACAGAGAGACGGTTTGCGAGACTTGACATACAGTGACTCTTGTACTAGAGTCGCTATATATCAAGTCTCGCAAACCGACATTTTTCACTCTCTGCTCCCCCATTAATCATTCGCTAAATGTAAAATATTCTGTACCACGAAGAATATTTTTAAGTACCACGTCTGATTAGTAGTGGATTATATATACATCATTTCAATTGGTTATTAAAAAACGGTAATTAATTATGACTCAACGTAATCGAAAGCGACTTTGGATCAATCTATATGCGTGCGTGTAATGTTTAAGTTATATTTTTTTTATTTTAATCATTCCACCCCAAAAAAGGCAATAAAACGACTAAGGCGCAAGGGGATTACTAAGTGTTAAAGAATATGAGAAAAATACTATTAAGGGGAGAGAATAAAAGAAAATGAAAGGCACAAGATAACGATTGATATTGCCTTTAAATGTTCGAAGTTGACTGGGAAGCAGAAGTCAGAAGAGAGATTCAGCTTGACTCCACCAGTCTACTTGTGCGCCAGACCAATTGAAAGCTAACCAATATTCTACAACAAGCGAGAAGTGCGATAGAAGAAACTGTTAGCATAGAACTTACGGTTGAATCAAGCCATTTCAAGTGTAAAATGACGAGACCTTACCGCCAATCTAGTATTGCGCTTAAATTCGTAAGCTCTAGATACCAAAGAAAAAAGTTCATCAAAACAATTACCATTAAAATATTTATAGAAACGGCACAGGGAAGCTACATTACGGCAGGGAGTGGAGGGAGCTGAATCCGAAATTGAATGTTTTTGCGTATCTTTGTCTGCGTGTACGTGCGCTTCATAAGTCTTGTACCAAACTAATTTTATTAAAAACTTGCTTTGGAATACAGATTAGCCATCTCTTGGAACCGATCATTGCTCTGAGCTTCTGAGGTTGATCCTTACAGAAATTCCCTTCTTTTTTTCATCCCTGATCGCCCAAATCTGCTCAATGAAAGCACGTTATGTCCAATTTAAACGAACGATAATGCACGAGATGACGTAATTCATGAAACTGTTGCGCTGAGCTAGATAAAAAAAAAAAAAAAAAAAAGTAAAAGAAAAGCCAAGAACAGAAAAGAAGAAACAAAACAAAAGCTCCAGTGTGTCAGACGCTGCTGTGCTAATTTGAATTCAAAGGAGTGGTCTAAAAAAAAAAAAAAAAAAAGACTCATAATTTGTTTGAAAGTGCAGATTAAGATGCCACGTGATGTTGTATGCTTTTAGTAAGCTGTTCATGCAGGCTTTTTTTTTATTTTTTTATTCATATATTCAATTTTTGTTGGATGCCTCTTACTTGTGACTTTATGCTGAGTTCCACTGAATAAATATCTATTTGGCCTATATAATGTTTTTTTTTAATTTCATATCCCTTCAGGATGTAAATGATCATGGCTCTCCACAGAATCCTTTTCTTTAGTATTGTCCCTTCATCCACTCGTCAAAAGACTTGATTGTGAAATTTAACAATCAAGTCTCCTGACGAGTGGATACAATCTTAACAAAACTCAGGTAAGTGGACATTTATATATAATTTCTTCACAAATGAAGAGGGGACTTGAGGCAACAAACGGACACGTATAGAGAAAGAGACAGTTGAAATTTCTGGAACACATAATGAGAAAAAAAGGCTTGGAAAATTTGACACTCACAGGGCATATTGAAGGCAAGAGTGACAGAAGGAAACCTGCCAAATGAACTCGTATAAATGGATGGCATAAGAGGAAAGATGGGGAGGAGAATAAGA
This sequence comes from Acanthosepion lycidas, assembly GCA_963932145.1. Classification (NCBI taxonomy): domain Eukaryota; kingdom Metazoa; phylum Mollusca; class Cephalopoda; order Sepiida; family Sepiidae; genus Acanthosepion; species Acanthosepion lycidas. The sequence continues at coordinate 49,771,212 of OZ010613.1, read as the reverse complement.
AAACAGACACTGCTCAAAGCTACAAAGGATAGGAAGTTGTGAAGAGCCACGATTGCCAACGTCCTAAAGGGACACAGAAGAAGAAGAAGAAGAAGAAGAAGAAGAAATGTCCTGTCTCTTGATATTGAGCACTCTAATTACTAGTGAATAGTAGTCTCAACAGAGTGAAAAGATACGACATAATGAGCCTAGCAAAGTGCCAGGTAGCCTTACTCTGATTTTAAACAAAAAGTACACAACGGCACAATTATCTTAATATAATTCTGCTTGTCCCTTCCTTATTTAGCCCGACCTTTATGTCCTGCCAATACCTCATAATATAATGAACTATTCCGTTTTGATGGCCTGGAAAGACAAACGACATCAGAAACGCTACTTGGTTTCAGTGAGAAAATGAAAGAAAAAAATGAAGAGTTTAAAGTCTGTTTCAGTGAAATAGAAAAAGTTGACAATTTCAAATCTTTTCATTTGTACCCCCTTTCTTCTTAAATTAACGGTCTAATGTGTGTTATATTAATATACAAACAATGCATTAGGGTCTAATGTGTGTTGTGTTAATATTGTATTAATTACGGTCTAATGTGTGTTATATTAATACAATGTATTGCAATAAATACTTATAAACCATGAGTATCATCATTAATTAATGTTGCTATAAGTGTCTTAAATATTATTCTATAATATAATGAATGTCAACAAAATTAAGAATTAGGTTGGTGCAAAAATAATGTCGTTTTCTAACATATGTTACTATGTGAGAAAACGACATTATTTTTGCACCAACCTAATATTTTACACATTAATAAAGTGTTAATTTCTTTAAAAAAATATTATTATAGACCAATGTCTGCAGACGAGTATCCCTTAGACAAATGTCCTTAGACCAATATTCTTTTGACGAATGTTCCTAAATCCCGTTGTAGTAGTTGCCTACAAAAGATAAACCTCTACTCCTGTTTAAAAGACCGAGAAGGTGTGTGAACCAAACGATAGACAAAACTATCTTATAACACAATAGTTTCCTCATAAATTCCTACGTCAACTAAAAGAAAAGAAAAAAAAGGAGAAGGAATTTCTTTTTCGCGCCAGTATTTCAGCATTATCGGCAAAATGAAAATGTGGTTTATGGTTATATCACGTTGAAACCCCTGTTCTCGAACGATCACCGAAGTTAAACAACGTCGAGCCTGTTCAATGCCTAGATGGGTGACCGCTTGGGAATATCAGGTGCTGTAAGCTTGGATATGAGGGTGGTGTATGGGATAACGGCTCCGAATTAAAAATTGTAGAGCCAAGTTCCAATTCCGGTCGGGGTCGTTATATTCACTTGGGAAAAGGTATGAATGCACCCCTTTTTCGTCCCAGCTATGGGTTAATTAGTTAGATTTGTATCAATAAATCATTATTATCTACCCCTCCCCCCCAAAAAAATTCAATCTAAAAATATTTTCTCATTTTAAATATCCTTTAAATGGTTGATACGCCGTAAAAAACACAAATCATTCAATCAATTGACTGCTTGTACTCTAACAATGATGTTCTCTTCCAACAGGAGAATGTACGAGGTTCAACAGACCAGAATTGCTTTCAGGATCCTTATGGAGCTTTCTGACAAATGGCAGACCACAGCGTTCACACGACTTCCAAACTAACATAAGGATATGATCAATCACTCAAAAAATTAAAATGTCGCATTGTGAAAATATTAGATTGATGCCAATGTTTCCAGCATTTATAAACCAATCTTTATTCAAATAAATTCAAGACATCATTAAGTTATTAAAATATTTCCTTGGCATTCCATGGCCTTATGACAGACAGGGCTCTACGAAATAAAATGTGGAGAATGGGATAAAGCAGGTCTTAAAAGCAGAATGCTTAATCGGAAATTTTAAAAATACTTGATTCTGTAATTTTTATTTGTCTCTATCATAAAATGAGCATTTTTATTATTTTAAATTCACGAAGTTTTTGCTTTTACTTATTTTCTGAAAATGAGACCTATAACATAAGACCTATGTGAAACCTAGCACATATAAAATATAAGAAGGGCACTTCAACTTGGTGTAATGGTTCACAAGCATGTCTGGCTAGATCAATTATAACTGAGTAGTGAGTTCGATCCTCACTAGGTGCCCGTACTGCGGACATGCGATACAACTAAACTACGCTTAGGAAATAATTTGGGCACTTCGAAGTAGTGTAATGGTTAGGAAGCTTGTATCGCTCGATCTATTGTGACTGAGTGGTGAGTTCGATCTTCACTGGGTACCCCATATTTTTGGCCTTGAGCCAGATCTAAGCTACGCTTAGAAAATCACCACAAAATGAACATTTTTTTATTTTTTAAGTATTATTATTATTATTTTTTTTTTTGCTTTTTTCGGCTGCACTTAATTTCTGGAATTAAACATTGATTTTGGTCATCTCGACGTGGTGTGATGGTTACCAAGATTGACCTTGCTAAAACAGTTACAAGTGAATAGTGAGTTCCATCCTCACTGGGTGCCCCATACTTTCGGCCTTGTGCCACATTTAAGCCACGCTTAGAAAATAACTATTCGGCCTTGTGCCACAATTTTGTATTTTTATACAGAATAAATATATTAAATTTTTATCGCATATAAGTATGAAAGGGACACTTCGACATGGTATGATGGTTAACAAGCTTGTCTCGCTTGATCAATTACAATTGAGTAGTGAGTTCGATTTTCACTGGGTGCGCCACACCGTCGCTTAGAAAATAATTTTGAGCACTTCTACGTGATGTAATAGCAAGCTTGTATCGCCGTATCAATTACCACTGAGTAGTGAGTTGGATCCTCACTAGGTGCTCCATACTTTCGGCCTTGTGCCTCATCTAAGCTTCACTTAGTAAATCACCATAAAATATAGAAGTTTTAAAGCTAATTTTTTGTCTGGAAAAATGGATAATGAACTTTTCTGATTTATTTTGAAAATGAATGGCAGTTGTTATTAATTTTAACAAAAACATGAGGGATTCAACCCAACCTATAGCGTCGTAGATGATTTCGGTAGGGCCACAAGGAATGGGAAGTTTTAAAGGGCCATGATCGCTCATATCAAGAAGGGATGCAGCACATAACAATAATCAAACATTGTATTTGTTTGTTTTTTTGTTTTCGTTTTTTGTTTTTTTTTGTTTGTTTGTTTATTTTTTTGTTTTGTTTTTTGTTAAGTAGATATTAAACGCATTTTAATCTATTTCTCTGCTGTCAATGTCAAAGGTCGACGTTACGACAGTTTCGACTATGTTATCAACATCGTAGATACCTTCGTTATCTTCAATGCCGTCTTCGTCCACAGAGTCATTTTGTCCTTCCTCATAACTGGATGTTATCTTTAATGTCGTCATGCGTTCCTGATGCAGCATTTCTAAATGATTTTTGACATCATTTAGTAGTAGTAAATTATTAAAAAAAAAAAGGATGCACAGTGGAGTAATGAGGAATCGGAGAACCGAGTTCGAATTCCACTCGAATCCGTTACATTCACTTACGTGCTAATACCCTTGGGAAAGATATGAATTCTCTTCTCCCCCACCAGCTATGGGTAAATAGCAGGACAGACCGGGTTCTATTGCTTTGGATGGCAACTAGTCTACCGCAGAAAGAAACGGCAACCTATTGCGGGGAAAAATCTGCTTCGTCAGTCATGTATCACGCATGGCACTTAACTGACTGAAATTATGCGAAGAAGAAGTGCGTTTGCTTTAAATTTGATGTATCGAAACATAATATAAACGATATACATTCTTATTTATAGTCGATAAGGACTGGAAAAAATATCGGACAAATGTTAAATTTAGGCCAAATTTTGCTTCGACAAATTTATTCCACCATTTATTATATGTGGATAATTATAGTTTTCCACGATAAAAGAACGATTTCCAGTTTATATTCAACTAATGCCTTGAAATTGCTAAAACTTCTGACTATACAAGGAGTGCTGTGTAAAATGATACTCTCTGAAGATGACGTATTTATAGAATAGAGGGCACATTGAAGAATGTCCTCTCCTAGGGTCGTTTACTACAGTGTTTCCGGACCTACGACCACATGTCCATGGAAAATTTCAGGTAGGCCACAGAAATTTTATAATTTTTACTGGGCCACCAGACTAATATGTGGACCACGGCTTATAGCCCACAAAATGGAAGTCATTTTTTACACTATATAATAATTTCACGTGCAACAGAAAACTTCTTGGTTCAAAGTGGGCCATGAGCTAAAAGAAAGGCCGAGAAGTACTGGTTTACTGCGTCATATTTGCAACATGAGGACAGCCAGCCAAATCATCAGCCAGTTTTCTTACCAAAGGGTATTTTCTCTTCCAATATGTCATTCAAAGGATACAGTTGCTCACTACACCGTGGAATAATAACATTTTCTCTAAACTCTAGAAATTCGTAAAAAAATAAATCAAAACTTTTTTACTCCCATGATAGAAAAAGAATATTTTTCATCAGTAGATTCCGTTCAGGCTGTCCTGGATCAAAACTAATTTTGTTACGTTTTCGATTCTTGCAATCAAATCATTTTTCGTAGTCAGTGATTATCTTATCCAAAAAGATTTTTCTGTTGTTCAAGAAGGAAAATAAAATAAACTGATTTCTCATTTCAATAAGTTTCAACAGTAATTCCGACACCCCTTTCCGTAAGCAATTCCAATGTCCTATTCTGTACGTTCTGTGATACCGATGGGCTATTATGTAAGTCTGATGTCCCATTACCTAACTTCACGACAAATTCATATCTTCAGATTATTTTTCTTTAATACTTTTAAACGGCTGATTGCACAAATATTAGTTTGGTGCAAAAATAGTATCGTTTTTTCACGTTAAAAAATACGTCAAAAAACGATATTATTTTTGCACAAATATAATAGTAAAAAGCTGAGTAAAATTTAAAGACGCTACGGAAACTTCGACATCAAACTAAAGTATTTGCATTATTTTACTCTTTTTCTTTGTTATTCTTTTTACCAACTTCTTGTTTCCTTCTTTTTCTTTCTTTCTTTTCATTTTCTTTCTTTCCTATTGTTTCCTTCTTTTCATTTTCTTTTTTCTTTTCTTTCAGTTTTCTTTATTTTTTCTTTTTTGTTTTCTTTGTTTTCTTATTTCTTCTATTTTCTTATTTCTTTCTTTTCTGTTTTTCTATTTTCTTTTCTTCTTTCTTTTCTGTTTTGTTTCTTTTTCTTTTCCTTTTCTTTCTGTCTTCTTTCTTTTCTTCTTTCTTTTTTCTCTGTTTTGTTTCTTTTTTCTGTCTTTTTTTCCCGTATGATATACTGAAAACCACTGAATAACTATCAAGTGTATTATGGTCTCTTTTAATCAGATTACACTTTAATGAAACCCAATGAATATATTTTACATCGATTATAGCAGGAGATTATTTATTTATTGACATTTGATTGTAGTCGCCTTTTAAGAGCGACTTGCTGACTAAATCAGTTGTTAAATAAAAGGCGTGTTATTGAAAATACCTTTAAAATGACTCAGCAAAGCATGACTAATATATTTGTTACTTTCAGTACGAAATACGAGAGAAAAGGCGAAATACAAAAAAAAAAATAAAATCGAACGGGTGCCTGACATAAAAGGTTAAATTTAGAACATGCAGCATATAATGACAATGATTTTCTTTGAGTGCTCTAATATTTAGCCTTGTACCTGCGAAATTTAAACTTAGCAAATATCTGCAATAAAAACACACATTTAAATGCCTGCTATATATCGGTAGAAATGATAGCAATATAAACCATGTTTCTTGATGATATGCTTAGTATGTTCATGAGTAAGTAATCCAGATATTTATTAAGTTTAAATTAGCCAGGTAGAAAGACCAAATATTTGAGAACTTACTCAGCGTCTTAATCATTATAATATCAATGACCCGAATTTATTTTTCTATGTTTTGCTTTATGGCAGCTATCGTGTTTGATTTTATAGAATATATTTATTAAGTTTAAAATAAGGACTTAAAAACAGCATGGCTTATGCTAACCCCCAGGAAAATGACTCATTGCATCTTCTCGGGCTAACGTTCTCTGCTGACATGAAGTTGGATGATTATAATGAATCAATTATAAAGTCTACTGCTAGGAAAGTTGGTTCACTGTATTATGCTAGACAATTCTTTGCTTCCAGAATCGAGCTTACATATTAATAAGTCTACCATTCGTCCATGCTTCGTATATTGCTGCCACATATGTTCCAGTGCTCCTGCTATATATTTAGAGATCCTTGATAAAATCCAAAGAGGAATCTGCAGTGTTATTGATCCTAACCTGGCATCCCAGCTTCCGTTACTTTCCTACTGGCGTAATGAGGCTTACATGTGCGTTTTCTATAAACGCTTTCTTGGTGTTTATTCTGATAAAACTTTTCTCTACGACACCTAGACTTCATGAATTTAGGCGCAGTGCTAGATTGGCAAAAAGGTTTCATCATTTTACAGTTGAAATGGCTAGATATAAGCATAAATTCTATGCTGACAGTTTCTTTTCTCGCACTTCTCACTTGTAGGACTCTTACAGTCAATTTTGACCTTCAAACATGTAAATGCATCGTAAATCGTTAACTTATGTTTTCTTGATTTTCTCTTCTATTATCACTCCTTAATAATGTTTTTCTTTTTCTTATTCTTTCACGATCAATAACCCCTTGTGTCTTAGCGGCTTTACTGCCTTGCTTGGGGCGAATAAAAAGAAACAAAGTGAATACCTGCTATAATGCAAGAGATAACAAAATAAACTCGGTTCATTGATAATATAATGAGAATGAAAGTTCTCCAATATTTTGTCCTAACTGATTATATAAAAAATATCGTCAATAAAAACAAATGCGTCTGTCTTCCATTGATCTATCGGTCGACAGCAAGATAACATCGGTCCATTGAGTATATGGAGAATGTTATCTATACTAAATGTTTTAATTTTTTGGCCTTGTATCTGACAAATATGTCAAGGAAGTTTTTAATGAATATGGAAATTTATATATATATATATATATATATATATATATATATATATATATATATATATATAAGGTGACCCCAAAAAATGGGAACTTTTTAACATTCCAATAAAACCAAGAGTGATGGAAGAAAAATATTTTATTCATAGTAATTGAAATCTTAAAACATGCCATTTAAGAAACAATGATGGAATTTTCATTTTTTAAAAATTACGTCTTGTAGATGGCGTCCTCCTGTATGAATGCATTCTTGAAATCTGCTGTTGAGATTCCTCATTGACTGCTGCAACATTTCAGCTGGGATACTGTGAATTTCATCTTGAATTCTAAATGGCGAAATGTTTACTTGCTCAAGGTCACTGTCTCGCAGTGTTGCCACTTGCTCATGTCTGGCAATACGCACTTCAAAAATTCCCGTTTTTTGGGTCACCCTGTATATATAGGAATGGGGATTTTTTTTAAAATACCGAACGCGGTCTGCATGGTCCGTATTTATAATTGATATTATTGAGAGTCGTCTTCTTTTTTATTATTGATGCTTTCATTATTTTAAGCCGTTTTTGCACGTGGGTGAGGCTATTTTCTTATGTTGCGTTTGGAGTTTCGTAGGTTTTTGTGTGTATTTAAATCGGTCATAATGCAGGTAAAAGTATATCCTTGATAGTGGCTTGGATTCATAGAACATTTTCACAGTTTGTACACACTTTATGTTCAGAAAAGAAAATACTTGTACGATTGCATGAAAAATTACGTCTTAATCACAGTGCCTTGTCAGTCATCTTCAATGAAACATATATAAAATAGGGATTGCTTCCCAAAATGCACAATTATATATATAATCATTTCTGCATATCCTGTAAACACACACACACACACACAAGCATATATATATATATATATATATATATATATATATATATATATATATATATATATATATATATATATATATAACGATATATATAAAAAGTATATATATATATATATATATATATATATATTATTATTATTATTATTATTATTATTTATATATTATATGCGTGGTACTTAGAAAGCTCTCAATATCAGAGATAGAGCTAACATATTTGGTTGGATTGATATGAGTTTGTGACTCTGGGTTTCACGCTTTTGCGATCATCAGACAAACTAACGACATATATATATATATATATATATATATATATATATATATATATATATATATATATATATATATAATTTTAAGATATGCTACACGAAGCGGTGATAGTCTATTTCATGCTTGAACGCAATCGTGAGACTATGGCTCAACAATTTATGTTTGCATAAACAAAATCTCGAGTCACTTTCAGTCTTTATACATATTTTAGAAGAAATATTTTAAACTATTGGGCGGCATTTAAGCTAGCTCTTGTGGAGGGCTCTTCGTTGGACTTTCATCACAATAGGAGATGCGATAGTCAACAATAAACTACAGCGGAACTCAAAATTTTGTCGCTGCATTTAAGTATTGCATTAATATTTAAGCTTACCTTTTAAAAATTCAACGATAATTCTTCTGTCTCTACTTAATTTAAAGACAATTTGATGCACGGAAGTCCTTACTTTCCGTACAAACTATTATTTCTATTTCATGGGTGACTTTCGTTGGATTTCACGATTGATTTCGAATATTCCCAAAAATTATTTCCAAGTTATTATTGCACAAAAAATTCGTCGCAAAAATACACGTAAAAATCGTCGAAAACAATTGCAGTAATAAAACTTGTGAATCCAAAATTTCAGAATTGCGTGTCTGGATTCGTCCCGAAATGTTTTTCATTTGCTCACAGAGTCGGCTTGATTTCAAAATGGTATGATACGTTGGGCTACGGCCTGTAGGAGTAAAGTTGAAAAAGTGTGACACAGTGACACACTGATATTTACATTTATTATATATTAGGTTGGTGCAAAAATAATGACGTAATAATGTCGTTTTTTGACGTATTTTTTAACGTCAAAAAACGACATTATTACGTCATTATTTTTGCACCAACCTAATAGATAGTTTAGTGTTCAATTTAACACGGAAAAAAAGGTTTTGTTTGAATAACTTAAATAAATGAAGAATTCATGTTTTGACATTGCATTTTACACCAAACAGTGAAGTTGTACAATTACACTCGCTAACAGTAATGCTAAACCATTAATTCATCTCGAATGAAATTTACTGTCTGAAAACCTTTTGCCTGCTATGAGCTTATGTTCTCATCAAAAGCAAAATAATCCAGACATCTCCCACACATTTTTTGTTTAAAAGAATTAGCTAAACTATCACCATTTTCATTTAAAACATTATAAAAAAAATATCCATTGGCTTTGAATCAAAATTAACTTAGTTTGTGTGCCAAGGATCATTGTGTTACAGTTTTGGGGGTTACTCCCACATAACTTTACCCATTTCGCCATGAAGTAGTTATGTGGCGCTGTCAAACATCTATAAAAAATATGAGGAAACACAAATTTCTATAATTTGTGTATCGAAACTCGATCAAGGAATAACAAATAATTATGAACAAGATTTATAATAAGCACAACATTTCATATAACACTTTTAGAAAGTTTGTATTCATTTCATGTAGAGTTTATAAGTGACTTGCTGATTGAAAGTTATTTCATTGGGTAACATGCGTTAAATTCATTGAGCAGCTGTATGTACGACTTCTGACCGGCTGGCATAAAAATAATATCAAGACTGCTGTTATGACTTCTATCCAGACAACATCTACATAGCTCTTTATATGTGTCGGCGGTCTGCTTGTTTCTATGGATAGCTGCTTGTTAGTTGTGATGTTTGCAAATAAATAGTATGAGTAATGTATATGTTATTTAATCAATTTTTCATTTTCTTAAATTAAGGATAATGTCTCTACAAATGGGACACTTCCAGTTTTCTCTCTCTTTTCTCGCTTTTCCTTCTAGCATGTGGCAGATGCTACACCACCGGCACATTATTCACGAGCAATGCTTTGTGACCTTCCTTATCGTATCAACATTTGTTTTTTTCTACATTACATTTATATACGTTAAAAATTAAACTAAGCACAACTGACTATTAAAGGATGAAATTTTGACGTCATTCTGGGTTTTGTTTTTTCGTCCACATCCGTGAATTTGTTTTGCTCATGTCTCAAAAAGACATATAATTGTTGATTTTATTTAAGATGGAATGATCTATTATGACATGTCTCTAATTTGTATTTACATACATTGTATTGACTTTCAATTTTTCTAGTTGAATTGTTCACCTATATCGCATATGATCCATTATTGTACATAATTAGGTTACAATGAAATTTGTATTTTATATGAATGCTACCTTATAAAAATTGAGATGTAATAGAATTAGGGGTGTATCATAGATTCGTGGGGACCTATCATAGACTGTGGGGAAGTTACTCTTGTACCGGTTCTAGTTAATATTATTTTGGTATTTTTGTTCTAGACAACACCGGGAATATTTCTCCTTGTAGAATATAAACAATAACATAAAAAAAAGTTTCTGACACGGAGCGATAGATAACAGGATACCACCGGACCATTGATAATATGGCGAATATAATCTTTACTAAGTTCTGTAATTGTTGCGTTGTCACGTTATCTTACGCGTTTGGATATGTGGCTGTAGGTCCGTGATATTTGAGAAATGTCTTCTTTATACGATTGGTATTTGGCTACCATTGTCAGTGTTCAAAATCTGACGACCTCGGTTGTACCGTCACATAAGCGAATCGTCTTAACTCCACGTCATCAGATATCTTATTTCAAAATTAAGACATATTTCCAACAAAACGTTGGAGCCATTTGTTGGTTATGATTTTTTTCCTTACCAACTAATTACAAAATAATTTTTCCCTTTCTTTCAATTTCTAACCATAATTCCTAAACTTACGCTAAATTTTCTTTACTTCATATACATAATTTTTTTTAATCATTTCACCCCAAGCAAGACAATAAAGCCACTAAGGGGTTACTGAGTGTTAGAGAATATGAGAAAATTACACTATAAAGGAGAGAGAACAAGAGAAGAAAACACCACCATAATCGCCTCATACATATAAAACAAACGATGGGCACCTCGACGTGGTATAATGGTTAGAAAGATTGTCATGCTAAATCAATTACGACTGAGTAGTGAGTTCGATCCTCACTGGGTGCTCCATACTTTCGGCCTTGTGCCATATCTAAGCCGAGCTTAGAAAATCACTATAAAGTGGGGCACTTTGACGTGTTGTAATGTTTAGCAAGCTTGTCTCACTAAATGAGTTACGATTGAGTAGTGAGTCTGATCCTTACTGGGTACCCCCTACTTTCGGCCTTGTGTCACATCTAAGCTATGCTTGGCAAATCACTATAAAACAAACGGTTTTAAATAATGACTACATAAAAAAGAAGCCGACTCTCAATATAAACTATGAACACAGCCTACAGTGTGATGACCGTGTTCGGAAGTTGAAATAAAAAAACATTGCCATTCCTATAGATGCATATATAAAAATATATATTTTCATTTATAAAATATCCTTGATATATTTCTCTGACACAAGGCCAAAATATTAAAACACTTAGTGTAGATCACATTCTACTTATGATCAAGGGACCCGGATGGTAACTTGCTGTCGACCGATGGAACAATAAAAGAAGAGAAATCAAGAAAACAGAAAATAACGATTTACGTTGCATTTACATTTTTGAAGGTCAAAATTGGCTGGGAAGCAAGAATCCGGAAGAGAATTTCACAAGTGTGAAGTGCGATAGAAGAAACTCTTAGTATAGAACATACGGTTGCATATAGCCATTTCAACTGTAAAAATATGAGACCTTGCCGCCAATCTAGTATTGCACATAAATTCATAAAATCTAGGTACCATAGAAGAAAGTTCATCGGAACAATTACCATGAACGTATTTATAGAAAAGGCACAGAAAAGCTACATTACGGCGGTGGGGGTGTGACTTATGCCGAGATGCCATGTCAGGACCAATAGCATTGCAGATTCTTTTTTGTGTTCTATCAAGAATCTCTAAATATATAGCAGGAGCACCAGACCAGATGTGGCGGCAATATTCAAAATAAGGACGACTGATAGACTTATAAACATGTAAGATGGATTTTGGTGAAAAAACTTGTCTAAATGATACATACTAACTTTCCCAGCGGCAGGCCTAGCACTACTTAAATAGAGTTGTCCACTCGTAAAAACGGAAATATTTTCTGGGTAATACTTTTGTGGATCAGCATTTATTAGATTTTCTTTAGGGTATATTTGTTAGAATCGAAAAATATTATTTTTTATCTATCGATTCAGACGTGGGGCTCCAGATCCTAATATAAATACAGTGTAAAATCGATACCTAACTTTTTACAGAGTTATCTGAACTTAATTGTTTTATTTACAAATGTCAAGTTTGAAATTGTGCTTACCTTATTGATATATGCATATTTTTCCATATACTTTCATTAATTTATGTAAATTTTTATTCTTTGAATTAAAATTATAGATATATGTTTTAAAAGGAATCTTTTTGTAAGTAATGTAAAAAAAAGTTTCACCTGACAAACAGTTGCTTATTTAAAATATAAATGCCGTAATCCTGTGTGTATAAGACGCAGGTATTTTTCATCCAAAATCATGTCCCAAAATCTGTTACATCTTATACTTCAGTTTAAAAATCAATCTCATTTATCCAGGACACTAAATGGACAAAATCAAGTTAAGTTAGATTTATTTGTTTACTCGAGATATAGTATCTATCTAATGGCGTATTGCAACAAAGGGAAATACATCTTTTATAATTAAAACCAAAACAAACAAATTAATATTTAATCAATTTTATTTCGATTTATTTTCTAAATATGTACAGGCCATTTCATGGTTTTATACCCAAAGAATCTTTTTCGCAATGCTTATATATCACAAAAATAAACAAAATGTGCCCCTTTTTTTCATTTTTTTTTCTTTCTTTTTGTTGTGGGGTTATTTCGCAGTGGAGGATTGTATTTATACTGAGTCAGTCCTAAAATAGGTTCGACGTACAAAACGTTAGGAACTTGGTATTACGCAGAGTAATCTGGTCGTGGTCGCTGATACGTTCGTATTCGACTAACTGTCGTCCGACATCGACTGATTGACCGACTGACGATATTCAGTCACCCCCCCCCCACTGGGGCATCATGTGGCACAAGGCCAGTTATTTAATGTGGGATCTCCGAGCCCGTGGGCTCGGCCCCAAAATATGCCCATTGAACCAGTATAAACGGGTCCAGGGCCGGTTTACCTCCCCGAAAGAGAATCCGCCCTTCGGCGTAGCCTCCTTCGGGTTCCTCCCCGCCCGAAGGCAGAGAGTTCAACCGAACAGCCGGTCAAGACGCGAGCGACTGACTGACTGACGATATTCAGTTACCACCCCCCACTGGGGCATCATGTGGCACAAGGCCGGTTATTTAATGTGGGATCTCCGAGCCCGTGGGCTCGGCCCCAAAATATGCCCATTGGACCCGTATAAACAGGTTCAGGGTCGGTTTACCTCCCCGAAAGAGAATCCGCCCTTCGGCGTAGCCTCGTTCGGGTTCCTCCCCACCTGAAGGCCGATAGTTCAACCGATCAGCCAGTCGACTGACTGACTGCCCCGACCCGTTTCTATTACTACTCCTACTTATATTAGGTGGGAGTGTCTATTAACTATATAAGAGGTGTGTTTCACCATAACACTTTTTCACAAGTTTTAGTCATTTTCTTTGCTCTAAAATCAGATGCGTCTTATACATGAAAATAAGCTTTTTTCCTTGGAATTCCCCTGCCTCTTTACTGCGTCTTATACTCAAAGGATTACGGTATATCATTTTTTTCTATTTAATTACAAATGTATATATCTGAGTTTTTTTTGTTTTGTTTTTATGGCAAAAGGGTTTGGGTAAAAAGAAGTGTAAAAAAAAGTCTATTTCACGTGACAAATTATTGTTTTTCCGAGCCCAAACTAATGGAACCTTTGGTCCAGCTTAGAAAACGGCAATGATATTTTTGAAGAAATACCTTCGAATTACTCAATTCATTCCATTGAACTTCAAAACCTCACTTTAATTCTGATTCGAGCAGTAAGCCCAATTTGGACCGAAATTCTAATTCGAGCCGAAAATTGAGTTCTTCAAATCACAAACTCTGTAGAACTTCAAAACCTCACGTAACGAAACCTCTCACTTTAACACTGTTTCCTTGGCATTTTGAAGAAATTAAATTGATTTCCTCAATTCAAAAAGTTTTGGAGATATTTTAAACTGGATTTAAAACAAGCATTTTTAGATTCACAAAGTTTTTTGCGTTACTTTAAACTCAATATAAATTATAAACTTTTAAAATCACTAATTTTTTCATTATTTTAAAATTTGAATTTTTAACTGTCCTCATCCGGACACAAATCCCAATGCTGAATGTTCAAGCACCAGATGATGGGCAGATTTTCAGTTCTTGGATCATTCCGACTTCAAAAAGGTATAATATGTCTATGTAGAGCAAGTGTGGCCTGAGTTAGGTGGGGGGGGGGGTCAAACACACGGACCGGCAGACTGAATTTGCCGTTTATTTATTTAGTAGCATTAAATGAAATCTTTTTGTTAAAAAAAAAATCAGTTTTCCGTTTTTGTACTCAGATATCAATGACATAAGTACAGATTCCAAATTAACATCTATAAATTTAAAAAAAAAAAAAAGAAAAGATAACTCCTTAAAACGTCATTTTTATTGATTTTATACTACAGTTTAACCGGGATATAAGAGAGTTGTCGGGACCGGAGAAGTCTCTTATATCCGGGTTTGGTCTATTTTGTTTAGGTAAGTATGGCTCTAATTTGGGACCAGAGAAAATATCTCTTATATCCGGGTTTTTCTTATATCAGGATCTCTTATATCCGGGTTACACTGCATATCGAGATTTTGAACATGACCTCTTTTCTGAAATGATAAAAAAAATATCAGTATTTTTCGATTCTGACATGTGGCACGGTGTAGAGAAAGCAGAAACCCGAATAAACTTAAAGATTTATTCCACTTTATCAACGATATTTATTGTACGTAAATTGTACAAATACGGCACAAGGCCAAAAAGTGGGAAGGGGGAAAAAGGATGATCATCATCTGCCTTAAAATTAAACTTAGCTAGACGCAATCACTAACCCAGACATACAAATAATATTCCTTTCACCAAAACAACGCATTCTTACTTGCCATTCTTACCTCAACCGCCATAATGCTTCAGAAACGCTATGAAGTCCTAACTAGTCCCCATATTTACATCCACTTTATCAATACATGTGGAAAAAATCAACTGCTTATATCTACAGTCGACTGTTCCATTCTAAACAGGGGTAGTAGAGAGATCTCAATTACTTCTGAATACTACACATGGCTTAAGGAATTTCTAATGAATGCTAATCTCCAAAAATTATTTCCAAATATATTATTCGAACCAGTCTATTTAACAAGCACCAAGGTTACATACTGTTTTCCTTGTCCGAAAACAATTTAAATATAGTAAATTCCTGCAAAGAGAAAAACAGCCCCGTGTGTCTGCCATGGAGCGATAGATAACCACATTATTTTAACCAAAACATACAAAGAATAAACTATTTACTCTATTTATATTCGGGTTATTTATTTTTGACATTGCATTTTAATTTTTGAAGATTAAAATTGACTGAAAAGCATGTAGCCAGAAGAGAGTTCCACAAGCAGGAAGTACGAGAAAAGAAACTGTTAGCCTAGAACTTACAGTTACATCAAGTCAACTTAAATTTAAATTGATGAGACCTTGTCACCAGTCTAATACTGTACTTAAATCCATAAAGTCTAGGTGTCATAATGAAGCGCATTATTTATTTGTAAAATTTACAAAATGTGGCACAAGGCCACAAATGAGGAATGGGGAAAAAGGACATTAAACTTAACTAGCCACAAACACTGACCCAAACATACTACAATATTCCTTACACCAAAACAACACATTTTTACTTACCTTACTTACTACATCCACCATAATACCTCATTGTCTCTATGAAAGTCCTAACTAGTCCTCATATGTACAATTCATTGTATGTGGGGGGGGGGGATAAAATAACAATTTAAAAAAAATCTAAATCACAATAAATATTTACAAATGTGAAACAAAATTATATACAAGAAACCAAACAAAATAAAATTAGTAATAACCACGACCCCACAATTCTTAAATCTACCATAACGAAGAGCTCATTCGAACAATTACCATGAAAGTATTTATAGAAAAGACACATGCAGGCAACTTTACGGCGGTGGGAAAGTGGCTTAAGCTAAGACGCCAGATCAGGATCAGTAATATTGCTGATTCTTCTTTGGATTTTATCAAGGATCACTTTCTCTCTCTCTCTCTCTCTCTCTCTCTCTCTCTCTCTATATATATATATATATATATATATATATATATATATATATAGCAGGAGCACAAGGATCAAATGTGGCAGCCACGTTATGAGCATGGACGGATGGTAGACTTATAGATATGTAAGATAGATACTGGAGAGAATAATTCTCGCATGACACAGTGCAACAACTTTCTTAGCAGTTGACCTAATAATGGATTCAATATCGTCTTTTTACTTCATGTCAGCTGAGAACGTTAGCTTTAGAAGGCACGAGTCACTTTCCTGGAGAAAACTGGTTTATCGCTGGAAACTTGCACAAAACGAACAGAACTTGCTTTTTTATCGTGATTTTTCAAACGTAGCTTAGATACGACACAAGGCCGAAAGTATGGAACACACTACTCAGTCATAATTGTTCTAGCGAGACAAACTTTCTAACCATTACACCGCCTCGAGGTGCCCAACTTGCTTTGTTTATATGTGCCTCAGTATTTTCATTTCTTAGTCCTGTCAGTGGCTCTTAGAATACACCAAATTTAGCCCCCTGCAGAGGAACCAGACCTCTCATACCCACACACTCAAAGGGAGCCACCTTCCGAGTGCATACTCGGAGACTTGGGTATAACAATATCTACCTTCTTTTGATTCTCGGTAAACTGTACCCCTATCTAATTTTTGTGATACTAGTGTAAAACGTACGTCTGCCACTCATTTTTACTCTCGTGTAAACTGAATTTCCATCGAATTTTTTTTAAATCTAGTGTAAACCGCACCTCTGCCCACCTTTTCTTACTCTAATGTAAACTGTACCTCAGCCTACTTTTTGTTTTACTCTAGTATAAACCGTACCTCTGCCTAACTTTTTTCTACCCTAGTGTAAACAGTACATTTGCATACTTTTTTACGCTAGTGTAAACTGTACCTCCGCCTACCTTTTTTTGTTTTAGTGTAAACTGTACCTCTGTCTAACTCTGTCTAACTTTTTTGCACTAGTGTAAACTGTACTTCCGCCTAACATTTTTACTCTAGTGTACACTGTACCTTTTGCTACCTTTTTTTAATCTCGTGTAAACTTTGCTTCTGCCTACCATTTTCTACCGGTGTAAACTGTACCACTGCCTACCATTTTTACTCTAGTGTAAAAGGTATATTTGCCTAACTTTTTTTTACTCTAATATAAACGTTACCACTGCCTACACTTTTATTCTAGTGTAAACCGTACCTCTGCCCACCTGTCTTTTTTTACTCTAGTGTCAACCTGTCATTTGCGTATCTTTTTTACTCGTGTGTAAACCGTACGTCTACCTGATATTTTAATCTCGTGTAAAACCTACCTATGACTATATTTTTTTTTACTCTCGCGTAAACAGAACCGCCCTTCTCCTTAACTTTTTTTTTTACTCAAGTCTTCTTCCTGTTTTCATAACTGTAGTGTAAACCGTTCCTCTGCCTACCTTTTTTGACTCTAATTTAAATCGGAATTATGGTTACATTTGACTCTCGTATAAAAATGTTGCATTTAAAAGTGTAAACCGTACTAATGCCTACCTTTTGTTTTGTTTGTTTTTTTTTTACTCCCGTGTAAACTATACGCCTACCATTCTTTTTTTGACTCGTGTTAACCATCCTGTCTAATTCGTTTTAGCCAGCCGCCCTAGCCCATCCCTCTTCAGACTGATTTTAAATCAGTCCTTCACCTACATTGGTTGCCCTACTTTACGATTGTTTGAATTCACATGTAATGTGCTGGATAGAGACCTGGAATAAGAAATCAGGGAGCCGAGTTTGATCTCCAGTCGAGTTTTGTGACATTCACTTCCGCGCAAATACCCTTGGGAAAAGTACGAATCCCGCTCGGCTATGGGTTAATTCGTAGGACAGACTATGCTCTTCAGCCTTGAGTGGCAACCAGTCTAGGGGAATAACAACTCTGAATTAAAACCGTGTGTAGCCCTAGTGACGCACATACTATACAGCTAATGAAAGAATCATAGTCTATGATCTCGACTGTGATCGGCCTTGATTGATTGATAATTTAGAATAAAAACAGATCATATTTGTTAATGAGAAAAGTATTTATCAGATAATTTTTGTTGAAATCATACTTTGTTGTGTTTTCTTGAAGAAAGTTGCTCACCTATCGTCCGGCTCACATAACTTCTAAGTTTGTTGAAAAAAAGTAGATGGTCATCCCTTGTTCCCTATTTTGGATATGTTTTACCGGTTTTTCTTCTTCCATAGCCATAATGATTTATCTGTTTTAGCTAATCAGTGGTTGTGATTTTCCATTATGAAAAGTACTGGGTAAGCAGTTTGCTGGCTGCTGCATCCGACTGGTAGCAAGGTACCCGAACCTACTGGTAGCGCTGAAAGAGGCTGCACTGATAAACAGTCGCATAATATCGGGGTAATTGTAGTGCCATGTCGCGCTTAGGTGGTGGTCCCTGCATGTATTTCCTGTAGACAACCCTAAGGGCACATTATGTTCTGGTCTCGGTCACGTTCTGGCTAGTTTGTATTGCCATTGCCGACAGATAGTGACAATTATATTGACTTTTTCTTTTTCTCCTCAAAACAAATCTCCTCATGACTAATACAATGAAAAAAAAAATTGAGAAAACCAGTAAAAAGAAAGAAAAAAAAAAAAAAAAACTGCTACCTCACTCAACATTTCTTTCAGCAAAGTTCTTGGAATCTGTTCCAACTTCTGAAGTATACAATCTTTTCTTTTGGAACGGTCGCCAGATATCTTTGCAGTTTGTGAAATCAATTTAAATTCTTCCATTGCTACCACTGAATTCTTTGTTCCAAGCTATCTTCCTCTTTGCCAAAAAGATTCTAGAATTCGTATGTATGGTCTTGATGTTTACATCCGAGATGATCTTCCAATGGCAAGGGAATTGTCGTTTGAATCCCCAGACAACATTTTCGTGTGCTTTCGACTTTCATTATTACACTCTGTTAGCTATCTCTTTTTCCTTTATCGCCCTCCACTTCTCAGGACTGCAGTATATTAGACATAATCTCTGACAGGATAGAAACTGCACTTTCTCTTCATCCATCTTTGTGTTCGGTGAGTTTAATGCGCATCACGTCACGTGACTTAAACATTCTAATGTTACTGATGTTTCCGGTATTCAGACTTTGAGTTTTTCCATTGCTCAATCCCTTTCTCAAATCGTGGATTTTCCTACTCGTTTCCCTAGCAAAACCAAACAATAGGCTTCTCTATTTGATTTATTTCTTAACTTTTCTCCTAGCTTTTACCAAGCATCGCAGCACCGTCCTCTTGGCAACTCGGATTACTCTGTAGTGTTTATTGATATTTCGTTACAATCATCTATTAGAGAGGAACCGCCTATTCAGAAGATCTCTTTCCATTATCAGCATGCTGATTGGGATTCACTCCGTGACTTTCTTTGAAACGCTCCTTGGACTGATATTTTTAACCGTCACGTTAAGTTTCTTGAGTCAAAACCGGCATAAATGATTTCATTCCTTCTCGAAAATACCAGGTGTAACCTCAATCCTCTCCATGGTTCACACCAACATGCTCGGCCGCTATAGCCCACAGGAACCACTATTTCTCTATATATCGGTGTGACAGTTCCCATCACAGCAGACGCCTATTTGTTGATGCACGTAATAACTATAAATGTGTCCTCGAAAGAGCTAAGTCTCTGTTTGTTTCAATATCAGTACGCTCAAGAGCGTTTCGTCTACGTTATTTTTTCTCTTAATAAGTGTGACATTCTTTAGATTGCAGTTGAGGTTGAACTTCTTTCTGTGTATGACTAATGCATTTAAGAAATCGTTATGATCCTTGTTGTGTATGACTAATGCATTTGATAAATTGTTATGATACTTTATGCGCCCATAAATCTGCTTTTTGTTTTAATTTCTGCAAGTTTCCCCCAATATACTGGCAGGTCAAAAAGGTGTCATTTTTCACCAACGACAATGCAAGACCCCACATGTTGCGA
Organism: Acanthosepion lycidas; assembly: GCA_963932145.1. Lineage (NCBI taxonomy): Eukaryota > Metazoa > Mollusca > Cephalopoda > Sepiida > Sepiidae > Acanthosepion > Acanthosepion lycidas. The sequence continues at coordinate 49,750,821 of OZ010613.1, read as the reverse complement.
AACATTTTTCAGAAGCTTAAAGATTTGAAATGGGACCCCACCCTCAAGAACCTACCATATTCTCCTAACCTGGCTCCTTTGAATTTTTATTTCTTCCGGTCTCTACAGAACAATTTAAATGATAAAAATGATTTGTACAGTTAGTTCAAAACTACCTAACAAACTTCTTCCAACAAAAAACAAAGTTTCTATGAAAATGGCATCAGCAAGCTTGTAGACCAGCAGTCGCCAGCCTTTTGAACTTCATGAACCACTAAATGTATAGTTTTAAATTTGAAGAACCACTAATATGAATTTAGAAAAAAAACGTAAATACATTTATATAATAATAATTGGAATTTTTTTTATTTTATTTAATATGAAATGCACCCATTAAACTTTTAAAGAGAAATGCAAAATGGATGTTTCTAAAAAAATTTAAGAAAAAAATCAAATGTAACAATGGGAGGAGAAAGAAAAGGTAAAATGGAAAATGATACAGAGAGAGGTAGAATGTGAAAAAGCGTGGAGATAAAAAGAAGGAGGGATTGAATGAACGTATATAGAAGGGGGGGGTGAAAGAATAGACGGAGAGGGAGAGAGGGAGAAAGAATAGACGGAGAGGGAGAGAGGGTGAAAGAATAGGAGGAGAGGGAGAGAGGGTGAAAGAATAGACGGAAAGGGAAAGAGGGTGAAAGAATAAACGGAGAGGGAGAGAGGGTGGAAGAATAGACGGGGAAGGAGGGGGGATTAAAAGAACGTATATAGTTATAGTGTAATTATTTAAATAAAACAAATTGAAAATTTGAAGTTTCATAAAAATTGAAATATTGTCCCAATTCTTCTGCGGACCATCAAAAATTTTGCACGGACCACCAATGGTCCGTAGACTACCGGTTGGCGACCACTGTTGTAAATGATTTGAAGCAGTTGTTAAAATTAATGAACATTATGCACTTGACTAATAAATGTCTTTCTTTTTGTGATTATGTCAAATTTTGTTTTTAATTTTGTAATTGGGCACAAACATTTGCAATTAACTAATATATAATAAAAACAAATGTCTGACCTAATCGCGAATACGTGAAGATAATTCAGCCTTATGAAGCCGACGAAGGTAACGGGGCGGGGGAAAGAGGCGATAGATGAGTGTTAGGAGTGTATCACATGGTTCTGAAAAGTTCGTCATTAGTCAGAGCAGCGTTGCTTACTAACCACAGGTGTAGTCAACTTTTCGAGCAATGATTATTACCTGATGAGCCTTGATTTGGGAGGAGGGGGTGCGTTCGCCGTACTTGCCTGACTGTTATCTAATGCCAGTTATCTTAGCGTCTGAGACAGAGTAGTGGGTTATTAACGAAAGCGACAACAGCCGTAAGAAGGGTCATCCACGCGGAAGTGTTTTCGCTTCTTTCTTTCTTTTTTGATCGGAAGGGAGTAAATTACATTTAATTTTTATTTATTTTGGTTCAGTAAAAGTCAGCTGAGAATGAACAAGTGTCGTATTTACATTTACTATATGCAAATAAACAAAGTCGCGTCTTTTCTCTTCCTGGGTTGGTGTTGGTTTGGTTTACGGCATATCGACCCATCGGGTCATTTGATCCCGAAAGTTAATATTTTTCTGAATAGAATCTTGTATTTAAACAGCCAAAAAATTATTTTGCATAGTAAAACTGCTGTTAGTTTTGGCTATATTTTCCATCCTTCTCCTAGACCAGTTGCCACCCAAGGCTGTAGAGCCTAGTGCTATTTTACCCACAGCTGGAGGGAGGAGAGATGGATTCATACGGCTATTAGCGCGTAAGTGAATGTAATTAACTCGACTGGAATTCGAACTTTGTCTTTCAGATTTCCGCGGGTTCTATCTACCCAGAAATATAACAGAAAATATATAAAATAAAACAAAATATACGATCCATCGATAAAGATGCTGGAAAAATGATCGATTCCTTGTACCATTCCAGAAAGTATCTGGTTCCTCCTACTATGTTCTATCTTTACAAGAATTAGATTTTTTGCAGTGACGTTCACTCTGTACAAGGCTCAGAATACTCAAGGTAGTGAACTACTATTTCCGGCTATATCAGCGTGACAGCTCTCGTCATAATAGATGCCTTTTTGCGTAGCTTCTAAAAATTTTGGCTCTCGTGATTACTGGTGGCTTGTAATAAGGTACTAAATAAGTGCAAGGTCTCTATCCCTCCCCCGCCTTCAATAGATTTGAGGTGTTAGCATCCTCTGCTGATAAAACTGAATGCTTTGCCCGTAAATTCTCCTCAAACACTACTCTAGACTCATCTAGAGTATCCCCGCCTAAATTCCCATTTAGAACCGATTCTCTGTTGAGTGACATGTATATAACCCTCATCCATGGTTTCTGCTGTCATCTCTAACCTTGATCTCCACAAAGCATGTGGACGCGAAGGCATCCTTGTTATAGTCATCAAAAAGTGTACTCCCATATTAGCTCCTGTTCTTTCTAATATAATAAATGCCTCGCTGCCTCCTGCTTTCTGGAAGTCATCATCTGTTGTTCCAGTTTTTAAGAACTCTGGTGAATCGTCTGACCCATCTATCAGCCTATTAACCTTTTGCCACTTTTTGGTAAACTCCTAGAGGTCCTAATTAATGCTGAATTGGCTCATCATCTTTAATCGCAGGGCTTTTTTTTAGACAAGCAATACGAATTTCGTCTCTCCAGCTCAACTGCTGATGTACTAACGATAATTGCGGATAGAAACTATCATGCTCTAGATAAAAACGGTGAAGCCCGGGCTGTAGCATTGGACATCTCGAAAGCCTTTGACAGGGTCTGGAATTTAGGTCTTCTTCACAAAATAAAAACTACGGTATGTCCGGGCACGATTTTGAGCTGATCCTGTCGTTCCTATCAAATCGTGAAATGAAAGTTATCCCGAACGGCCATCTTTCGTACTCACGCGGGTGCACACCAGGGCTCCATCCTTGGTCCTATGCTGTTTTTATCTTTAACAACCTTCCCGATGACAGGTCTCAACTTGGCATCTAGCATTTACTCATTGCAGCCGATGTACAAAACGACCTCAAGATCGTCGTTCACTGTGGCAAAAGAAGGCTTGTCAATTTTAACGCTCCCAAAACTAAACTGCTCTCCATTAATCATCTGAGAGACTCTCTGTGCCTTGAATTAGCATAGCTGATGCTATCCTCCAAGAAAGTGACTCATTGCGCTTTCTCGGGCTAACGCCCTCAGTTGACATGAGGTGGATAGACTACATTGCATCAATCGCTAGATCAGCTGCTAAGAAAGTCAGTCACTGTGTTGGGCGCGACAATATTTCTCTCCGAAATCTATCTTGCACATCTATAAGTCTACCATTCGTCCATAATTACAATATTGCTGCCGTATATGGTCCGTTGCTACTGCTATTTTCCTGGGCCTCCTTCCAAAGAAGAATCAGCAATATTATTGGTCTTGATCTGACGACTCGGCTTCAGTCAATTTTCCACCGACGCAAAGTTGCCTCTCTGTGCCTTTTTTATAAATACTTTCATGATAAGTATTCGGATGAGCTCTTCGCTATGGTACCTAGACTTAGCGTAATAGTAGTCTGGCGGCGAGATCTCATCAATTTACAGTTGAGCTAGTTAGATTTAGCCGTAACTTCTTTGCTAACAGTTTCTTATCCTGCGCTTCTCGCTTGTGGAACTCCTTTCAGGCCCCATGCTTTCCAACTTAACTTTAATCTGCAAAAATTTAAATGCAATGTCAATCGTTATCTACTGTCCTCCTGATTGCTCTTTTCTATTTTTCCCTATCATTAATGTTTCTTTTCCTAATTCCTTCACACCCTATAACCTCTTGCCTGCTGGTGGCTGTACTGCTTGCTTGGGGTGATAGCGATTAAAAAAATATGTTACCAGTAATACGTTATTGTAAATAAACAAAAATATTACCACCAATATATTTTTATAAAAGAAATTACTAATGTTCCTAAGAATATTAAATTTCGGCATTAAATGACTCATGAGAAGTTGATATGCCGGTAAACAAATTTGTGTAAAAAATGCATACAGGGTATGTGCAAAAGTAGGTATACAGTAAGGAAAAAAAGAACGTGTGCACAAAACGTGTTTTATTAATTATATAAACATTAATAATAAATATATAATAATAAACATATCAATTCCTCAAATGTTCAAACTGTTTGCCCCCATCATTCACTCCTCTTTACCTGAAAAAATATTTATTATTATTTATTAAAAAATAAAAATTCTAGTAAATGTATTATAATAAAAATTATGAAAATAAAAATATAAAAAATGAATTAAATGAATCCTAGAATCACGACTATAACACTGCTTATACTAGTAGAATACTTACTGTATACCTACTTTTGTAGCATCCTGTATCTATACTCCCTTGTCTTACTTCAAGTTTCGGGTAATGAGTCATCAAAAGATTTATCGAACAGAATACACGGCAGAGACTACACTCTACTCCTAAGTAGAACGTTTAAATTCCGTACTTAGAATTGTCATTAGTCACTGTTTCCGCCTGTAAGAGTGAGAGTCTGAACACGTGATTATTTTTTACTTTAACTGTATTATTATAGAAATTAGATTTTAACCAAGTCATTTTTATAGCTGACGTGTCACACCTTGTTTCAATTAAGTATGAAAAGGTAGCTTCACTACCGTTTACCGAGCACACGGTTTCGGAGGAAGACAACGACTCGAAGAAAAAAAAAAACAGTTGAATAAAAAGAAATCAGTACTAGACTGGCGTCGCGATCTCATCAGTTTAGAGCGTAACCGTAAGGTCTATGCTAACAGTTTCTTTTCTCGCACTTCACGCTTGTGGAACTGCCTTCCAACTCCATGCTTTCCAGCTAACTTTAATCTGATAAAATTTAAATGCAATGTCAATCGCTATCTATTTTCCTCCTGATTACTCTTTTCTCTTCCCGCTCATTTTTAATGTTTTTGTACCTTATTCTTCTACAAATTGTAAATTCTTGTGTCTTAGTCGCTTTACTACTTTGTATAGGGTGATACCGATTAAAAAAAAAAATACACGTCCTGGGTATCCACCCGGTCACGAAGAATGAATTCAAAGTAAAAACTGAAATATAACCTCGCCTATCGATGTGCTAGATCCGCGTTTAATTAGCAATTATATTCAACCTAATTGTAATTAACGGTAGATGAAGTCGTAACAATAAGTCGAATTATAGTGATCCGATTGTCCAAGAGGCTTGGGTGTACTTGTTAAAATATTGTCATAGGATTGCGTCACTATTTTAGTCAATTAGTTCACACTTTTATTTAAGTCGTTGTTCTACCTCCAGTACTGTTGACCCGGTAAATGTTAGTCAAACCAAAAAGGGAAATATATTGAAATATCCCCGGCCTTTTGTTAAGGGACTTAAAGGGATTCATTGATCATGGCGATTTCAGTGTATCTTCGTGTGACCAAATTCGCTTTTATTTAAAAACAAAAAACGTTTTCCAGGTCAAAATTGCTCTTTACGGGATAGGTGGATGAGGGAGGAAAATCTAGTTGAGAGTTTTGATATATGCCACCTGATTGGGTAGCGTTAGAGTTATCAGCGTGGAAAATGAAATCGGCGAAACGTGTTCGAATGATGATTGTGTTCGTTATTTTCATTTTCGCAGAAATCCATCTTCACCCAGTTATGGATAATATATATATATATATATATATATATATATATATATATATATATATATATATATATATATAAATCTGTGTGCGTGTGTGTGTGTGTGCGCGCGCTCGCGCGTATATGCATGTATGTATATATATATATGTGTGTGTGTGTGTGTGTCTATATATATATATATGTATATATATATATATATATGTGTGTGTCTCTCTCTCTATATATATATATATGTGTGTGTGTGTCTATATATATATATATATATGTATATATATATATATATGTGTGTGTGTGTGTGTGTCTATATATATATACATATATATGTATATATATATATATATGTGTGTATGTGTGTCTATATATATATGTATATATATATATATGTGTGTGTATGTGTGTCTATATATATATATATATATGTATATATATATGTGTGTGTGTCTATATATATATATATATATATGTATATATATATATGTGTGTGTGTGTGTCTATATATATATATATATATATATATATATATATGTATATATATATATGTGTGTGTGTGTGTCTATATATATATATATATATATATATATATATATATATGATAAGTTAATTGGTAATCCGTATAAATAATTCCAGGGAGGATATAAATCCCGAGAGCTCAATGTAATAAACAGATCAAGTAATAATTAACAAATCGGAGACTTCAGAAAGCTATGGTAATATTTTATTTCGCGAGACCGATAAAATTCGACTTCGCTTCGTCACACCTTGCGGTTTCAAAACAATGACTGGATTCAAAAATTCTTTCAGGAATCAACCGAAAAACGAAATGAAAAGATTAGCGGAAGTTGTGTTTTAAGATAGTTACACAGTGTAGGAAGTGAAGGCGGGAGGTAGATGTCTCTAGGAGATACGATGGTTGTAGGGTTGGCCTCTTATTCACCGGACAAGAAAAAGAAATAAACAAAGAGGGAGAAGCAGGGAACAGAAGAGAGGAAGGGAGAAACCGGAGAGACTACACAAATCCCTATACCTACATACATACACATTTTTCTATATACACATATTACACATACAAAAATATGTGCCTACATCCATACACACATTCGCATTCATCTACACGTTTTCACGTAAATGTGTTCACCCACACGTATGTATACACAAACATATACACTCATACTCACATATTTATCTGTATGTATTCATAAACACTTATGCACATAATTGATTAGTACATTTCTAAATCAGTATTTATATATGTATAGATATATTATGTGTGTGTATATATGCATATACATATATGTATGTGTATGTTTGTATATACATGTGTGTATGTATGCATATATATGTGTATTTATATATATGTATGTGTGCATGTAGGCACATATATATGTATGTATATATATATGTGGGTATGTGTGCATATATATGTATGTATATATATATATATGGGTGCGTATGTGTGCATATATGTATATATGTATGTTTATATATGTGCGTACGTGTGAATATATGTATGTATATATATGTGTGTGTGTACATATATTTACATATATGTGTGGATATATGTATGTATAAATTGTGTGTGTATGTATGCATATAAATATGTAAGTATAAATTTGTGTGCATATGTATACATATATATATATATATATATATATATATATATATATATATATATATATATATACGGAGCGGAATATGCGTGTATAAAGGAAGAATTAAGTTAATCTTCAAACACGGATCTAAAAAATTCAATAATTTTTATTTGAGCATTATTTTTCTTTCAAATTGAAAGAAGTGAATTACAAAGATTCTTTGTGTACAACTTTTGTTTTGTATATCATTTTTTACATCACAACCAAATGAATTGCGTTAGTATAGGATAAACGGAAAAGACGTCTATATGTGTGCAGATGTATGTGACACAGGCTTACATAGTTTTCTTTATGCGTCTGATATATAGTTTTCGACTACATGAAAGAAAGGCAAGAGAAGTCAGTTGCGATTGTTGTTTCATGTAAACAAAATTAGCGGAAATGTCGGAAACATCGCTAAATATAATTTTTGTAATATTGTATCCTCGAATAAATCTGCGAAAGATGTGAGTAATTAAGTAAATGTGAGAACTTCTGTTTCGTTTGCGTAACAAACGATCGAACAAAGAACGTGGTTAAAGGTTCACAGAAAGACTAGTTAACGAACAAGAATAGATCATATTTATAATAAAATAGCAGGCTCCGGATGAATCTAAAATTTATATTTATTAATCTCAAGCGTATTGGCTAATATATATTTTCTCAATTTTCAAATATTCCTTTTAAGCAGGGAAAATATTGCCGATGATATTCTGAAGTGAGCCCTTAAATTACATTTTTAAGAGAACATTCAATTCAAAGAATATCGCGCGTCTCGTACGACGTCGCTGGTTGGTTAATATATTGGAATACAAAAATTCAGATATCTGGAGCCTGTCAATGTACAAAAAATGATTTTCAGTGGCAGTACTTAAATCTATTAGCATTTTTCTACAATCCTGCAATTATATATATATATATATATATATATATATATATATATATATATGTATATGTAAAATAGGTAGGTTGGTTTATAAAATAAGGGCAAACGAAAGGGCACCAATCGGATCAGTACAAAAAATATTTATTAAATATTAATTATTAACCACAAGACAAAAATGAAGCACGGATATTAACGTTTTAAGTTCGGAAGTTTCGGTCACGCCGGTGTCCTTCATCATCGGTGTGAGAAATAAACAGAGAAACGGGGAAGATTCACCAACTCTTGTCCTTATGGTTGGTGTGACTGCTTGTGTTGATGGTATTATTAGTAAAAATCCGATCCTTGTTTGATTTCTCGTTATGCGAAACTTCTTATCAAAATAAACTCAGATTCTTAAATTGGATTGGTGTAGGAAGTAGGAGAGTGGGATTTTGAACATAGAGGAGGAGGGTTATTGGATTTGGGGGTGAGAAGACGTCTTGTGTGTGGTCAGCGCTGAGAGATTTGGCGTCTTACAAAAATAGTGTGGGAACAGAGGGAAAATGGTAATAAAAATAAAATGAAAGATAAAAAAGAAGGAACAGCAAAAACAAAAAAAGATAAAACATTTTGCTGAAAAATTATTTTGGAATATTATTGCCAGAAAGTTGGGAGATGCGGAAAAATAAATAAATAATAAAAATAATAATGATGATAATAATAATAATACAGGAAAAAGAGGGGAAAATGCGCATATAAAATTAGATGCGTTGTGTACATAAGTGCACATAACAGTGTGTGAATATACATTAGCTACCACATAAACTTGCGAATCTCAACTTACGTAAAGATATGAATATCTAATATCAGATTAATATGCATCTGTACTAACTTTCCCCCACTTCCCACATAATCCTGTATGTAAAGGAACTATGGTTGTAGAACCGAAGATGGTGTAGAAAAGGGTTATTGGGAAGTAGCTCTCAGTGTATATGGCAATATTTCCTTTACTGAAAAGTGCTTTTTAGGGGAAATCATAGGTATCAGAGCAGTAGAATATGGTAGGTGGGAAATAATTGTTAAAGTTTAGATGTAAAATGTGGGTGAAGGACCTACTTATTCGAGGAGTATTGTGGCTGTTAAAAGGTTTCCTTGTGGAAATTATATTCTTTAAGTAAACCCAAATCTCTGTTTTGTCTTTTTTTTTTGTCCTCAAGGCTAGAGGAGGATATTTTGACGAGAGCAAAATTTAATCATAAAATGTTTTTTTATTTTTTTGTCATTATAAAATTTCAAATAAAAAATTACGTCTCACTTTTTTTTTTACCCATGTATAATAATTTTCTCTTATTTAAAGTACAAAGCAACTACTTTGGGGGCCAATTTTAAAAATTACCAGGGACTCCCTCAAACTTTTGAACTGTAGCATATATATATATATATATATATATATATATATATATATATATATATATGAGAGAGTGAGGCGGGACATATATCAAATATGTACATTTTTTCGGACTGATTTCCAAATCGGGTATTTTTTATTTACCGTTTACCATTTAAGGTAAACATTCATGCACATTTCTCTTGCAACTTGATAATCCTTTCTCACATCTGAGGAGGAAATAATGAAAGCAGGAAGTCGAGCGGAAAAAATATGGCGTGGTAATCAGCACGAAGCTTTTGTTCGTAGTAACATATCACGCCAGGTTACGGTTGCTTGAACCGAGGCGAAGAGGAATATATATATATATATATATATACATATATAGATAGATAGATAGATAGATCAAATGCAGATAAATATGGATCGGAATCCGACAGAATGATAAAATAAAGAACAAATAGAAAACATATCAATCTAACATGTATCACTTTTATTAAAGTTTCTTCGGAGATTGAGAGAAAATCTCTGACGAAGCTTTAATAAAATTGAAAAATGTCAGTTTCCCATTTGTTCTTTATCTTACCACATATATATATATATATATATATATATATATAGAGAGAGAGAGAGAGAGAGAGAGAGGCTGTACCGACCTTGTTCAAATTGTTGATCACGTTTAATTATGCACTATTTCCCAGAAACATCCGCTGAGGAGAGTTGCAATATAAACCACAGACGCCACCTGTGGTTTATACCACAAACCCCACCTGTGTTTGTAATTTGAAAACAAATATACCGGAGTAATCTTCAGCAATATTAATTGGATAACCGCTCTAGCACAACGCATATGCTTATGTATATTTGAAATGTTTCTTTAAGGGTTTTTAATTCATAGTTGTTTTCTGTTAATATGAAAATGTCGTTAGTATATTAAAATATTAACTTTTTATTTTATATCATTTTTCTCCGAGTACTTTAAAATAAATATTAAGTAAACCATACAAGAAGGAGCCAGAAACTCAACATTAAAATTAGAATCCTTTTCTTGTTCTAGTAGATGGTAATAATGATTTTATCGGTTTAATATACACACAGAGCAATCCTAGAAAACGATTGTAGTAACATTAATTCCCCTCTGAAAGTTCTCCACTGCCTTAACCGGGTATTGAACTCACACTCTTTGGGTCCTGTCACTGGATCTAACCAACGCCTTTATCCACTGTGCTTGAGGACATCTGTGTATGAATTTCTGTGTATTATAAACCTAATGTATTCAGCAAACATTTTTACCAGTGCTCATATTGCAATTTTACTGTTATCATTTCATGTTTTTACCAGAGCTCATATTGCAACTATGTTGTTATCATTGCTTTTCTCTGGCACTCCTTATTACTGGTTCCCATATTGTATTTATTTCTATGCTTGGTCGGCTCAGGAGATTTTTGTGGCCTAGCATACGTGCTGATTCCTTAAGTTTACGAATTAACAGCAGATAACTGATAACTGACATCCATCAAATATGGCACGTGGAACAGTCTACCCAGGTGAGCGAAATAAAGGGTTCGGTTCGACATTCCAACCACCTGAAGAAGGCCGGAGCGTACAACGGCCGAAACGTTGTGATAAATATGGCGACAAAGATTAGGACAATAGTCCGAATAATGTAAATAATGTGCATAATACCTCATCTCAGAAATATAGACAGACTTTGCATGTTTGTTTAGACATGACCCATCTGACTGCCAGAGACTTTTAGGACATTCTGCGTAAAGGGTTCCTCTTCTAAACCTCTTATTTTGAGAGTCGCTCCAGAGGAGTTTCTTGGCTGATGAACAGGTCCTTGATTGCGTTGCGTGGCGTTGGGTTTGCGGATCCAGTGGGCAGGCTTTACTTCGCTTCATTGGGCTTTATTCACCCAACGACAAGACGGAGCGAGCAGACTTTTGTGGGGATAGGGGTGGCGTTTTTAACGTCTCGACTGGTAGTTTTGGCGGGTGATTGGAACATCGTCCTGGTCTCGAGTTAAATCTTAGTTGGGAAAGGCCAGGTACTAACAACCCAGACGTAGGACCATTTCGAGACTTTTTCGGTTGGTCTGATTTGATCAGTAATTTTAGAAATGAATGCCACCGGGAAGTAGTGTGGACATGGACAAATCGGGGTGGTCCAGATACGGGGATATGTTCAAACTACATCGATCAGGTGTTACTTAAGAGAGTTGACGTAGGGCTTTTAGGATGTCCGAGTTTTTCATTCGATAGACTACTCGGACCATGATCTCGTTTGAATTCGAGTAAACTTAGACAAGCCTATGCCTAGGATGACTGGTTCGTGGATATTCAACACCCCATTGTTTAAAATGGAGAATTTCCGGCATCAAAATTTACTAAATCTACAGCGGACTTTGCCAGGGATTGTAGTTGGTAATAAGTTGTGGGGTCATCTTAAGTCTCTGATTAGGTGGTCATTTGCTTCCTAGTATAGCTGCTCAGGAGATGAGAGGTTTTGAGGAATGTGGAGCCGCCTCTTAATTGCTGCTGTTTCCAGGTCCACTCTGACCTGGGGTGATAGCATCTGTTAGGGTCGTAGGTGTGGGCATATAGTGAATCCCTCCCCCAAAAAACATTATAAAAGTATAATAATACATTTTTATATAAAACAAATACCAGCAATACCTATTTATAATAAGATTAGCAACAATAGCTATTTATAGCATATATTTTGTTGAAACCTTAAAATTGTATTCAAAATATTTAGATTTCAGCTTTAAATAACCCATATATGTGTTTATATGCCGCTAAACAAAATCAAACAACCAAGAAGAACTCTTTCATGACTTTAATAAGTCCTGGGTATGACGATAAACTACATTCGGCAGCAAGGACTTCGATCAGGAGATTGGAGGTTTTGAGGAGCGTGAAACCACCTCTCAATTGCTGCTGTTCCCAAGCCCATTCTGACCCAGGGTGGTAGCACCTGTTAGGGTCCCAGCTATAAGCAAATAGGGGATCCCAAAACAGAATACTATAAACGTATATTTTTACAGTAAAATTACCAGCAGTACATTTTAAAGCAAAACGACCAGCAATACATTTTATAGCAAAATGACCAACAATACATTTTATAGTAGAATTACCAACAATACATTTTATCTGGCGTTGAAGGCATACAATTGAATTCAAAATATATTTAGTTGAAGCCATAAAATTGTTTACAATATTTAGATTTTAGTATTAAATAACCAATGGTGTTGATTGCCGCTAAACAAAATCAACAAACCAACCTAGAATAGCCGTAGGCTCAATCTAGATAGATTAGCAGTACAAACGGCAGCCGAATCTAAATTAGATAAGGCCCTCAAATCGAGAGTTAGTGGGAAAGTAACCCTAGTTAGGGCCTGGTTGGCCTCCTTGCTTATCAAGAAGAACCAAGCTCTGGTAGTTAGGAGTTGGTTAAAGAGAATGTCTTGAGGCGACGAACATGGCCGCTGAATTGCGGCAACAGGAGCGACGCAATGTGATTATCGACATCTCAGTATCACATTTCTTCGCATATCTACTCGATTCTCTTTTACCGACTCTCCGTTCTTCCACGCCCATCTGGTCAACTATTCAATCTAGTTCGAGTCTTTTTCGACCTCTTTCGGTGAGTGGGTGGGTCAAAGATCCTCTGATACGTTGCCGAGATCTGCTGCCTCCATCCTGCTGAGGGTGGTCTGGGAATGCCGAGCGTTGGATTCGTCAATATACGCCCCGCTTCAATTTCCTGGAACATCTGTGACGGAAAATTCTGTAAGGAAGACGGCCGCCAAGCTTTTACGACTCTGCGGAGGGTGCATTCAAACAAAGGGGAGACCTGCTGCTTGCCCCGAGCCGATCCCACTTCGATAGGAAATGTCGTAATCACTGTGGTACCTCTTACGAGTGATGGTTTCTGCTGAAAATTTAAATATAAATTGCCCAATCTCTTTAGTACTTTTGGCTTTCATAAAGTACTATTTCGTAATTGCTTTATGTCTATTGCATCATTTTTCAAATATCGCGTCTTCACGCGTCGTGTCGGTTTCTGATAATAGCCGAAAGTACTCAATTTATATTTTAGAATTTCAACAGTCACTAAGAAAAAGATCTGAAATATAGGAAAAAATCCTTACGAATGAACTTTTGTTGGTTTTTAAGCTATATATATATATATATATATATATATATATATATATATATATATATATTCAGTTTATCCCAAGAGATAATGTCACTAAGATGCTGCTGGGATTGAAATGTGTTCCTGCGAGTAAAAGTTAATGAAAAATACTTTAGAAGAAAGCAGAAACTCTATCCTAAACAGGAAACAAGAGATAAACTTCTACTCCTGTTAAAAAAAAATTAAAATAAAAAAAAAATGGGGGAGGAGTGTGAAGCGGGCGATAGGCGAACCTGTCTACTCCTATTAAAGAAAAAATAAAATAAATAAATAGTGAATAAAATTTCGGACTTTAGGCGGTTCGAAATTCCAACTAATATTACCTGAAGAAAGCCGCAGCGTACAACGGCCGAAACGCCGTGAATATGACAGTAATGGTGAGGACAACAGTCCGAACAATGTAAATAATTTAAATGACAGTTTGTGTACAAGTTTTCAGTCTTCAGTATGTGTCTTAGTGAGAGATTCGTATGACATATTTGTATATGGTGCTTTAGAAAAAATGTAATTATTATCATATTATAAATTATAATTATTATTATAATAATAATTTATAGTAAGTGTTGTATGGAGAGCTGCTATGTGGTAGAAGAGCTGGAGACCGAACAAAGTAGCTGTAGACCGAACAAAGTAGCTGCAGAAACACGCAATCAAAACTAAACTCCATTGATGCAAGATCCAGCCAGAGGAGCTACATGAGTGGGCTGACGACTGATTGCGTTGGCTTGCTATTGTCCACCAAACCTCAAAAAACTTCGATGAAACACGGCATCGAAAAATTCACTATGTAAAGAGATTAGCGTTGGTCACATCCAGTCTCCCTACTGCTCCATACTCTGCGCGACCAGACTTGATCCACTGATGAATTGCAAAATAAAGTGCTTTTTCGGACCCGAAGGACAACCCTGATTTAATTGGGGATATTTTGAGGCGTTCTAAATAACTTTAGGATCCAGCTTTCAGACACACTGTAATCATTCCACGTTCATCATACGACCCCCTTAAAATTAGCTTCAAAATTAGGTCCTGAAAAATCGCATGATACGCGAGTATATACGGTAATCATTCTTTTTATTAGGAGTTGATTTTTGCAACCATATGGAGCCTCATTTGCATCTTTTCTCTTCGAAGGGGAAGATTTTTTTTTCGTTTTCTATTAATGTAAAAATATTCTTTTTCTTAGCATTCATATTAATATTTTGTAAATTGTATTAAGATATCTGATATTGTGATAGGCCTGCACTTGATATTGTTTTTTTTTTTTCTTTTGTTTATTCATTTATTGCGCGAAAGGAGCCGGCAAACTATAATTTGTCTTGAATGTCAACATGAACTGCAATTGTGAGGTGGAGGGGAGTGTTACTAGAGTGGCGTAAAATGCATAACATAATGAATGATTCATTTATTTATTTTGTAAGTGTGGACTTCTACAATAGGCACTACGACCAGAAATAATCATATTTTTCCAGTTGTTTTTCATATTACTATGGAATATCGCGAATATTAAAAAAAATAAATTATTATTTTTATTACTATTATTATTGAGTAAGAGAGTAGAGTGCTAACAAAGTGAGGTTAGGGTTATAAAAAAGCTTTCCGCTTTAGCTTAAATTTTTAACTGGAATTTTAAGCATTTGTCTAAGTAATTAGCGTGAACATATGAACGGCTATAGGCAAGTTTGAATTCTGGCGAAAGAAACGAACTATCAATATCCTGAATGATCAGCATTCTATTTGAGCATTATTATTGGTTTTTTATTCAGCAATTGATTAAGGTCGTTCTACTCGAAAAAATACAGCAATAATAATAATAATTGTGATTGTCCCCCTCCTCATCATTTCGCACGACCGTTATGCCCTACCAATACCTCACAAATAATAAACTATTCCATTTTGATCGCGTGAAGAGGGGAAAAGAAACTACTTGGTTTGAAAGAAAGAAAGTCTGTCTGTCTGTTTCTTGTCAATACCTCATAAATAATGGACTATTCCATTTTGATCACGTGGAATGAGCCTCAGTGAGAAAATGAATGAAAAAAATAATGGAAGATAGAAATGTTTAATGGCTTGTTTCAGTGAAATGATAAAACTTGTCAATTTCAAATCTTTTCATTTGTATCCCCTTACTTCTTAAAATAATGACCAGCATTCATATTTATGATTGTTATTGCAATATTTTGTTAAAGTTGTTAAGCTCAAACATTTAATGATGCTATCGGGAAATTTCTACGGCTATTTTATTGTGGTAGAAGTTGCTATGAACTTATTCAAGTATTAACTGAAGAATCAAAATTCATTAGAGAATTCAAATAGGAAAACCTTGAAATTTCCACGGGTCTTTCTAGTTATTATTATAGAATGGGAGGACAACACGAACAGAATAACACTCGGGTACACAAATATAATAACTAAACACAATGTACGCATCATGACACCAAATCTGATAAGAATATTCCAGGTACAGGCATCACAACCAAATGTGCACAATATGGTGGCATGTTTTCATAAAAGCAGCTCATAACTTTGCAGGTGGAGGAGGAGGCAGTGTAAATAGTATTATTTATATTTTCATCTAAAATAGTTGGTAACTATATTTTCATGACTTTTCTCCAATTATTACACTTGGAAACACAATTTTCGTTGAGTAGGTTTGACACTCGATTTTGACCAGCTTTTGGCTTCTGAATCCAAAAATAACCCCGGTTTTGCTGTATCACGGCAGGTTTGCATGCTACCTTACTTTGTATAAAGAAACATAAAATACCGTATCTAGTATATTTGGGCTGATTTTATTGTATGGTTTAAAATTTACACATGATGGAAAATAATAAAGCATTGCTTGGCTGTAATGTTTGTACAAATATATTTTATTCACCTCTCTTTTTGACATCACTTATCTTTATTTGGTTTGTTTTGATATTTAGTTTGTTTTGGGGTACATCCCCTTCCCTCTCATTGTAAATCATCCATAGATTTTTATGTATAAATTTTTATAATCATCAAATTTTTATGTCACGGGGTGCGTTTTTTAGGTTCCCTGGTAGTATGTGGTATTATGATATTGTAACACTATTTGGATTGTTGGTAATTAATAATAAAAGGCGACTTGGAATATCAACAAAAACAAGCTAATGATGAATAACTTAGCATGAAAAGGGTTAAAAAAATATAAAGAACGATAGACCGATAATAAAATCATTCCCAGAGAATCGGGATTTATACAATAGACCAGATGACCGTCTAAAAGCAATGCTCAGTTTGTGCGAACAGGTCAAGTGTTGACAGTTCAGAGTTGAAAGTTGCGAATTGCGTGTTGAAAGTAGACAGTTGAGAGCTAAGAAGGGAAGCGACCGACAGAGGTCGTTGACAGATTTCACAACTCCTGCCGAACACAAGAACCTCTGATTTCAGCCTTGACCCAAACTTACCAAATCAGTAAAACAAATTTCGCTAACTCCGCAAGCCAAAACTTACCAGCTTACCCAAGTGTTGCGTCCGATTTAGGAACGGGTTGGGACGACAAACACCTGTGTGTGAACATAACTACTAACGAACCATTGTTCACTGTATTGATATAAAAACAGTAATTATTTTTATATATATATTTCGAGTGCTATTTTTTCTCCTGTTTTATTGTACGACTTCACTCGACTTGGACCAGCCTAACACGAAGATACATGCGACGAGTCGATCTTGGCCTCGTTATAATCAAATCAATCACAACGTGGGGTAAAGCAGGTCAGGATCGAAGAGATCACTCCATTGATCAAACCAAGATTCACCCCGGGCTGACCACGACGAAAAGTTACATTTGTTGCCGTTTGTTGTGAACCAGGATCTACCTTGAAGTGTTACAGTATATGTAAGATTGATTGGTGACGGATGAGTTCTTGTGGTGAATGTGCCAATTGTAATGAGTCAGTGGGTCGTGAATCGGATTAGCTTGGTATAAGATAGTCAGTGAAGACCAGCCTCAACCCATTCTCCCTTTTCGGCCTTGTGCCATAATTGTATTTTTATACAATAAATATTAATATATTTTTTTCATACAATGGATATTGTTACTGTTATTGTGTGCAATTACTTAAGGTAAAAATGTACGCCTATAGCTTTTCCTGGAGTGTATACTTTGTGGACAATCTCACTTTGTGCCCCAACAAGAGTCAGCCATCATATTTACATCCCATCTACCTTGATACCGTTCTTTCATGACCTTCAAATCATGGTGCAATCGTTTACTTTGTTCATCGCTGACTTCACCAAAGTTTTCCGGAAAGTTGGGAAGATGGCTGTGCAGAAAATACAACTTGATGCTCATGTTGCATCCGAGGGTTTGTAGCTCTCCAATAATTTCTGGATAATTTCGGTGTAATTATTTGCTCGTTTAATTCCAAGAAAGTTCTTGACAAAGTCTTTGAATGATGACCAAGCATTCTTTTCATGTTCTGACAGTGTCCCGATAAAGTGATCATCTTTAATGAGCTGCCGAATCTGTGGACCATCAAACACGCCAGCCTTGATTTTTTTTTCATTTGACAGGCTAAGGAATGCCAAAATGAGGTATTTGAAACCGTCTCTTATAGTTTTCAATGCTTTAACGAAATGCTTCATCAAACCCAGTTTAATCTGCAGAGGTGGGAATACAATTTTCTTTCTGTCAACGAGTGGCTCATGTAGAATGTTGTGATCGCCACGTTTGAGGTCAGGTCTTGGGGGCTAATTCTTCTCCAGCCAATGTTTCTCTCGAGCTCTGCTATCCCACATACACAGAAAGCAGGGATACTTGGTGTAACTGCGTTACTGACCAAGAAGGAATCATACCATTTTAAGGTCAACACAGATGATCCAATTTTGTTTGTGATATGGTAACAATTCAATGACTCTGTTTATGTCTCCATGTTCTTCATGAAGACAAACCGAATGGTCAATTGGGACAGCACCATATAAATTGCCATGGGGATAAGAACACATTTTAAGCTACATTTTGAGCTGTCGATGAACAGTCGCCATTCATTTGAGTTTGTACATCAGAATCCCCAATTTCTGCAGTAAACCCTATGTTATGGCAATATACGGAGCTACTGTCACTTCGAAAATACTGCAGAAATGAACTTTCCCTAGATCAGAAGTAGGATACCTTTGCTCCATTTTCAAACAAGTTTTTCTTATTCAGTCTTGATGCCAGGAGTTCTGAAGACTTTTTTGACAGTCCCAAATCATTCAACTCATTCTGATCGAATCACTTACGAGCTAAGTCATATTCAATTTCAAAATCTGCATCATGGCTGTCACTGAGTTCTTCATCAGAATCCAGATCATCAAGATAATGTAATTGAGCAAAAACGGGTACTGGGATTTCAGCTGAATGAGGTACTGGACGTATAGCTGATGGTAAACTTGGATACTCAATTTTGTATTTGTTTTTCTTGATATATACTGAAGTTTTCACTCTCTTGGCTCTCGCAAAATCATAGGTATACCAAATGCTAATTTATCACGTGTTCTCTTGGTCCTCGTTCGTAAACTCTCGACATACTGCTTGCACACCATATGAGGGGCCCAAAACCTGACTTGATCACCAAGTTTTACTTTAAAATATGCAAAATAGGCTTGCTTGACAAATGTGCTGATATTTGCCCTTTGACTGGGAATGGTGAAACTGACACAGATATAACAAAAGGAATCAAGACTGTTTAGGCGTTTGTGACGAAAAGTAGCTGGGCAGACATGATCTTAAAGAATGGAAATAAGTATTAGGGTAAACAATAAATAATAGATCAGTCACAAGCTTAGAGAAACAACAACAAAAACACAGTAACATCTGCTAGAACCTTGTATACAGAATTTTATTTTTTGTTTGCTGAATACGTCTCACCTATATGGAGCACAGATAACCTCTCACCGCACTGTCTCAGGTGTAACTGAATAGGTATCAGATTTCATCCTCCCCGCCCGACCTTTAATCCCTTACATATGAAGTTACATTCAACATTAATAAAATAATATTATTAATTATTGAAACAAAAAACTAAAATCATTTTAATTACTTTTCTTAACACTTCTTAACTGCAACTCATAAAAGAGGCGCTGTTAGCAAATCAGTACAATTCTGCTTATTCCGGGAGTGGGCTGTAGGAAAAAGATTTGATATGATAAAAGGAAACTGACTGTAGTTTTGAAATCAGCATGCCAATTTTAGTCTAAATCAATTAAAAAAAAAGAAACGAACTCAACATAAACTATTTTCAAAACTGTTTCCCAGTGTTATTTATCACGTCTTATTTTAAATGTTTGTGATTCATAAAAAAATAAAGAAAAATAGAAAAGAAAAGAAGAAAAAGAGAGAAAAAGAAAATGAAATCGAAAACAGACAACTGATTGTGAATCAATTTCGCGCTTGAAAAGTAATATTTTGGAAACGTTTTATCACGAGTTGCTGACTGTTTTAAAACATGGCGTGATTTAATGAGTGGTAAGTGTTACTTGACGTCAGGTGTAATAGTTACAAATGATCAGCAGCAATTTAACTGGCCAACCGGAAGAATTAGTGTCGACGAGAAACAGAGTTGTGAGTAGTGACAAGGATCATATAATAAACTGCTATATCCGGTTTATGCAACACAATGTGCCCATGAGGAGAGTAAAATTACTTTGTTACACTTATGAACAGAAATCTTTTTTGTTGATTTATATGCAGGCTTAAACATGGACGGCTATTTGAATAAAACCGGACCGCAGCGGAAACAGACATGGCTCATTTGAAAGTGGTGTATCAAATAAATTTAATTTTAAATAGTTTTATTTTCTTTTGTTTCTGTTTTTAGTTTCTTACTTGCTTCCAACTGTTTTTCTTTCTTTTTTTTTCATTATCTTCTTTATTCTTTTATACGTTTAAAATTTTTTATTCTTTTTATAAATAATTATGTATTAAAAAAATGTATTATTATCAAATGTCTGCATTCATTTATTTTATTTTGCAGTTATACTTTTTCTTATATGTTTCCTTTTTATAACCACACAAGGGACCGTATTGTTATTGATCCTGACCTGGCATCTCGGTTTCATTTTCCCATCGACGTAACGTGGCTTCTCTCTGTCTTTTCTATCAATATTCTCATGACAGTTGTTCTGATGAGCTCTCCTCCATAGTACCTAGACCAAATGAATTTTAAATTCAATTAAATTTTCACTGGATTAGCAACTAGGCTTCATCGTTTCCCTAATGAATGTGCTAGATGTAACCTAAGATCTATTCTAATCGTTTCTTTTCTCGCATTTTTCACCTGTAGAAGTCTCTTCCGTTTTCTTGCTTCTAACCTGTTTTGAATTCAATCTTTTTCTTCTCATAAACTAGATGGAGTGAAGAGAAAGATTCATACTTTTCCAAAGATATTCGTACGAAAGGAATGAGAAGACTTTCGTTGGAAGGATTGAGGAAAGAACAAAAGACGAACAGGGGTTCAAGAAGACAGAAGATGGCGATTGACGTTACATTTAAATTTTTGAAGGTTGTAGTTATCAGGGAAGCAAGAAATCGGAAGGGAGTTCCACAAGTGAGAAGTGCTAGAAAAGATGTTAGAGTAGAAGTGGCAGTTGCATCTAGCTATTTCAACAGTAAAACGGTGGGGCCTAGTTGTCAGTCTAGTAGAACACTTAAAATCATATAGTCGGGGAACCAGGGGGTGGGGAAGCTCATCAGAACAGTTCCCATGAAAATATTTGTAGAAAAAACAAAGTGAAGCCTCGTCACGTCGGTAAGAAAGTGACTGAAGTCGAGATGCCTGCAGATGACCCAAGAGATATATAATCTTAAAGATATACAAAGTGTCAACCAACGGTATGCACTATGGCCGAAGAAACACACACACTGGAGAAAGTAACAGGTTCATTGTGGCCTATAATAATTAAATTAACCATTTCCATACAAGATTCAGCAATCATTGATTTATAAAATTCTTATCTTAATTTTTTTTTTCTTTTTCAGAAATAAGACATTTCACGCCCACTAAATGTTATAGATCTTTTTAATACTGATGGGAGTTTCCTTTCAAAACTTTTGTTTTTGGTCGTGTGGAAAGCTACATCTTGATTATATCATTATTTGTTTATAAGCATTTTTCTTTCAGTATCTGTCTATATTTCTGAGATAAGTTATTATATACACTATTTACATTATTCGCAATATTATCCTCATCTTTGTCGCCATATTTATTACAACGTTTCGGTCGTTGTACGATCCGGCCTTCTTCAGGTGGTTGGAATGTCGAACTGAACCCTTTATTTCGCTCACTGGGGTAGACTGTTCTAGTTCCACGTGTCATGTTTAATTTATGTCAGTTATCAGTTATCACCTGCTAATTTCCCTCTCTAAGTTCTCCACTGCCTTAACCGGGTATTGAACTCACAAAGGACACACGGCACAGTGGATAAAAGCGTTAGATAGATCCATTGACAGGATCCAAAGGGTGTGAGTTTACTATAGTAAATAGTGTGCATTTTTCTTTATTTGCTTCATTTAATGGCAATAGTGAAATTAGCCGTTTCCATTCAGGAAACATTCAGTATTATTTTAGGGCTCTTACTAATGGAGATATCAGTTTCTTTCAGCAACTTGGTCATATCATTATTTTTGTTTCTTGTTACACGAGCTAGCCATTTCTATTATTGTTGCTGTGGAAAGTATTCAACGGATGGAGGCTTTTTGTTGTTATTTTTAAAGCTCTTCGTTTGTGATTGTGTAGCGCCAGTTCTATAGAATCTGATAAAGGATCATTAAGGAAGCACGACGGTTTTATTTCTAAAATATTTTTCGCCAATTTTTGTCGCTGTTTTTCACCAGCATATTAGGTTTATTTAAATATGATCTTGCAATGACAAGACATTGCCACTTTCAGTGGATACGACTTCACATTTGTTTTAAGTCTGCTTTACTTGAATAATTAATCAGGCTTTGAGGGTGACAATTCAGAGCAATTATTGTATTTCTATTTAAAAAAACGGTCATTTTTTAGCTCTCTTTTTAGTGATTTAGATTTAATCGTACAGGTAAACTTTTCAATTCATTTCTTCGTCTTCCCATCGATTACTTCGGCGACAGGCGTATGGCCTTCTCTTTGTGGGTAATTCAAGCTGAACAAATATACAATAAAATGATGACTCTTAGGATCAGAAAAAGAAATTACTATGCATAAAGGGACAAAGTGGCGTCAACCTGTGTGTGTCATAAGCTGTTTTATGAGATCACTCTATGAATGTATATTAAAAAAAAAAAAACGTGAAAAACCGAACCGACCAGCCATTTTTAAGAAGCAAATATTTTTTAAATTTTAAACAATTCGTTCAGAACTTAAAAACCGATAATAAACAAAAAAAAATACTTTACATAATAAAAGGATAATTATCAAACTTTTGGTAAACATGGACCTTTATGCCCGCAAAAAAAAATGGAATGTCAAAAGGACGCCTTTCCATAACACTATTTTTATTTTAACTACCTTCATTCTTTGGCAATGTTTATTGTTTTAAAAAGCAATGATTAGAATTGTACTAAAATCTAAACAGATGAAAGTGAATTTATGCATTTTTTTTTTTGTTTTGTTTTTTTTTGTTCTTGAGCATTAAGAACAAAAATATTAAACACTAATTTATTACATTGATAAATTTTTCCTTTTCGTTTTTGTTGATATTTCTTTTGTTTAATGTACCTGTGAAGATACATGCTTCTCTTGGGCACAGGCGCGCGATAAAAATGGCGGAATGGCTCGATGATTAACTTACAAAACAGAAAAAAGAATTAATGTTTTTTTTTACTTTTTATATTAACTCACTGACCAAACCAGCTTGTGGAAATTAGTGGCAAAACAATGACTGGAAGGGAGGGCTGGTGGAAAGAGAAACCTTAATAAGAGCTACAAAGTATAGGAAGTTGTGGAGAGCCAGGATCGCCCCCGTCCTGAAAGGAGACGATACATAAAAAATGAATTGAGAGAAACAACGAGTCCTTACTCTATGTGGAGTACATTTTTGCTGCCGTTGAACAAATTGGCTTTTTATAGGTTTTAAATTCAGTGTTATCTTTCTCCTAGACTGCTTGCCAACGAAAGATAGAGAGTCCACTATAATCTGCTAATTTAACCCAAAGCTGGAGTGGGGAAAAGAAATGGATTAATATATTTACCAAGTGTATTTGTGCGAAAGTGAATGCAACGGCCTCGGTCGGAAATCGGACACTGATCACCGATGTTCCCTTTACGATAACCCCTACGGTCTATGCAGAGTAATCTATAAAAAAGATAGGATTATTTATGTATGGGTAAATTAAACACGGCACGGTGGAGTAATAACAACTCAGACTGAGAAATCAGATTTAGAAATCGGAAAGCCGAGTTCAAATTCCAGTCGAATCCATTACATTCACTTACGTGCTAATACACTTCTCAGACTATGGGTAAAAAGCAGGACAGATAAATCAGAGTTCTATAGCCTTGGATGGCCTGCAGAAAGTCGTTTGGGGACCTTGTGGCACACGATGCGCCAGGTCTCTGTATTTCGTCCTTCAAACAGTGTGGTTGGTTCTGCACAAGATCTTCACCACTATAATCAAATCATATGTGCAGGTTTTCTGGCTATCGGTTCCTAGGACCCTCATACGTCGTCAAAGGGTCCCCGGCAGACTCCACGAAATTAAACAAATATATAATTTAGTATAAAAAGCCTAGTATGAAGCCTACATATGGGTTCATTAAGAAAATGAACTGAAATTAACTGAAAATTAAGTAGCTGTAGTAATATTTCTCTATTTTATCTAATCTCCCCCTCTCTGCCCACCATCAGCATGGCTGATGATAACCTCAAGGGAGGTTACCTTGTTGCGTCTTCTTGGGCTAACGAAAAACTATATTGAATCCATTGCTACGTCAGCTGTTAAGAAAGTTGGTTCACTATGTCGTGCGAGACAGTTTTTCTTTCCATAATATATCTTACATATCTATAAGTCTACCATTCGTCCATGCTTGGAATATTGCTGCCACATATGGTGCGGTGCCCGTGCTATTTACATTGAGCTCCTTGATAAAATCCAAAGAAGTATCAGCAACATTATCGGTCCTGATCTGGCAGCTCGGCTTCAGTCACTCTCCACCGCCATAAAGTTGCCTCCCTGTGCCTTTTCTATAAATATTTTGGATATGCCCTTCGTTGTGGATTATATTTAAATTATCTTGGATTATATTTAAATTAACTACTTTTAATCCGTGAAAAGTTCACGGTTTTGCTATTTTAAATTTCTGATGAATCTTAATTCTTAAATTAATGATTGAATAAACTAATGGCGAATTTTACGACAAGATACCCATAAAAATTCCCCTATCGCATCGTTAAATATTGGAGCTTAACATCTTTAAGAAAATATTGCAGTAACAATATCAGTCCATATTTCTGAGATCAGGTATTATGTACACTATTTACATTATTCGGACTATTGTCCTCAACTTTGTTGCCATATCCATCACAACGTTTCGGTCGCTGTATGCTCCGGCCTTCTTCAGGTGATTGGGATGTTGAACTGAACCCTTTATTTCGCTCGCTGGGGTAGACTGTTCTAGGTTGGTTGGTTGGTTGGGTTTTATGGCATATCAACCACTGTGGGTTATTTAATGCCAAATCAAGGCATATATATATATATATATATATATATATATATATATATATATATACATACACACACACACACACATATATATATATATATATACACACACACACACACACACACACACATATATATACTTATATACTTATACATATATTAAATATACAGTACTATTAAACATATAGCTGGCAACATTATTTTTTCAAAAACGTATAGCTGGCAACATTGTTGCTTCAAAAAACGCATAGCTGGCAACATTATTTTTTCCAAAAAACGTATAGCTGGCAACATTGTTTCAAAAACGCATACCTGGCAACATTATTGTTTCAAAAACATATAGCTGGCAACATTATTTTTTTCCAAAAAAACGTATAGCTGGCAACATTACTTTTTCCAAAAAACCTATAGCTGGCAACATTATTGTTTCAAAAATGTATAGCTGGCAACATTATTGTTTCAAAAACGCATACCTGGCAACATTATTGTTTCAAAAACGTATATCTGGCAACATTATTTTTCCAAAAGAAAACATATAGCTGGTAACATTATTTTTTCCAAAAAACGTATAGCTGGCAACATTATTGTTTCAAAAACGTATAGCTGACAATATTATTTTTCCGAAAACATTATCTGAGGCCTTGCTGTTGGATGTAGTCTATCGCCATACCCAGGACGCGGATGTAGTTTACCGTCATACCCAGGACGTGTAGACTGTTCTAGTTCCACGTACCAACGCCTTTATCCACTGTGCCATCAGTCCTTAAGGACACGTGACACATTTTTACGTAATTTTATGCTTTCAACTACAGATATTTTGTACACAATTTTATACTTTTAGAGTAAAGGTATGTTTTTTTAGATATATAGTTTGTAAATTGTAAAGTGTAATATATATATATAAAACAGAGGATGTTTGCATGTCTGTGTGATACTTTTTTACTCGAGATCCATCCAACCGATTTGGGCCAAACTTGATACATACATTGTACAATGTAAGATAAAGGTTCTTAGCGTAAAAAATCGATAATTTTTTAAAAATCAATACTCGATAAAGCTGATCAAAAATCGATAAATTCAACTGTTTCCTCCGATTTCATTCAAACTCGGTATCTTTGTTACTTATATCATGACGAGCTCAACAATACCTCATTTATATTTCTACACCACTGCGTTTAGCGAAAAAACGCTAAAAATGAAAAATCGATTTCAAAACAAATTTTAAACTAAAAACTCAATTTTCAAGCAATCTGATACAAACTTCATTCAATTGTAACCAACAATTGGTTGATTGTTTTGCAGTCATTTAACTTTATAATCGAGTTCACCCATCTAGTGAAAACCCGCGTAAATAGCGAAAAATGGAAAATTTTTACTGGTTTCTTTCTTATTTGTCGCTGATCTTTCAACCAATTTTCATCAAACTTAACAATTGCTTTATAAATGTATCCTCTTTTACATCTCTGGTAGCACACTGAGAAATTGAATTTCAAAAACTCCAAAATAATTGTGGTTTGAAGTGGGTCTTCATGTTGCCTGTTTTACCCCTTCATGTCCTCAGCTAACTTCGATTGAATAAATACAGACTACTTCTGTTATATCAGTAACTGCATTAATTCAAATTGTTTTTTAATGAAAGTACTTTAAAGTAATTGAAGCAGATAGACTCTGTAACATCTAAACATGATGCTGTTTATGCTCCATTCTAATTGGGCGCTTTTTCTGATCAACATGCTGCGTATGGCTGCTAGTTTTACTATAAAAATGTATTTTTATATTTTTTTTTATTGTTGCATTGATTGCCGTTTTGTTATAAAAATGTATTGTTGATAATTTATTATAAAATATACTGTTGATTTTTATTTGGGAGTTCACTATTTGCCCATAGCTGGGACCCTAACAAGTGCTACTACCTCGAGTCAGGACAACAAATTTTGTCTGAAGACTTTTTTCCCCTTTGCCATATATTTTCCCCAATATATATATATATATATATATATATATATATATATATATATATATATATTCAAGTTTCCCTGTCTGGTGATGACCTCGTGCTAGCACAACCATCGACGACAGTCCCAACAGTTTTGTCTACTGTATTTTCTTCACGTGGTTTGGGTCAAACTGTGGTATAGTGTCGCGCGCAGGGACCTTCTCTCAGGTCGATATTGTCATGAACTCACGTCCTTGACCAATCGACCTTGTTGGGATTCGAAACTAACTCACTTGGTCAGAACGATAAGCGCCTGAACTACTGATATATATATATATATATATATATATATATATATATATATATATATATATATTCAGGCCTTTTGTATTTATGGAGAAAAATAGTTTGATGATCAATGACAAATGTTAACAAAACCATTCATACGATTCGTCATGCCTTTAAATAATCCCGTGGATTATTAAGAAAACATTAAACTTACATCAGAATCAATACAATACGCACTTTTTATCTATCTTAATCTTTTTCTACTTATTTTACAATCGTATTTATTGGTAAATCCACTTTGAACATCAATCTTCTGATTCCACTAGTTTGTGACTAATCAATTATCTCTCTGGTTCAGTGACTAATCAGTCGATAATTAAGTGAAGCAATGACTAACTGATCAATAGTTAAATCAAGGATTATATATTTTATAAGGGGTACAGAACTGAATAATTGCTATTAAAACAACAAAAATAATTATTAAGAAAAGGAAAGTGGTAATTTTGAAAAGAAAAAAAAACAGCTAAACAAGTTTATCGATCATCTCTCATCAGAGATCAATCAGGGACAAAAAATATGTACAGCAACGGAAATCAATAACACCAAAGATCGGGTGTTATGTAATAAATATTAGCTTAATCATAAGTAATTTCCGTTTTGGGGAACCAGTTTTAATGAATAATGTGTCATCCTAACAAGTAATTATACGTGGCAGTTAAGGATCAATTTCGAGCGCAAGAACATACGACAATGTTTAACGCAAAAAGCAGCGTATCGACAAAGATAAATCTCCGAGAATTAGGAAGGCCGTAGTTAGAGAGAGTATCTAAGGAATGAAAGACTAGGTAGAAGGAACAAAGACGGTGTTTATTAAATACTCATACATAGAACGGAAATACTTGAGTAAACCAAATACTATCAAATCCTACTCTAATGTGGCTACTTGCCATATTTAAAAGTAGGTGTAGTCCATTGTCAATAGTAAGGAAGAGCAAGAAGTACGCTAAGTTCTACTCTACAACAATAATGCGTGTGATGGGATTGTAGGGGTGTCATTCATTTAGCGTTCTTAAAATACAGTAAAACCCTAAATGCACGTTTATACATCCAGCAGCAGCAACGTGTTTATAAAAGTTGAGTCAAAAAGTGCCATCAATAGGAAAAGTTGTTTTTCTTTCTGAACACCCGAGGACACAAAATTGAGAATAACACATAAAAATGATATATTATTATAATAGTTGCACATGAATATCTTAGTCATTCCTAGTGATTAAGGTTTCCTGTTTATCTTTCAACTTAAAACATTATACACTCCTCATCTTGAACATAAAAAAAGATGCGTTTACTTTTTCATATTAGTTCAAACTTGGTCATAATGCTTCTCAAGCTGCTGCCAACATAAACAGAACATGGGGTGACGGCATCCATTTGTGATCGCAGAGTACTGTACTGATTTCTGAAGTTTTGCAATGGGGATACAAGTCTTGAAGATCAAGGCTATCCAGGATGTCCATCTGCAATTGACAATCATCATCTGAAAACACCAATTGAAAAAAAAAACGTCAAAGTGCCAGAGAAATGTCTCAGATACTGGGTACCATCATTGCAGCAATTTCGGACCATCTCAAAAAAAAAAAAATTGGCAAGGTGAAGAAACTCAATAAATGGATCCAACATAAACTTAGTGAAAGTCAAAAACTTCGACGTTTTAAATTTTGTTTGATTCTGCATTTGCGAAATTCGAACGGTCCATTTCTTGATGGAATGGTGACTTGTGCTGAAAAATGGATTCTTTATGACAATCGTAAACGTTTGGTTCAATGGCTAGATCATGACGAAGGGCCCAAACACTTTCCAAAACCCAAATTGCACCATCAGAAGATTATGGTGACTGGTGTCTTTCCATTGGCGTTATCTACTACAGGTTTCTGGAATCCAACCGGAGCATCACTGTTGAAGTTTATTGCCAGTAACTGAATGAAATACATAATATAACCAGCATTGGTTAATCGATGGGATCCCCATCTCTGTTTCATGACAATGTTCGACCACACGTGGCAGGATGACACCGCAGTAGCACACCAACTTGGGATACGAAACTTTGCCCCAACCACCATATCTCCCTGATATCTCGTCCACTGACTTTTTCAAGCTTTTTTAACAATTTTTTAAGCCAAAAGACATTCCGTTGTAAAGAAGATGCAGAAACTGCATTCAAAAATTTCTTGACATCCAGAACTTTAAAGTTCTATCATCAAAACATTAATAACCATGTAACTCGATGGCAGAAATGTATAGATGTCCAGGGTTCCTATCTTGACTGACCTAAACAGTTTAAATACATTAATTCAGGAATAAAGTTGATTCTAAAATCGGACATTATTTTACCAACAACATAATACTAAACTTAAGTTAAGCTTCAGAAAATATGTATGTATGTTTTATATGCCTGCAAAAATAATGTATTATTTATATACTAGCATATTACCCGTAAAAATGTCTGAATTATTTACATATGGATCGACACATGAGTGTCGTGTCAAAATATGTGTGTGCTCTTATTAAGATCAAAGTGTAACACGTGAGCCCTCTGTCTTATTTATACTATTTTTAACTGTCACTTAATACAAGGCTCAATGGTTCACTCAAGACAGAGGGTTACTGAATGAGGTCGCTATAAAGGGGAGGAAGTAAGAAGTGCTTATTATAAGGGTATGTAGATTAGATAATGATTAACTCTGGATTTGATGTTTAAGATCGTAGTGATTTGGAAAGCGTCCTCTTGGGAATTTGTTCTAAAAATAACAGAGAATTACTATTATTATTATTATTATTATTATTCCCCGTACACCCCGTATAAAACGGGGTTGGATAGCGGTCAGATTTGGCACAAGGCCCAATTATAATGCGGGGTATCCGAGCCCGTAAGCTCGGCCCAAAATTCTCCGTAAATCCTGTATAAAATGGGGTCGGGTTGCTGTTTCCCGAGACGGGACTCTGCCCTTCGACATAGCCTCGTCTGGGGATCCTCTGTACCCGGAGGCAGAGAGTTTGACCAGCACAACTGGAGACGAACTCTAGACCACGTTCAGTATTCACCACTATATTTATGGGAATTGGGGTATACCTATTATCGTCTGTAGGTATGCTACAACATATACCCTTATCTGTGTCAGGTCGTTCTAGCGCTACTGGTACTATGTAACCCAGTACTACCTGTTTCATAGTCGGATTGTTGGCGACTAAACCGGTGAGGAGGGTGGCTAGTCACCCTGCAGGTTTAAAAACAAGACCTATTAAAAAGAATGAGGAAGCTTTTGCTCAATGGTCATCTAGTACAATTTCCCTGGTAGTCTTGGACCCCCCCCCCATTTTTAGCCATTGGCTAAGAGAAGGACACTCGGACACTTCACTGTCATCGTTCCAACTTACTAGGCCATGACAGATAAAATCCCGAGTGTAATGGGTATGACCAGTTCAACACACACTGCACCTCACCTAAAAACTCCACAGCAAAGGCCTGGGGGAGATTTTCGCGTCCACCAACCATTTTCAAGTCCTGTAGCGATGGGAAAAGGGCGAAAACGACAACTGGAAGATGACCCTGAAAGTTGCAGTCCTAATCCCGCATGCAAGCGGGTCAGGATATTGGTCGTCTGATGTTGACCTGAGGACAACATCGTTCGGCAGCACATTGATTGACCAAGCAGACTTCTCTAGGGATAGCACTGCTTGCTCCATATGGAGAGAGGCCTAGAAAGCGTGGTCTAAACAATGCTCGTCTCCTACTTTACCCAGTTAGCTAACCGCGGTCAATGGGCTTCTTATGCGGTCGAATGTCAGTAAAGAAAAGGTTCACACCCACCTGTAATGGTATCAAAGGACTACATGTAGCATGCTGGACCAAAGCTATTAAACCCCACCAACAAAGTTTACTTTGTTCCTTATAAGCGTGCGATGGATAAATTGTCTAAATTATGCAAAAATGAACATAAAACTGAGATCTCATTTTAACAATTATATTTAACAAATTTACACAGAAAAACCTTGAAATACTAAAGAGTAAATTTATTCAATAGAATCGGAATCTCCTGCAACTCTTCTGAGAGATTTCCTTGTTTAAGTTGGTGAATGCTACTATAATCCTTCCCTTCAATTCATCTTTGGTGTGACAAGGAGTTTTTTTGGTCTCTTACCCAACTGTGCCCCACACATAATAATCAAGGGGCTGCCGTCTTGGGATACTAAGAAATTTGTCCGTAATTACGAGAGGATTTTATAAAAATAAGTAAACAAAACATGTCTAAATTATTTAATGAGAAATGTCTTAATGAAAACATGCTACCAAAATATACTTATATATATAAGTAATGAAAATCTTGATAATCCGTTTGGATAATCCCAAGGAGGATGAAATCCGGAGAGCTCAATGTTAAGTCAGAGCGAATAATTTAATTTAAAGAAAAACAGACCACTTTAAGGTTCCATTGTTATAATTTATTTCACCAGAGATTTTCTTTTTCTCTGGATCATCAGACATCACTTTATTTATATTTATATTTATATATATATATATATATATATATATATATATATATATATATATATATGACGTCACACATTATGAAATGGACATAGTCCGACAATTATTTTAAAACATTTTATGTTTATACATTCTTTTTATAGATAAAAATATTTAAATAAATGCTCTGTTTATAATAAACAGTATTAAACAACATTTACCAGCCTGAATGTCCGATAAATCCTCAAAGAAAATATTATTCCTCCGACCGGATTTGAACTTGTATCCTATACAGAACCGTCATATCGCCTAACGTGCCTTTTAACCGATTCGGCCACAGATCATCGTTCGGTTAGTAATACGCCATGAGCAGATATGAATGTACGTGAGAGATTCATGGATGATTGAAGTTTAAAAACAGTAAATTCGACCTTGCAAACCGAACGACCGGTACCTGACAAGAGAGAGCCCGAAAAGAGAGTGGTCGTAGCAGCAGGGAACATCAGATCCAAAGGACAGTGCGCCATGTTAAAGTTGCTGACAGAAAAAAAAACTGTGGCAGAAAAGAAAAACGGTGAGAGGGACGAAATACGATTTCGTAAAAAAGATAATGAAAAAATGCAATAGCACAGACCTCGGAGACATTATAACGTTCTTCAAACAGTCAACAAGCGAGAATATTACGGAACGACATTTTCCGCAACACCCACAACTTGTAAACGATTATACAAGCGGCAGCGACAGATGTGAACGTCGAGGCAAAGGTCGCCCCGATATATGAACAGATTCAGGAGAAGAAGGAATTCTTCGAAAAAACAAAAACACGTATTGGAGCGTGATCAAATCCATCAACATTTTCGAAGAGTGGTTCGAACACCACTCCTTCGACCTACACGCACGTTCGAGATCTGCCACAAGATACCCCCCCCCCAAAAAAAAACGGGCTGCACATCACGGGCGTAAGTAACAGCGGAAAGTCATATGTTCTCAGATCGATCAGAAACGGGTTGATGAACTGCGGCAGGATGAGGTGTCAGAGTTCCAACAATTTGACTTTCGGCACCTGCGTGGACAAAACTCTCATCTACACAGTACATTTGGTGCTCATACGACCTTTATGTGTTACGGGACTCTGACTATATATATATATATATATATATATATATATATATATATATATAAAGGTAGGATGTGTGTGTGTGTAACGAATGCACGGCCGCAATTTTCGATGGATTTGCACCAAAATTTACATGCACATGTTCCAAGTTAGCGGGAAGGCCAAAACCGACTTTGCATTTCCCAACTCCCATCAATAGTGGAAATAATCGATTTTTTCATGCTTCTACGACAGTTTTCATGTAGTTTGCAGGTCATTTTCTACTGGCCAGAGTGAGAGCCTATAGCTGGCTGCTACGAATAGGCAGGAAGATTCTATTGGCCAGCGTGAGAGCCAACAGCTGACTGATACGAATGTTAACTAGCATGCTTGCATGCAAAAAAAAATCAATAGCTGCACTAGTGGGAAAAATTTAAATCTGCATGGCACTTTACTCCAATTGGCTCATTCGCTTGCTTAAACTCAACGTTGATTCTGATTCCGCAGAATTGGATTGGGCGTGAAAAAGTATTTGTTGTTAACATTCTTTTTTCATTCGGTTTTTCCAGTTACGAGTCCTTTTTTTTAAAGCTGATCGTTTTGTGTTCATTTTGTTTAGTTCTTTTTTTGTAACAGATTTAATGTTAATTATAGAGCTTAGAAAAAAATTCGCAGTGTGAGATATGCAAGAAGTAAGGCATGTAGCAACATTAGCACGGCAAAGGGCACACCTTTAAAGGCAAGGAATGGCAAAAATATTTTAAGTCAAGTGATAGCGATTGCTGTATGAGTCGTACGATTTTCTGAATCAAGCACGGGCAACGGCGGGCCATACTGCTAGTATATATATATATATATATATATATATATATATGAATAAAGACAAAAGGAAATCTTATCTTAGCCCACGCGTTTCGTCCTCTGCTTTTGCTTTGATAAAGTCCCTCAGAGGACAAAACGCATCGACGAAGATAAGTTTTCTTTTTGACTTTATTCATGTTGTCTCTTTACACATATATACTATCTGAAAATTTGCACACTCAAAGGCACATATATATATATATATATATATATATATATATATATATATATATATATATATATATATATATATATAAGCACCTTTTAATGGAGTCTGCTACAAAGGCACAACTCCAGAGAAAGATAGCTTAATGCTATATTAATTGCAAAGCCTTAATATTTCACACACATACGCACACACACACACACACACATACATATTCCCGGTGAACGGTGGTTGGCCGACTGCTGACTAAAAGTATATATTATATATGTATAAGGTCTCTCTTTAATTATAATTTTAAAATTATAAGCTGTATAAGGTCTTTCTTTCAATAAATAGTAATGTTTCAGTTGTTATCCCGAAAATTACTCTATTGAATAATTTAGTTCATGCGACATTGACTCATAAACTCCTACAACAAAAA
>OZ010613.1:49698653-49711153 GCA_963932145.1 Acanthosepion lycidas | reverse complement strand
GGGCTCTCTTTCTTCGGTGTGTCTCTGTAGCAGACCCCATTAGGAGTTACTTATTTTATTTATTTTCATTTATATGCTTTATCGTGGGGGACATTGAGGGGCTCGTTATTGTTGAGCACTATTTTACTTTTAGTCGTATGCTACTTTGCTGAAGCTCCTATTTCAATAAAGGTGCAATTAATTTACAACTGCACGTTCCAAAACAATAACACATATTTCTCATAGCATTTTTCGGATTACAACCTTGTTTTCGTTTGTCCACTTATTACTGAGAGTATAAACAAGAACACAATCTATTTCATACCTGAAGATGTCCGTAGGAACAGACGAAAGCTTGTAAAATAAAAAGGTCTAATGCAACGGAAATTTATAAAACAGGATCTTTTCATTCATAAACAGATTCGGGGTTTTTGTATATTATTGAATTGTTCGCGAAGATGGATTTCTCGCCATTTAATCATTAACCTTTGTATTTGTTTTATGTATGAATAATTCATGAATTTGTAAATATATATATATATATATATATATATATATATATATATATATATATATATATTGTGTATTTTGGCAGCAATCTTTCATTCATGCACATTTCATTGAATACGACAGACAAGATGCTTTGATTTAGTTTTTTATACAATTTCTCACATGATCTAATAATTTTTTTCTTTTCAGGTGATAAATTATATAAAAACTGTCCGAATGTTCTTTTTTTCCGAGCGCTTTCGGCAATACATTTAGCCATTTTCAACGATTAAATATTTTAACTGTTAAAATAGAAATAGTTTGTTGCATGTATGTATTTATATAATATTTTCTTTTTTTTTTTTCAAAACACGGTCAAGATATTGTGTCCATGCTCATAGTTGATATTATTGACTATTTTTTTTTTATTAATAAGGTTTCCATTATTTTTAGCCTTTTTTTGCATGTAGATGATGCTATTATATTTGTCTTGTCAACAAGTATGTTACGAATAGGGTCTGGTAGGTCTCCATGAATATTTAAATGAGATCCAATTGAGCTATGGTTAGAATGGTGTAGAGTGAGTCTTCGTGTCAAACCTGTTGTAGTATGTCCTATATAATTATTTACGAATTTTGATTGATTAGGAATACAATATATATATATATATTAGTGTATTGGGCAGTAGATCATTATTTAAACATATATTATTAAATATAACAGACAATGAATGTCTATTATGTCTGATCATGAGCCGTTTGAATGTTTGCTTTAATTTCTGGTAAAAATAAAGACAAATATTATCCAACATTTGGATATTTTTTATTAAGTTGGTCCTAAGCTTTCGGCTCACATGCGCCATCATCAGAGAGGTTATACAGACGTGAAACAAAGATATCCACTGTCAAAGATGATATTTTGCTGTTTTGACAGAGAAGATTTGTATGCAACGTTAACGGTCGCGGAATAGCAGACGCAGATCGTAAGTTCAAGATGGGGTTCCCTGACGTCATACCACGCGATTGACAAAAGTATTACAACAAAACCAATGTCTAGGTGCAATGTAATGTGTTGTGACTAGTTTGAAATGTAATTTTGTTG
Source organism: Acanthosepion lycidas (assembly GCA_963932145.1). Lineage (NCBI taxonomy): Eukaryota > Metazoa > Mollusca > Cephalopoda > Sepiida > Sepiidae > Acanthosepion > Acanthosepion lycidas. The sequence goes on along the minus strand of OZ010613.1, from coordinate 49,709,584 downwards.
AGTGTGGGTTGCTTTGTTTTAAATTAGATGGACATGTACATAATATTAGACAGCTATTAGTTGATAACACAATACTCACACATACACACAGTAAAAAGAACCTTCAGATATTGGGGGACATCTAAAGCAAACATTCGAACATTAGAACGGCTCATGATCAGACATAATAGACATTCATTGTCAGTTATATTTAATAATAATAATAATAATAATATATATATATATATATATATATATATATATATATATATATATATATCGAGAGAGGGAGAGAGAGAATTAATACAAGTAAAAGGTTTGTCATTTAGCTGATTGATGCTAGCTTCAGCATCTCGACTCCAAAGTTACATGGACAGACCCTCCGGAAATTACTCCGTCTACTCGTCAGAGGTTATCAGCAATTCACTGCTTGTACATTTCGATTATTCTTATATATATATATATATATATATATATATATATATATATATATATATATATATATATATATATTACCGAAACATTATCCAGTTGTTCACTATTATCCCGTTATGGTTATTAGTAGGATACTTCTTTAAGTAATTGTTCATACATAATATGACATATTTTCCACACTGCAGTCTCTTTCCTCAGAGATACAAAGTCGCTACTCTGTTACTGTTTCCATGGCAAATGTTCGAACGAGACCAATTCCCTTTTTTTTTCTCAATTCAAAACTTCACACCTACGAACCACCATGCTGCACCCAAGGAGTCAAATAACGCTCACTCCATCCGTATTTCATTTGCACGGAGGAAATTCCACTCTGCGAGACGGGTGTGTGGGTGATGTAATAGCCAACAGTTCACAATGAGAAATTGGAGAGCCGTTCGAATTCCAGTCGGATTTGTTACATTCACTTACACACTTGGGAAAGGTATGAATCCATCTCCCTCCAGCTATGGGCTAAATAGTAGGATTTGCATCCGGAAAAATCAGTGTTGTCATCAAAAGATTGTTAGTGCAATATTCACTTGCAAAAAAAGAATTATTCTTACAATTCAAAATATGTTTCGGCTTTAAATAATCCAAAAAAGGTTGATAAGCCATAAAAAATCAAACAATTTACTCTAACAGCATTTTCCCCCAAGAACTGCTGCTTCTTGGAATATACTTGTTGTGGATTCCGCGTGAAAAATCGGTCTCCGATAAATGACAAACGCAAGTATTTAAGTTAAGAAATTAAATGTATTTACACAAAATACAAAAGGTAATGCTGTTCGTAAAATCCAGGAACGCCGGTTAGTATTAACCAAAGATCGCTATATACAGTCTCGAAGTAAACTTCCTTAGAGTCGGGCGTCCTTGTAACTGACTTCTAACGTCAAATCAATCACAGTGTCTATGTACTTTCCACTCTGTTTCTCCACCCTGTTCCTCTACACTCATCTCTGACTGACTGTGGCTATTTTATGGCAGCAGGACGAGTCCATTTATATCAGAAAAGGGTGGACCCCATAACAATACTCGAACGTGGTTGCTTCCTCAGACGCTACAATTTTAAACTTTCCAAGCCAAGGGTCAATCGTTGCCTATCCTCCATATTAAAATGACTCTCACTTACTACTTTCTACTTTTACATTCATTCCACACACATCATCCAATAACACTCTACTTTGAGTGGCTCTCAAACTTTCTGTTGGGGAACATTGGCAAAAAAAAGTCACTTAAGATTTAGTACGTTCTTCTTCTTTATGTACCGCGTTCCGACAGGACGTAGGCAATCATAGCTCTCCACAATTTCCTGTCCTTCGTAGCGCTTAATAAATTTTGTCTTTTTGTTATTTCACCTAAATCTTATCCCGCCGTTCATTTACTCAAGCTCTCTAATTAAGTTACGCATCGCTTTCCTCTGTCCCTCAATCTACCCTGTGACTATCAGATTTTTCAAGCATTTTTTCATCATTATATGCCCTAAAAATTTCAACTGTCTCTTCCTGATGTTAAGTATCCTTTTTGTTTCCATTTTCTCCAAAACTTCTTCGTTGCTCACATGTTCGGTCCATAGGATTCCCAGCATCCTTCTGTAGAACCAAATTTCTGTTCTTTCAAGTCTCTTGAATTGTCCAAAAATTGTCCAGCATTCACTGCTATATAAGAGGTCATATATTATATAACAGTTCAGTATTATTTTCTTTGTTTCTAACGAAATCATTTTTTATGGGTGGGGGCATCTTTCACGTTGCAATCTAGGAAGGGTTACTGAATGAGGAATAACCAAAACGGAGGTTGGAAATGAAATGGTAATATTTATAACATCAACAAAATATAATACTTGCCAGCAGTGTGAAGTAGATAAACCACTACTAGTGGTGGACTACTTAGGCAACATATTACCACCCACTTACAACTGTGTCTAACGTATTTATGAGGATTGGTGTTCATAGATAAGTGTTCATAGATAAGGTATATAACATTTCGGTGCCCCAATATACCTTCGAAATTCAGTGTCGCCCTTTCCGCCTTCTGTTAAACCGCTTCCCAGATATTTAAATTGTATTCGTATGATTTTAGCATCTCCTATTTGTAAATTGTATGTTGGGCTGTTACTTTTACTGACAGCCATACATCCATTCTTATTACAGTTGATGTTTAGTCGCTTTCCTTCACTACCTTCTGTAGGAGTTCTTGTAGTTTCCTTTCTATGTCTACTATCAACACTGTGTCGTCTACATATCTCATGTTGTTAGTACCACAAGGCAATACTTGCTGTATTTAATTGTCTCCTTTTCAAGTAATATGCAACAGGTCGTACTGAGTTACATAATAGCAGCAGCAAGTGTAATCCCAAATCTAACTTTTTCAAGGTTGTTAGTGCGAAGCAAACACACGCCACTATAGCCGGAATCAGAACTCCTTGTCTTTTCTGCTAACCATTAGGTCAACTCTGCGATTCCATCAATTCATAATTTGTTTCAGTAGTAGAAGTACTAGTAATAATAATAATAATAATAATAATAATAATAATAATAATAATAATAATAATTAAAAACCACCAGATACTCGTGGGTTGAAAGCTAAGCTGGTTCAAATAGAAGGAATTAAACTGTCTAAACGATATAATTACTAAAATTAACTGGAATACTGAGGAAGGTGCTGAAGAATTGAGAGCACTTGTTCTCACTTGATCTCAGAGGAGTACTCCTAGTAATAATAATAATAATAATAATAATAATAATAATAATAATAATTATTATTATTATTATTATTATTATTATTATTATTATTATTCTTATTATTAAACTGGTCAACAAAATGAAACTTTTTTAATCATCACAGTTGAAAGATTACTTTTCTTAGTTTTGTAACGTACGGTGGCCATTAATAATTAAGTATAACTCAAGACTTCAATGTTAAGATAAAAGAGTATTTAATTACAACCGCAAATAAATACTTAACAAGAACAAAGAAGTAAAAGTCAACCAAAGATAATTAACCATTTCAGTGAATACTTTATTAGTAGCACGGCTCTGATTAATGTCCAGTAAATCTTAAACCACAAATCATCGACGCACAATAATTCACACTAATTCGACTGGATAGTTTCACTCAATAATCACTCCAGTCAGTAGCCTGACACCGCTATTTATACACCTGGCAGAAAACATATTCATAAGTCCAGAGTGTCACGCTCTAACCTCAGTGTTGGTAGTTACTCATTTTCTTCCTATATGACACTTAGTCAATTTTTCATTCTGATTACGAATCTGAAGTCAGATTTTCTCTATCAGGACACATTTTTATGTTGCTGATACTTGTAGCTTTCACGAATTGGTTATGTAATTCATGAGCTTATAAGATATAATAAATATAAGATATGACATTTTTGACCATTTATTGTACGAAATCAAAACTATTGTGTATAAAATAAAGCTTTAATGCTCTGTTGAATTAGAACTTAAAATATTTTATATTTAGACTTTCTCTGGTGCTTATTCTCCCGTTGATCCCTGTATAACACCCAACAGTAGTCAGCTCGCATTCCTTGAATCCAAAATCCTCAATTTTCAGTTGCTCGACTGTCCGAAAAGCATAAAAAGCAGCAATATTTTGTAAATCCTGACTGCATCCCCATCAATATTCCAATCACCTTTAAGTCTCCACGTATATTCCAGTTTTATTCTGAGTATTTTATAGCACTGAGGAGTACTTAGATGTTCTCCTAACACTCCTTCTTTGGCACTGAATGTCCCATAAGAATGGAGTTTCGTATTGCTGTTGTGTGGTACTACTGCTTTAAGACTTCTCTTGGGTGAATCAATGAATAAGTGCCATTCAGATGGAACATGTTTTTGGCACAAATAATGAAATAACTCATCAATGTTATTACAGAAACAAAGTGGTCCGTTCACAAAGAAGAAAAAAGTCAGCTCCTTATTTCTCTTTCTGTAATGAGGAATGCAAACATCGTCCTTAAGCAGGCACTGTTCTTTGAGACGAGATGCTAAAAGTTCAACTTTATCCTTTGACAATACCAAGCCTCTAACCAAATCGTTTAAGAAAATCTCTGTTGTTTCCATTTTCAAGAACAAAAACTGCATCCACTTCGGTTGTTTCCACATCGCTAGTAGTTTCGCTACAAAGTACCATCTTCGTCAAATATTTGAAGGTCATTCTCCGGTGGTACTGGAACAGGAAGGTCATCATCGTTGTGTGGTACTCGTCTTCTTACTGATTCTAAGTTGGAATATTGTTATGGTGACCTATCTACATTAGAATGAGCTCTTCCTCCTTCATAAATACTAACCTGCGAAACTTCCTAGGGAGGCGGTCGGGACCTGATAGTTTGGACAGATACTTCTATTTGCTGACAAATAACACTCTTATTTTGTATATATGTTATGTTATTTCAATACACTTGTTCAACCGTGTCTTTCTTTCTGGCCCCTAACAGACTGTGACATGGAAACCAAGGAATTTGAAAAGGTATCGAAGTATAAAACCTGGAAATCGAAATAGAAAAAATGTAGAAATTGAAAACAAGAATAGTCATAGTAGGTGCGCTTGGAATGATAAAAAAAGGATCGCAACAACACGTTGAAAAAATCCCTGGAAATCGGAGCTTAAGAGAAATACAAAAGATTGTCTTGATAAGTACAGCTTATCAATACACTAAGAAGAATTTTGTCCATGTAACGCTAGTGATGCTGTGGGAGTTAGAAAAACAAATCATGAAATCTAGCCATAACAACATCTACCTTAGGTCTTCCCACAGACCTGGTAGATCATGTGACCATAGCAGAAATCAAAATATAATGATGATTATAACAATAATAATAATAATGCTATATCTTTTTTTGTTTTCGTTTTGATCAATTTTAATCGATTTATGAATAAAAAAAACCCCAATAAAACTCAAATAAAGTGCTTATAATTCAGACTAAAGATAGCTTGTTTATTTCGCCGGAATTCAAATTTGATAATAGTCGTCAATATATATATATATATATATATATATATATATATATATATATATAAATGCGTGTGTGTGTGTGTGCAAATATACAGAAAAATAGGAAAGAACCGTTAGGTTAATAATCCGAAGTTCTTTAGTATTTTTGTTTTATTTTAAAAAAACAGTGCTGGAATCATTTTTTTTTTTAAAATAATTATAATATATACAGTGGTGTTCACCGTGTACAAGGCCTAGGAGCCACTCAGAGTAGAGTAAAAGGCACAGCTTATGCGGATATGTGTGGAAGATAGCGGTTAGCTCTAGTATGATAAGATTGTAGCCATCGGAGAAGCAACTTCTTGGGAGTCGGTTCCACAAAGCAGTGGTTCGTGTGAAGAAGCTGATTGAGTGGAACTTACATCTCACCAGTGGAATATGAAGTGAATGAAGGTGGTTCGCTGCAATATACGTGGCATGGTGGGTCTTAGCCGTGAAGATTAAGAGTTTTGGAACTAAGGATTGTATTTCGTCTGAACACTTGCCATGGAAATAGCGATAGAACAGTGACAAGATCGCGACGTCTCGTCTGAGAGAAAGGGGTTGTTGGGGTGGAAAATAATCCGTCGCCTATAAGGACGCAGAGACGCCTTTGGACTCTATCGAGCTCCAGCCTATATATGGCAGCAATACTATGTCCACAAAGTAAAAAATTCAGAAAAAAGAAAGCTTTCCATTCAAAACGTTAGCAATTTTTTTTTAAATAAAAAAAAAAAAGTTAAAAAAACAAAAAAAAAAAATTCTCTTCGTTATTATCAAGTTTTTGAATTTTTATTTTTCTCATGCTCCTCTGACTCCAATCCTGAGCTCTTAACTTTTAATAACAATTTCATTTTTAAATAACTTGTCATTTTACCGTTAGTTGTTGAAGACATAATACAGAGGTTTAAACATTAATTACTACTATTATTAATTAATTAATCAATTAAATTAAAAGAAGCTTTATTCAGCAAATGACGTCGCCCTCCTGTCTTTTAGTTTTTTTGTCCCTCAGATACCGTGAAGAATTCAGTCACAGTCACGTTGACTTTTGAGGACAACGGAAAATACAACCCTTTCTTCCCCCTCCTGAAAAGTATGCCAGGACGAATAAGCAGCAGTTGAGTAGAAAGATACTTGCTTAGTGAAAGCAAAACAAGTCTGAACACGTTTGTAGAATGGCGGGAAAATCTCCAACGCTATACTTTTTTCCTTCTTTTTCTTTTCTTCTTCTTTCCTTCTTTTCTACGATTCAACATCTCTTTCTCTTATGTTCCATATCAATAATTATTGACGATGAAATTAAAAGAATTAACTGAAATAAATAATTGAATAAATAACAACAGTGATTAATATCTCTTAAAATTCCAGTTTTAAATTTAAAGATGCAAACTAAACAGAATTTTTATCTTTGTTTAGTTTATTCCTATCTATCTATCTATCTATCTATCTATCTATCTATCTATCTCAGTCTGTTTATATTTAGCTAGCGAGCTCACAATGTTCATATCTATCTATCTATCTATCTATCTATCTATCTATCTATCTGTCTGTCTTCATTATCTATCTTACAATGTTCATATCTCACAATGTTCATATCTATCTATCTATCTATCTATCTATCTATCTATCTATCTATCTATCTATCTGTCTCACAATGTTCATTATCTATCTTACAATGTTCATCCATTTCACAATGTTCATATCTATCTATCTATCTATCTATCTATCTATCTATCTATCTCACAATGTTCATATCTATCTATCTATCTATGTTCATATCTATCTCACAATATACATATATGTTTAATGTTCATATCTATCTATCTTACAATGTTCATATCTATTTATCTATGTTCATATTTATCTCACAATATACATATAATGTTTCTATCTATCTATCTATCTATCTATCTATCTATCTATCTATCTCACAATGTACTTATGTTTAATGTTCGTATCTATCCATAGATACATAGTTTGAAATAGATAGATACGAGATTGATTGCAGAGTAATTCTAGTCAGATAAGACAAGGTAACAAGTTGTTTTGATATTTTATTCATTTTTTATAATGACACACTTTTCTAAGACGTTAAGTTTTTAAAAATATTGTTCGCTAAATAATAGACTGCTATAAATGTGAAAATAATAGAATTTGGTTCATCACTGAAACAGACAACGGAAATATTTCTTTATTTAAATTCTTTGATGTAGATTTTTGCAATTTTATTTTATTTAGCTCACCTTTTCTCAAATTAATTATTTTGTCTTGTATCTTTTTTTATGAATATCTCCTAAATATTGCATATAAAATATGCATTCTTGGTGCATCGTGTTAGTGATTAGGTAACTCCACTAAATCGCTAAAAAAAATAGCATGGCATGATGAAAAAGATAAAAAATTCTAAAAATAATTAAAAAAAACTTTGGTCTTTTCTCTTAATAATAACTAACATGAATATTTAAACAATAAAATTTTGTTTTCGTCAAGTTTGGCGTCTTTTTCATCATGCTATGCTCTTTTTTTAGCGATCTCATGGAGGTACCTTTGATAACTAGGATTTTTATTTCTAGAGTTGCCGATGTAATTGTTTTTTAGGAGCTTTTTTTATTTTATTTGTTTTGTTTTTAATTATCTGATGATATTGAAACTGATCAATACCCTTAGTTAAGTAGTAAAATGGTAGTATTGTTTTATTTGCTAATGCTATAAAAAAATTGCCTATATTGTTATGGAGTCAGGCAAAACCCATAATGCTCTGAATTGAAAAAAATACAATTTAATTATTAGGTTGGTGCAAAAATAATGGCGTTTTCTCACATATGTTACTATGTGAGAAAACGCCATTATTTTTGCACCAACCTAATACAAAAGCTTATAATTGCTTTTATGAATAAAATATATTATGGACACTATTAAGAACATTTTTTTTCAATGAATAATGAATTTTCACAAGAACTGTTTTCATTCTATTTTAATTAGAATAATCTATAAAGTTTTAAATCTTTTAAATTTCTGTACATTGTAACCCGGATATAAGAGACCCAGATATAAGAGAAACCCGGATATAAGAGATATTTTATCTGGTCGCAAAATAGACCAAACCCGGGTATAAGAGAAACCCGGAGATAAGAGACTTCTTCCCCGGTCCCGACAACTCTCTTATAGCCGGGTTACACTGTATAACTTTGTCCCATTATTTTTTAATTTTCATTTACAGCTCAATCATTTTCAATAAATTTACTTACTAAATATCAACAATGGCAAATAGCAAATAATTTTCTTCACAAACTGAAAGAAAATTTTTTTCATAAAACAAAAACTACACTAAAAATGAAACACACACACTTTTCATAGCAACTTTTACTAATTCAAGTAAAAAAAAAAACTAACAGCCTTGAAAATGGGGATGTTGAATGAACTGCTTGGTGCTACTAATTAATATCTACTGAGGTATTTGCGATTTACCGTAAATGATGATGAACTCCTTATTGCTGGAAAATGCCCAGGAAAAACGATAACCTGTTTATTGTTTTTGTTTTTGTTTTTTTTAAATGATATCAAATCAGTTTACATTACAAACATTAAAATCTCTATTTGATGATAACATTTTTTGTATAAAAAATTGTTAATGAATACATAACCAGTTCACTGTTCACTGCCTTTAACCCTAACCCCAACTCTAAACCTAAATCCTAACCCCTAACCCCTGACATAACATAAGTTCCAACAGTTGGTAAATATTATACCATGCTAGAAAATGAATAGTAGATATCATATTAGTAGCACCAACTGCTTTGTTTGTTTGTTTGTCTGTTTAATGGCATATCAACTCCTTATGGGTCATTCAATGCCGAAATTTAATTTTATTGGGAACTTTGAAGTAATAAAAATATGATACGTTATTCTGCTTTCACGGTGGAATACATGGTAGATGATACTCAGCTTTTGTGTATATATATGTTTGTATGGACATGATTGCTAGGAGTGGTGATATGTATTTTATCTTGTAGTTGAAGTTATATTTTGGAATATAGTTTTATTTTTTTAGAAATTGTAGGATATTATAAAGATTAATGCCGTGAAAGAATTCTTTGCCATTGGTTGTTTGGTTGAATTTGGGGTTAAATTGGGGTTGGTGTGTGAATGACACTGAGCTAAATGTTAGTTCGTGTACATTACATGTATGTTAATATTTAACAGCCCCACCCCCCTACGAGGGATGTTTGTGACACAAGGCTGAGTTTACCGCGGGTTCTCCGAGCCCGTAGGCTTGGCCAAAACTATTCCCTTAGAACCCGCATAAACGGTTTCAGGGTCTGTCTACCTTCCCGGACAAAATTTTCCCCTTCGGCAAGGCCTCGTCCGGGTTCCTCTCTGCCAAAGACAGAGAGTTCGACAGTTGAACAGACTAGTGATTTTCCAAGCGTAGCTTAGATGTGGCACAAGGCCGAAAGTATGGGACATCCAGTGAGGATCGAACTCACTTTTCGGCAGTAACTTCCATAGTGATTTTCCAAGCGTAACTTAGATGTGGCACAAGGCCGGAAGTATGGGGCACCCAGTGAGGATCGAACTCACTACTCAGTCGTAATTGTTCTAGCGTGACAAGCTTGCTAACCATTACACCGCCTCGAGGTGCCCCAGTAGAATAGACTATATCACTATTTCGTGTACATGTATGTCGTATTCTTTGATGAAAGAAAGGCACCAAGCTCGATGATCAACAGATTCAAAATCCTTGGTTACATCCACCCAAGTCGCTTTGAACTTATTTTAATGCTAGTCTTTTTTTTTTAATTCTTCCTAGTTGATTTTCAGATAATAATCCTTTTTTTTTTTCAACCACTAACTGTAAATTAGAGTTTATGATTATGAAGGTAATTTGGCCTGATTGGTATAATTGCTTCAAGTATGACGCAATATCTGTTTATTTAATTTAATTTGTTAGTACACTGCAAGTTTTAAGGTTCAAAGATATTTTAAATGGGGTTTGCTAAGGAAGGAAGAGAAACAAAAGGGGGTCTCTCGTCGAAAAAGTTTGATGACTCCTAACCCCTAACATTTAGATATACAAAAATACCCGTAAAAATGAGAAAAGCAAAACATGGAAACAACAAAATGAGTATTATTTATTATCTGGTCGTCACGTGGTATTGGAGAAACGTGGGAGAGTAATACTGAGTAAAATTGTGAGTTTGGGGTCAAATGGAGAGCAGATATGGATCGGAATCTGATAGAATGATAAGATAAAGAATAAGTAAAATGTACAGAGTAACCCGGATATAAGAGAAACCCGGATATAAGATAGATTTTCTCTGGTCCCAAATTAGAGCCTGTGTTAATGTATATATAATAGATCAAACCCGGATATAAGAGAAACCCGGATATAAGAGAAACACGGATATAAGATACTTCTTCTCCGGTCCCGTCAACTCTCTTATATCCGGGTTACACTGTATAGTCTTTTTCATATATA
>OZ010613.1:49473653-49691153 GCA_963932145.1 Acanthosepion lycidas | reverse complement strand
ACAAGTTAAGATTGTAGTGATTGTTGAAGCATTCTCTTTGGGGTTTGCTCCACAAAGCAGCAATTCATGATGTGAATCTATTTGAGCGGAACTTACATTTCAACAATGGAATACAAAGGGAATGATTGTATCCTTAAAGAGGTTACAAACAGACAAAGGTGGTACTCGAGTGAAGGAACAGCAATGCACACATAGATGAAAGAAGCAAGGTTTATTGTAAAAGAGAATACACTACTGAAAGACAAGGAATCAGATGGCAGGCTAGTAATTCCCGAAGCAAGCCTCCAGGTATATCCTGTGCTCACTATATGTAGCTACTGATATAATCACCCACAAGGACGCGGAGATGCTTTTGGACTCTATCAGAAGTAGAAAGTGAATATGATACGGCAGCAGTACTCCATTTTTGGCCTGATCTGGTTCTTTTAAAGGTAGTTGATAACAGGAGGAGTCAGGCACTTATTGGAGCAGTACAAGGTACAGGTAGCTTCCCTGAAAGAACACCCTTTCATCGCGATTGGTGAAAATTCAGAGTTCGCTCTGTGATGATGGAATGTCTGGGTCAAGCGTTATTCAACTAAGGAATGTCTGTCTATTGAAAGAGTTCACGTTGAAACTAATGTTTCTTCCAACGGCTATAGAGAATCTTTTTCTCTTCCCATGAACCATTGCCCTATGGAACAGGCTTCCAAGAGAATGCTTCCCCAATCATTACAATCTTAACCTGTTCAAGTTTATAGTCAATCGTTATCTTCCCCTCCTATCCATATAAACTAACCCTTAATGTAACCCTCTACCTTGAGTGGCCTCCGGGTCTTTTACAGGGTGAACCCTACTGTAAAAAAAAAAAAATAGAAAAATAATGCTAAGTCTTCACTGCAGACAGGAATTTCTTAACCTGTTTGTTACTTGCGTAACATCCCCTTTTTAAAATGTGCACCTTATCTTCATTTTCTCCTCTGTCCATTTTGGATATTTCTTTGTTTTTCTCTTGGCGAGCTTAGTCTTAGAAATTCTGTTTTTCTTTCTAGAAACATTAAGACACTTTTACTGAAGTCTTAATATATTCGATTAGTTATTTTTTTAAATCCCCACCTCCAACTTTCCACTTCTAAATTCGTGTTTTAGCGAAGGACAATTCTGATATTGAAACTTACTTGCTACTGAAACGAAAGCAGCGCCATCTAGTTGGGTTTGATCCCATTCACACAAGAAGTCTATAGAAAAAAAATCGTGTACTCAAGAAAAGAAAAAAGTGAATGCGAGGCAGACATAAAATGAGGTATCAGTTTTATACTATTCTATGATACTAACCCTTGTATATATATGCCCCTTGAACCTGAGTGGCTTCATTACCTTGCTTGGGGTGAAATGATTAAATAAATCCATTATATTTAGGTTACAATATTTTTATATTTTTCAGCGATCGAGCGTGAATAAATAAACTCTAAAAACCATGCTTGTAAGTAAAGCTGATTTTCTAAGCGTAGTTTAAATGTGGCACAAGACTAAAAGCATGGGTTACTGAGTAAGTATCGAACTCACTACTCATTCGTATTTGCTCTAGCGAGACAAGCTTGCTAACCATTGCATCACGTCGAAGGGCTCATGTGCTTCTAAGTAATGAGTATTTAAAAAACGAGTGGACATAAAGTGGGGGTCCAGAGTTATACAGCTCGTTCTTTTATTACGGTGATACCCTATTACTCCCCTATTATAGACCGCTTAAATTTCTATCGGTCAGAAAATATGGAGAACCTGAATGCCGCTCCTGCGTAGACTATTGTTTACTCTCTTGTTGATATTGGTGTAATGGAGTTTTCCAGAGCTATTTGTTGGGTTAACTTTCTTTCTTCTTCCCAACTGAGATGCACCGCGCTTGGCCGGTAATGTGACTCTTAACGGCCAATCAGTAAAACCCAGTTTGTACAAATAACAGTTTCTGACGCCGCGAAAAGATGCTGCTTTCCTGATCCGTGGGTAAATGCAGCCTTTTGCAACATGCCGTACCGGACTTGTGAGGAAAGACAGCTGTTGTAACATTCACTAGTTTTCCTTGTCAGGATCAGAGAGAAGGCACATGACACATTTATACACTTTGTTAGCGCATTCTCTTTCCAGAAAATAAAATCTTAATTTACATTCTCCCATGTTATTTTATACCATTTTATTATAAATGTTTGGTTAACCTACCAAAGCCGCACACTTATATATATATATATATATATATATATATATATATATATATTTCTTAAACATTTCACCCCAAGCAAGACAATAAAGCCGCTAAGATGCAAGGGGTTATTGGGTGTTAAAGAATAGGGTGAAAAATGCTATTAAGGAGAGAGAACAATAAAAGAACAAGAATAAAGAAGAGTGAAAATAACAATTGACATTTAAATTTTTGAAGATCAAAGTTGACTGGGATGCAAGAAACCGGAATTGAGTTCCACAAGTGAGAAGTGCGATAGAAGAAACTATTAGCATAGGACTTACGGTCGCATCTAGCCAATTCAAGTGTAAAATGATGAGACCTTGCTGCCAACCTAGTACTGTGCTTAAATTCTTAAAGTCTAGTTACCATAGAGGAAAGTTTTTCAGAACAATTACCATTAAAGTATTTATAGAAAATTTCTAGATTTCGTTAACCCAACATATTCGTCAATGGTATCTACTTTCACCCATGAAATCACACATACTTGTGTTAGAACCATAGATAGAATGATAGATATGAACAAACTGAGATAGATAGATAGATAGATAGATAGTGACTGACAATATAAAATCATTAAAAAAAAAAATAAAAGAAAATGAGATTTGGACAAAAAAGTTGGTGATGCTACAAATAAATATGAATATATTTTTGTTTCCAGGTTCTGATAATATAGTGATTTAGATTTTCTAAGCGTAGCTTAGATGTGGCTCAAAACCGAAAGTATGGGGGCACCCAGTGAGGATCGATCTCGCTATTCAATCGTAATTGATCTAGCGAGACAAGCTTGCTAATCATAACACCACGTCGAGGTGCTCAATGGTGATTTTCTAAGCGTAGCTTAAATGAAGCATAAGGGCGAAAGTATGGGGACTCCCATGGAGGATCGAATTTACTTTTCAAGTCGTAATTTATCTAGTGAGACAAACTTGCTAACCATTGCAACACATCGAAGTGGCCCCCTCCTCATGATAATACGAACTGAGAAAAAATGGATTAAATTCGATAGAATGATTAAATAAGTAACAAATAAAAAAACTTTATAAATTTAACACGATTCGCAATCGGTGTGTTCACATCTATGGTTTTTAGTTACTACTTAAGAAAAGAAAAGCAGAAAAAAATTCTTACATGAATAAGAAAAGAAGACAGTCTAAAAACACGATGACTAAAAAGCAAAGATTTGACCACACAGAGTTCGAAGCTATAATAAAAGAGTAACATTTCATAAACGTTTTTCTATTTGCTTATTTAATCATTCAGTCGAGATTAATCCACGTTTTTCAATTTCTATTATAAATATATTGGATTAAAACAATAGACTCTCGAATATGCCACACAAATGCAAGCCAGAAAGAGACTTTGCGTCGTCCCTACACAAAACGTTGGAATCTTCCGGTCGGCCATGTTGGAAAGAAAAATTAAGTGAAAGATTACCCAAGCATCCTTGTTCTGTGAGCACATCAAGATCTTTTCTTTTTTTTCTTCAAAGATTAATTAGTCAGTGAGATGTTTGTCGGATGATACACTTGCCAAAACGCCGAAGATAATGATTAAAGTGTTTTTAAAAAGTCTTCGATTTGAATTATCTACGAATTCAGCAAAATAAGGAAGCAAATAATACAAGAAGACTAATTTGGATGGATCTTTTCAAGTGGACTGTGAGTTTGTTTCCATTTTAACAATACCTAACCTTGTGTTAAAAACGTTTAAAAATACTTTTTTCTTTTGATTAATTATTTCTTAATTCTAACATTTACAAAATTTCTTATCTATTGGATTATTTCTTTTTTTTTTATAGATTTCATTATTAAGCACTTTTTGTTGAACAAGACACACGCCAAAGAAAAAGACAAAACCGAGAAAGCCCATCTCTTTAGTTTCCTACCAAGTTGAAAAATAAGCAACTTTGGTAGAGACGAATAATACACGAGACATTCAGATATAGATTTTTCAAGTATACTTGGAGTTTATTTTACTTCTGACAATACATGATTCTTGTGTTAAAAAGTTATGTCTTCTTTGTTTAATAATAATAAATCTTTTGATTCAATCGTTGTATTATTTCTTATCCATTGTATAATTTTTAGGATGACATAGATTTATAAAACAAATATTGAAAATAATAGGATCTTTGATATGACATAAATGGCAGTTAAACGTAGACATTGCATCCCAAAGATGTTGGAATCTTCCTCAACCATTTGGGGTGGGGCGTGACCAAATCAAGATCCTTTCTTCAGAGACATTTGGAGATTAATTAATCAGTGAGATCGTATTCATTTTGCTTAATCTTTTCTTAATTCAAACATTTACAATATTTATCTATTGGATTATTTATTTATCTATACACTGCATCATTAAGTACGTCTAGTGTTGGAAAAGATACTTGCCAATGAAGACAAAGACAACCAAAAAAGCCCACAAATTTGGTTTCCTACCAAGTTGACAAAATAAGCAACTGCAGTAGAAATCAATAATTAACGGCACATACAGATAAAGATTAAAAAAAATCTTTTTCCTACGAAGTCAAGAAAATAAGGAATCGCATCAGAGGCAAATAATAAACAAGCAGGGCAACTGCAAGGGTCTCGTTCCCCGCCACCCCCCTCTACTGCATCTCAAATTTTCGTAAGGTATTCATATAAAATACAAATTTTATTGCAACCTAATTATCTACAATAATGGCTCATAAGCAATACAGGTGAACATTTCAACTAGAAAAATTTGAAATGTTTCTAAAAAACAAATTAGTGACATTAGTAATTTTTAACATCAACTTTGAATTTTTCGTGTTAAAAAGTTTAATTTAACACGTTCAGCATTATGGATGATAAATGATTTTTTTTTTTTTTTTTTTTAAACATTCACGGATTTGGACTAAAAACAAAACAAAATAACGTTTGACGATAATTTTTCATCCTTTAATAGTTGGAGTGCTTGGTTTAATAATTTGTAACGGTAAATATAGGTAAAAATGGCAAATATTGATGATAGCCCTCAGGCATCCCCCCCCCACATGTCGAGAGGTTAGTAGGGTTGAATACACGCCAGCCTTGCCATGAAGGTTAAGAGAGTGTGGCTATGAATCTTAGGGGAAATCCCATATTAATAACTCTTTTACTACCCACGCAGTTGTAAGAGAACTGCTGGTCGACATATTGTCAGTCTTGAAAGGAATCGGGCGTGTCTTCTTTGCTTTTAAAACGATATGATCAATGAACTATCAAATCTTAAAATGTGATCCGATACGCTAATCTCGGGTAGCGTGCCATTGTCATTGTTGTAGAACAGACGATAGAGAGGTGGGAGGAAAAAAAGAGGCTGATGTTTGTGATGGGCATGTTCCGACTTGTTTCCTCATTAGCAGTCGACAGCGGAACTGACAGCGCGCGTTTCTAGGTTAAACAGTAAATACTATTATGTACTTATAAGAAAGTCTAGCCGACTCTAATGCAGACATAGCTACATTTCCTCTCAAATAAATACACAAATATAGTCTTTCACAGCCGCTAAACACTTAAAATATTTAAAGTCGGTGAGAGACTAAAAAGAATTCATATTGTGACATGATTTCATTAATAAAAAAATGTAGAGAGTAATGATAACAATTTATTAAACTTAGAATAATAAAAGTGATAAATTCAGTGAAGTAAAGAAAGATTAAAATGTCTCGGTGAATTGTCTACTAGAATCCGTCCACAGGTCTGACTGATAGACTAAGAATAATAAACATGGGTCGACTGGACAGATTTTATGAATACATACGAAATATTTAGTAGTCTGTTAAGGCCGAGACAAATTCATGCTTTCATATTGTGATCTTATACGGCGCCAAAATATAACAAGTCAGGGACTGAATCGAATGTTACAAGTTTGATTCGAACCTGCGTACCTTTTTGGTATATGGAGGGGGGGGGGCGTCGTTGGATCTTACGTACTTTAGACCGACTCTACCACAGTGTGTCGTCGATCAAGCAAAAGTTGAATAGTGCCCTAAAAACACGAATCTCTTTCAGTCTCTAGAAATATCTGATATTGTCGAAGAGCGCATATTTTTTTCTTTAATAATATTTCTCGAATATATTGTACTAGACTGGCGTCGAGATCTTCCCAATTTACAGTTAACCTGGCTATGAATTCTATGCTGACAGTTTCTTCTCTCGCACTTCTCTCTTGTGGAACTCCTTTCTGGTTCAATGCTTTCCGGGCCAACTTTAATCTTCAAAAATTTAAATGCAATGTCAATTGTTATCTACTGTTCTCCTGGTTACTCTTTTCTTGTTCTCGCCCCTTAGTAATGTTTCTGTTCCTAATTCTTCCACACCTAGTAACACCTTGTGTCTTAGTGGCTTTACTGCCTTGCATGGGGTGATACAGATTTAAAAAAAAAATCATGCCAGTAGACAAAAATAAATAAATTTACTGTTTAATAAACTGAGCTTTTACTGAAATATGGGTATCCACTAAAATCACGTTTATGTAATAATTAAAAAATATGTCGAATTAATAAAAATCTATCATTTCTTTAGGAATAACCTATGTAAATATTCAATGAATTTGGATATATTTTCTACGTGGGGAAAATTAATACAGTATCTTAGAAAACGTACTACCCAGGTGCCCCTCTTGGAACTCCCCCACGCCGCAGGATTCTTCATGAAGTCTCTCAGCAATAAAACATGCCAGGAATTCGTGGGAGAATACAGGTAAGGCATAGGATGTTACATCGGTGTTGGATACGCAAGTTCGTTCAAAGATCTTTCTTGGCGCAAGACCTTCAACGCTAGATGAGATAATGCCCAAGCCTTTCCGAAATGGACCCGTGTTTGCGACCTCGAGCCTCATCGACACTGGGGCCTCGGGAAGTCATCATGATAGAAGTCTGGTAGATACAGTCAGTAGCTTGCGGGAAGGATTGGCAAATGAGAGAACTCATCTGACGGGGCGTGACGTGAACGCTCCTTCGGTGTATCCCACAAATTCAGTCGAACGACTGAACAACAGGGTTCCTAGTCGGCGTTTGTTCCTGTGGTACAGCCACCTTAACAACGTGAAACGCAGGCTATCTCTCAGCCCTACAGAATCTCAGACTTGTTTCCAGTGATACCTGGCTCTTCTGGTCCTGCCTGAGTCGCCTCCAAACAGCTGTTGGTCGCTGTAGAGCCAACCTTTAGGAATGAATATATGCCATCGATTATGTGTCCAATTGCCAATGCGGACCATCACAAAGTATGGAGCATCTAGTTTGCTCCAATCTCGAAGATTCATGAACACTTAAAGACCTTGAAACCATAAAACCCCAAGCAAGACTGTGCAGTACCCCCCACCTTGCCCGCAGAATACGTTCATCGTCTGGAAATGAATAGATGAAGACTTAACGTTACCCTTTTTCTGAGTCATGCTTGTATTAAAACTTGACCATTCTTTCTGATTTTTAGTACAGTGACCATTCTACACAGATAGATGTGCGGGTGGTGTAATGGATATCTGCCCTGAATGTGTAATCTGAAAGTCGCGTTCCAATTCTGGTCGGGTCCGTTACATTCACTTACTCGTAAATACACTTAGGTAAAGCTATAAATCTATCTCTGCTTCCCCCTCCAGCTATGGATGACTAGCATGACAGACTGGGTCCTATAGCCTTGGTTGGCAACCTACTGCGAGAAAATATTCTACCCAACCAGTCATGAATGGAAAGAAGCATGATCACTCGAGCGTGTATCGCGTATGGCACTTGACTGGTTGAAATAGTATTATAGATCGATATTAGTTTGCTTATCTCCAAACCAAACTAGTGTTGGTGGAGTTGTACAGCAAACACCAAGACCAAAATTCTTTTCAATATTACTATTAAGTAATCCATATCCTTAAAAAAGCGTTAATAGTGGATCCAGTAAATTGATTCTCCTACAGAAACCAAAATAAAATATATTCATACAACGTGATTCTGTTTTGTTTTTTTTAATAGGCTTGCAGCCACATCCCTTTGAAACACACCGTTTCTCGAACGATCACAGAAGTTAAGCAACGTAGTCTGGTCAGTACCTAGATGAGTGACCGCTTGGGAATGTCAGGCGCTGTAAGTTTGTGTGTGGTTTAGTGTATAATTGCTCAGAATTGTTAATTGGAAAGCAGAGTTCTAATTCCCATTGGGTTTGTTATATTCATTTACGTGCACGTACTCTTATGAAAAGTATGACTTCACCTAGCGATGTGTTAATTAGTAAGACTTATCTCAAAAAATTCTTATAATCGAAAAATATTTTCTGGCTTAAAATAACCAGCAAAATTTTTGATAGGCCGTAGAAAATGAATAACTCAAATTCTTTAAAGGAAAAAAAAATTGTTTGAATTACTTAATCGATAGAAATACATGAAGAAAAAAAAACTCCAAAACTCAAATTACAAATTTAATTTTTTTTTTTTCTCACGTGGTATTAACATATAGTTTTTCCTTCCGTAGGGGGGGGGTCAACTTCTTCTATATGCCATGTTCCTTTAGAACGTGGATGATCATAGCTCTCCACAACAGCCTAACCCTTGTAGCCTGTAGCAGCGTTTGTCCCTTTGCCAAGTTTCCCGTTCCTCCATCCATTCACACAAGATTGTCATGCATGTGGCCCTCTGACTTCTATCTCTCTTGCCCTTGATATACGTTCCGTGAGGGTTAAGTTTTGCAACCCCCACCTCCTTATTATGCGTCCAAGACATTTTGGCTGTCTCTTTCTGATTTTGAGATAAGCGTTTTTTTTTGTTTTTTTTTTTTGTTTTTTTTTTGTTTTTTTCTTTACCATTTTCTCCAAGACTTCCTCGTTGCTTTCTCGCTCCGTCCATGGAATTCGCAGTATCCCTAAACAAATGTCTGTTGCCTTCAGAATCAATTTAAATTATTAATCGTGATGCAGGCTGCTTTATATAGTACAGTGTAACTCGGACATAAGAGAAACCCGGATATAAGAGAGATTTTATCTGGTCCCAAATTAGAGCCTGTGTTAATGTATATAAATTAGACCAAACCCGGATATAAGAGAAACCCGGATAGAAGACTTATTCTCCGGTCCCGACAACTCTCTTATATCCGGGTTACACTGTAATACGAAAAAACTATTTAAAATAAATAAATAAATAAATAAAATTCCGGCCGACTGCCTATTGTACAGCCTCAATTTTTTTTTTTAAGTTCACAATGTACATACCGTGCATACTCGCGTATCATGCGACATTTTAAGACCTAATTTTGGTGCTAATTTTAAGGGGGGTCGCATCATATACAAGATATAAAACTAACGTATATACTGCTAGCCCTGGCTACGCCGTTGACCAAATTATATATCCATTTACTGTAGACAAATTAGCTTAAAAAATTAGGTCTTCAAAGGTCGCATGATACGCGAAAATATACGTTAAATTAAATGCTTATTTTACACCCGAGATGAATGGTTCTCAAACTGGGGTCCATACAACATTACTGGGTTTCACATAGAATTTAGTTGTTAAATAAATTTTTTTTTCATTCAATTAGTTTTACTTTAAAGCATATAGATTTACTATTTCTATAATACAATTGCTAAATTTATCTTTTCGTCAAAAATAAAATAAGATTTATTATTATTATTAATGATTATGGGGGGGGGTCTGCTCAAAAATTAAGAATAAAAGTGGTCTATGGATGATAATAAAAAAGAAAAAAGAAAAAAAAAAACACTGCCCAAGATGAAATTTCAAATTCCTCCCCTTGAGGTTGAAAGCAAAATATCCCCCCATAAAAAAATATCCCCCCCCCCATATGAAGACAATGTCCCAAACTACTTCGCCTTGTCCAGTCATTGACTGTAAATAAGTTGATGAAAGCGACAAAGGAAAGGGTGTGTTTTGAATCGGTTATGCCTTTCTGCGCTGATCCTTGTGCTCGTATTCATCTGGAAAATAGGTGTCAGGGTGAAGAGTCGGGTCGGCGATATAGAGCCCGGCGGTGAGTAATGGCGAAAGAAAATCACATCTTACTCCCATCCCTTATCTATGTCGCTTATCCGTGTCGAATAGGCTTTCAAGATGAACATTGCTTTACTAAGAAGCTTGAATATATAGAGATCATATAGCCAGCGTGGCTTTGCGCGGTAAATTAAAAATGTTTCTTTGGTGTCTGTGTGTGAATTGGATTAAATCCGAAAGAAGGATGAAATTAGGAAAAGTTAAAGGAGGTGCGGTGGAGTAATGTGTAGCGGCTCGGGTTGAAGAATCGGAGAGTCGAATCCATTACATTCCCTTAACGTGCCAATACCATTGAAAGGTATGAATCTTCTCCCCCCCCCCAGCTATGGGTAAATAGCAGAACAAATCTTTCATGACAACTGGTGTACTGCAGAAATAAAATGGCAAAATACTGCGGGGAAAAAATCTGCCTCGTCAGTCATGTATCGAAACATACATGATCGCCTAAGTGTGTATCGCGTAACTGACTGACTTATAAATTTAGCATTGAACCAACCCAAACCTCCAAATTTCTCGATACACAGTTTGGTCTTTTTTTTTCCCCTCTCAACCATGAAATTTATCTTCACCTTAATAACTCTCATGAAAGCAACAGTGAACACCAACTAGAAATATAATGTTTGAATTCTTCCTCCTTACCTTGTACACAGCATGATCTGAAAAATATAATGGAGAAAACAATTATAATATTACTGTTATAATCTTAAATGAATCTTAATCTGAATGAAAAATTACAGATCTCGAATTCCAGTCGGGTTCGTTGCATTCACTTACGTGCAAATACCTTTGGGGAAATGTATGAATCCATCTCCCCCCCACACACACACACACCTCCAAGCTATAGGTTGAATAGCAGCACAGATTGGATCCTGTAGCCTTGGTTGGAAACCAGTCTACCGTGGAAAGAAATGGCATCCTTCTGTCAGTCATGAATCGAAAGAGACCTGATCACCCAAGCGTGTATCCTGCCTATGGCACGTAAATAACTAAACATATTTTAGGTTTCGATTTCTTATTTATGTTAACATTTAAAAAATGTTAACATAAGTCAATTGAAGTCCGCTTTCAACAAATTATGAGTATCTGCTATTGACGGAGCACAATCATGTGTACTGCATGACTTCAGTGTGACAATTTTATTGGGGAAATGGATTATTGCAGATTGAATTTTTTTGAATCGGCGCAACGAATTTACAAAGGCGGAAGCCTTCCTACAAGTTTCATTTGTTGATTATAGCATATATCGATATAGTTACAGATTAGCTTAAAAGCCTCACTCCGTGCCGACTTTTAAGCTAGCTCTTCCGGCCCAAAACTAAAGGGACCTCTGATCCAGCTTAGGAAAAAGCAATGATAATTTTTGAAGAAATAACTTTGAATTTCTGAATTCGTTCCCTGAAGCTTCAAAATCTCACTTCAACTCTGATTCGGGTTATTAGTCCAGTTCAGGCAATAAGTCCGATTAGGGCCGAAATTCCAATTCAGGCCGAAAATTGAGTTCTTCAAATCACAAACTCTGCAGATTTTCAAAACCTCGCGTCACGAAACCTTTCTCTTTAATTCTGATTTCTTGGGCTTTTGAAGAAATAAAATTGATTTCCTCAATTCTCAAAATTTTGGAGACATTTTAGACTGAATTTAAAACAAAAAAAAATTAAATTCACGAAGTTTTTTTTTTTTTTTTTACTTTAAACTAGAGATCGCTAAAAAAAAAAAAAAAAAAGCATAGCACGATGAGAAAAACGCCAAATTTGACGAAAACAAAATTTTATCGTCTAAATGTTTGTATTATTATTAAGAGGAAAGATCAAAGTTTATTTTAATTATTTAAAAAAAAAAAATTTTCTTTTAGAACATTCTAAATTTTGATTTTTAAAAAAAAAAACTTTTTTCTCTTTGTATCACCGGAACTAGTAAAATAGCACAATTTTTAGCACATTTTTTTTTGTGACACACATTAATTTGGAAAATCTTGCAAAAATAAAAATAATTGTCGGATGTTAATGAAACTTTCAGAAAATATTCACTGATGATCGAAATTGTTTTTTTTTTTTTTTTTTAAGTCGTGGCAGAAATATTTTTTTTTTATTTATTATCCCCCTCCATAACTAATTTTATGAAAACGCTAAAAATTCGATCGCGTCAGGTTTAGTGATTACAATAGTTAAAAGCACAAGGCTTTGAGGAATGCAAATCATGTTTTTTGTTTTTTTTTTATGTTTAATTGGACCCCCTACCTGAAAATCAGCTCTGAATTGTAACATACAAAATTCCATAAAACAAAGATATTATTTAATTTCAAATGCTTTTATTTGCTTTTATGAATATGGACAATACTTTCTGAAAGCAAAAATTTTTTTCGATGAAAAATGAATTTTTAATACAATTATTTGTTATTTCTTTAATTATAATAGATTTTTACATTTAAGTTGTTAAAATATTATAAAATTAGTTAAAAGCCGCATCGGGTTTCCTAAGTGTCTTTATGAGATAGATCTTTTTTTTAGCGCGTTGTAAATTGTATCATCAGAAGATCCGCAGTAATTAAGAAATGTAATTTTGTGTTTATAATCGGGCTGTAATTATAAAGTACGGAAGACCAACCAGAATACAATTAAGTTGCGTTATTTGAGTTAAGCATTGTTCTCCGCTGTTAAGTCCTTTACTTTTGCGAAACACGTGTGAAGTTAATTTGATTTTTCAAATTCAACTGAGAAGGGTACCTACAAGTATCATTATCATCTTATGAAATTTATATGATCTTATTAATATAAATATAATCTCAGTTATGACATTTTTCCATAAAAGAAATATTAAAATTATCGTAGAACAAATTAGCCTCACAGAATTCGTCAATTCATCACCTGTCAAGTGACGCGAAAGTTTATGACCTGCTTGGTTTATTTTCAATTTACATCTTTTCGGCGCAGAGACCAAGTTAAGCTTGTTTATTTAAAATATTTTGAACCATTATAATTTGATTTTCTTAAAATAAGTTTTGAAAAAATGATAATTAATATTTAAAAGAATTTCAAAGTGAGATTTTCAGTTTTTTTTTTATAAAATGGAAAAAAAAAATGGTAGCCATCTGTCACTTTTACTGACTCAAAAGAAACGAGATTTTTAACGAAAATTTCGGACGTGCTAGGAACGATTAAAAAATGTAAAAAAATACCCCCAAAATACTTTGATCGTTCCTCTTAATAATAAGATAAACATTTAGACGATAAAATTTTGTTTTCGTCAAGTTTGGCATCTTTTTCCTCGTGCTATGCACTTTTTTTTTTTTTTTTTTTTTTTTTTTTTTTTTTTTTTTTTTTTAGCGATCTCGAGGACGTACCTACTTTAAACTAAATATAAATTAAAAATTTTTTAAATCACTACTTATTTTTATTTTTTTCATTTTTTTAAAATTTGAATTTTTAATTATTCCCTCTTCATCCGTATACAAATCTCAGATGGTCAAGCATCAAAGACAGATTTTAAATCTTGGGAACATTCTGATTCCAAAAAGTTTATAATGTCTGTGGAGAGCAAATGTGGCCAGAGTTTAATGGGATTTTAGACACACGAATGGACAGACAGAATGCGCAAGTCTACATAAAGTGGCATAAAATTTTCTAGTAAGTAATTTACAGCAGGGGTCACAAAATTTTTTTTCACAGAGGGTCAGATAACAGAGAGAATGACAAGCGCAGGACGGATAACCATTTTGTTCAATACACTGAATGCACAAAAAATAAAGATAACAAACATACTTATTTACTTAAAAGTTATCCAAGAAGGCGATAAAAGCTATAAAATGGTTATCTCACCAAGTGCGCACATATCCGAATCTCACAAAAGGTTAGTGAGATTTGTAAAACTGACGTTTACCTTTTTTTTTTTTTTTTTTTTTTTTTTTTTTTTTTTTTTTTTTTTTTTTAAGATTTTGTTTTGGTATTGCTGCATCCAACCAAGAGAAATGCTTTCTAATGTTCATCACTCAACCTCGTTACATGTGCTGACTTTACACAATTTAGATTTTATAAGTTCAGGCAAAATATATGACATAATTCGCTGAAGTCAGTCTTTTTTTATATACGGCACTCTTCAAACCGGTTTAAACGTGGCTATGCAAATTAAAACATAATTGCTGCAGCAGGCTCGTAATCGCTTTTCTTAGAAACTTCATTGCAGGTACTTACACAAAAAGTGCTCGGATATCAAAAGTTGCCGATTTTTTCATTTCACTGATTTTCCTAAAACTTGTATTACTGTCAGATGCAAAAATCAGATTGGTCAAATTTTGGCATTTTACTTACATTTATTTTATTTTTTTCTACATAGTATGTTTAACTAGAATCTATTGATAATTCCATATAAATAATTATATTTTAGCTCATTTGTGGCACAATGAAGCGTCAGGCCGCGGTTTTTTGATCCCTGATTTACAGTGAGCAGTGTGTGCCTTGTTTCTCAAGAATAGAACACACACACGTATGTGTAATTTTTTTTTTTTCTCGAAAAAAGGCTTCGTGATCAGTGTGTTACTGAAGCATAACACGCTTTAAGGTGAGCTCTGTTTGGAAGTACAGTGCTCAAGATAAAGAAGTATCACCTTAATAGAAAATGAATAAAATAAAACAGTATTTACATTATGCAGACTTGTCGCCATATTTATCACAACGTTTCGGCCGTTGTACGCTCCGGCCTTCTTCAGGTGGTTGGAATTTCGAACTGAACCCTTTATTTCGATCACTGGGGTAGACTGTTCTAGTTCCACGTGCCATGTTTGATGGATATCAGTTATCTCCTGCTAATTTTCCCTCTGAAAGTTCTCCACTGCCTTAACCGGGTCTGTCACTGGATCTAACCAACGCCTTTATCCACTGTGCCATGTGTCCTCAAGGATACTGTACATAATACCTCATCTCAGAAATATAGACAAACTCTGAATAAAATAAAATAAAATAAAAGTTCCAAAAATTCTCTCTTGTTTTGAAGTTTCGTAGAAATTAACCCGATCATCACGGTTTAAATAAATCAAATGAATTTATTAACAGATTTCGTAATGACCTACAAGTAACCTCCCCACTCCTAAAAAGCTATACCAAAGTTTTAAAATAATAATTATTTCTTAAAGCTTTAATTTTAGTTTTAATTCCAACCCAAGAGTTTAAATTTAATATTCCCAATAAGCTATATAATTTGGTGTTTTTCAAATCGAATTTAGAATTTTTTCTCATTCATTAAAAAAATGAATCGTCCATATGGAGAAACCTGTCAACATATTTTTATTTTTTATTTTTTTTTACACTACTTACATTATTCGGACTATTGTCCTCATCTTTGTCGCCATATTATTTACAACGTTTCGACCGTTGTATGCTCAGGCCTTCTTCAGGTGGTTGGAATGTCGAACTGAATCCTTTATTTCGCTCACTGGGGTAGACTGTTCTAGTTCCATTTGCCATGTTTTAATAGATGTCAGTTGTCAGTTATATCCTGTTAATTCCCCTCTTCAAGTTCTCCACTGCCTTAAACGGGTATTGAACTCGCACTCTTTGGGTCCTGTCACTGGATCTAACTAACGCCTTTATCCAATGTGTCCTTGAAAGATGAGGACAATAGTCCGAATAATGTAAATAGTGTATAAAATACCTCATCTCAGAAATATAGACAGATAACTTTTTAAATTAAAAAATAAAACCTACTTTTGTGAAACGTTATTTGGGAAAAATATCTGATTTAAAGCAAGTTTAATTAATCTGAAATAAAACAAATACTACTTATATATCTACTTAAAATATAGTCAAAAAGGGTTTTAACACGTATTTGATTTTCTCACCTGTAGGATGATTTATTGCCATTTTGATGCCTGAGAAAACTATGGCGGTCAGAATTGCCAACAATTAACAGACGAATACATTGTGAACGGCTTTTCTTTTTTTTTTTTAAACTACCCACTAATCTTGAATTATTTTCCAAAATATGTTAAGCGATGTATTGAATAATTTAAATAATTTGTTTTTTTGAGAAAATATTAAAAAATTACCAATCAATTTTTAAATTATTAGTACATCTCTTGTTTTCTGTCCGTATTTACGAAAGTTGACACACACACACACACACACACACACACACACACACACACACACACACACACACACACATATATCTCAAAATACTGGGAGTCGTTGAAATGTGTGATTTCTATATAGTCAAATAGATAAATTCGTTTTAATACAATAATTTCTCTTGGCCGCTATAAATTTAAGGTTTAAACTTTAAAGTTTTTATTTTTAAAATTAAAACAATTCTTGCTTCAGTGAATTCTTTTGTTTTGTTTTCCTTCAAGACAATAGTGTGCATTTTATTCGTAAAAACAATTAAAAGCATTTCACATAATTTTTTTTTTTTTTTTTTTTTTTTTTTTGATTTATGGCAGATTTTCTGCAATTGGGGGTCTTGTTTGATAAAAAACAACTTCCGATTTAAATTTCTGATACAACAAAAATAATTACTTGAAGTGTTCAAGCAATTAAAAGGGAAGAGTGTAACAGATTAATAAAAATTAAAAAATGTTTTCAATGATTTTCTAAAAAAAAAAAAAAGATTCTAAATTAATTTTATTTAGTTCTGAAATTTTCATTAAAATCAGACAATTTATCTGATTTTGTAAGAAGTTTCAAATCATCGCCAAAAAAAAAAAAACTAATTTCGCCTACAAATGTAAGATTTACCGTCAAAAACTAGATTAGTTTGACTAAAAAATTTCTACAATTGAAGAATACTTTTTTTTTTTTTTTTTTTTTTTTTTTTTACATAAGTTATTATTTAAATTGACTCTTAATAAGATATTTTAACGATAAAATTTTATCTTTCTAAGCTATTTTTTTAATTTATCTTTGTTTTCTTTTTTACTATAGCTAATTTTTCGAGGCACCCACTTAAGATATACACACGCAAACACTCATTTTTTACTACCAAAGATAATTTTTGACGTTAACTTATTTCATATGCGTTTTTAATGCGGATGCTGTATAATCTGAATTGTTCGGTAATTTCTTTTTTTACCCCCAGTTATATGAAGAAAATCTGAACTATAGTGAAATTATTAAGTATAACTATTGATAGTTTATTACAGACTAAGAGACACATTCTCTTTTAACTGCAGAATGCAGACTATAGATTTTTAATTACTGGGCCAACATTATTTTCTTTATTTTTTTAAACTTGTGTAAAAAAAAAAAAAAAAATTTTTTTTTTTTTTTTTTTTTTTTTTTTTTTTCTGAGATGTTCGGCGCATTCGGCTCCGAAAATTTCTGAATGAGATTGTGTAGCAAGAAAAAAACACTTTGTGTTTTACTTTTTAAAAGTAAAACACAAAGTGTTTTTTGTCTTGCTAAAGTTTTTTTTCTTGCTAAAGTTAAAACAGAAACTTTAGCAAGAAAAAACTTTGTGTTTTACTTTTAAAAAGTAAAATAAACTTTAGCAAGAAAAAAAACACTTTGTGTTTTACTTTTAAAAAGTAAATCACAAAGTAAAAAAGGCATAAAACCAACGTATTTTTGCAATTTCCTTGTTTTTTTTTGTTTTTTTTCAATTTTCTTGTTTTTTTTTTTTTTTTCAATTTTCTTGTTTTTTTTTTTTTTTTCAATTTTCTTGTTTTTTTTTTTTTTTCAATTTTCTTGTTTTTTATTTTTTTCAATTTTCTTGTTTTTTTTTGTTTTTTTTCAATTTTCTTGGTTTTTTTTTTTTTTTTTTTTTTCAATTTTGTTTTTTTTTTTTTTTTCAATTTTGTTTTTTTTTTTTTTTTCAATTTTGTTTTTTTTTTTTTTTTCAATTTTGTTTTTTTTTTTTTTTTCAATTTTGTTTTTTTTTTTTTCAATTTTCTTGTTTTTTTTTTTGTTTTTTTTCAATTTTCTTTTTTTTTTTTTTCAATTTTCTTGTTTTTTTTGTTTTTTCAATTTTCTTGTTTTTTTTTTTTTTTTCAATTTTCTTGTTTTTTTTTTTTTTTCAATTTTCTTGTTTTTTTTTTTTTTTTTCAATTTTCTTGTTTTTTTTTTTTTTTTTCAATTTTCTTGTTTTTTTTTTTTTTTTTCAATTTTCTTGTTTTTTTTTTTTTTTTTTTCAATTTTCTTGTTTTTTTTTTTTTTTTTTCAATTTTCTTGTTTTTTTTTTTTTTTTTCAATTTTCTTGTTTTTTTTTTTTTTTTCAATTTTCTTGTTTTTTTTTTTTTTTTCAATTTTCTTGTTTTTTTTTTTTTTTTCAATTTTCTTGTTTTTTTTTTTTTTTTCAATTTTCTTGGTTTTTTTTTTTTTTTTTTTTTTTTTTTCAATTTTCTTGTTTTTTTTTTTTTTTTTTTTTTTCAATTTTCTTGTTTTTATTGCTCATCAAAAATAAAAAAGGCGAAAACTATCAAAGACGCCGACCCGTAACAAATCTTTTTCCTGATATCCGCCCTTCAGCGAGACTAACACTGACAAGTCTGGGCATGTCACAGAAAATGGCGGGAAATGTGTTTGTCGAAATGTGAATGTCAGTAAAGTGCAAGCCGCTAATAATAGATAAAAATATATCTATGTACATTAATTCCTCAATGAAAGGAAATTTTCAATGACCTCTCTCTCTGTGGTACGTTTCTCTCACTATCTCTCTCTCTTTCTGTGGTACGTTTTTTTCTCTCTCTCTCTTTCTGTGGTACGTTTTTTTTCTCTCTCTCTCTCTCTTTCTGTGGTACGTTTTTTTTCTCTCTCTCTCTCTCTTTCTGTGGTACGTTTTTTTTCTCTCTCTCTTTCTGTGGTACGTTTTTTTTCTCTCTCTCTTTCTGTGGTACGTTTTTTTTCTCTCTCTCTTTCTGTGGTACGTTTTTTTTTCTCTCTCTCTTTCTGTGGTACGTTTTTTTTCTCTCTCTCTTTCTGTGGTACGTTTTTTTTCTCTCTCTCTTTCTGTGGTACGTTTTTTTTCTCTCTCTCTTTCTGTGGTACGTTTTTTTTCTCTCTCTCTTTCTGTGGTACGTTTTTTTTTTTCTCTCTCTCTCTCTTTCTGTGGTACGTTTTTTTTCTCTCTCTCTCTCTCTTTCTGTGGTACGTTTTTTTTCTCTCTCTCTCTCTCTTTCTGTGGTACGTTTTTTTTCTCTCTCTCTCTCTCACTTTCTGTGGTACGTTTTTTTTCTCTCTCTCTCTCTCACTTTCTGTGGTACGTTTTTTTTCTCTCTCTCTTTCTGTGGTACGTTTTTTTTCTCTCTCTCTTTCTGTGGTACGTTTTTTTTCTCTCTCTCTTTCTGTGGTACGTTTTTTTTCTCTCTCTCTTTCTGTGGTACGTTTTTTTTCTCTCTCTCTCTGTGGTACGTTTTTTTTCTCTCTCTCTCTCTGTGGTACGTTTTTTTTCTCTCTCTCTCTCTGTGGTACGTTTTTTTTCTCTCTCTCTCTCTGTGGTACGTTTTTTTTCTCTCTCTCTCTCTGTGGTACGTTTTTTTTCTCTCTCTCTCTCTCTGTGGTACGTTTTTTTTCTCTCTCTCTCTCTCTGTGGTACGTTTTTTTTCTCTCTCTCTCTCTCTGTGGTACGTTTTTTTTCTCTCTCTCTCTGTGGTACGTTTTTTTTCTCTCTCTCTCTCTCTCTCTTTCTGTGGTACTTTCTGTCTGTCTCTCTCTCTCTCTGTGGTACTTTCTGTCTGTCTGTCTGTCTCTCTCTCTCTCTCTCTGTGGTACTTTTTTTTTTTCTCTCTCTGTGGTACTTTCTCTCTCTCTCTCTCTCTCTGTAGTACTTTTTTTTTCTCTCTCTCTCTCTGTAGTACTTTTTTTTCTCTCTCTCTCTCTGTAGTACTTTTTTTTTCTCTCTCTCTCTCTGTAGTACTTTTTTTTTCTCTCTCTCTCTCTGTAGTACTTTTTTTTTCTCTCTCTCTCTCTGTAGTACTTTTTTTTTCTCTCTCTCTCTCTGTAGTACTTTTTTTTTCTCTCTCTCTCTCTGTAGTACTTTTTTTTTCTCTCTCTCTCTCTGTAGTACTTTTTTTTTCTCTCTCTCTCTCTCTCTGTGGCGCGTTTTTCTCTGTTTCTCTCTCTCTCTGTTCTCTCTCTGTTTCTTTCTCTCTCTGTTTCTTTCTCTCTCTGTTTCTTTCTCTCTCTGTTTCTTTCTCTCTCTGTTTCTTTCTCTCTCTGTTTCTTTCTCTCTCTGTTTCTTTCTCTCTCTGTTTCTTTCTCTCTCTGTTTCTTTCTCTCTCTGTTTCTTTCTCTCTCTGTTTCTTTCTCTCTCTCTCTCTCTCTCTGTGGCGCGTTTCTCTCTCTTTTCTTTTGACGTTCAATTCCCACTAAGATTTTTTTTTTTTTCACTTCGTTCTGTTGCCTTTGGAAAAGCCAAGAATCTCCTCAGCTATGGTTCAAATAACAGGGCAGGCTGGATTCTCTTTGTCCCTTGTCGGAAAAGGGGAAATCTCTAAATTCAAAAGCAATTCGAAGTGGGATGATGAGCCAAGACACTCGACTGCTGCTATGACTGCCGTACATATGGTGCCCTTAACGCAACTCAATGACGATCAGTTGTAGCTGCCGTGGAAGTTAATTGGAAACATTACTTTTCGAGCAATCCTATTGTTTGTCATTTTAAGTAGAAAAAATCGGCCTTTGTAAGAAAAATGTCTCCCTGCCTTTTAAAACATTTTCATTATTATTGCCATATCCACACAGCCGGATTACGATCTATCTAAGTTTTTACCTCTTAGAAGTTCAGTGA
The DNA here is from genome assembly GCA_963932145.1 of Acanthosepion lycidas. Taxonomy (NCBI): domain Eukaryota; kingdom Metazoa; phylum Mollusca; class Cephalopoda; order Sepiida; family Sepiidae; genus Acanthosepion; species Acanthosepion lycidas. The sequence continues at coordinate 49,670,233 of OZ010613.1, read as the reverse complement.
TAATTGTTCTGTCGCCACTTAATATGAAGACAATTTGATGAGCGTAGGTCCTTACTTTCCGTACAAACAATTATTTTTATTTCATTGGGGACTTTCGCTGGATTTCCCAATTAATTTCGATTTTTCCGAAATTTATTTCCAAGTTATAAAAATTGTTATCGTACAAAAAATTTGTCGCAAAAACTTACGTAAAAAAAAAAATCGCCGAGAACTATCGCAGTAATGAAAGCTTGGAACTCCCAAATTTCAGGATTGCGTGTCCGGCCCGGAATGTTTTTAATTTGCTCAAAGGGTCGGCCTGATTCCAGAATGGTATATGTTGGGCTACGGCCTCTTAGGAGTAAAATTGAAAAAGTGTGACACACTGACATTCGCATTTATTATATAAAAGAAATATCACTATTTTACTATTTATTGCAAACCAATTTAACACATAGGGCAACGGAATTGTAGTAGTAGTAATAGTAATAATAATAATAAACAGACTTTTATAACGGCAATATAAGAATGAAACTAAATGTGTTGATCATATTGATAATCCGTGCCTGCATATCGAAGATTCGGAATTGACGCAGTTTAAATTAATTGCTATGCTACTTCTGAACAATTTGAATTGACGTTTAACTGATAAGGTTTTTTTTTTCTCACTGTTCTAAAACTAATTATGGCGTAAATCTTTTTATCTCTTTCTGTTTAACTTTCCTGTCTGATGATTCGCAATGGCTTTCTTCGTATTTATTTTATCCTTCCCTCTCCCTCAGCGTGAGGGCTTCTTGATTTTATTCGGACTATTGTCCTCATTTTTGTCACCATATTTATTACAACGTTTCGGCCGTTGTACGCTCCGGCCTTTTTCAGGTGGTTGGAATGTCGAACTGAATCCTTTATTTCACTCACTAGGGTAGACTCTTCTAGTTCCACGTGCCATGTCTGCTCTAGTGAGCGAAATAAAAGGTTCAGTTCGACATTTTAACCACCTGAAGAAGGCCGGAGCGTACAACGGCCGAAACGTTGTAATAAATATGGCGACAAATATGGCGACAAAGATGAGGACAATAGTCCGAATAATGTAAATGGTGTACATAATACCTCATCTCAGAAATATAGACTGATATTGTTACTGCAATATTTTCTTAAAGATGTTAAGCTCCAATATTTAATGATGCGATAGGGGAATTTATATGGGTATCTTATCGTCATAAATCTCGCCATTAGTTTATTCAAACATTAGCTTAAGAATTAAGATTCATCAGAAATTTAAAATTGTAAAACCGTGAACCTCATCTCAGAAATATAGACAGATACTTCTTGATTTTGTCTAAATACAGAGAACTGCGGCTTCTCTTAATTCTTTTGAGGGTTTCATGTGTCCAACTAACATCAGTTATCCTTTTATTCTGTGTCTCTATTTGGATATTTTAGTTTCTTTTGGCGTTAATTCCCCCCCAACCCATTACATATCATCGACAGATTTTTGCATATAGAATTTTATAATCGTTAATTTTATGTCATAGTGTGTTTTGTAAGTTTCCTGAGAATATGTGATATTATGGTATATGGAGGATTGAATGATGATGGATAAGTTCTTTTGGTGGATGTGCGAATTGTAATGAGTGAATGGGTCATGAATCTGATTAGCTAGGTATAAGCCTCAGCCCATTTCCCCCTGCCAACTGCCCCCCCCCCCCACAATAAATGCAATAAATCTTGACTTTCTTGCATCTGCAATTATTACCCGTCAAAAATCTGAAATATCTGAGATAATCATGTTCAGGTTCCGTCGGCACAGAAAGTGGTTACGACGAGCCGTGTTCAAATCTCGGTCTCATCTGTTACGTTTACTTTCGCATTAATACATTTTGGAAAGGCATGAATCAGCTTATTCCCTACCACCCAGCTGCGAGTTAAGGTACTGAAATGGTTTCCATTTCTGTTATTTAAGTAATGGCAATTCGAATAAAGGAATCTGTGGAGAACCATGACTGCCTATGTCCTGAAGGGATATGTTATTTTTTTTTTCTTGGAAAAACCCAAATAAAATATTTACTTGTATCCTTTAGCATATTTATATAAATTTCGTATGAGCTCTCACTAAAACGATTGAAATTTAAGAGAGAGAGAGAGATTTGCATTTTTTAAAATCATTTAAAGCACGGCAATAAAGCCGCTAAGACGCAAGAGGTTACGAACTGTAAGAGAATATGAGGAGAAAAACTCTATTAAGGAGAGATAACAATAAAAAAGACAGAAGATAACAATTGACATTTCATTTGACTTTTGAAGATCAAAGTTAACTGGAAAGATTTAGTCGGAATAGTTCTACGGGCTAAAAGTGTGATGATAGAAGAAACTGTTAGCATAGAACTTACGGTTTAATCTAGCCAATTCAACTGTAAAGTGATGAGACCTTGTTGCCAATCTAGTACTGCGCTTAAATTTAGAAAATCTAGGTACTATAGTGGAAAGTTAATAAGAATAATTACCATGAAAGTATTTACAGAAAGGCACAGGGAAGCCGCGTTTCTGCAGTAAGAAAGTGACTGAGACAAGATGCCAGGGGGTGGGGATACAAATGCGAAACATTGAGATTTTGTCTATATTTCTGAGATGAGGTATTGTAATTAATTACACTATTCGGACTGTTGTTCCCAACTTTGTTGTTATATTCTCGACGTTTCGACCATTGTACGCTCCGGCCTTCTTCGGGTGATTGGAATTTCGAACCGAATCGTCAAGGAAACATGGCTCTGTGGATAAAAGCGTTGGTTGAAGTAATCCAGTGAAGAGTTGAGAGTTCAGAGGTGAAAAAAAACCCTTGGAGAGTTGAGTTAAAGGGAAATAACTGAGATATCCGGAAGAGACATGACACGTGGAACTAGAACAATCTACCCTCGGTGGACAAAATAAAAGGTTCGGTTCGAAATTCCAATGACCTGAAGTAGACCGGAGAGTACAACGGCCGAAATGTCGTGAATATGGCAACAAAGAGTTAAATACTCTACCCTCAAGTAGGTGGTCTAGTGTTTGTAACCCCCCTCCTCGTTCGACCTTTGTAGTCAGTGGAGGACTGGGTCAAAAATTTCTACCTGAGAAAACTTGTAAAAGGGTCCAGTCAACGGACAAGTTAATCCCAAAATGTAGTCAAAGGAATCTAACCTGGTGCAGTCTTGCGCGGAACTGAAGTGTGACCTATTCAAAACTGAAGTAACCAAAACAAAATTAAAAAAAAAAGCTTCATCGGACAAGGAATTGTGTGTGTATATATTTAATTTTATTTATCTCGCTTTAATGATAACCTTATTATTCTTTCTTTCTTGCTTTTTTTCGTGACGACGGATGAGCATTTGTCGAATTGTCACATCACACCTGACCACTAAACTTTCCAGCACGTGCCTTCGCGACGTAACTTAAGACAGTTCAAGTATTACACACCCGTGACTATGCAAGTCTCCCATGCTGCATAGTAGACGTCATCTGAGAGATTTGCAATTTGTTTCTCTGTGCATAATATGAGTGAACACTAAGGTCATCGCCAAGTGGCGACAGTCTGTTTCATGCACATGTCGTTTTCATAGCTTAGAGACGTCATTAATGTTTACTCAGATCTTTACATAATCGCTCAAATGTTTACTCGGCTCTTTTATTGTTTGTGCAATCAGTCAACTGTAGAACGTTGACAATTGTTCACCCAGAGTTTTGCGGAAATAGTCAAGGTTCAGCATTAAAAACTTTGACGGCACATTTGTTGATAAAACATTTTAAAGAAACCATTGATAGATTCAAATCGGCCTTTAATATCTCAACCTAAACAGTCGACTAGAGAAAAATGTTCTGTCGGTAATTTAATTCAAAATGTTTTTTGTTTTTTTGTTTTGTTTTTTGCTTCTTTTTTTTTTTTTTTTTTTTTGGTGGGGGGAATATACCAATTATTTAAAAATCTTTATCACCCCCAAGAAAAATAGTAAAACCACTAAGACATAAGGGGGTAACAGGGTGTGGAAGAATTAGGAACAGACTCATCAATGATGAGTGGAAAGAGAAAAGATTAATCAGGAGGACAGTCGATAGCAATTGACATCGCATTTTAAAATTTTTGCAGATTAAAATTGGCTGAAGGATTTTCAACAAGCGAGAAGTGTGAGAGAAGAAACTGTTAGTCTAGAATTTAAGGCTACATCTAGCCTGCTCAACTGTAAATTAATGAGATCTCGACGCTAGTCTAGTACTGTGCTTAAATTCATAAAGTCGAGGTACCATAGCAAAGAGCTCATTCAAACAATTATCATGAAAGTATTTATAGAAAAGACACAGAGAAGCAACTTTACGGCGGTGGGCAAGTGACTAAAGCCGAGCCGCCAGATCAGGACCAATAATATTGCTGATTCTTCGCATTTTATCAGGAAGCTCAAGTTTGAACCGGTAAGATGTTTTCTTGGCAAGGAAATTGACCGTTGATTTGCGTCCGTATGCATGTTAGAAAGTCGATGCAGAAAAATGAAGTGTGTTATGATGTTGAACGTAATGGAATCGCTAATCAACATTTAAAATACTTTTTTTTTTCCTTTTTTTTTTTTTTAAAGTGCTTTTATGTAGTGGTAAAATGAAATATTTCTATACAGTCAACATTGAATATTCATTGATCGAAATATTAACGTTATTATTGATAGACACAAGGTTAACAGTATAAGATACGCAAACGACACCGATGGCAAACATGGAAAGAAAAGAGCAAGAACGATGTAGTAAAGGAAAGCCGGAAGAAAGGACTGTCAATTGTAAAAAGACTGCATGGTCATTAATAAGCTACAAAGAATTATGTAAATACGGAAATTTAATCTGGAATGTGGTTTATCAGGAGGTGGAAAAGTGACATCGAAATCTGAAGGCGCATTTGAATATCGAAAAATGCCTTTCAAACGCTAAACATATTAAGTAAAAAAAAAATCGTTAAAAGCAAAAAGTATTGAACTGCCGTGTAATATGGATAATTTCCTCGCGGAAGAAAAGAAAACTGGAGGCAACAGATGTGATTCTACAGAAGGATACTGAGAATTCCATAGACCGAACATGTTAGCAACGAGAAAATTTTATGGAAAATGCAGACAAAAAGGACACTTACAATCAGAAAGAGACGGCTAGAATCTTTGAGACACACAATGAGGAAAGATGATTTGAGGAATTTGACCCTCACAGGACACGTTGAAGGATAGTGGGTGGGGGCGGCAAGTAACCTACCTGAAGAACTTGTGTAAATCAATGGTAGACCAGAGACGGGGAGGGATAATAAAAAGAAACCTTAAAAGCTACAAAGGATAGGAAGTTATGGAGAGCTATGGTCGCTTACATCCTGATTGGATACGGTACATAAGACAACTGAACTAAATGACTGTATTAACTTTGATGATCAGATGTCTCATCAGGACGGGTTTGATGGAGATGGAACAAAGTTACGTGATATATATTTTTTTTTTTTTTCACCGTTCAGTCATCCATACACAACAAGATTTTCATTCATAAAACGTTACGCACTGCTGAACTTCTACTTCCTTTACGAAGTGTCAGAAAGTTCTCAGCCCAACCAAAAAAAGCCGTTCAGAAAAGAATCTTTCTATTTATGCCCAGTTCTCTGCATTTTATTTTTGCTTTTGATTTTTTTCATGAAATTCTTCTGGACAATGATTAATAATTTTTTTTTCAACAGATGTCCTCTGCGCGACTAACTCGACTTCTCTACATTTCCTATTATTTGTCTCTTGTAATGTACATGCATTGGTTTCTCATATAGTATTTGGCATCATGTCTGATACTCGTTTTTTCTTTTTTCTTCTGGTTGATTATTTCTTCCTGAGGAGTCATGCGTGATGCACTCTTGGCCGATCAAGTGTCTTTTTCGATTCGTGATTGACTTGGCAGAAGAATTCCCACAATAAATTGCCGTTACTTTCTGCAGTAGACTATACGACCCAATCTGTCCTGCTATTTAATCTGGTGGGGGGGGGGAATGGATTCATGCCTTTCTCAAGGGTAAGTGAACATAACGAACTATACAGAAATTCGAACTCTGCTCTTTGATTTCGCCTTCCGAACCGCAGTCATTTACTCGCACATCCATCTGTGGTTGATTAAGTGAATTTCTGGTTGCGGTAAGAATTTCTTTCATTTGGGGAGGGGGATAGGAGGGTTCTTTTTCTTGGGGGGGGGGCATTTTTTTCTCTTTTTTGCCACCCTCAATACTGACAAAGTCTCCCCACCACCACCCCTACTTGACTTTTCACAAAATGAACTCATCCGTCGCGTGCAAAAAGGATTTATTTCTATTACCATATATCTTAAAAATTATTCCCAACTTGTTTTAAAATTGACTGGAGGAGTCTTTAACTAATGTAAAATAAATTTTTACAAGAAAATGTGTCAGAAAGTACAAATGTTTTACCTCAACAAAAGACAATCTTCCTTTTCTTTCCCCGTGTCACGCGATGCTAAAGAACAGACACCACGTGACATATTCCCCGCTTTTGTTATTTATTTATTTATTTATTTCAAGCAAGCACAGACTCGTTCTTTCGGTATGTTGGGATATTGTGAAAATTTCAATTCACTTTTATTATTATTATTATTATTATTATTATATTACTTTCCCGAGTTTTTTTTTTTTTTTTTTTTTTTTTTTTTGAATGAAACCGATTTAATTTTATTATCAAATACTAAACGTCGCAACTCTGCAGGACTTATTATACAATGTAATAATGTGCGTGTGCGAGCGTACCACCCCTACCCCGCTCTCGTATGTCATCTTCATTTGATACTAAAAGTATGTTCAGTAATCTTCAGACAGATCGTATTTAATTTTATTCCATCCTGATATGTGTTCTCTTGTTAACAAAAAGAATCAAATAAAACAGAAAAGAAAGGAAACGTTCCATGTCTAATGAATGTCAGTTATCAGTTATCTCCTGTTAATTCCCCTCCCCAAGTTTTCCACTGCCTTAACCAGGTACTGAACTGGAACTAGAACAGTCTACCCCAGCGAACGAAATAAATGGTTCAGTTCGACATTCCAACCACCTGAAGAAGGCCGGAGCGTACAACGGCCGAAACAAAGATGAGGACAATAGCCCGAATAATGTAAATAGTGTTAAATATGCGTTCTCCGGCAGGAATCTAACTTGTGTCCACTACGGAATTGTCAATTGATCTGACGTGCTATACCTCTCAGCAACAGAGAAGCGTCTGGTTAGCAACGTCGTCTATATCTGCTCACGAAATTTGCTTTAACGTAAACATTGAAAACATGAAATGTTAAAAATATTTTTCAGCAATTTGACACTCGCAGAACATGTTTAAGAGGGACAGAAAAAAATGGCAAATAGCCTACCTAACGAGATTGTGTAGGAGGAGAGATAACAAAAAGACGGGGCTTATTAAGAGCTAGTTGTGGAGAGTCATATAGGAGATACTCTCAAAACAAACAAGAAATACAGAAAATAAAGAGCATTTTATTTAGAATAAATAAGTGACTACATATTTATTTTATGTATGTTTTGTTGTGTGTGTTCAGCTAAGGTCAACAAGATTGTCAGTGTAACATTTTATGAATGAAAATCTCGCTAATACGTCAGGCGTTGGAATGAATGGCTGATTGACTGACACAAGCTACGCCACTCGGTTGTTCGGTTCCCGCCAAACACGTCCCAACATGTTGTCTTATCCAGTCATTCATTGACAACTGAATAAGATTTTCGAATTGACAAATCGGTGCGTTGAAAAATATCAACTTTGTTACGGTACGGTTACAAGCTGTGTACAAATTGGCATACCTAATGTATTTTCTCTTTCTCTCTGTCATTTGTTTTTTTTTCCTTCTTTCTCTCTGTCATTTGTTTTTTTTTTCCTTCTTTCTCTCTCTCCATCTCAACGTAATTTTTTAATAGTAAATTTCACTTGTCTTTTCTTATTGACTCCTTAACAAAATAACATTTTCGCTTCAACCATATTGACATTTTTACGAGTTTTCCTTTAGTAGCTGTGCACATTTTCTTCGGTCTTTGCTCTGATTTCAAGTTCAGCTCTCCGTTTTAGCATTTGAAGATAATACAGTGTAACCCGGATATAAGAGAGTTGTCGGGACCGAAGAAGTTTCTTATATCCGGGTTTGGTCTAATTTATATACATTAACACACGCTCTAATTTGGGACCAGAGAAAATCTCTCTTATATCAGGGTCTCTTATATACGGGTTACACTGTATATATTTTGTTGTCCTTTCTTTTTGTTATGAATTCATTTTAATCTGACCGTTTTCCTCGCAATAACAACAGGATTTTTTAACTTTCCCTTTTAGAACTCTCTTCTGGTCCCATACTTTCCAGTCAACTTGAATCTTCAAAAATTTAAATGCAATATCAATCGCTATCAGCTGTCCTCCTGATTACTCTTCCTTTGTTTCCTCTCCTTATTAATGTTTCTAATCCTCCCGCCCAATAACCCCGAGTGTCTTGGTGCTTTATATTGCCTTGCTTGGGGTGAACTTGATTTAAAAAGAAAATGTTTCTTTATTTGTGGGCGTATTTATGTTTGTGTAGTAATCAGTATTAAAAGAAATATTCGTAAAATTGCAAAGTATAAATATCTTACGAGATTTTAGACATTTTTCGTTCTAATCTCGTTTCGATTTTTCTATCTTCACTTCTTATCTACCGTCCTGGGTATGACGATAAACTACATCCAAGAGCAAGGCCTCTGATTAGATTTTAAGAAGCACCTCTTAATTGCTCCCAGGTCCACCCTGATTCAGAGTGGTAGCACCTGTTAGGGTCCCAGCTATGGGCAAATAGTTAACCCCCCAAACTAGGGTCAAAACACTATGAAAGTGTAAAAATAGATTTTATTACCAGTAATAAGTTTTTGAAGAAAAAAATTATTGCCAGCAATATATTTTTTGGAAAAAATATTAGCAACAATAAAAATTTTGTCTGCATTAAATAACCCGTTGATATGCCGTAAAACAAAAACCAAACTTCTTATCGAGTAGGTAGACTCTCTTACCGATATCATTTTCCATTGTCGCCAGGGGTAAGGCTGATATTCAATCCCAGGAATAGCCCCAGAATTACTAATCTTTTTTTTTTTATATTAAGTTTATCTTAATAAGGCACATGGCCAGAAGAGGCTGAAGATTGTTTATCTTTTTAGAGATGTCCAGTGGGTGATGGGTAGATCGGAACGAGAAATTGGTGAGTTCGAATCCCTGTTGAGTTCGTTACATTAAATTTCGCACAAATACTCTTGGGTGTGGGGAGGTCTAACTCGGTCACTTTCTCTCCAGCTTTTGCAAAGACTTGGCTCTCTAGTTGTCGTTGGCAACCAGTCTAAGAGAACGTGAACGACGTCCAAAGTGAAATCGGCCGGCCAATTTCAAATTCCAAACTATCCTCATGTGTCCACTTTCGCACAAATACATAAATCCGTCACTTCACCTCCACTCCCTACGTCACCAACTATGGCAGGGGAAACCGTATCACAGATTTAGCACAGACAGCGCAGGCTTGTTTCACGGGTCTGAATCACCGACATAGTCGGCCTGAATCGCTTATATCTGTGTCCTTGGCCTGTACGCTGAGCTGTAATTACGAGATAGTATGTCTGTCATGAGTCGCTGTCCTCTATAGCTGACATCTATGGTCTGCATCGCTGGCCTGTATCGCATAAATTATTAGCTTGTATCAATTGTATCGTTGTCCTTAGTCGTGCACCTAAGTCGAAGATGTCGCTGACATAACTTGCCTGTATCGTGACCCGGAATCGCGAGCATGTATCACATATTGATGGACAGAATCGTGGTGCTATTTCGCTTTCATGTGTTTTGGATATCCGGCCGGGCCGGGCCGGGCCGCATGGCTGTCGCGTACGCCGCGGGTATCCGGCCGGGCCGGGCCGCATGGCTGTCGCGTACGCCGCGGGTATCCGGCCGGGCCGGGCCGGGCCGCATGGCTGTCGCGTACGCCGCGGGTATCCGGCCGGGCCGGGCCGGGCCGCATGGCTGTCGCGTACGCCGCGGGTATCCGGCCGGGCCGCATGGCTGTCGCGTACGCCGCTGGTATCCGGCCGGGGCGGGCCGCATGGCTAGCACGATCTCGCATCATCTTTTGTTTTGTTTTCCGCTTGGATGCATGGATGCCGCCATTCTCATGGGTATCACTAAGGCCTACATCGCTGGCGCCTGTGTCGCTGTTTTTTCCCCGCTTGCGCCAGTGCCGCATGTTTTTTTGTCCACTGTCACATCTTTGTTGTTTTTTTCCCAGCTTGCGTGCATGGCTAACGCCAGTGTCGCCGCTATCCAGCGAGCGCCTGCATGACCACTATCACAGGTATCTGGCTGCCCCTGTTATCGCGATTGTGCACGCGTTTATTTTATTTCTGCTACACTAGTGTCACGTGTTTTTTTTGTTTTTTTTTTGTTCTTTTTTGTTCGTTTGTTTGTTTGTTTTGTTTTTTTTCCGCTGGCCCGAGTGGCTGTCACCCCTATCTCGCTTGCTGTTCCGTGGCTGATGCTTTTTTTTCTCCCATATGTTGTTTTTGTTTCCTCTGGCACCATTGTCACGTTATTTTTTTCCCGCTGGTCTGCATGGCTGCCGCCGTGTTGCAGATAAGCCGCTCTATTGCATATATAATCTATATGTGGGACAGTTAAGTTTGTAAAATCGAAGAAAAAAATTTTTCAAATACAATTTTACAAATTCAAATAATTTTACTACTGAGTGTTAAATAATTTTAATTTTCTTTTAAGGTGAAATAAGATATAAATTTCCTCGTTCTGTTTCCGGAAATCTTTTGCCTAATTTTTTTTCTTTTACATCATTAAAAAAAATGAATTGTTAGAGAGAAGTGTATATGTGTGATAGTTATGAGGGAAGCCAAAGTCTACGTTCTGTTATGTGCGCGTAGCGTAATGTATCGGAAGGTGTCCAGCAATCGGCTAAAATACAACTAATGACAACTAAGCACAAAATATTTTCGTTATCGTGTCTGTCTGTCTTTTTTTTCTTTTTATCAAAGCTGTCGGGCTTCGTTCCAAGTAACCTCGCTAATTGGTGAATAAATTTTAGTATAGAAATTTGAATTTTACATTCGTGTGATCTTATTTTTGCACAAAATTGAGATCTTAATTATAATACTTAGTGTAGAGTGGGTTCTGTTTATTTATATATATATATATATATATATATATACACACTTTAGTGAATCCTAGCTGATTTCAGGTAGATGCTTGAAATTGCTGAATAATTCTAACGACACACAGCTTTCATCCGCCTTTTTTTTCTTTTTGTCTGGTCTGATGCGTTTCTGCTACTGGGTTTTAGATTCCTGTTTATATCACACACTCGTACCGGGCTGTAAGTAGATATGCTTACAACTCAATTTGGCTGCTATATTTAACAGTCCCCCCTCCACAAGGAATGTATGTGGCACAAGGCCGAGTTTAACGTGGGTTTCTCCGAGCCCGTAGGCTCGGCCAAAAATATTCTCTTTGAACCCGTTTATACGGGTTCAGGGTCTGTCTACCTCCCCGGACGTAACTTTACCCTGCGGCAAAGCTTCATCCGGGTTCCTCTTTGTCAAAGCAGAGAGTTCGACAGAAGTCGCACACAGTCAGAGACTGCGTTCCGACTGCAAATCAATTTGGCTGCTAATTAGAAGATTTGTTCCTTTTAAAGTTTTATGCTTGTACACGTTAACCTCTGTACTTGGTTTTAATCTTAACTAATGTTACGCATCTTGCATATATTATACAAGGTGTGTTTGCTGCATTATGTAGAAAATTTTACATTTTTATTTATTAGATTAATCATTATCGTTATTAAAGCGTATTTTTAATATGAAAATTGCCGTGTTTACTTTTCACTCTCTCGCTTTCAGTGTGTTTCTCTCTCATTCTTTCCCTTTCTCAGTTTCTCTTTCCGTGTCTCCCTATCTTATATATAATTTCTTCAATGGATAAATTGTTTTATGTTTTTAATTTCTCGTGTGTGCGTTGTTGACGTCCACTGTTCTGTATAGTAGGGTTGGTTGGTTGGTTTGTTTTGTTTTACGACATATCAACCACAATGGGTTATTTAATGACGCCAAAATTTACTTTTTTTTTTTTCTTTTTTTTTCTTTTTCTTAAATGTATAGCTGGTAATATTTCATTTAAAAAAAAATGTATAGTTCGTTTTATTTTATGGCATATTAACCTCAATGGCTTATTTAATGCTGACAAGATTTTTATTTCTGGTAATATTTTCTTTTTTTAAATATTTATTGCTGATACTAATTTTTTTTTTTTTTTTTTTTTTTTTTTTTTTCAAGTATTTCTGGTATTAAAATATATTTTTACACTTATAGTGTTTTGAGTCAGCTTGTGGGGTCAACTATTTGCCCATAGCTGGGACCCTAACAGGTGCTACTACCGTGGGTCACGGTAGACCTGAGAACACCAGTAGTTAAGAGGTGGTTCTATGCTCGTCAAAACCTCCTGATCAGAGGCCTTGCTGCTGGACATAGTTTATCGTCTTACCCAGGACGCGGACGTAGTTTATCGTCATACACAGGACGTAGGGTTATTTGGGCATCATCAATTAACTCTGCCAAAAATTTGGAAACGCCATGCTGTATTGCTTGGAATTCACTCCAAAGCTCGCATACGAACATTTTAGTGTGCCTGAGTTTCAATCTGCGAATAGTGATTCGGTAAGAGTTCGATGAGTTTAATGTTGACTGCGAAGGTACGGCAACTCTGAAAACTCACTGAATGTTCTGATAAGAAAAAAAAAATCCAAATTTGTTGCTCATGGCCTCACTCAACACGGAGAGGGGGCTACAAGTGCTTTGTCGAGGTTGTGCTGCCCTGGGTCAAGCGAGTCGCTTCCAATAGCGACTATGAATGGCAACAGGACTCTGCACCAAGCAAGATAATCTGCGACCACATCACCCCTTATATCTATCCACCTAACTCCCCAGACTGCAATCCCATTGATTATTATATGCGGCGTACCGTTGAGTGAGTGACCAACAAAAATCCTTGTAATACCAAAGATAAACTGAAGACAAGGATTGTGGCAGCAACTTGGACAAGGAGACCGTCCAAAAGAGTTGCAGGAGATTCCGAAGTCTTATGGAGGCCGTGGTTGAAGAGGAATGGCGATTTTATTTAATTACTATAGAGTAAATTTATTTAAGATATTATTGTGCAATTTTGGTAAATATATCTGTTAAAATGAGATATCAGTGTTATTTTCATTTTTGAATAATTTAGAGGATAATTTATCCATCGTCTTGTGTGTGTGTGTGTGTGTGTGTGTGTGTGTGTGTGTGTGTGTGCGCGCGCGCGCGCAAATATATATATATATATATATATATATATATATATATATATATATATATATATATATAATGTGTGTGCCCGTATGTCTGCCTCGGCTGACGTAATCCAAACAGAAGATGTCGCATGTTTATAGGGCGAGTTGCTAGAAAGTTCTCACCTGACCCACTTCCTAAAAGTTTACATCACGAACCGCTGGGAATTCCCCTCCTTGCCAGTTCGAGAACTTTCCACAGTCAACTCGTACATATGGCCGGATGAAAATTTCGTATTGTCTGTGAATAAATTATGTTTGTTTCGCCTAACTCCCGTCATTTCTTTCACTCCCTTTCATTTACACCGACGTGTCAAAATTCCTGTAAATAGCATTATTTTACTACTCAGATCTATATCATTCCTGCTTATGGATTAGTGTCGACATCGTCAAAGCGAGATGAATTGTTGTTGTTCGAACGTAGCATGATAGTAGGTGACTGTGATGGATTGTATATTTGGTATCCCTCGATCTACGTTGTACCAAGAATATCTGATGGGAGCAATTAACTAACACCCACCGTGGACAATGCTTTGGCCAACCAACATTTGCTAATAAATGCAAGAAGGTACTCAACGCATATCCAGCTGGGTCAGTTCGGCGTTCTTAGCTTCTATGTCAAATGTCGTTATTTAGACCTTGGAGAGCTGACAGTCTAGCTTTGTCCGATTTCCAATTGTTTCTATGGGTGTGCGCAGTTTGGGTGTTTGGAGAACCAAAAAGGCTAGGGACCTCCATGCTGGCTTTTCGTGGCTCCACAATGGTGCGGATTGTATTCACAGGCATTGACCAGTGACTGTTGCATTTTTCGTGACCGTCTGCATTCATTTTTGTTTCATCTTTGTTTCGCCACGGTAGTGTGTGTGTGCACGCGCACGCGCTCAAGATGTATTGAGACGGACGTGAAAAGAACGCACGCGCACAGCCACACGTTCAATCGAAGGACAATCGCCTGTGTATATTGATGATATTGATGATATGAGATTTGATGTCACTTAATCTAGTCCCATCCCCCGTCCCTATGAGTGTGAATTTCCAACAGAAATAATCTTACTTTGTCAACCCTATATAGAATATTTGACCGCGTAGAGTTTGGTAACAAGAATACATAAATCATAAATGTACTGCATTTAAAACTTTCTTGTCTTGTGCATCTATGCCTCCCGCCTTTCCTTGCTTCCGGCTGTAAATACTGAAGACAACATTTCATTACTTTTTAAAAAAATGTTTTCATGGTATCAAAAATTCGTTTCAAAGCAATTGCTTCGTGATTTTTATTTATTTATTTTATTATATTTTTTTATACCTTTGGGTCCCACAATTGTGTTGTTGGGTCTGAGATCCCGGGTTGTCGTGACAGCATGTTTTCACAAAATGACCCGTTCTCGGTATGACTACAAACTACGACCAACAACAAGGCCTCTGATCAGGAGGTTTTGAGGAGCGTGAAACCACCTCTTAATTGCTGGTGTTCCCAGGGCCACCCTGACCCGGGGTGGTAACACCTGTTAGGGTCCCAGCTATGGGCAAATAGTTAACCTCCAAACTGGGGTCAAAATAGTGTAAAAAAAAAAAAAAAAAAAAAAGTTATTACCAGCAATACATTTTAGGCCAAAAAAAATATTACCAGCAATAAATTTAAAAAAAAAAAAAAATTATTACTAGCAGAACATTTTAGGCAAAAAAAAATATTACCAGAAATAGATTTTTTTTGAAGGAAAAATATTACTAGCAATACATGTTTGAAAAAAAAAATATTACCAACAATAAAAAATTTTCGGCATTAAACAACCCATTGAGATTGATATGCCGTAAACCAAACCAATCCAAAAGATGATAGAAAACTCTCCTGATCGAATTATCGTCGTGTTTTTTTCTAATGAATAAGTTCTTTAATTAAACTGGTTGCACCTTTCCTATCATTACTTTTCTCACAGCAAACGACGTTCATGAAATAGCAAACAGAATCAGTTGATGTTCTTGATAAGGCAGGAAACTTTTTCTCCCTTTATATTCTGTCCAACAAATATCTTTCCAAAATGTCTCAGCATTGGCATGCCTCACTTATTAACATATGTATAAAAAAATACCCCCAAAATAAAATTTAAAAATAAAAATTAAAAAATTTATCGTCAAAGTGGAAAGATCAAAGAATTTTTTGAGATCAAAATTTTTTCTTTTATGTATTTATTTATTTTATTTTTTTTTTTTTAACATGTTACTCCGCCATACACATTTAATGTGATAAGATTTGGGGAAATTCTTTTTTGAAGAATTTTCCCCTTGAATTTGTTTATCAGAACAGGTCCTCGGAGTATTTAAATCATGATTTTTTGGGAGGGCGGCGGTCAAACAGGACCCACATTTCAAAATATACTCAGAATTGTAAAATAAGAAATGCAATCAAACTAAGACATTGTTAATAAGAAAAACTTTTAATTGCTTTAAATGAATCAAATATATGGACACGGTTGTCTCTAAGAAAAAAGTTTTTCTTTTTGTCTCATTTCTTTCGATTAATTAATACTTAGATTTTTCTTTGCTTTTTAATTAGAATAGCTTAAACTTTTATATATTTTCAAAATCCTTTATTTGTATCAGCCAAGTTACATTGCTATTAGAAATTTAAAAAACTGTATTTGCTAAATATTAATGTCATAAATGGAAAAGACCAGTACAATTCAATTATCCTTAGAAAGAATTTTGGCTTTTTTAAAATTTAAATATTTATTTTTATTTATTTTACCATGTTAAAATGTGCCAATTTTTATTAATACGGAGTAGTCGCGTGGCTTGACTACTTGTCAGTCATAAGATTTTTCAGTCTCTCTATCCTCAGCGTGTGCGGTGTGAAAGCGAGCAGGCAAACATGTGTCCATCCACTGAGTGTTTATTTAAATCAATATCTTCCTTGAATAAAGTTTCAGAAAATTATTTGAATATGAAATTGATGTATTAGGTTGGGGAAAAAAATTAGAACTTTAATTTAGTGTGTGCTTTTTTTTTTTTTTTTTTTTTTTTTACTACTACTTACTACTACATTTAAGTAAAGTAAACTATTCTCCTGTAACAATAACGGTAACCTGTCCAGTCAGTATCATCAAATTAGTTCCCAATACCAACAACAAAAATAATGTACATGAAAGTTAATTAAATTTTTCGGGTGGAGGTCCCGCACTCTGTTTTATGGATTTTTCCCCCCTAAAAATGAAAGCAGAAATTCACTAGCCACCTGTTTTAAAATACTTGACAAAAATAAGGGAATTATCCAATTCAAACGGAACTTTCAGTATTTACTTATTAATGAATTCTATACTGGTGAATAGGTTATAGAAAACTTTGTGGAAATATTTAGGATCTGTTTCTCATACATCCTTTTCAATATCTCGTGTGTACTTAATTTGAGTGGCGGTGTTCGTCAAATTAGAGAGTTAAAATTTCATTAAAAAAAAATGAATGCAATATCAAGTGTGTGCGAACACTAACACACTCAAAATTCATCCTGAATCTTACGAAAAATAATTCAAGAAAACTCGAAGAATATTTTTTCTGCCAGTTGGTGCTTGCATAATTAAAAAAAAAAAAAAAAAAAAAAAAATTTTTCTTGACCATTGGTCAGAAACATCCACACTTCTTAAGTTAATAACTTACTATAATTTAAATTTTAAAAATTAAAAGAAAAATGTAACTTCAAAGAAGGTATTTAATTTTGATTTTATTAAATTATTTAAAAATAAAATGCCTATTTTTTTTTTTTCAGTTTTCAGAAGAGTACTGATATCTGTTCTATTAAAAAAAAAAAAAAAAAAAATGAATAGTATAGGACTGGAGCATTTTTACGTCCAGTTCCGATACTCTTGGTCTTGTTATTAGTAGTTAGTGTTACTGTTATTAGTAGTAGTATTTGGTATTATTATTAGTAGTATTAGGTTGGTGCAGAAATAATGTCGTTTTCTCACATGTTATGTGAGAAAAGAAAACGATATTATTTTTGCACCAACCTAATAGTAGTAGTAGTACTACTACTACTACTATGTATTATTGTTATGTAGCAGTAGTAGCGATGACGTCACAAGGCTAGAAGTTAGTTGCCGCATCTGGTTATCCTAACAAAAACGTGACTGATGTTATTCCCCGACCCAGCCTTTCTGTTTTACTTTTATTAATTTTTATTTGCAAAAAGTTTTGAAGTGTAGTTTGGAGATCATTTTTTGGGGGGTGGGGTGACAGTTTTTTGGTATCAGTAAGAAATCTTTAAAGGCTGCTCAATAAATGAAAAGGTCAAAGAAAAATAAATGTATCTCAATCTCATCATCTCTTTTCGAAAAAAAACTAAAGTTTAGTTTTTTAGTTACTAAACGAAACATGAGGTTGCTGCTCACAAACGACTAGGACAAAAAAACTTTTGTGCAACATTAGAACCTTTTGTCAGAGTATGCTAGTCTAACATTTAAGAAAAAATTATATCACAATTATAATTTGACGAAAGCCAAAAAAAAAAAAATAGTTATAACTGTAGCTTTTTTTTTTTACTTAAAACATGTCGAATTATATAGTTTTTATCAAAGAACTGAAGATGACATCTAAAACAAAAAAAAAAAACAAAAAAATTCATGATTTGCGATTTCAAGGCATACGTGATCATGGTTCTCCGCTTGTTCCGTTTTCTTTACAATCTTCGAATTGTCATAACTTCTTGAAAAGTTAGTGGGATGTTTTTTTCGTTGCCTAAACTTGGCTGCCAGACTAGGCCTGAAATTACGTCTCTTGCTTTCTATCCCATAGTTTCTGGCGGGTTAGGGGAGTTGGATGCATGTTATTTCCAGAACCATTTGCGAAATTGAAGTAAAGATATTTAGGCTGGAATTTGAACCCGGTTTGCTATAATAACCGCTCTACGCGGACAAAAAGCTGCGCCTCTTATTTTGGATATATAACCAAAATTTTAGCTGTACAAAAGGAAGTGTTTCAAAGGGAGACCTTTTTTTGAAAGTTTTCTAATGTATTACATTGCAATAAGATAATTTACTTTTTAGCTTTAATTTTGGTTTTAAAAGCAAAAATATAACACATTTTTTTGAAAGTAAATGAATAAAGGGAAATAATTGTTTTCCACGCCCCTTGATTGTCTCCCTTGTAATGTCGCTTATAATTAACGACACCAAGTTATCTCGGTGGTGTTCATTGTATTCTTTTATTGTGTGTTGTTTGTTTTTCATTTCTTTTATTTTGATATTTTGGCATGAAAGTGCCTTCTAGAAAACATTACGCTGGTAAGAATTTTTCAATTCATAGCGGAATTGCTGATTCCTAGAACAAAAAAATAATTGTACCACGCAGGAAATTATTTGAAAAATAAGCAGCGTCCCTGAACTTGTATTTTTAATTCGTTAATGCAGGGCCAGAAATTAAAATCTCTTATATTTTTTTCCCTCTTTCTCTTTCTCTCTTTTTGTTTTAATGTTGGCTTTTTGACCCATCAAATTAATGTCTGTGTGTCTTAACTGTCCCTAGTGTGAAGCAGTTCCTTCTTCCATCTTCTTTTCTCTCTTCAGCCTAAGGCACGCATCAATACAAATTTTTTTTTTTTAATAAGCAAACTTTATTGGAACGAAACAAATTCAGTTGACCACTGATGATAATTCCAGAACAACGTAATTATAAACAATTTTTTGCTATCCTCTGCCAGCCGCAATGATGGAGAAAACTAAAGCATTGCCTCGAACCATCGCCAGTGAGACACGCTGCAAGAGCCACTCCGTTTCGCGAGGCTCGTCCCTTAAATACAAAAATTAAGAACCGCAATCTGAGCTTTCTTTGCTCAATGCTATATATTTTTTTATATTTAAATTTTGTTTCTAAACGCTTATTAATAACTGAAATTTCTAATGCTCATTAGAATTATCTTTTAAGCACGAAATAATTCTGAAATTTTCTAAGCATGCCTGATGATGTTCATCTAAAAATTATCTGATGCTAATAAATCATAAAAATATAAACAAAATGTACTTGTTTGATTTGTTAAATTGCAATTTCTGAATTACAAAATAATTAAAGGGAGGTAACTCTGATTTCTCATCATAACGACATCATTTTTAGTGTTACCCGCGAGATAGGATGCTAAATGCTTTTGTTGAATTTTGATCCTCTGTAAGGGTTCGTGTATTGCGGTATCATTCCGAATGACACGTGACTTATTAATTGCTCAGTTTTACATCAGGGTCTCTACAAATTCACTGTCAATGGGTCGCCTATTAGTATTATGATCTACCCCACCCCTGAAGAGAAAAAGATGACTTCTAATTGTATTGTAACAGTTCTAATAGCAGCATACTTTCCCGTTTTTATTTATTTATTTTTTTTGAAGAATGTCGAAATTGTATCTTTTTTTTTTTTTTTCTAAATTGGTTCTAACACTGACAATAACCACCATTTTCCAGTATATATGATATTTGTGTGTGTCTTGCTTTAAGGAAAGTTAAAATGCAACTGAAAAAAAAAAAACTTGTGCAGTTTATAGAAGGTAACCAGAATGATTGAATGCATCAAAGCAGAGTGTGAGAGTGGTGCGGGTACGTTTTTGCTGAACTTTTTGTTAAACAATGCTTCATGGTTTGGTCTACCAGTTGAAGTTGATGGTATCCAAATACACCGAACATAGCATAAGCACCAGACGTGGCAGCAATGTATTTAGAAATTCTAGATAAAATACAAAGAATCTGTAATGTTATTGGTCCTGATCTGGCATCTTTGCTTCAATCACTTTCCCACCACTGTAACTTAGCTTCCATGTGCCTTTTCTATAAATACTTTTATGATAATTGTTCTGATAAAGTTTCTTCTATTAAGAGACCATTTGTACATATGGTGACTAGTTAGGACTTCCTAGAGACTCTGGGGTATTGTTGTGATTTGTGATAATGTGTTTTGATGTAAGGAATACTGTAGTGTGATTGTGGCAAGCTAAGTTTATTATAAGACAGATGGAGATCAGCTTTCCCCATTCTCACTTTTGGCCTTGTGCCAAATTTTTTGTATTTAACAAAATAGATGAATTTAAGCCTCATCATTTTACAGTTGAATGCAACTGTAAGTTCTATGCTAACAGTTCCTTTCCTTGCTTGCAGAACTCTTCCGGATTTGGTTTCCAGTTAACACTTTGCATGTAAATTTTTGAAGGTCAATCGTTATCTTCATTTCATTTCTTTTTCTCACCTTGCATCTTAGTGGCTTAATTACCTTGAAATGATTTAAACAACAAAAAAAAAAGTTTGCAACAATTTTATCATGTTAGCTGCTTTGATGTGTGGCTTCTATAATTTGGGCATTCAATCAAGATAAATTGTTCTTATTCCATTTGTAAGGGATATTTCATTTACAATTTTGTGGCATTTCTCTATTGGAATGACTTTCCATACTACTAAACCTATAGATTGAACTCACAACAGGGAACCGAAGATATTTTAACTAATTCCTTGATACTCAAGGTCATGTACCTCTTAGAACATATGGTTGTGCAACTGAATGTCTGTATTTCATTTTGACAGAGTTCCACCACCAATCACAAGTCTCATAATGCACCAGGGTCATAGGCACCACATGTACTGCAGCAATAGTGGCAGTGGTATGTCTAAGGCAGAGGTGGCCAAACTTACTTAATGTAAGAGTTACATATAAAAAGTTTACATACATTTTTGTTACCACTCTCACTCCCCTTGTTCTTATAGTTTGAACCTTGCGCTCTAGTTAACTCTTCTCCTCCTCCTCCTCGGTAGATTCCAGCAAGAGGTTTACAAAATATACTAATTGAAATGAACCATTTAGTTCAATATATACTTCCCAACAATTTCTATTTAGTCAGTTCTTATCTATCTGGGCAATGTTATACTAAATGCGTGTGTTCTATTCCACCCCTTGTTATGGGACTTAAGGATGATGATCTTAGCAATTGTTCTTGATAGAAATTTAAGATATGTGGCTCCCACTCCCTTCCATCTCGAATTTCTATGGTTTATGGTGACATTCAAGTCATCAGAGAGCAAGGGCTTGTTGGTTCCACTTACTCCAGGGATGTTGATGTTTCCCTGTTCCTCCTCACAAAGGTGGATTTATTTTTAAAGTTAACTTCTAGTCTTTGTTGAAAAAGGCAGCAGGTGATTTGAATTCATTTTCCTACTTTTTGACAGATTGTCACACAGGGCTAGGTGATAGATTTTGTTTTGCTATTTTATCCATAACTGGTGGAATACAGAATTAGGGATGAGATTTTTAAGTTTCTCAAAATGAAATCTGAAATTGCAAAATAGGAGGAATAAAGATGCCATAAAATCTAAATTTATTTTTCTGAATATTCATTTGCTTGATTTCCTTTTCACTTACAAGATTATGAATGCTGAGAGATTTACTTGCTCCAGTAATTAGGCAGTCCTACCTGTAGTCAGCTTCACACTGACACTTAATTTGATTTCATAGGTCATCTTGAATGAATTTAGACATTGGCCGAGAAGACAATATTCAAAACTTATTACTTACTGATGCTAATAGAGATTTAACAAATTTCATAATTCCTCCCCAGCCAAGTAGGACTTGTATATGAGAAAAATAATTCTCAAAATATTGTTAATACAATATTCACGGACAAAAAAAAAAGAAAAAAAATGTTACTCATCATTACACAAAATTGTCAGTTGTGATTTACAGGTCTCATATTTGTTGTTACTATGTTCCAGCTGTTGTCTTTGTACTTTTTGATATGAGTAACATCCAAGGAACTTCAAACTAAACCACTTTTTGCTTAATCTACACTACTGTTCCACTGGCCAGAGATATCAGGTTCAGTTCTTATTTAGTAGTACTAAATTATTGCTCCCCCCCCCATAGGACAATAGCCTAGTAGATTAAAGCGTTTTATTTTAATTTGGTGAAATAATCATACTAAATAAAAACTAGACTAGATTTTCTACTACCCATGTACCCTCCACCTAGATGGAAAGGCTCACTGACAAATGTTTCTAAATCAAGAAACTGCTTTGTGTAATGAGAATTAAGTTCATTTTATACATTTTTTTTTTTTTCAATTTTTTAGTAAGACTAGTAATGAATGAATTAATTCAAAACAGGCATTCTTTAATAAGTCCCCTTTTAAGGGACTGCATCATAATAGGAAAAAAGACAAACAACTTTTGAATAGAACAATTTTTTTTATTTTATTTTGCTGTTTTTGGCCCAATGTCCATATACCCTTCTTCAGCATTGTCCTACAATTCCCCCTTATTGACTAATGGAAGCAGTAAGTCCTGTGAGCCACACACGTACGACAAAAGGACTTGGTAGTGTTAAAGGCAGAGAAGATGGGCATATTGTCACCATGGCAATGATACTTGGAATCCTCCCCCTACCACACATGCATGCACAATGAAAACTTTGTGACTGATATTAACAGTCAACCAAAATTTGACAGTTTCAGTTCATATTTTATTTTATTTATATTTTCTTTTTTGCCTGCACAACACAAAGTGTGAGGAAAAAAAAAATGCATTTGAAGGCTAGGGGTAGTAATCACCCACATTTGTTTTTTTTTTGTTTTTTTTTTACATTTAAATTCATTCATATAGGAATGGGTGGGAAGAAAAAAACAAAAAACTGAAGTCGCATTTGGAAGAAAGGGGTTTTGTTTTTTTTAAAAAAAATAAAATCGCACACTTGCTCGTTCACAGAAAGAAAAAAAAAAACCCATCTTGTGTGTACAAAAACATCCATATGTAAACTGATGATTAATAATATTGGGGCAGACAATTCAGTTGTCATGCTGAATTAATTCAGTCTCACACTTACACACCACTTGTCTCTCAATGAAGATTTGTTCCTATTGGACAGACAAAGCGGAAACCCAAACCTCCTTTTGCAACAGATGTTAAAAATAATAACGCAACCTTTTATTGCTGAGAGACTAAAAGTACCTTCAGGGGAGATAACTTTGTTCATGACAGGAACGAACGCCGTTTTTTATATTACGAATATTCAGATTATAGATCATTTCTCAGAAAATAAAATAGAAATTAGAGCCAAGTCCTGATCACTTATATTCAACTGAAAAGGGGAGATAAATCTCACAGAAAAAAAAAAAAAAAGTTATGTCCAAATCAGACATTGGTAAATATGTCTTTCTTATTATTACCAATGCCTGGAATTGGACTATTTCAATGTAAAAATACTTCAAAGTAAATGGATTTTTTTTTTTTTTTTTTTTTTATTCATCACAAAGTTGAACTTTAATCCTGATTCACTTGCCAACTCTAGCTGCTGCTCTTTTATTCTCAATTTTTATTTTACCTCTTGATGGTCTTATCCAGGGTTATTGGAAAGTAACATCCTCTTATGTATGAGGGATTTTCCTGTCTAATTTTTTTTACAAGATGCAAGAGTCCATTATACTTTTTATCACCATGTATAAACTGTTAGACAACCATTTCATTATTACATCTAATAATTATTTCTATTATCCTAATTCTTATCTGATTCTCTTATTACAATTTGGCAAAAGAAAACGTCTAGAATTTAAAGAATAAAAAAAAAAACACACACACACACACACACTCTCTCAACAAATGCCTACCCTGTATGCATAAGAAAAGTAAAACTTCCATATGACAAAGCCATTTTTTTTTCTTCTCCAATCCACAATATTCTGATGATTTTATCTTCATTACAAGAAGGACTGAAGTTTACAACACACCATTTAATTGGTTTTGTAATAAAAATGGCATCTTATAAAGAGAAGAACAATTCTTTAAAGTGATTTTTTGTTTTTCAAAGATAACAGTAATGTTATTTTACATTGATTCATTTAAACCAATTTGCTTGACAAATGCATCTCCTATAAAACAACTGGACTTTTAGCAAATGCAAC
The DNA here is from genome assembly GCA_963932145.1 of Acanthosepion lycidas. NCBI lineage: Eukaryota > Metazoa > Mollusca > Cephalopoda > Sepiida > Sepiidae > Acanthosepion > Acanthosepion lycidas. The sequence continues at coordinate 49,645,931 of OZ010613.1, read as the reverse complement.
ATCCACCTAAAGACTTGAATGTGACAATCTATTGTAGAAATTGGTCTGAATGAATAAATATAAAACAGAATCCCCCCCCACTTCTTCCTGTTTTATTTTAATGAGACAGGAAGCACTTGGCTAAAATGTATACAATTCAGCTTTTCCTGCAAATAAATATGGTAGATTTATTTTAATTTCTAAAAACATGAATTTCATTGCTGATGAAGGCTTATTAAAAACTCGTTTGCCAAAGTTTTTTTGTTTTTTAATATCAGCTATTTTCATAATTGTGTTGAACATATAGTCCAACAAAGCTGTAAATTCCATAAGGCAAGGTCAGTTCAATATTGTAGACTTATTTGGTCAGATTAAAGACTATTTCATTTTTTTTTTTTTTTTTTTTTTTGAGGCTCTTCTCCATCCTCCAATTCAAATTTCAAGAAGAAATCATCTCAGATTATAAGCAATTTTCTTTAAATTCAACAGTTTAATTTAGGCTCTAAAGAAATTAATTTAACTGTTAACATTTAAAAGAAAACTCTTGGTCTACTGTGACTTCCCAAACTGGTTGTATGTGATGGTATCTTGTTTAAAGAAATAAGTCATAAGCTTAACATTATGAAACTCTACATACTGATAAGCCTTTCAAGAGAAACCCTGGAAATCTAATCAAAGATTTAGACTTCAACAACTCCATACATTAAAAAAAAAAAAAAACCTGACTGGGAAGAGGACAAAGACTTGCAGGATGATGCCTGTAATCCTATCAAGTTAATTTCTTAAAAGAACCAGCATGGGTCAAGTGAGCTATGTCACCAGCCCCAGTATAATTTTATTTCCCCCAACACACATGCACGCACACATACATCCTCCACCCTGACAAAATATAATGAAAAACACTGATATTTGAAGAGACACATACATACGCTCAAAGTTTAAGGAAGGAAAAAGAAAAAAAAAAAAAAAAATCTGTCTTTTCTTTTTCTTCTTCCTCTACTTAAATGTCATGATCTGATAAAAATGAATTTACGTTTACTACCACATACAACAAACAGGATTTCTTAAATAGAGGAAGAAAAAAAAGTGAGTGTGTGTGGGGGGGGCTTTTCCTACATAATTCATCTTCAAATCAAAATTCAGATTATTAGTCAGTTATAAACATAATGTGAGTCATATAAATTACTAGTATCACAAATAATATATACTAAATATTAAAAAAAAAAAATTCATTCAATGACAGTAATGCAGTAAATTGTAGTGGCATAGGAAAAAAAAAAAAAATCATAACGGTTAGATTTTAGCACCGACTGAAATTGATCCTGGCATAAACGTTTTCGGCTTTTATCACTGCTCACTGAATTTACTTCTACTCTTATCACTTCCCAGTTTTATTTTATACAATTTCTGCACTAATTTATATTATTTTTCTGAAGTTAGCAGTAAAGGCTGATAAATGTAAACATTACATTTTTGACTTAAAAATTCATTTTAACAATCAGACTTTAGAGACACACAAAATTATATTATTCATTTTTATGACTACAAATGTTCTTTTAAATGAATACCCATGTTTTAAATTGAAACAGTGTGTATTAGGTATATTGGTCACTTGGGAAACCTTAATAAAGTAAAATGTGCTCTCCAGTAGGGTATGAATCTGCGCACACCTTTTGTAGGAGAAGCCACTGTTTTATCACAGTGCACCATGATTCCATTTTCATCACTAAAATTTCTCAAGTGCTTAGGAGTAATAATGAAAACCCAGTATCTATTCCAAACATACATATCCACTAAACAAACAAAAAAGTTTGAAGTAATAAAACGTTTTCAGATATATATAATCTCAGAATCTGACAGGATAAGATAAAGAACAAATAGAAAACTTATATCAATCTAACATGTTTCACCTTTATTAAAGCTTTGTCAGATTCAGAGTTAATGGACAGAACTTTGGTATTTTCAATTTTGTTTATTCAGTCACATATTACATGAATTAAACTGTAGATTAAAGTGGAATGTCACCCCACTGTGCCGGCTGACCGGACATAGGTGAAGACATTAGAACTCCTCTTACTAGAGAGACACACATACACAATTACGAATACACATTACCATCCAATGCCCACTTAAACATATTAGAATTTTTACAAACTTTTATATACATAGAATAATCTAGTTTTGATACATGACTGACCAATAAGAATTGACCCAAACAAAATTGAAAATAAAGTTCAATCTGCTTCCTCCCAATCTCTCAGGTAGCTTTGATGATGGGGGATATATTTAGAAATTAAACTAATCATTACTATAGTAGTTATAATTTTAAATGAATATACTTTCTATGTTGGCTCATTTAAAAAAGAAAATGAACAGTAACAAGTATTTAAATCTATTATTAAAAATTTTTCAATTTTTTTTTTTATTTAAGCATTGAAACTGTCAGTTTAAATATTGATTTGTGAGAAAACTTTATATTCCTTCATAACAACATCAAAAATACTTAGAAATGTCATTTCTAAAAAACACCTGATTAGCGTGATGTTACACCCTGGGGCAACAAACCAAGACATGAACTCAAAACAAAAATTCAAATAGGGAAGAGAATTATCCCAGGAAGTTATTGAAAGTCACATGGCACTAAACAAATTTAGTTTTGCTGGTTAATACTTAGAATATACAATATTGATAAAATTCAAATTAGCATGAAACAATTTAAAACAAAATATTAGCAATTAATACTGTTATTAAAAAGTAAATCATTTTATTTGTAAGATATTTTCAAACCAGCATTCACCGATCTTTGACATTAATCATATGGTTTAACTAGTAGATAAGACTAGGTAACCATGTGACATTTTTAAATTTTTCTATTTTTAATGAAGAACGTTTGATTGAATATTTTCTTTTTCTTAAAAAAAAAAACACACAAACACAAACTCTCATTTTGATAAAGATATAGTCCCTCCCCCTAAAATGGTGAAATCCAAGTACTGACCTTTTATCTTTTCTCCAGCTCTTGTTTGGGAGTGAGGGACAGAGAAGTATTGGGTGAAGAGGTGTTAAGTGGCAGCAGGACAGGGAGGAAGTGTTGTTGCTTTTTTTTTTTTTTTTTTTATTACAAAAAAAAGAATTTCACAAATCACCTTTCAGATGAATATTCACATGCATAGACATACATACTGTTGGGGGTGGGTAGAAAAGATTTTTTTTTTTCTTCTTTCCTTAAAAAAAAAAAAATATGAAAGTGCAATATCTGGTCAAAAGGATGAGGGAAGGAAGAGAGTCAAGAAGATTGTAGTGCCACATTCACTTCTTCCTCCTCCTTCCCCTTGTCCTCAACTTTCTTCCCTCTCTGCACCGAAAAAAAAAAAAAAAAGGTGGAGCCATTTAAAGGATTATGCACTTCTTCTTGCGTCTTTCTCGGTTGTGCTTCTTGCCATTATTCTGTCGACTTGCTTCCATCTTACGAGAACTGATTTCCCGCATTAAGTCATAAAACACCTGGAAAATAAAAAATATGGAAACAAAACTTTAAAAAAAAAAAGTCATTTATTGGAAAAGAGAGGAAAAAAAAAAAAAAAAAAAATTCTTAAAAATTCTGCTTGCCTTGAAATCATTAAATTCTCATAATTCTACATATTTTGATAGGCGTTTGTTTATTTTATTAGGTTGGTGCAAAAATAATATCTGTTTTTGACGTATTTTTTAACGTCAAAAAACGACATTATTTTTGCACCAACCTTATATATATATATATATATATATATATATATATATATATATATATATATAAATAAAATCCAACAATTATGTTAATATATTTATTGTTTATATTTTTATAGATACAAATATTTAAGTAAATGCTCAGTTTATAATAAAAAGTATTAAGACTTACCAGCCTGAATGTCATAGAAATCTCATTATCATATTGCCTGATATGCTATACCAGTAATTTGACTTTGCTAACCAGATGCTTCCTCTGTAGCTAAATGGTATAGCACGTCAGGCTACATGTCCTATTCCTGTCGGAGGACACATTTTTTATGAGATTTCTGACATTGAAGCAAGTAAGTGTTGTTAATACCGTTTATTAAATAAACTGTGTGTGTGTGTGGGCCAGCTACTCATTTCTGAAGAAATCTATATGATAGGGCAGCTAGCTAATCCCTGTTACAGATGCCTGTTCACACAACACCCACAGAGCTTTGCTTATGGTTTATACTGCAAAGTGGTGTATTTGGGCAGCAGTCTTTAAAATATGTACCATTGAATGAGACTGACAATGTACTCTCATTTAGTGGTGTTTTTTTTTAATGTTTTTCTTGTATACATAGCACATACTAGCTTGATATTTTTTTTATTTTTTTTTTTTAAATTGAGTATTAACAGTTAGGTACCTCCATTGGTTCACTAAAAAATACAATGAAAAAGTCTTTGTTAATTTTAAGAGGAAAGACGAAAGAAATTTTTTGAATATTAGAATGTTGGAAATTTTGGTTAAAAATCGTGTTTTTACATCAGCTTGCAAAGATTAGTATAGAAAATTTTAACATCTTTTTTGCAGTAAAAAAAAAAAAAAAAAAAAAAAAAAAGACGAATTGGAAATACTTGCAAAAATCAAATAAATGTCAGATTTTAATTAAACTTTCAGGACTAATACACAAATGAATAAAATTTAGAATTTTTTTTTATCTGTTACCTCCCACTTATTTAATTTCATAAAATTTTGAGAAATTAAATTTTGTCCCACTTAATGTTTATATTAGTTAAAAGCACACATGCTTAAAGAATTTGAATCCTCAATTTATTTTTGCAAAATGGGACACCAAATTACTAAAAATTTGTTCTGAATCAAACTAAAAATACAATAAAACTATACATTATTTAATTAGAAAAGCTATTAATTGCTTTTATATGGAGACTCTTGTGTTAAAACAAAAAAATGAAAACAATTCTTGTCAAAATTCATTCATCATAAAAAATTCTTAAAATTTTGATTTAAATAATTTAAAAAGTTTTTTTTTTTGTCTTGGTTAGGTGATATAGTTATTAAGTAAAAACTGTATTTACTAATCATAAATAGAAAAGTTTAGTAGAATTCATCAACTACCAACATTTGTAAATAAAGATGTCCATACACTACATTATCAGAAAATAAGGGCGATAACTATAGTAAATATAAAGCCAAATTACAGAAAATTCAATAAAACATTATCAAGAAGATTTTACTAAATTATTAAAATTACTGGGTAGTTAAAAAAAATTATATAAAAAAGATGCTCACATTTCTCAAGTAAATTTTACAGATATATCCACCACAGAAAAAAAAAAATTAGATAAACTTCTGTCAGTCAAGAGATCAATACCTTAAATAAACAGCTACCACTGTGTTGAAAAATGCATTTCTGCTATATTTTAATACTTGTATCAAATCAGATTAATTCAACTCTAAATCAGCTAATATTCCTTAAATAAGTTTCATAAAAGTAAATTTTATTTTTGAAAGATTTTTTGATTAAAGATGGCTAAAAGTGGTACTAAAATCAGCAATTTCAAAACAAAAACTCCTTCCAGTCAATTTAAATTAATTTTGATATAGAACAAAGTATTTTGCTTATTGAAAATATTAAAACTAAAATAAAAGCCTCAAGAAAGATTTTTCATTTTTAACTTTAGGTACCTTCACAAATTTGTGGAGGGACCTAATTAACAGTGTCTAGATAAATAAGATTTCAAACAATTTATCTTTCAATAAAGTTTTACAGATTCACTTATCAGGGTAAGATAAATTTATTGAATTGATTAACTGATATTACATTTCATACATCTCATATATTAAATAAATTTGATTAATGAATTTACCAAATTTATCTTGCACTGACAAACATCTTTTCACTTAGTTTTGCAGATCTAAGTCATCTAAACTTTTTATTCATTCAATTTACTAAATATGCTTAATCAAGAAATTACTTCATTACTAAGACAAGTCTCAACATGTTTTTTCTCATTTGATTATGGAACTTTCCCCAGCAGGTATTTATACAATCAGAAGAATTTTAGATTAAGCTTATAAAGATTATCAAAAATTCCATGCTTTATCTGTAAAGGATGTACCAACAAGGTGAGATTATTTTTGTGCGCATAGCTAAAAGTTGCAGAAAAGCTACAACTGTTACAACCTTTTGAGCTCACCACCTTTCCAAATTAATGCAACTCCTCATATAACAGATAAGATTTATTAAACTAATAAATCAAAATTTTTCAGTCACCATAATAATTATATATAGTTGTCTAGTCATTTGAACCTTTTGTAGGCAAAGTTTCACTTTTTTTTTTCTTTTCTTTTTACTGTTATCTTTAGTCATTTTCAGGATTAACTAAATGTTTCTGGTGGTAGGGAAAATAAAAGATCATGATTGTTACACACCAAGTTTGGCAAATTTTAACCTAAATTTGAAGCAAGTCATGGCACTAAACATTTGTATTGAAAATCAAAAAAGTAGGGAGTGTAAAAAGCTCCTAACAAGGAATTAAGTAACTTGAGATAAAAAAATGTTTAATAATTGAATCATTAATTATACTTTCAAATTACCATTTATAACAGAAGAGATCAATTGGCATTTATTGTAAAGCATTATATACATATAAATATGTTAAACAACATACTTGTTTTTATATTATCTTATGTAGGACAAGAGTATAATAATATCGTTGATAACTAAGGGGGCATTCCAAAAACAGAAAAAAAAAAAAAAAAAAAAAATGGTTTTCCTCAACTTATTTAAATTGTATTAAAATTGCGCGCCTATTTTTTTTTTTAATACAAAGTTGCACAGCATTTGGGTAATAATCAGTTATGAATACAGAATTATCTCCCTTGAGACATAGCTATCAAAACAATAACATTTAACAAGCTAAAATTTATCTAAAAAAAAATAAAAACATGAAACACGACATTATACAACAATCACTTTCAAAATTATCAGAAAAATTCTCACATTAAAAAAAAAAAAAAAATCAATAAATATTAGGTTGGTGCAAAAATAATATCGGTTTTTGACGTATTTTTAAAGTCAAAAACCGATATTATTTTTGCACCAACCTAATAATATGAAGTGGCTTTCCTAAAAAGACATGATTTTAAAATTTAAATATTCAGATCATACATATATAATAGTCTTTCTCTAATTGGTTAAACTACAATTGCTACATGAAATATGTCTTTTTCAAAATGAGATTATAAAAATAACCAGAGATATCTAGAAAAGAAAAAAAAATTGGAGTTAGAATTAATTTAATGTGACCACAAAGAAGATACGGGTGTAGATATCAGATATGACATATGATATCCACAAATTTAATGAAAACTAGCAGTTTTAATTAAGTTTAATTTGTATCTTTCAATTAAATTTATTAAGAGCTTTAAAAATTCACTTCATTGATTTTCGAAGACAACTGAGCTGAAAAAGTTTCAAGGAAAAAAAAAAAAAAAAAAATTACCTTTCAATGACAGGCCTTAGTAACAAGGACTGTTGTTGATATAAAAAAAAAAAAAAAATAAATTTGCAGGGAAGTGTTGGGTGGGGGTCTGCTCAAATACTGGAGAAGAGGGAGTGGAAAACTACATTTTCAATAGTGGACAAAATATTTGAAAACAGAAGAATAGGATTGATTAAAATAGGAAGAAAGAAAGAAGGGGTAAATAAACTGCCTCATTTGGCAGAAAGAAAACAGAACAGGGGAGAAAAATTGCTGATATTCACATCAACAAGGATGTTATAGCTCTGTAAGTATTAGGTTGGTGCAAAAATAATGACTGTTTTTGACGTTAAAAAATACGTCAAAAACAGTCATTATTTTTGCACCAACCTAATAATTGGGTTGTTTTGTAATTTTTTTTTTTATTTTCAGAATTAAATGGAATATTATTCCTGATATCTTTCCTAAATCATTGGGAGGGGGGGGGGTTATATAGCTGCTTTCAAATTATATACCAATGTTTCTAACAGTTTTACATAATAGAAAATGTCAGACAACAGATGTAGAAGACAAAACTATAATATACCTGTTGTATATTCACTACTATTTCTCTAGTAGTTTCATCTACAAGGTCAGGGTTTGTTTAACCTCCAGCTGTATCAACTGCTATTTATAAAGTGGAGATTCACATATGAATACACACTGCATAATTCCAGATTAATTATAAAATTTAAAATAAAAATCCAGTATTAATTATAGCTTTCTACAAATGTTCAGTATCCCTGAAATGAAATGATGGATTTAAATTCATTTAAAAAAAAAAAAAAAAAGTTAAATCCATTATTTTATTTTTTTTCATATACTTGTAGAAATTCTTTGATAACCATTCCAGTAATTATTCAGACTGCATTTTGCTAAAATAGCTTAACTGATCCATTCTTTGATGCACAAGTCCACATGGAAAAGGAATTATAAAAATGGAAGGAAAATGATAACAAATTAATCCAACCAACTGGTTTTGCAAAACATTTAATAAAATGATTTCATATTTTGAATACAAAACATGGTCTTCAAAATATTTTCTTGAATCTGGATGTATGTCTATTTATTTTTATTTTATTCCTCTCAAATTCTCTGATCAACTTCTTAATATTCATTAAGGAAGGTGCTGTAGTTTTTTCTTTTCATTTCTCCCCACCCCAAGTACTTTCAATCTCATCCAAGATCATTTTCAAGGGTAAATTGTTGAGACAAAAAAAAAAAAAAATTTGTGTAACCGATACTTGTGATGTTTTTGTAAATACACATGAATTGCACACTATTATAATTAATTTAAATTAACTGTTAAAGTTATGACGCTTTTTTTATATTTTGATCTAAGGGAGGTAATTTTAATTTGTATAATAAACCGTGCAAAAAAAAATATTGCATCATAAACATTTTAAAACATTATTGCTATACTCATAACCTTATTTAGTTTGGTGGTTTACTCCTTATATAGAGGGCTTCAGGAATTTACAAAACATGACAACTATCATAACTTACATAATTTTTTTTTTTTTTTTTAGCAATTCACCATCTAAATATGATCTTGAATGAGATTGAAAGTACTTATGAAAATGAAAAAAGAAAACTACAGTGCCTTCCTTAATGAATTTAATGTCAATAGTAAGAAGTCAGTGAATTTGAGAGGATTAAAATAAAAAGACATATGTCCAGCTTATTCAACCAAATATGCTTGAATATATATATATATATATATATATATATATATATATATATGCTTGAATATATATATATAGATATATATATATATAGATAGATATTATATACACACACACACTGGACTCTGCCATTGTTTTCAATGTATGAGGGTTGAGCAGCACAGTTCTTGGAATCAACAGCCAGACATATCATCATCACATATCATTTTGATTATAGTGGTGAAGTTTTGTGCAGAATCAAACACACTTTTTAGATGAGCTGGATACAGAAAAGTGATGCACAGTATGTCACAAGGTCCCCAAATGACCCTCTGCAGGTTTTGAATTCAGAGTTGTCCTCCTCCTAGACTGGTTGCTACCCAAAGCTATAGAATCCAGTCTGTCCTGCTATTTACCGATACTTGGATGGAGATATAGATACTAAAATTGCTCAAAACTGTTTCCTACAATCACATTAGTTCTTTTTTGGGGGGGGGCATCTTTAAATATGGCTATTTTCTAAAAACCTGACTGAGTGGTCCAGCGATTCTTCCCTTATTTTCTTTTCCACATTTGGATAGGATTTTACAGATGTAAGCTTGCCATTCTTTTCTCTTATAAGGTGCCAGCCTCAAGTAAGGAGGTTACAAAGTAAGTGAAAAACCTGTCTGATGTTACATTTCCATTTTTTTTGTATGTCTCCAATCCCCTGCTCAGTATGTTACTTTTTTTTATCAGTAATGATAGTTTAATATTGAAGACAAATATTGGTTATTGCTGCTATACATCTATTTTTCATTCATATGTTTGTTGATCAGCAATGGTGGCCTAATATTGAAGACAACTATCACTTCCTTAACCTAAACAGGATAGCTTCAGCTAAAATCCAAGCAAAACTCTTACAGCTATATATATATATATATATATATATATATAGAGAGAGAGAGAGAGAGAGAGAGCTTAATTCTCACTGTGTGCAGATTACAAGGTAAAAATATCAGTTGTCTGAACAAATTTTGGAATTTTTGCGTTTAATGAATACACCATTATAAACTTTTATATCCAAATAAATTTAGTTTTATGCATCACATCTGGAAAGATTTTGGCTAAAATGTGGGTGGGATCAAATTTTGAATAATCCAATTGTTTCTTAAAATTCAAGTGGAAGCAATAAGTGAAAAATTTGAAAAAGAAAGGCAACAAAAAACATGGGGGGGAGAATGGTCAGAAGAAAGATGTTACAAAAAATAATTTAAAATAAAAACTAAAAAAAATTTAAATAAAAAAAATTCAAAAAATATTAAAAAAACAAAAAACAAACCCCAAATAATAATAATAATCAGCTCCACCTGTCATTTGGAGGTGAGATCAACAGTAAATGTGTAGAAAAAATTGAAAGGAAAGTGATAAAGAGGAAGAGGGTGGTAGAAAGCAGTAAGGAGAGTGAAAAAATTACAAAATGGTGCATTTTTTTTTCTTTTTGCGTGCCGAAGAGGAAGCACGCGTTGGGTGCGACAACGTGACCAGCTTAAGCCGGTTACACAGACGCAACAAATCATAAAACATCTGAAAACAAGAAAAGAAGACTTTAGTAGGACAAGTAGGATATTGAGTTTATTCATCATGTTTAGCCTATCTCTAGTGATATAAGCAGAGGAGAATTAGCATTTAGATGGATTTGGGTATAGCAATAGACAGAGAAAGCAACCACATCAGCACTACAGATTTTATCCACTACTCCAAGACAAGGAATTTGACACAACTAACACTTTGATAATGGATAATTGGATGCATTTGTAAGTACAAGCTTTGCATTCTAAAACTAAATTCACTCCCAAAAGCTTATGCATGTGATTTATGACTGATGTTTGATGTTGCCACAATGAATAAATTGTTCTGACAGAGTCATCTATTTTCTGTAGTTAGAGAAGTTGCTACCTTAGGGCCGATGAAACAAATTGTAACTATCGCATGTTCTACAGTTTCATCTTTCACACATCATATTAAAGTATTACACCTTCATGCATCAGTGTTGCCATGTGTGTTCTTTTGGTTGGAAATTGATAATGTCATATTTCTTTTAGTGTTTGTAAAAATGTCTGTTAAACAATAAAGATATTTTAGAGTACAGAACCATTTTACTTACAAAAGATAGGTCATCTACATCGACATTTTCCACTAGGTTCCTGTCACACTTTGAAATCATTTCAAGTGAGATTACCACACACAATCAGGACAGGTTTCACCAAATATAGTGCCTTTTGATACTACATCTATGTAGTAGGCACCTGTCAGAGATTTAAAGGCAAGCAAATGATTTTAAAAAGTCATTGCTATACTAAATCAGGACTAAGGTTGCTAGATTGGTCTACAAGAAGTGAAATGGTGTAAATATAAAGCCCAAAATTGGATTAACTTTCACCTGACAAACTTGACAACTGGACCATATGAAATGTCTGAAAACAAAAACTTTAGGCAGTTTATTGATTTTTAACAATTTCTTTGTAAACACATAATATGGATTCATGCCTTTTCCAAGAGCATTAACAAAACAGAATTGACAGGAATTTGAAATTTAGCTTGACAACTGTACCAATTACAATTATGCTATCTGGACATCTATAGAAATTACAAGAAATGCAAATGATTTCAATTTGCTTCTGCCTTTTAATTGTATTTAGAATCATTTATGAAATTCAGAAAACATAAAATTCTATGCTAAAATAAACATCAAAATTTGTTGAATTATTTCAAAAAAGTTAACAAGTCAGTTTGGTTTGGTTTGTTTTACTGCATATCAACCTCAATGGGTTATTTAATGCCAACAAAATTTTTATTGCTGGTAATATTTTTTTTTCCAAAAACATTACTAATAATATTTGTTCCTTCAAAAAGTCTTGCTGGTAATATTTTTTTCTTTTTACAGTATTGCTGGTAATAATTTTTTTTGTTTTTACAAAGTATTTCTGGTATTAAAACCTATTTTTACACTTTCATAGTGTTTGACTCCAGTTTGTGGGTTAACTATTTGCCTATAGCTGGGACCCTAACAGGTGCTACCACCCTGGGTCAGAGTGAATCTAGAAATACCAGCAATTAAGTGCTTCCACACTCTTCAAAACCTCCTGATCACAGGCCTTGCTATTGGATATAGTTTATTGTCTTACCCAGGATGCTTAGCAAAACAGTTTAGAAATTATAAGTCAAACTTTTGTAGCAGATCTGCAAATAGCAACAGATTCTAAACTAGGAGAGTTTCCAAATCATAGAGGAGCCGGATTAAATATGTTCAATCTTGTTATAATTCCAAGTTACTATATTTTTGCTATTTACGTAAAATGAAACCATTCAGATATTAGATGTTGCCTTGAAGTGGACATAGACACTCGCTTTCTGAATTCTTTTCAGACAAAGTTTGGACATCTTCAAGGAAGAATTAACCCTCTGTCAGTATTGCAGGTTGTCTGAACTACTGAAAATAATGATTTCTCTTAATATAATAGTGACAAGTCGAATGTTTAGTAGTCTTGTAGCTTTCTGAATATCTGTTACGTAATTACAGCGAGTTTCTGGTTTTAGTCGAACTATTGATGTGAAATACAAGAATATGACCATAAATTTGTATTAACATTGTATTTGTTTCTGATGAACATAAAATAGGGGATCAATTTTCTATTGTTATTAAGTAATAAAGTGATCCCCAGTGTAATATATTAATGGCAAATATATATATATATATATATATATATATATAAAAAATATATTTTTAACTCCAGCCTCCAACCTTCCCCCCGTCACTGGAAGTTAACATTGCAGGTTGTTTGTTCATAACTGTTCAGTTTTGTATCAGAAATGTAAACTTTCGGGAATCTAAACAAGGATGTACTTAAGGGCAGTATACAATGTTGCTTAATTACGATGCTCTCTGTAGCCAAGTCAGTTATGCACATTTCTAATGACGGTTTCTCCTGCAAAGGGAAACACATATTTGAATACTGCAAGAGAGCACATTTTTCTTTAATAAGATTTCTCAAATATTCAAACCGGTAACTAAAATAAAATACTTCAATTAATGTTAAAGTGTGCATTAAAAAAAAATATGCACTAACAAAAATCATGTTAATTGAATATAAACAAATTGACAAAATAGTTACCCATTTTTAAATTTTAGAAAAAAAAAAAAAAAAAAACAATTTTCAATCATTATGTATAAACTGAATTTTTCACAAGACTGATCAAGTATTATGCATGTACTAATCGAATTTTGGTATGAAAAAATTCAGCACATTAATCAAAAACACATTAATTGAGGGATTCCTGTATTGCTTACAATAAACAGAGCATCTACTCAAATATGGGTATCCACTAAAAGTAATGTTTAAAGTGATAAAAAATATGTTGGATGAATAAACAAAAATCCATTATTCCTTTAGATAAAACAATAAATCAAACTTATGTCAGCTATTGATATTTAGTTTAGCAGCATATCAACTACTTATGGATAATTTAATGCCAAAATTTAATTTTCTTGGAGCATTAGTAATTTCTTTTACAAATATGTATTGGCTTTTTTATCTTTTTTTACACACATACAACTGGAGTGCTGGTAGTTTCTTTTACTATGAAAATGTGCGGCTGGTATTATTACTATAAAAATGTATTTTTATACTTTCATAATGCTTTAGCCACGGTCATTTTTTGGGGGAGGGGGGGATAACTATTTGCCAATAATTGGGATCCTAACAGGTGTTACTGCCCAGAGTCAAGGTAGACCTGGGAACAAGAGCAATTAAGAAGTGGCTCCTCACTCCTCAAAACCTTCAGAGGCCTCGATGCCAGATGTAGATTATTGTCATACACAGGATGGTCAGTCATTGAAGTGCAAATGGAAAAGATATACAAGTTTATTACATCATGCTTCCCAGCTCAGTGAAAATGACTTATTTCCAGATGAACTCAAATGTAAAAAGATAATAGCTATGGGTCACTCACCTTATCTACATTAGCCCTAGTTTTTGCTGAGGTTTCCACATAAGAAACATTCCATTGCCGTGCACGCTGACTTGCCTCCTCTGCATTTACATGTCGCTTGTCCTCTAAATCAGCCTTGTTCCCCACCAACAGGAACGGAATGTTGTCATCATTCTTTACACGAAGAATTTGTTCTCTAAACACAAAAACCAAAACCAATATATGAAAGGCAAAAACACAAGAAGAGAGTATGTGAAGGTTACTTACTTGCAATAGAAACACATACACAAATATATATATATATATATATATAGGAAAAAACACATCATTGAAGAATTCAGTAATAAATTTAGTTTTTAATGTCTGCCTCATCAGACAGAAATTACAAAATGTTTTAAATTTATCCCAATAATTTCTTAAAAGTTATTTTAAAATTAAATAAGAGAAAAGAAAGTAAATGTATAAATTACTTGACCCAGAAAGATTTTTCTGGGGATTTACATTATTGGTGAGGAGTGGAGGAAAGAAAAAGGAGAAGCAAAGTGTCAACACAATCAGCAGGCATAGGAGGAGGAAGTACAAGTGACAGCTAGTGAAATACATTGAAATTAAAATTTATATCCTCATCATCTAATCTATATCAATATAATAACAATCATCATTATATATATATATATATATATATATATATATATATATAAAAGAGTGAAAAAATAAATATATAAAAAAAAGAGTGAAAAAATAAATATATAAAAAAAAGTGAAAAAATAAATATATAAAAAAAAGAGTGAAAAAAATAAATATATAAAAAAAAGAGTGAAAAAAATAAATATATAAAAAAAAGTGAAAAAATAAATATATAAAAAAAAGAGTGAAAAAAATAAATATATAAAAAAAAGAGTGAAAAAAATAAATATATAAAAAAAAGAGTGAAAAAATAAATATATAAAAAAAAGAGTGAAAAAATAAATATATAAAAAAAAGAGTGAAAAAATAAATATATATATATATATATATAAAAAAAAAGAGTGAAAAAATAAATATATATATATATATATATAAAAAAAAAGAGTGAAAAAATAAATATATATATATAAAAAAAAGAGTGAAAAAATAAATATATATATATATAAAAAAAGAGTGAAAAAATAAATATATATATATATATATAAAAAAAAGAGTGAAAAAATAAATATATATATATATATAAAAAAAAGAGTGAAAAAATAAATATATATATATAAAAAAAAAAGAGTGAAAAAATAAATATATATATATATAAAAAAAAAAGAGTGAAAAAATAAATATATATATATATATAAAAACCTTAAATTCATTATCTCTAATTCATCTTCATAATTATGAAATACATCATTCATATTATATATATATATATATATATATATATGTGTGTGTGTGTGTGTGAAAAGTGTGTGTATATAAATATAAATAAATATATATGTGTATAATTATTTATATATTATATGCGCGGTACTTATTAGAAAGCGCTCAATATCAGTGATAGAGCTAACATATATGGTTGGATAGATGTGAGCTTGTGACCCTGGGTTTCACGCTTTGTCTGACGATCACTAAAGCGTGAAACCCAGGGTCACAAGCTCACATCTATCCAACCATATATATATATCTCAAAGCCTATAATTTTCAATAAATAATGCAAAATAATTGTATGATTGCAAAATAAATACATAATAAAATTCTATTTATAAGATAACATAAATATATTTTTATGTTGACATTTAAATATGATCTCAATTCTTTGGTTCAATACCTGGCTAGTATTTTTAATTTATTTTATTTTTTTTCTTCCAAGCACAAATTCCATTTTTTTCTGAAGCTGTTTGGGATTTACCTATAATCTTCCATTTATCTGTGGGGTGAATTTTCTATCCTTTAATTCTCAGAAATATTTAGAAAGAGCCGTTTGGTGTTTTAGATAAGTGTCAGAGAAAGAATGCTAAGAAAAACTGCTGCAGTGCCCTCATTTTTAAGGGGTACACCAAGGCAATTTTTGCCTGCCCCTAACTTGGGCAAAATTCATCCCTGTAAAAGTAATAAAACCATTTCTACCTTATATATTACAGGCATAACTTCATAACAAATTGCCTATTCAAAGAATAATTCCATATTAATGAAATCAACTTGTATTCATGCAAGCTCAGCTGAGAAAATGTAAACAGAGTTATGATTTCATTCACAGCAATAGAACGTGGTGTTATTAGCAGCATTTTGTGATTGTCGAAGTATAAGTAAATGGCCATTAGTACACCAGGCTGCTTGTAACTGTTTAGATATAGGAAAAGAAGAGGAAGAAATAGAATCAGTATTCACAATAGATCATGTGAAAATATAAACAAAACAATGGTTTTCCTTTTAGGGCTTATATATATATATATATATATATGAAAAACATGATTATAGAATTGGTTTTGTAATTTCATTTATTTTGAATTTCTAAGGATACAGTAAGTAACATTTCCAATAAAGTCATCTTTACATAATTATTCAGCAGTTATCTTCTACTATATTATAGGATAAATTTTTGAAAATTTGCTATATTTTTTGACCTTATCTAAAGATAGCCTTATACACATATATGGTATATGAATTTTTATATATCAAGAATAATTTTAGGGGAAAATTGTGACAAAGTGAGAAAAAAAGTTTTCATGTGACACATTTTGTCCATTAAGACTCCATCAAACTAAAGTGAGGTTTATGCTGATATGTCTGCGCATGCACACAAAGGAGAGGGGAAGCCAAGAATTATAAAGTTAGACCTTAAATTTTGTTTCCTTATAAATATGTTTTGAGTATATACTCTAGCCAATTTCATTTAGTTCCATTTTGTTCATGCTTCCTTCACTTTTGTTATTAAATATACTGCATTGTGATAATAGAATATCTGCCATTTACTGTGGATGATCTCACAATTAAAGCACTTTCTATACACTTTTATCTTAAGTTGCTTTCTCTTTTAATTAAAGTAAAATTTAAAAAAAATCAAAACTATGGTCAGAATCATTATGGTGAGCAACTAAGGTACTGAGCGTCTTGTTTTATAAACGATCCCCTGTGAGGCTGACCAACATTTGTGGGATATTCGCCCTATTTAAGGAAAGCACATCCCCTTCACTCAGATCATTTTTTTTCTCACTAACCCATACCTTCTCAGTTTAATATCCAAAGTGTAAACAAAGCAATTGATTCATTTTCTATGGCTTATGAACCCTTTGCAGATTATTTAAAACCAGAAAGTATTTTTAGATTTAAAAAAAAAAAAAAAAAATTTTTTTTTTTTTCCAAAGATAATTATATAGTGATACAAGTCTTATTAATTAAACCACAGGGTATTTGCATGTAAGTAAATATAACTAACAAACCCAACTGGAATTGAAACTAAAGTTCCCATACAATTACCAACATTAAACCTGGTCAGTACTTAGATGGGTGACCACTTGGGAATACCAGGTACTGTAAAGCATGGATATATGGGTGGTGTAATGCCTCAGAATTGTTAATTGGAGAGCTGAGTTTCAATTCCCATTGAGTTCGTTACATTCACTTATGTGCAAATACCTTGAATCCACCTCTTCTGTCCCCATCTATGGGTTAATTAGTAAGACTCAGTGTATGAGTTTAACAAATTGCTTTTCATTTCAAGGATTGATAGTTGCCCAGAGTCGCACAGAATGTGGCTTGTCATACACATTACTGTCACTAGCGCTGAAATTAACCACTGCCTAACTATCCTCATATCCCTTTTTAGGGATCGGAAAACATTCAGCATTCATCAGTTAATGGCAATGGGAGCAATCAATTTTTCTACATGGAAGAATTTAAAAAAATACACCCATTTTGTATGCACTTTCATATCAGTTGCCATTCTGTAATAAAGAAAAAGAAAAAATTGGGTTCTTGGAAGAAGGATTCAACCTCTATTGTCATACCACCATAACAGGCTTATGGCCATATCACATTGAAACACAGATTCTTGTATGATCACCAAAGTTAAGCAACATTGAGCCTGGTCAGTACCTAGATAGGTGATTTCTTAGGAATACCAGATGCTGTAAGCTTGGACATGTAGGTGGAGTAATGGATAACAACTCGGAAATATTAATCAGTGACCCAATTTCCAATTAGGTTCATTATATCCACTTATATGCAAATACTCTTGGAAAAGGCATGAATCTAACTCTTCTCCGCCACATATGGATTAATTGGTAGGACTTGTAACAATAAATCATTATTATATCCAAAAAATTCTTACAAGCTAAAAATATTTACTTGCACTAAATAACCTGCAAAGCCTTACTTTCAGAACAACCCGCTTATTTTACAATCTAAAGGAATTATTTTAGAATCAGTAATATCAATAAATACACAAAGAAAACTAACACCTTTTAAAAGTTTGTATGAACTGCTGTAATCAGGAGTCTCAAATCGTCACAACTGAACCTTCCACTACAACAAAACACCCAAATGTGAACTCAGGACACACTCTTCATCCAAGCTAACGTGAATTGTACAGTGAACATGCTAACCACCCAAGCAAATTGATGAACTCAATCTTGTGGTGTTTGGCTTAAGTATAGCAAAATCATTCGTATGGGCAGCAGATGGACACCAACAAATACTTGTCAGCTATTTCTGCCACCTACCGCAATAAATGACTTTTTTTTTCTGAACACTCCTTTTCAAGTTCTGACACTCAGTCTGGACAATTTATATTGCTACTGCTTACCAAATTATATAAATTACAGTATATTATCTTTACAGTAGCAAAAACTTAGGCATTAAAAAATTTAACAGGTATATAAAACAATTTTTTTTTTACCTAACAATAGCAACACTATTTAAAAATCAACTCCAGGCTTAGATGTCCATAATATTTGTATTTAAGTAAACCACAGAACCACCATGATGCCAGAAAGACAACAACATCAGTGTTTTGAGAACAACACTGAGCAATTACAGTAAAGTCATTCATTGACTAACATTTCCAAAGAAGCCAGATGTTCAGAATTTGAATTTATAGAAAGGTTTGTTTGTATTTTTATAAACTTTCTCAATGGACGATAGTAACCCCCACCCATTGTAAATCTGCTCCAAGAAAAAATAGTGATTGACCAAATTGAATTATATTAAAATATTGGTTTGTAGGGATTTATTATATTGATCAAACTGGACAAGAGTGTTTTTGTACTTAGGTAATAAAAAAAAATGAAACCAACCAAAAAAAAAAACCTAGAGAAGTCATCAGAAATTGCACTTCACGCCATCAAATGTGGTCACAAAATAGACTGTGACCAACCTGAAATAAAATTAACCAACCAACACATATTCAACCAAAGATGTGTAGCTAAACAAATCATAATAGCAAGTACCAAAAATGTCTGTAATAGAATTGATGCAGCACAGCTTCACCCAGCATGGACTTCTTTACTTCAACAGAAAATATGAAAAAACTAGGAGTATTTTTATTTTTTTTTTTTCTTCTACTTGGTTTAGAAATTACATTTCTTTCTTTCTTTCTTTCTTTAAGCAATTCTCACGCTTTCAGCAGCTTACGCATATCTCGTGAACTCAATTCAATCAATTTTTTTTTTTTTTTTTTTTGTTAATTTGAATTTATAACGTATACAATGTAAATTAGTCACTGTTTCATTTATTCCTCAATTTTGATCAAGGATTACAAAAGCTTTCCAAAATATATCTGTTTTAACAATAAATTATCCATTTGAGTTACAAGTTTTTGTTCTTTTAAATTCATCTTCAGCAATGGAATCCAGCATTTTTACAAGAGTATTTTCCCCCTAAAAGGTAAAATCTTAGAGGATGCAGGAATTTATAGTGCCATGATCTATTAAAGAGCTGATTGTTCAAACATAGCATCACTTCCGACTAATAAAAGCAGTTGAATTTGTTCAGATTGGAAGTTATCTTCAAAATCTGAAGAAATCTACAACAGCCTTTGAGCACATTCTTTAAATGAAAGAAAAAAAAAAAAAATCATCAAAACATGAAAAAAAGAGAAAGAAAAAAAATCAATGAAGATGGAGTAGGAAAAACAGATGGTAGAATTCACCTGAATTCGGCTGTTGCTTGGAAAGATTCCTGTTCTGTAATGGAAAACACGCAGAGGAAGCCCTCACCACTTCGGAAATAATTGTCACGGATTGCTGCATAGTCTTCTTGTCCAGCTGTATCCAGAATATCAATCTGGACATCATCTCCATCCAATACAACTTTCTTTCGATAAGAGTCTGCTTTGGTGGGTTCGTAATCCTCTACAAACTAAATTAAAAGGTTAAAACCGAATTTAACATCAGGAATCTATTCAATAAATAATTCAACAGTTTCATAAGGACAAATGAGCATGCTTTGTAAACACCGGGGGACATAACATTTAATCATTGAAATAAGACAAAACCCAACAAGTATTGTGTATTTGTATACATTTTATAACTATTTACACTCGAGTTATCGCCCTTGCACTGGTGGCACGAGAAAAATTAAAAAACTGACTCCATGTACAAGCGGAGCTCAAAAGGAATTGGAAAATAATATTTTAAAACCTCTCATATATATGAAAACCTAATACACAAAACGAGGACAAAAAATATCCACTTAAAAAATGCCATCATCTTTAATGGCAAAAGTAAAGCAATGATATTAGTCATTTTTTTTATTATTATTATTATTATTCATTTCATCAAGAGCAAGACAACAAAGCCACTAAGACAGAAAATGGTTACTGAGTGTGAAAGAATATAACAAAAAGAAAAACATTAAGTGGGAACAACAAAATAGTAGATAACAAAAGAATCCAGAAGAGAGTTCCACAAGCAAAAAGTGCAAGAAAATAGACTGTTAGCTCGATGTAACTGAGTTCTATGCTATTTCAACTAAAAATGATGTGGCCTTGCAGACAATTTAGTACTGCACTTAATTTCATAAAGTCTAGGTACTATAGAGAAAAGTTTATCAGAACAATTACCATGAAAGTATTTTTAGAAATGGGAAGCTACATTACAGTGGTGGGAAAGTGACTGAAGCCATGTTGCCAGGTCAAGACCAATTACAGTGCAGATTCTTTCTATTTTATCAAGAATCTTTAGATCTATAGCAGGAACAGCAGACCAGATGTCATAGCAATATTCAAAGCATGGGCAAATGGTAGACTTATCAATATGTTAGATAGATTCTGATGAGAAAAATTGTCTAGCATTACAGTGAACCTACATTGCTAGCAGCAGACCTAGCAACTGATTCAATATAATCTTTTCACATCATTTAAGTGAAAAATGTTAGCCCAAGAAGGCACAAGTGTCATTTTCCTGGAGGTTAGCATCAGCCATACTGATGGAAGGCAGAATCATTTGCAATTAAAGCAATAAAAACAGACATGTTAAAACAGGAAAAATTCATAACAAAAAGAGGTCTAACAAAATATAATATTACCGTAAAGATTATAATATAAAATTAACAAAAAAGACACAGAAACCAATTTATTGGTTCTTTCTCCTGGTTCTGATGAAAAATGTGTACAACTAAAAAGATGAAAACCAAAGTCCAAATCTTAAATTTTAAAAAAGTGGCAAACATGAATGAACTTTCATACTTGGGAGAAAAAAGAAACAAAAAGGGAGTACCAAAAGGACTATTACCCCCCCCCCACACACACACACACAAATGATATTGCTTTTATTTTAACTACTCCTTGGTGTTTGTTTCAAAAGCAATGATTAGAATTATAATAAAACCTGATATGATTTAAGTAAATTTTATCTTTTTTTTTTTTTTTTTTGGTTCTTGAGAATTTACAACAAAAATATTAAACACTATTAGATAGTTTATTTACAAGAATTTTATCTGGCTACTGCAATGGTAAACAAAAACTTGGAGAGTTGAGTTAAAGGGAGATAACTGAGACATCCCAAAGAGGCATGGCATGTGGAACTAAAACAATTTACTCCAGTGGACAAAACAAAGGGTTCAGTTCAAAATTACAATTACCTGAAGAAGGCTGAGCATACAGTGGCCAAAACATCATGAATATGGTAATAAAGATGAGGGCAACATTCCGAACAATGTAAATAATTTTATATTTAAAACATACTAAAAAATAATTGTATTAATACTAATGCAATATTTATCATTTACCAATTTATAAAGAAATAAATATGAAAACAATTTTTTTTATTCATAAATTTATAAATATTTACTAAATTATTAAAATATGCATACCAATTATAAAAGAAATTCTTATTTACTATTTTATCTTTATAAAATGGTATATAATAAGAATTTCTTCATAGTTGGTTCACATATTTTAATAACTTGAATCAATTGGCAATTAGCTGATGTTTTGCCAACCATTCCAATAAAAAATTTAATAGTGTTTATTATTTTTGTTGCCAATTCTCAAGAACAAAGAAAAAGTATAAATTCACTTTCATGTGTTTAGATTTTATTAAAATTCTAATAATCAGATTTTGAAACAATAAAAATTGCTGGAGATTCACTCTTTGGCAATGTTAATGAAAATAAAAGTGGTGTCATGAGAAAAATGATCCTTTTGACACAAAAGGATATATTTGTCAAAAAATATATCTAATACTTACAGGCTGATTATCAATAAACTGGTTTAACTGTCTCTTGTAAATCATATTGTATTACATTGCTTTAATAAAATTTTGTACCTCTCCAAGAATAATCCCTAATTAATTTACATCATACAGATAATAGCACTACTGTCAAGTAATACTGTGTTAAACATACAATGCAACCCTCACCCAAGCTTTCTACTGACTGGCCAATAATTATCCCACATTGCACTCCAACTCTCAACCTCATTCATGTGCTGGGAAAGGGCCTGCTGCATGCTCACAAGAGAAAATTATTAAAGTTTACTTCTCCTGGTCCATCAAACAGAAATACTTGAGATTAAAATAAAACCTCTTCACTTTCTACATATCAGACTGGCATTAATCCCTCATTAACAATCTTTTCTTTCCTGATTTTCAATGTATTTCTATCAAACAATCATTTACAATGTACAGGAATCCTTTGATTAATACACTAGAATTTTTTATATACCAAAATTCAATTAGGGCAATGCATAATACTCAATTAGTGCAGTAAAACTAATTCAGTTTAACCATCAGTCAGTCAGTCAGGTACCATGCGTGATACATGCTTAGGCGATCATGTATCTTTCAAGACCTGACTGACGAGGCAGATTTTTTGTAGTAGGTTGCCATTTCTTTCTGTGGTAAACCAGTTGCCATCCAAGGCTATAAAACCCAGTCTGTCCTACTATTAACCCATAGCTGGGGAAAGAAGAGGATTCATACCTTTCCTGAGGGTGTTAGCACGTAAGTGAATGTAATGGATTCGACTGGAATTCAAACTCGGCTCTCCGATTCTTCAATCAGAGCCACTATCCATTACTCCACTGTGCCTCCCATTAACCATAGTAATTGAAAATTGATTTTTTATAGTTACTGATTAATTAAAAATTTTATAAAATATAAAAATGTAAAATGGGTAACTATTTTGTTTGTCAAGTATTATGTTATCTAAGTAATTACATTAGTGTTAAAAAAAAAAAAAAAAAAAAAATGGATGGTTATAGGTTTGGTTTATTTTGTTTTATAACATATCAACCTTAATGGTGACAAAATTTTTAGGATAAGTTCATATGAATACAATATATATTCTTTGTAAGGAATCAGTTTGTAGATCAGGTTTCATTGATGTATTTTTGTAAAAAGGATTTTTGTCAGGAGTCAAATGTATTGGTCAACTGGTCATTTTTTTTTTTTCTTTTTTCCAAAAGAAAAAAAAAAAAAAAAAAATGTTGCTGGTATTTTAACTATAAAAATCTATTTTTATACTTTTATAGTGTTTTGACTCCAGTTTGGGGGTTAACTACTTGCTCATAGCTAGGATCCTAACAGGTGCTACCACCCCAGGTCAGGGTAGACCTGGGAACAGCAGCAATTAAAAGGTGGTTCCATGCTCCTCAACACCTCCTGATCAAGGCCTTGCTGCCAGATATAGTTTATAGTCTTACCCAGGATGTGGACGGTTATAAATAAATTTTATATGGCAATAATAAAAATACATATTTGAATATTTGTCTTTTGTTAATATTTTGATTATTTTCATGTTTATTTTGAAGATCTTGAAAAAGAAATTTCTGATTCTTTAAGAAAAAGAAAAAAAAAAAAAAAAAAGGACGATTTAATTAAATACAGAAATTTACATTTATTAAAAAAAATATATCAAAATATAAAAGATGTGTCTTTTACTATGGGAAAATTATAAATAAAATTTTCAGGTTAAAATACTAATGTTTAGAAAATTTCCAAAAATAGAAAATATACACGAGGTTCTTTCTTAAAAACTTTAATTGAATTTTTTTTTTTTTTTTTTTTTTAGATTTAATATTTACCTACCTGGCAACATAAAATCACAAAGGAAATAAAAGAATTTTTCAGGGTCATTGAAGAATTTTTAAAGGAAAATGTTTAAAAGCAGACCCTGATGAAAATTGAAGGGGAAATTTTTCAGATTCCTCCATTTATATGAAAAAAAGAATACCATGTGGTTTTCATAAAAAAATCAGATGAATAAACATTAATTTATCG
This sequence comes from Acanthosepion lycidas, assembly GCA_963932145.1. Taxonomy (NCBI): domain Eukaryota; kingdom Metazoa; phylum Mollusca; class Cephalopoda; order Sepiida; family Sepiidae; genus Acanthosepion; species Acanthosepion lycidas. Next base: position 49,621,114 of record OZ010613.1, on the reverse strand, counting down.
CATTTGTATTGTATCTTCTTATAATTTTAATTAAAAAAGTATGCAAATTAGAAATTAATTGTGAATGACACTAAAATTTGAGGTACAAATTACATCACTTCCTATAAATTATTATATTCAATTAATGCATCTACATTAATGTACACATTAGCCATAATAATCAAGGGATCCGTGTATTTATATTAGACAAATGATAACCTGTCTGTTAATCTTTCTTCCTGAATGTTAATGTCTATCATAAAATCATCAGCAATACATTTATATTATACAGATAACCCTGTAATGCATCTGTTAATTACTGACCACTGACAATCCCTTCCTTTATGGATTTTTCAATACATATTCCTATCTCTATCTGTCAATAATCCTTCCTTAAGAAGCACACCTCATGTCTCTTTTTGGTTCATGACTGACTTGGCAAAAGAATTCTAACAGTAGGTTGTCATTACTTTCTGTGGTAGACTGGTTGCTAACCATGTCCATGCCTTCCCTGCTATTTAACCCACAGCTGGAGGGAGAAGCAATGGATTTTGCACAAAAGTGAATGTAACAAACTCAACTGGAATTCAAATTCAGCTCTTCGATTTCTCATACTGAGCTGTTATCCATCACACTACCTGCAATTGCCAAGCAGTCACACATTGTTGCTCAATGTTGTTTAACTTTGGTGATCAGGTGAGATCTGGTGTTTCAACACAATATGGCTGTAACATGTGTCAATAATACCTGATAATCTTTCTTCCAGATTCAGTCACTTTTGCACTGCCACAAGGTTGCCTCTCTCTGCCTTTTCTATAAATATTTTCATGGTAATTATTCTGATGAGCTCTTCACTATGGTACCTAGACTTCATGAATTTAAGCGCCATACTAGACTGGCATCAAGATCTCATCAAATTACAGTTAAACTGTTATATGTAATAAGTTTATGGAAAATTTTAATGCATTTGTTTTCTTAACTATGTGATATCAAAGGTTATATAAACGATAAAAAACTCTTTCATCACTTTATGCAATCTTCCAGTAACTTATTGGTTTTGTCTATTACCAGATCCTGTACACTTCAAATTCAATTAGAATATGTACATTTACCTTAATGCTTCAAATGTGCTGCAATGGAATGTCCCACACTCCCTACCACCTGTGTAGACTGACTATATCAGTAGCTATATATAGTGAGCACAGGATATACCTAGGGGCTTGCCTTGAGAATTAGTATCCTGCTACCTGATTCCCTGTCTTTCAATAGTATATTCTTTTTTACAATAAACCTCTCTTTCTTTCATCTACACATGTGTTGATGTTCCTAAACTCGAGTACCACCTCTGTCTGTCTGTAACCTCTTTAAGGATACAACAAAATTTGTGAAGAAAAAAAATTAAAAGTTTGTAAAAAAAATTTTAAATTTGTAACCCCACCACAACCCCCCCCCCCCCGTTTTTTAAAAAGAAATTCTATAAAATTTAAAATAAAAAAAAAAAAAATAATTTTTTTTTTTTTTTTAAATAAAGTGTGGGGAGAGATATTGTTGATATTTTCTTCTTCCCAGATATAAACTATTTGATCTTCATTTGGCATCTAAAAATTTATTTATCAAGTTGTCAGATATCATGCCAAGGAGGAAAAATTCTATATTGATTAGCATAGCTACTGACCAAGCTTAAGATATTTTATTTGAATGTTTCTTATGCTCTCTACGAAAAGACACATTCAAAATTAAGAGTTAAAATTTAAGTTGAACTGTAAATAGTAATTAACAAAATTTAGAATGAGATTTTTTAGTAACTGCAAAGTCATATTTATTTTAATATTTACAATTGTCGGAAGCAAAGAACAAGGTCTTAAATTATCCATTGATGAGTCAATCTTGAATGTATCATTTTGTAGGAAGATGAAATGTCATTGCATGTGTGTTTGTTTATACTAAAATTCACCCAGTAAAGGGCTCAAGAGCAACTCAAGGTAGAGAGTTATTGTTAATTCAAGGTGAGTGAAAATGATAGAAAGTGAAAATGATAGAAAGTGAAAATGATAGAAAGTGAAAATGATAGAAAGTGAAAATTATTAGGATGAGGAAGATATATAATCATTAACCCTTGATATTAAGATTTTAGCATTTTGGAGAAGCACTCATGTGGGAGTTTCCACAAATTAAAACTTATAAGCACAAGAGTTGGAACTACTAGATATTTGCAAACATTTTCACCATGAGTAAATAAACATTTTATTGGATTTTAATATTTGAGAGAGAAATTTTTTTTCATGAGTTTGAATCATCCCAGATTTAAAAAAAAAAAAAAAAAAAAAATTACTTTTGCGTGTATAAAAGTGAAATAAAATCAAAAAAATAATAAAAGGAGAAAAAAAGAAATACATTTTCCCATGATGCTTAGTAATAAAGGAACCGGAAAGAGTTTTGGGTCATCTGTGCAATTTTCTGAACCCATTTCCAAAAGGGACAGAACCTATCTTTCCACTTTCCAACACTTAGCATTCAAACAGAATTCTGACTTGTGCTTGACCATTATAACCATTCTTATCATGACTTACTTCTGGATCAGAAAAAGAAAACAGACATGCCCAAGAGACACCGAGAACTTTGTTTCGCTATAGTTAAAAAGGAAAAAAAAAAAGTACATAGCAGAAACCAGAGTTTTTATTGCTACTTTATTTGAACACAATACACAAACACCTAACTTTAAATTTCATAAATGGTTCAAATTTGTGAAAAATCTGTTTTCTATGCTACCCACATACATATACACACACATTCGCCCATTAATTAATATTCAAGATTAATCTATTGATTGACAGACAACTAAAGACTGGAGAGCAAACTGATCTTTAATGAGTTAACTGCAGGGTTAAACAGAACAAATCCTCCAAAATACAACAGATTTAGCATTTGTACAATAATTACAATTTTACAAGACTTATCTTGCTTTGAAAGCATTGTCCTCCAGTAAATAGACTGGTCAGTGGTCAACTGGTTTGTTTAGGCATAAACAATCTTTCCTATTATTACTATATGTAAAAATTTTTGTAGTTTTGAAGGGGAGATTTTTTTTTTTGTAACTTACAATTTAAGTTTTAGCACTTTGTACTAATGTAAATAGTGCAGTGAATAACAGTTCAGAAGGATAAATTGGAGAGCCAAGTTCAAATTCTAGTTAGGTTCATTACAATCACTCACATGCAAATACCTTTAAGAAAGGTATGAATCCATCTCTATTCCTCCTTCAATTTAAGGATCCAAGGTGTGTGTGTGTGTGTTTTTTTTTTTTTGTTTTTTTTTTTATATATATTTTATAAGGAAAAGCAAAAAGAAAAAAAGTGTCTCATAAGCAGCAAAATACAGTATGTTCCCAAGGTTTGAACTCATTTGACCCTGGAATCTATGCTGGACAATTTCACAGGTTAAACATATAATACATACATAATTGGAAGCATTAATTTTCTAACATATCAATGTCTTCAATCTTGAACTGCCCAAGATCATTTTTGGGCACTGACCAACAATATAAAAGCAGCCAATTTGCTATCAAAGTGAAGAGATTTTTTTCATGCTTCTAGCAATTAACAAGTTAAACAGAATATTTAATCTGAAACGTTCAAAAGGTTGGAAGCCCAAATTTATTACTGTAAAAAAATATGAATTAGAAATTTCAGAAAATTTTTTTAAATCAATTATATTCTCTTATAACAGGATCTAATAGCAACATATAATCTTAAATCCTAAAAACATTGACACTAAATAAATAAAAAATTCATAAAATATGGTAATTCAGCTAAAACAAAATTGCTAATCTGCAATGGGTTCTTCCCAACCCTCATTTTAAAATCCGTGAAGTTATCTGCTTTTGCTGTTAAAACTCCCTTATATAAAATTTAAAAATCAAAATTAATGCAAACATACCAAATAAAAAATATACAGCAGAGGGTTAGGTCACTTGTTTAAAAATATTTTAAAGCAGAATTTAGGAGCAAGGACTTAGCTTTTAGGGAAGCATTACATGTAAGACTTCATTTACAGTTTTACAACATTTAAAAAGAATTTTGTTTTATAATCATTATGATGTATAGCTCATCACAACCTCCAAATATATCCATTATGGAATCAATCCCCAGTAAAATGCTCATTTACTCACATTGTAAACTTTAAAATTACTGAATGATATATACTTTGTGATGTACTCAACCCTGGAGACTCTTTATACATTTGGTTCAAAGTAAGTAGTTTTAACAATAAGTACTTATCCAAATTCTAACTACTTAATTGAATATTCAATGCATTTTCAAATAAATACCAAAAAAAAATTCAGAAAAATATGCATTTACTACAGATCATAAAACTTTATTCCAAAACAGAAATTAAAAAATGGTATTTTCATTACACATATTTAAAAAAGTTTATAAAATTATGTATTTTCATTACACACTTTTTAAAAGTTTATAAATTATTCTAATTAAAATATTTTTAAAAATGAAAACAATTCTTGTAAAAATTCATTATTCACCAAAAAAAATATTTTTTATTAAGACAATACTATCTATAACATATTTTATTCATAAAAACAAAACTGTTTCAAATTAAATAATGTCTTTGTTTTATTGCATTTATTTTACAATTCAGAGCAAATTTTCTGTAACTGGGGGTCCTGTTTGACCAAAAAAATTTTGATCATTTAAATTCTCCAAGGACTTGTCCTTATAACTAATATGACCATTAAGTGCTACAAAAAAGAATTTCTCAAAATTTCATAAAATTAAATGGAAAGTAGCTAATGCAACTAAAAATTATTTTTATAAAGATCTTCTTTAAAAATAAATATTTAAAAAATAATTTATTTGTGAAAAAGTCCTAAGAATTTCATTAAACTGACAATTATCTGATTTTTACAAGAATTTCCAAATCCATGCATTTTTGCAACCCAAAAGGATGCTCAAATCTCTCAAACAAATTTACAGTCCTCCATCGACACCAAGAGAATAAAGATTTTTAACCAAAATTTCAAAGGTTCTTAAAAAAAAAAAAAAAAAGTTATAATTTTTTTAAAAACAAAAAAAACAAAAAAAAATCCTTTGATCTTTCCTCTTAATAATAACAAAGATTTTGCTGTTAAAACTCTTAAGTTTTGGGTATTTTTTCATCATGTATGCTCATTATTTTTTAGCAAATGTGTGTGTGTAAACTGTTATAATGGAACATACAAGTTAACACGACAAAATTTTTTGTCATAACTTGCATGTAACAGTGTATAATAAATATTTATTACTCTACACTTGTATTGAGCCCTATTTTAAATTAATGTTATGAATGTTTGGATTTATATTCTTTTCATTCTTTTACATTTGGAGATTATATATCAATTAATTACTATGCATTAAAAAAAAGAAAAAAAATGTATATTCTCAACATTAAAAAAATCACTCTCATTACAAGAACACTAGTATACAAAGTAAAAAAAAAAAAAAAAAAAAAAAAAAAAAAAGTTTCTTATTATAAACATTATTTTTAGTGGGCAAACATGTTTGAGTTGTTATTCCTGTTTTTGTTTTTACCGTCTTAAACAATGAAATTAATTACAAATGCCTACAAAAGACAAAATTGTGTCTCTAGACAGGAATCAAACCTGTATTCCTTTCTTTTTCCATGAGGGAAACCATTCCTAAAGCCAAAGTTTACCATCACCAATTTGGCCATGGAAGACCATCTTGATAAAGCAAGTTCCAATTATCTATTTAAGAGACAATTTTTCTTTAGTAGCTCTTCTTGATCTAGGCCGGTTGTTATTAATTTCACTGTTTAATAAAATGCAAAAAACAGGGATAGCAACACAAATTCACGTCCCCACTAAAAATAATGTTCATAAATAATAATGTTGGATTAAAAAATCTATTTAAACGTAAATGTCCCACAAATTCTCAAATACAATGTCAACAATATGTTAAATTCATGAAATGTTTTCACTGAGTTTCATATAAAGTCAAACCACTTTCAACAAAACCATCTTGTGTCGCAGAGAGGAGGTAGTGAGGGTGGGATCACACAAAGCAGCAAAAAAAAAAAAAAAAATGAATGACAAGAGAATAGACATGTGACACAGAATCTGTAGCAAACTGCAGGAAGGTAGTAGATTATTAGTCACTGAGAGGAGGACGAGTAGTCCGAGTCAAGTAGGAAATGAAGGACAGAGGCAGAACTGAAGCGGAAAAGTCAACCATTTCCCAGGTGACCGAGCTTCCTATAGAAAGAAGTGGAATTAAAAAAAATAAAAATAAAAAACAATTCTCATCAGAGGGCAGATGATGGGCTGGAAGGGGAGCAGATTTTATTTTATTTTTTTAAAATTAAGATTATATAACCGAATGAGTCGACAGTAGAGGTTTAGGGTTAACTTAAAAATGATGACTAATTTTGCTAGCCATTTTCACTCCCAGCTCACCCTTCTTGAAACACTCCCTACCACCCAGACACTAAAGACGGTGAGTGAGTCAGCCCATGTCTTCACTACCCACCCCGGTTCAAAATCGTGGAAAGTAAAAGAAAATACCTGAGAACAAAATGCAGGTCGAGAAAAAAAAAAAAACAACACCTGTTGTAAACTCGGGATGCGAAGGGGGAGCAGTAACGAACGTATAAATAAATTGTTTCTGCACACCTAAAAATACTTAATCATCGCTTACAGCAACACACACATAAATTTTATATAATAAAATCATTGTGTACGTCGACTTCTTTTCTTTAATTCACAGACTAGACATCAATTTGCGTCTACATTACAACCAACTGGGGCCATTAAGATCCCAATATCGGCTTTCTCCGGATAAGTTCGTATTTCTTCGTAAATATCCCACAGGGAATACATTTTTTTTTTTTTTTTTTTTTTTAGCACCATATATTGCAAAAAAATAAAATAAAGTTTAAAAATCAAAATATGATTTTTAGCGTACATTGCAAATGAGTACCTCGCCGTAGAGCGCCAGTTACTAATCCGGCTTTTCTTTGGGGAGGAGGGGGGGTAATTTATAAGCGACCTAAGGAAAGTCTCTTTAAAACTAAAAAAAAATCTACAAAAATTATTTCCTAGAAAAAAAAAAAAAAGTTTCCTATTTTATTTATTTATTTTATAAGCCAGTCTGCTTAAGTTTACAAATGATTGAGTGATTCATAAGTCCAGATTATAAATTAAAAAGTCTAAGTTGTAACTTATAAACAGCTGTGATATCATATTTGGTCTTGTGCCAGACTTAGTTTAAATCGTACAGCAGCTGTAAGACTTACTTGTAGATCCTGTTGTAAAAAATCTTTTTTTTAGGGGTGGGGGATTCCCATAATGTAGCAGAGACTTACACATACTGCGTTCAAAATAAAATTGAAAAGAAAAAGACGTGACTGAGTGAATGAAATGAAAACTTATTTTTAAAAATGCCTCCTTTCCTTGGAGATAACAATTCAAAATCAACACGTAATGTTGACAATGACATTAATAATGTAATACAGTTGTCTGAAAAAGTTACAATTTTTATATTTCACTCAGTGAAATCAGATTTTCTTTAAAAAAAGAAAGAAAAAGCGCTGTATTGTCAAAGATTTTTGCATAATTAGTGCATATTTTTACAAAATGTTAATTGGCTTTATGTCGATTTTTAAGTCGAAAACTGGTAAAAGAATTCGAGATGGGAGTGAGCTTAGAAATAAATCTTATTACTGATGATGCAGGAAAAGTGTGTTCCAGGAAGCATATCGCTTCGACTTGCTTTAGGCACTGATGGTCGTCATGTGGGGCACGAGTTCTTTTCAATAGTTGCACAATCAAAAAAAGTCAAAAAAAGTAAAACATACCTTGAAATAAATGTTTTTCATATCTAAAAATTACTTTTCGAAATAGTTACTTTTGTTGAGACACCCTCTCTAATGAATGGATAATTTTCTTTTCTTTTATAAAGTTGTCCCAATTTTATTATTAAATTTCCATTTTTTTAAAAAAATTTTAACATTTATTAAATTTTTATTCAAGCTTTTCAGAGGATTTGCTTATTGGAAATAGTAAATTTTAAATGCTTTAGCTTTCAATTAAAGCTAAAAAAATGAAAGCTTTTCCATTTTAAAAAATTAATAAACCTTAGGTATCACGATTTGTGGGAGGGGATTTTTTTTTTATATATACAATAAAGACGACTTGTGGATTGTTTTGCAATTAAAAAAAAAATTCTTTTTCACCACTGAGTAATAATTTTCAATATTTTTTTTTTTTTTTAATTTTTCCTGGTGAAAAAGATTTAAAAATGAAATCGAATTATAAAAAAATTTTTAACTGAAAATAAATTCAATTAGACTTTTAATTAAATCCAGTGTTTTACTTTTTTTTTTGATGTTGAGTTCTTTCCAAATAAATTTCAAACCAAAACAATTGGAGTCGGATATAATTTTTTTTTTTTTTTTTTTTGTCTTATTTTTACAGTTTCTGTTTAGTTTACTTAACGACTTCTGTAAGCAAGTAAAATACTGAATGACAGTCGGAGATTTAAATAAAAATGCAGAGAAACTGAACATGATGAATATATTTAAAAAAAAATTGAATCCTCTCGGTCACGGAATTCCCAGAAAAAAAAAAAAAAAAAAAAAAAAAATGATCGCGTCGAATAATATTGGCTTTTTTTTTTTTTTTTTTTTAAATTGGATGGCGCTCAAATTGCGAATAATGATATTTTATGTAAAAATTTTATATTTTTCGAAAAATTAATGCTAAAGAAGCAGGTGATACTTTTTTGTGTGTTTCCTCCCACCTCCTTCATGCGTACTTCCATAATTACCGTGAACAATCTGTGGGTGGGCCTGGATGCATAGCGGGTATTCATGAATCGTTGTTTGCATGGGGAACAAAAAATAATGTTATTGTTATGAATATGATTACTCTGCAGAAGTGATGTGAAATTAATAAAGATTCAACAAAATTTTATCATTCGCAACGGATTTCAACAACCTCTTTGGTCTTTTACTTTTTTTTTTTTTATTAGTATTGCTTTTTTTGAATTTAAAACAATCTTTTCCAGACATTAAATTTATTTTATGTTATAAAACAAAACAAAAAAAATGTTAATTCGCGGGAGGTATCATAATTTTTATTTAACAATAGAATTTAACACCGCTAAAAAAACATTTAAAAAAAAAAAAAAAAGTTCCATATCAATTATTTATTTTGGCAAGGAGTTAGTTAACGGTAACCTACGTCCTCTCTAGGGAAGATTTTTTTTTTTTTTTTTATCTATTCCCAAAACAAGATAAGAAAGCTTTCTACGTGGGGACTACTGAAGAACTTAAAATTCAAACTTGTAGCAGTGAGTACAGATATTCCCGTAAGAAGCGTTTTAAAAGCATAAATAAAGACTAAAAGACTCAAAAAGAGTAAAAAAATGGGCGCTAACATGAAATGTGTTTTTTGTGGGGTGGGCCTCTCTCGGTATTTCCCTGTTTAAAGATCAGTAACTGCACTATAAAAAAATAAAAACCTGTTTATTAGCTAAAAAAAAAAAAAAAAAAAAAAAAAAAAAAAAAATCATCTACATTCCGAAATGGAAAGAAGAAATCCAACAGAATCCAGATGTACCGACCACTAAACAAAAAGAAACAAAAAGAAACAAAAAAAATTTCTTTCATATTTTTCTTTTTGCTTGGATGAACAAATTTTTAATTAACATATGATGAATTGGTTTTGAACATAGATTTTTTTTTTCATTCTTCCGTCTCTAACGGTTTAAAAGCAACTCTTCTTGCATTCTATGGTAAGTGCGTAAACTACAGCCAACTTAAAATGTGACTTGTGCAGCATCTGTGACTATGGCAACCAAAAAAGAGATCCAGCATAATTATATCATTACTGTTGCTATCATTATGCCCAGATTGGACTGGCCCAACTGATGAATACTGAATAAGAGGAGGGAGTTGTCATCTATAAGTCCTGTATTATAACAACATCATCATTGTTATTACATAAGAATCAGTAGCAGCTGTAATTAATGGCACAAGAGAGGAATTAAGCTCCAACACAGATTACAAATGAAATGTTTGATCCCCTCGGGTTGGGTAATAAAGTAGATAGGTAGAGTAGGTGAGTAAGTGTTAGTTCCACGTGACTCATATGTAGAAATTATGCATGTAAAGAATAAAAAAAGAAAAGAGGGCGACTGACAACTGATATAGTCAGGGTTTGAGGAACAAGGACCTAACATCAGACACTTTTTTTTTTTATTGTGTTAGCATAATTAAGGTGGGGTCCACTTGGGAAACCTCCTACAATCTGAAATAGGTTTCAGTTTTAAATAACTCACAAAGGTTGATAAGCCATAAAAAAAAAAAAAAAAAAAAGTCAATTAATAGTACAATGATATGTCAATGACAGAAGATGAGTCTCCACTATTAGAGACTTTCTTGTGTGTGTGTGTGTGTGTGTGTGTGTGTGTGTGTGTGTGTGTGTGTATATATATTCATGAAAACAGGCTAAAATGAATGAATATTTTCAATGTGGAGTTGGTGGTGGTGGTGGTTTATAAGAAAACAAAAATGATATCTAAAATCCATGACAAAAAATGTAAAAAGAAATATATATATAAATATTGGAATTTAATATTGTCAATGCGATTCTAAAAGGACATACACTGATACGTTTCTTGCATCTTTCTCCATTTTTGAAATGAGCAAACTGACACAGGCAATAAAAAGCTGGCCATACAAAATAATTTATTTCAGATATCGACAAAGCTTAACTCTTCATTAATTACATTCTACAAATGTATAAACAGATAAAATTTTCCTAATGTTCCACTCAAATTTCTCGAGAAAAAAAAAAAGAAAGAAAGAAAAGAGAATAAATACCGATGTTAGTAACTTATTTAAGTGAATTTATGTGGCAAGAGAAAATGATAGAAATGCCTGGAAAATGCATTTTTGTTTTTTCAAACTTTCTAATTACAGTTACTTGTTATGTAATTATTTAAATTTTCTTGTTCAGACATTTTTATAAATTTATGAATAAAAAAAAAAAATTGCTTTCATAGTTATTTCTTTATAATATGAAAAATATTGCATTGCAATTGGTTCGCATATTTTTGTAGATATAAAATTATTCTTGTAAATAAACAATCTAATAAAATAGTCTGAAGTGTTGTGTGTTTTTAGTGGCCAGTAGTAAAGTCAAGAAAGTAGGGTCTTCAAAAATTATCATTTGGTCACTTGACAGAAATTATTAAATAAAATTTTTGAAAAAAGGTCTGGCCATTTGAACAAAAAAGAATAGAATAATGAAAACTTTCAGGAACTTGTCACTTGGTCAGAAGATAGAAAGTTCCACACATTAGTCACAGTTAAAATTGAAGATGCTTCCAAGACTGCCCATTGCATGGTACGGACTATCTGTTGAAAGATTTCAGATGCCTCTCATTAATAAGTAATTTCAAGCCCCCATGTGTCACCTACTTAATCCCACCAGACTATGTAAGTGGATCCCTGAATAAACAACTAAATATGGTGGAAGAAAGTTTCATTTCTCAGTGTTATTAATTGGCATTTTTTTGTTTTCTTGCAAATGTACAACAGAACTTCCCCTGTTTTTGTGCAGACCATGAATGAAAATTAAGACAACAGTGGTATGATTTGCTTAATCAGTGACAAACAGAGAAGGACCTGTTGCAAGTTTACACACATGGTCTTTGCCTGGTCAAATTTATTATTGTCATATAACAGGCAAATCATCTAGTTTGATTAAATAATTATATGCTATGAGAGAAGGGATTTTTGTTTATTATTTTGCCACAAACAAGGCTATAAAGTCAGTAAGACACAAGACGGATGTGTATTGTGATGTAATGGATATCGTCTTGGAATGAGAAATCTGAAAGCTGAGTTCAAATTCCAATTCAGTTCATTACATTCATTTACATGCAAATACATGTGGGAAAGATATGAATCCATCTCTTCTCTCTCCAGCTATGGGTTGAATAGCAGGACTGAATGGGTCCTAAAGCCTTAATTGGCAGTCTACCTCAGAAAGAAATGGCAACCTACTGCAGGAAAATCTTCTGGCTAGTCAGTCATGAATCAAAAGAGACATGACTACCAAAGCATGTATCACGTATGGCACTTAAATGACTGAAAACACCAGGTGTTATTGAGTGTGAAAGAATATAATAGAAAAAACATTAAGGAGAGAAGACAATAAAAGAAGAGGAATTAAAGAGACAAAAGACAACAACTGACATTGCATTCAAATTCAAAATTGACTGAAAAAGCAAGCCGGAAAGGAGTTCCACAAGTGAGAAGTGCAAGAGAAGAAACTTTTAGCATAGAACTTATGGCTGCATCCAACAATTTCAACTATAAAATGATAAGACCTATCTGCCAACCTAGGATTGTGCTTAAATTCGTAAAGTCGAGGTGTCAAAGAGGAAAGTTCATGAGAACAATTATATGGTAACATGAGACGACAATCAAGAGCTTAGTTCTCTCGAGAAATGATGAGTGTCAGTAGCTGTTCACTCAATCTTAATTGCTTTCTTGTTAACAAAAACCCATTATTATTAGAGCATTAATGATATTCTAATTAAACAGACAGAGAATTGAAGATGTGGTTGGGGAGGAAGGATGGTAATTATGCTATTCTTCTAGATTCAGTTACAGGAGTAGCAAACAACATTTGAGACAATAACAGAAATGGTGTCTGCCAAAAGGATTTTGGTCGGTTGCAACCTTAAACCAACCAATTCAGCTGCAGTAGTTTTAAGGAAAAAAATATTTGTAGTTGTGAAAAATAGTTTTATATAAACAGTTACAAGCAGACTTTGCCTCTCCCCACATTTTTTAAGAGATTGTTTGTTTGAGGAGGGTGGGAGGTACTGCCCAACCAAAAAGTTGAATTTTTTTTTTTTTTATATTTTGTGAGGAATAACAACTGTTCTAAAGATATAATAAAAAGAAATAATGACCTTTTGCACCCATATACACCAATAATGAGGAGTTATTCCCTCAGGATGATGTACTGTGTCATTGGTTGCCCAGAATTGGTTTAAGCAGCATTCTGGAGACTTGTAATAAATGACATGGTTACCATGTCACCAAGATCCTGCATTTATAAAGATCAGGAAGCTGTGAACCGCTATTGATACAGGATATCTCAACATCTCTCCACTTGTGACACGGGAGTTGTTAACACTTCACCAGGATAGAGGGGATTCTACACAATATTATATATATATATATATATATATATATTAAAAAAGAGAGAGAATTTAATATAAGTACAAGGTTGTAAATTTTAATTTTGTTACAGATTTATATCTGGTTTCAAGCATATCAATTTTTCAAAATGGATGTTTGTTTTTCTTGGACACTCTTGCGGTCTATTGTTCTTTTCAGGTTTTTCATGAAGAATACATCAACATGCTGACAGCTAAAAAAAAAAAAATATTTAATTCCTTTTTATTTATTAAACCATTCATATTCTTAAATTCTATATTCAAATTTTCCTGAATTCCACTTCAGGTTTTAGGGAATTCCATTTTTTTTTCCATTTTCAGTATAGAATTCCATTTTTTCTCCATTATATTCCTTAATGAGAATGTGTAACAATATATAAATGTTATTAAAGCAATAAAATAAATTACTAGCTGGAATATCCACCCATTGGATAAGTTGTTCCAGCTTGATAGGGTTTTGTATCTCATATTTCTGCCCTTAATCTAACTTGATTAGTTTCTGGGACAACCCTTACAAAGAATGCTACAATCCTAAATAAGAATTAATTGGCAAAACATACAGGAAATATCACCACAAAGTCACCTAGTGACAAAAAGCTACATTATCATTTGGTCACTTGACAGAAATTATTAAATAAAATTTTTGAAAAAAGGTCTGATTTGTAAAATTTGGCTTTCTGAAATGACTAACTGCCCCCTCCTCCTCCATTACCATGTGTGATAGGAAAAAGAAAGGATAAAACAAAAAGACACAATTTTTTAAACCCCCCCCCCCGCAAAAAAAAAAGCCACGACCTGCAACTATCACCACCTTATTTTTTTTTGTTTTTTAATTAAATCAAGCCAATTGGTTCCTTAATAGTACTGTAAACTGTAGGGAGATGGTATGTAAGGGCGGGATGTATTAAAACATTACCAAATTTATCCTTTGATGTCTGTCAGACAAGTGAGTTAGGAAAGGCAAACATAGTAACAAATTAAAATGGCAGTTGACACATCTGACTGTTAAAAAAAAAAAAAAAAAAAAAAAAAAAGAATTGTGATTTCTGTTTCAAGTAAGCCATTCTGTTTTTCTGTCCATTTTTCCGGAAAATAAGCCTGCTCTACTTATCTATGATAATGTTTAATTTATAAATTAGGCAAAACAACAATCAAGACTTCTAACAATATACTGAAATAAAAGTTACATAAAGTTCTGCTAATTCAAGAACTTTTACCATTTCATATAAAGGAAGGACTTTATAGCATCTCTTTGGTTTCATTTTCAGCATCACAACTTTCATTTTGGAACCATTAGCAAGTAAAACATGTAAATTGTTTATTTTAGAAGTTGACTACAGTTAAGTGAAACCACAGAAGCAACAGTGTATAAATCAAACAAAAATCCTTCAACAACAAAGAAAAAAATCTTTAAAATACAGAAAAATGTCTGTTATTTAGATAAAAAGTAGAAGCTTGCAACATATCTATCTTCCCTGAGTACTTAAAGCATTTCAAATACTAGCTTTTAATACAAATTTACACATTAGTTAACTCTCAGAATGAGGTTTAGAATATATATATATATATATATATATATATATATATATATATATACGCGCACGCACAAACAAACCTTCCAAAGATTCACTAAAAAATGATTATGTGTGATGAAAAACTACCCCAATAAAAGCAAAGTTTTATTGCCAAAATTTTTGTTATTAAGATGAAAGACCAAAGATTTTTTTTTTTTTTTTTTTTTTAATTCTATTATGCTTTTTAATCCTTTTTCGAACCTTCAAAATTTACACCATAATTCTTTTTCTTTTGCCAGCAGGTGACCAAAAATTAGTATAGAAAATTTTAGTGTCTTTTCATGGTCAAAAACACATTGATTTGGAAATTCTTGGGGGGGGGGGAGGAAAAAAAAGTCAAATACAGGGTGCAATGGGTTAAATAATTTATATTTTTAATTTTGCACATGCATTGTTTGTTTTTATCAACTGCACAGTATAGTAGGATCAGTTGGGCACCATCTGAGAAAAAGTGCACCAAGACACAAATCACTGCCAGAAATTTGGAAACAGCATGCTGTACTGCTTGGCATTTGCACCAGAAGTTCCAATATGAACATTTCAGTGTGTTTGGGTGTCAAATCTGAGGAGAGTGCAAAGGATTTAGAAAGAATTGGATGATATATTCAATCAACATCTTTGTGTTTGGAGTGATCACTAGTGACGTTATGCCTAAATTCATCTTCCCGCAAGGCCTCAGACTCAACACAAAGGACTTACATAAAGTGCCTTGAGGAGGGAGTGCTGCCCTATATCTGGCAGCAGGATTCTGCATCATGCCATATAAGCAAGAGAACCTACTCATGGCTGTAAGAATTTCTGTGACTACATCACCCCTTACATCTGGCCACCTAATTCCCCAGACTATAACCCCCTTGATTATTATGTGTGAGGTGCAGTTGAGCAAAAGACAAACAAAACCACTTCTAACACCAAAGATGATTTGAAGGTAAGGATTATGGCAGCATTCACCAACTTAAACAAGATGACTGTTCACAAGAGTTGCAGGAGATTCCAAATTTGAAGCCAATGGCGATTTTACTGAAAAAAAATTTACTCTTTAGTATTTCAAGATTTTTCTCTGTAATTTTGGTAAATATATCTGCTAAAATGAGATGTCACCATTATTTTCATTTTTACATAATTTAAATGGCAATTTATCCATCGCACACTGTAGTTGTGGGATTTTAATGAATCTTTCAAAACTTATTTACAAATGAATGAAATTATTTATGAAAGCTTTTTCAGATCTTGGTAAAAATTGTTTTTAATTATATTTCTTACTTCCCACTTATCTAATTTTATGAAATTTCAAGAAAATTAGAATTTAAAATCAATTTTTTTTGTAAAAGAAGACCCCCAGTTACCAAAAATCTGCCTTGAATCATAAAATAAAAAAACGCAATAAAACAAAGACGTTATTTATTTAGAAAAGCTTTTAATTGCTTTTATGCATAAGATATATTATAGATGCTTGTCTTAAGAAAAAGATTTTTTAAACAAATAATGAAATTTTACAATAATTGTTTACATTTTTTTTAGAATTTTAATTCAAATCATTTATAAAATTTTAAATCTTAAAATTCTATATTACTGATAAACCTCTCATCTACATCTCTACCCCATCAGTAGACTTTGGATGCAACAGACAAAATCTGCAGGCAAAAATAAAAAAAAAATCTGCAGGCAAAAAATCTTCCAAATCATCAGTGACGTATTTCAAAATTTGCAGGCTTAGTGAGACAAGTCGAATTAGTTCTCAAAGAGACCGCTTGGCGGCAGTGGCTGGCCTTTGAATTGTAAACAAAAAAGGGTGTACAGTATATAAAGTATGATACATTAGCACATCCATGAGAAAATAGCTGTGAGAAATCTATTATTTTTGTTATTTTGATTAATATATCTATATTAAGTATATATTTATTTGCCATATATACATGTTTATAGTATTTACATTATGATCGTAACTACTGGCTATTACTATAGTGGTTTCATAACTCAAAAATAATCCCTTCCCATCTACAGACAATCGGCTTTAATGGACCACCCAACCCCACTTAGTCCGTTGATGAAAGATTTGCCTGTAATTTGTAGCATTCGCGTAATACTAGTACTAAGCAAAAACTATATTTACTAACCATAAATGGAAAAGCTTACAATTCATCAACCCCTAGTATTTTAAAAAGAATTTTTTGTGTGTGTGTGAATAAGCATGCCTATTTTTGTAAATAGGGACATCTGTGAATGACTATCAAAAAATAAGAGTGGTATAATTATAGCAAATTTAAAGACAAAGTACCTAAAATTAAAAAAATTAGATTAGTTAGAATATTCTAAATTTTTAAGATTACTGCATAGTGAAAAAAATTATATAAAGGTGCTCATGTTATATTCCTTAAGAAATTTTACTGATATGCCTCCCATAGAAAAAGTTTCCAAACATAAATCTATTGAGATAGTTGTCAATATCTCATAGAAACACCCATCTCCCTGTTAAAAAATGCTTTTCTGCAATATTTTAAACTAAAGTAATATTTGTTTCAAATCAGATTAATTAAAATTTAAATGGGCTAAACTTCCCCAAAGAAAGTTTCAGAAAAGTATTTTTAAAAATAACTCCTTCCAATCAATTCAAATTTTTTTGTAATGCAGCAAAGCATATATATATATATATATATATATATATATATATAAACTTATTTGTATCACCAGAAAAATCCATTGCTTAAAGATGGATAAATTTGCCTGTCTCTATGCATTGGACTCTTCCAATGATACAATGGCTATCGAATTGTTATTTCAAACTTGACAAATTTTATTTTTTATGGCTAATTTTGCAGGTTATTTAAAGTCAGAAAATATTTTTACATTGTTTTTTAGAGACACTGATTTACAGTTACAATTCCTATTAATTTACTCATAGCTGGGGCGGGGGAGAAGAAGTGGATTCATACTTTATCCAATTTATTATTTGTGCATAAGTAAATACAACAAACCAGACTGGATTTGAAACTCTGCTCTCCAATTTAAAGCCATTATCCATTACATCACCCAAGCATTCAAGCTTAAAGCACCTCGTATTCCCAAGCCATCACTGATCTAGGTACTCACCAGGCTCAACATTGTTAAGTTCACTGATTATACAAGAACCAGTGTTTCAACATGATATGGCTGTGAGCCTTGCCAAAGAAAATGCCATATTTGCCAAATTACTCTTAGCTTGCAAATAAATGGATAATAATTTTGTAATTACATTGTACTTCTAAAATATCAAAGGATTAAATACAACCATAGACAGCATGTTTCAATTAGCATTCTTTATATTGCAAATCAAATAAATAACATATAGTAAGTAAGTTAATTATCTAACATTTCCAAGTAGGCAATTCAATATTTTCAATAAGTCCTGTATTTCCTAAAAGTGTTTTCTTGTATATCAATGATATATATTTAATACCACCTATAAAGAGTACAGCTCTGCAAAAAGTGGCTTGGGAGACAACTGTTAAAGTCTAAAACAGTCATGGACCACATGCAGCCAGATTGGCTTTCTGAATGACATGCATAATTTCATGAGGAAAATAACATTTGTTAAAGGTTTATTTTTATTTTTGTTCTCACTTGTTCACTCACACCTTCTCTCATACATAACCAGATACATAAACAATGATTAAATGCAATGTTTCTTGAATTTTGTAACCTTTTGTTCATAACTTCTTCATTTTAAACAATCACGATTTTCACTAAAGATCATCCATGTAAACTTCATTTGCTATAAAAACAGGCAACATTTTAATATTTCTCTGGAGAAAAAATACACTTTAAAAAAAAAATATTTGTATACTCAAAAATGAATAAATCAGAAACAAATAACATGTAGCAGTGTATGTTAATCCAACTTGTCATCAGGGATAATATACCAAAACTTCATTTTTTTTATATTATTTATTTATTTAGAAAAATAATCTTTTCTAATAAAAAAATTGAATTTTCCCCATTTCTAAGGGGATGCTTATACATATGGTTTCAGGTGGAAATAGCTGTGGTACCATCAATAAAAAAAAAAAACTAGCTTGAATTTTTTAGTATTGTAGCCTGCATTATGATAAGCTATATCTTATGTGGCCCAGTACTCAAAAATAGGTTGTCCATACCTGGTCTAAAATCTAAGTTATTTTGATTGGAAAAATTGCTTGCTTGCTTCAGTATTTCAGAAAATCTACTATACATGCACACAAAAAGTATGTGGCACTTTTGAAAAGTTCCTGAAAACCATACCACAAGTTGACCGAAGCCATGTTAGTGAAATTTGGTAGATGAAGCGGTTCAGAAGTAGTTGATGGATGCGCTAGCACAAAGTCACAAGTTATTGTGGCTCTGTGGGTGTTAAGCACAAATGTGCCTGAACAGGCACCTGCATCATTAAATAGTCACCCCAACAGATAGGCATATTCAGAAACAAGCTTGCATGCATGTACACATGGTAATAAATAAAAATTAACTGTTCACTTATCTTACCCCTACTATGAATTTTGTGGAGATTACATCCACTTGTCAGGGGTCTTGGTTGTAGAATTTTACAATGAAGACTCTCTGACAATTGGACGTAATTTCTATAAGACTCAGAGCAGGGATAAGATAAATGAATATTTAATTTTATTCACCTCTATCTGTTGCTTGCTATCAAGTACTATAATTACAAATCATGCTTGCCTTAAAAATATTATCTTCCGGAAATACTCTGATTAGACACTATTTTTAGTCTATTGCATTGTGGGTAGTCTACTGTATTGTTCTAACAGTTATTTTGGTGGGCGTTAACAATTTCAAATTATTCTGGGGGCTATTGTGTGGAAAAACAGACGAGATTTGACTGCAGTTTTTTGGTTATTTATAATGTTATTAGGTAACATTTTTTTTATTTATTATTGATTATTTTATTGTTGGTTGGTATTGTGTTTTCTTGTGTTTATCTGTACATATGTGGTTTGTTAATTTGTTTATTATTTAAAATAACTGTTAGACTAATACAATAGACTACAGACAATGCATCACTGACCTGTATATATAAAAAGTCAAGCAAAAACACAAGGCATATGGCTTGACAATTGCATTTAGCATGAAACAGACTGTCACCTCTGAAGTTTGATTTCAATGTTCACTTATATATTTCCAGGTGATTTAAAAGAGGATATAGATATCATTTTGATTATATATTTTATTATTTTAACATTATTTTTGAGTAGACATTCCGTTTATTTATTAAAAAGTATATTTATTTTCATCTACTGGTCTTGATATTTGAGTAACCTTATTAAAGAAAATATATGTGCTCTCTGGCTGGATTTAAACCTGTGCTCCCCTTGGTAGGAGAAATCATTGTTAGAGCCAATGTACTTTAGACCATCTCGGCCACAGATTGCATCGACACTCAAGCAATTAATTGCTGTTCTTTTCTTATCCTTAATTTTTTTCTTCTATTCTTCCACACTCAGTAACCCTCTGCATCATAGTGGCATGTTGCCTTCCTTGAGGTGAAATGATTTTTAAAAAATTATTTTTTATATATATATATATATAGTGCTAAGATGAAGTGGGGTTACTGACTGTGAAAGAGTATAAGAGAAAATTATTAAAGAAAGAACAATAAACGAACAGGAATTAAGACAGAAGATAATAATTGATATTTTTATTTAAAAGTGCGAGATATGAAATGGGATCAAAATCTGACAGAATGATAGGATAAAGACCAAATAAGAAATGTTTATAAATTTAACAGGTATCACTTTTATAAAAGCTTCATCGGAGAATTAGATATAGGCCCCCCAAAAATGGGGGGGTATTTTTACTTTTACAAGGTTTAAATTTCATTGGTTAAACAGATTTCACATGCAAATACAAAATATATTTTTCCTCATCTCATTCTCTGATGAAACTTTAATAAAACCAAAACATATTAGATTTATAAACATTTCCTGTTAGTTTTTTTTTATATATATATATATATAAATAAATAACAGTTTGGACAGTCATTCTGTAGATTCCTCTTATTTTTACACCTTAATATAATCTTTTGACCAAGATACACATATAAAGGTTGTTCTGAATTCTCAGCCCAAATCACTTCTCAAATTCAGGTGAATCATTGAATATTTTTTTTATTAAATCTCTTCTTGGTCAAGCCGAGAACCTTTCAGCACACCATCATAACATACCAGGTGTACTTGTAAACCTTTTGTCTGTAATGTTTAAATTTTTATTGTAATAAAGTTATCTTTGCACTGGCAACACCAGTTGACAGTGTCCTTGTTATGAGAGAGATGGAGCAATCTTAAATGTTGAATGAGGAGAAGAAAACACTAGGAAAAAAAAAAAAAAAAAAAAAAAAACACATTTAAAGGCTCATGTTAAAATCTAATAAGAGTATAGACTCAATGTACACCATATCTTTTTTTCCGATTAATCATATGAGTAAACTAGTTTAACTATGACTAACTTAAATTGATTAATAGTTTATCAACACATTGTTTATTATCCTTCTCTAAATCAATGACTAATTCAGCATTTAAAAAAAAAAACTATGAACAAACTAAAGTACTTAGTGGAGGGAGAAATATCTGCTCAAACATTTGAAAACTATATATATATATATATATATATATATATATATGTGTGTGTGTGTGTGTGTGTGTGTGTAAGGCCCCCTATATCAAAACCAACCAACACAACAAAATTTATTACAAATAAAGCAACAACATTAATGTGCATTTAACATTTCTACTAAATCCAATTCCCAGTCAGCTCACTTATATTGAAATACTAGTTTTGTAAAAACTTCTATAACTACAACAGATAAATTTAAAAATTCGAAAATATATTGAAATATTTTGGAGTTATATGAAGTATGAAATATTCATTTAAAATTAAAAGAGGAATAAAAAGGGATCTAAAAGTAAATTTAAAATATAAAGATCAAAGGATGTAAGAGATAAAAGGAAAGAGTTGGGGAGATATTAAAGTAGGGGAAAGTTTATAGATTTTGTCTTTTTTTTTTTTTAAGCGTTTCATCATAAGCAAGACAGGAAGCCACTAGGACGCAAGGGGTTACAGAAAATTTGGAGCAAGATCAGATAGGAGTGATAGAAGAAAGGATGAGGAGAAGGGTAGTGGATAGATCAAGGCAACTGGAGATGTCAATTAACATTACATTTGAATAGCTGGAGATTATAGCTCTCAGGGAAACTGGAATAGGGAAGGGAGTTCCACAGGCGAGAGGTGCGAGACATGAAGCTATTGGAGTAGAAGAGACGGCTACATTTAGGAGTTTCGACAGTGAAGGGGTGAGAGTGGGATGCCAGCCTCGTAGGGCGCTTGAACTCATGAAGTCTGGAAACCGGCGAATGCAGCTCCTCAGAGCAATTGCCATGAAAGTATTTGTAAAACAGACAGAGAGAGGCAACGGCATATCTGTGAGAAAGTCACTGTAGACGAGATGCCAGATCAGGGCCAATTATATTGCATAGCCGCCTCTGGATTATAATTAATATAGTTTAAACAGGTTATACAGTAGGGAAATAAAACATAGAAAATGTCATGCGATTAATATTCTTCCCTTTAAGACAAATACCTTCCATGCTCCCCTGACCCTTGTCTTATGCATTTCATCTGACTAAAACATTGAAATGGATAAATTATGTTTTAGTTTTTTGAATTATTGATTTTTTTAGCTTTCACAGTTAAATTCTATTTTCCACCCCTCCTTCACTGTATAAATACAAATTCAGTCCACACCATGTTTGATAACACAGATAACCAATATCTCCATCTGCCAAAATACCTGTACCCCAAATGTGGTGATTTTGGATTTTATTGGTTATGAATTATATTGCTCTGTAATACATTGAGCTCTTTTTGTGGATCAGTTTTAATATTTTATATTACTAGGATCCCCTTTGATTACATACCAATGGATTTGTTATATATATATATATATATATATACTTCTTTCTTTTTTTAATTTATTAATATCACATTTTAGTGCATGCACATATCTGAACAGATGCTCCATTTATTTATTTTTAAACCGTATCTCATTTTAGTCTACCAGCCTGAATATTTGAGAATTATTAAAGAAAAATGCACCATCTGGCAGGATTCCAACCTGCATCTTTGCAGGAGAAACTGTCATTAGATCCAATGTGCTTTTAACCAACTCAGTTATTAAGAATACCATCAATTAAGCAAAATGGTATCCTGCCATAGTGCACATTTTTCTTCAATATGATTTCTTGAATATTTAGGCTGAGAATTCTTTCCATTTTATGCAAGACTATTTCTGCACATATATACACACAAATTTAATTCTAGTACCTTGCACATTTTGGGATTGTGACTAAGATCCAATAAAATATAATTCCTGACACTTTAAGTACTTAACACTTTGTCATTAGCAATGCTCTGTGAACCATGACACTCCCAATTTTTGAAAAACAAAATTTTATGATCATAAAGTTTTGATATAAAAATTACTATGCCTGATCACGTGATTATAATCAACCTAACAGATAGCAATCAGAGCCACTTTTTTTTTTTTTGCATAAAACGGAAAAAATTCTCCAATTCCAGTTAGATATGAGACATAGCCACACATCTCTCCACCTCAATTTAACTTTTGATAATCATAGAAATGTGAAACTAGTAAAGTTACTAAATAAATATTCTTAAAGACTCCAGTTATATTTTCAACTTTTTTCCTATATATTTTTCACCCATGAAGGATGGATATATATATATATATATATATATATATATGTACACACACAAAAAAAAAAAAAACACAAAAAAAACAAACACATATATATATATATATATATATATATATATATATATATATATATAAGAAATTGCTAAATGTTGAGGGAATTGGAAGAAACTCGCCAATCTGTTAATTTGACCAGCTTATATAGTTTCCTATGTCACCTTAGACTTTTTACATATCTCTCAAAATCATGCCATCAGAGGTCAATCCCAGATTTTGAGTAGGGTGGGGTCCAAATAGAAAAATTTATCAAGTATATAGTTAGTAATGAATATCTTGGAATGGAATTTTTTGTGAGAATAGACATTCTTCACTTACATTTGAGTGAAAAAAAATTCTACATCTGTTTCTAACAATCTTTTGAGGCACTGCCTTATATGTCATTATCTACACATGCTTCATCCTTTAGTTCAACCAATTCAAACCTTTACAGCTAGGACTAGTCATGCTACCTCCATAGATTCAAATCAGTATTCCAACTGTAAAGAAGAAGTTCCCCTGACTGCTCTTTTCCAAGAACTGCTACTGCCTTCCATGGACACTACAATCTTAACTTCTACTAGTCATGGTTCATTCATTATCTATCCTCCCTATCCCCATAATCTTCACTTCCTACAACCTCATGTTTCATTCATACAACACGCCTCGTTCAGTAATACTGTCCTTTGAGTGACTCTGGAATATTGTATTGAGTAAACTTTAGTAGTAAAAAAAAAAAAAAAAGCATTTCTACTTTTTTAAAATAAAGACTAATACACTAAAATGTTGGTTATTTTATTAATAAAGTAATGTATGATTTTGATAAAATCTTAATGAAGATTATGCTACCATGGTAAATGTCACAGTACATCAGAAGTGATCTTTTTTTAATTTTTTTTTTTTTTAATTCACCCCAAGTAAGGTGATAATGCCATTAAGGCAGGGTGGCTGGGAGTGACAGAGAATGAAAAGAAAATAGAAGGAACTGGAAACAAGAAATAACCCTCTACTCCTGTTAAAAAGATCGAGAAGGAGTTTGAACCGGATGATAGGTGATCCTACCTCCTCTTATTGAGGAAAAATAAATAGTAAATAAAACTTCACAGTTTAGGCAGAGCCTTTAGAGGTTTATCTTTTTCTCTTAAATTAGCATTACAAGTGTTTAGTTGTAACTATCTCACAGAAAACCTCCTGCAAGCAAAGATCAATTATTATCAATCCTCCTTTTATTTTCATTTCCTACTACATTATCATACCCATCATTCATTGGCTCTTGAGCCTTATAATAAAAAAATTAGTTCCTATAAATGCTACATTACCACTAATCCAAGACATCACCACATATCCCACAATACTTTCATCTCTCTCTCTCTCTATATATATATATATATATATGTATGTGTGTGTGTGCACACACACATGTGATACGATAAAGAACAAATAGGAAACATTTATCAACATATCACTTTTATTAAGGCTTAATCAGAGATTGAGAGAAGACAGACAAAAAGAAAGAACTTTGGTATTGTCTGTTTTCTCTCAATTTCTGACAAAGCTTTAAAAAAGGCACATGTTAGATTGATAAACAATTCCTATTTATCTTATCATCCTGTCACATCCCAATCTGCATTTTATATATATATATATATATATATTAAAATTTCGCTTGAAGATGGAACAGAGCCTACTTTAACTGAAGTTAATTCAAATATTATTTTGAAGTTTTCGGCTCTTGTTTTGAAACATGAGACCTTTTATGTAGCGAGTTGGAATCATTTTTAAATAAATAATTATATATATATATATATATATATATATATATATATATATATAGTGGGCCATAAGTTTCCATACATAGGAAAATGCAAGTGCATCAGTATTTCAAGCAGCAATTTCCGCATGCTTGGATTTGTCAGCATGTTTCTGTGGAGTGATCAAGATCCCTAGATCTCTTCAACCGTGATTTCTATCTTTGGGAGCACTTGAAGGCCATGGTGTATCAGGTGAAGATACGAGACATAAATCATCTCAAGGAACATATCACCAACACCATTACAAGCATAACTTCAACTGTGTTAATGCATTTTCATCAACAGTGGGAAACACTCAAGATGTATTTTCAAAACAATGGTAATCATATAGAGCACATTATTTAAATAAAAACAGTTGTTCAATATAAATTGTTTATTTTTTCTATATATGTAAATTTATGGCCCACCCTGCGTGTTACGTGTTGGAAATTTTAACAAAGAAAAAAAATGATTTACCAAAACAGAGCTAAATCACAAACAAATATTTAATTTACAAAGACACAAGATAAAATATATTCAAGATATACAATTGTGACATACAAAACAGAAAATGGAGTTTACTGGTGAAGTGTTACAAAGGAGAAGGAAGATGAGTCAAGTATCTTTACCATGTTAGGGCTAGCGAAGTAACCTAAGTGCTATTACTGGAAATCCACAAATGTGAGTATATATAGATTAATTTGTAGTTTGGTCAATGAAAATAGTCAAAACTATTTACCAGATCTGTTCCATGAGGTTCTCTTTGTTTTTTTGCTGGTCGGCACCTTTTCTTAGAGATTCTTTCGGCTGGATATATTAATCCTTGAATCAAAAAGCCGGAGTTGATAATGGCAGAAATTCCTTTTTACAACTGACAACTCTTTTTCAAAAACCTGTTTTTATAGGGGCTAGCACCTAATTAGCATTTTTCTAGATGTTTCTTGAATCGTCTAGATGTTTCTTGAATCGTCTAGATGTTTCTTGAATCGTCTAGATGTTTCTTGAATCGTCTAGATGTTTCTTGAATCGTCTAGATGTTTCTTGAATCGTCTAGATGTTTCTTGAATCGTCTAGATGTTTCTTGAATCGTCTAGATGTTTCTTGAATCGTCTAGATGTTTCTTGAATCGTCTAGATGTTTCTTGAATCGTCTAGATGTTTCTTGAATCGTCTAGATGTTTCTTGAATCGTCTAGATGTTTCTTGAATCGTCTAGATGTTTCTTGAATCGTCTAGATGTTTCTTGAATCGTCTAGATGTTTCTTGAATATACTGGAATGATCTAGAATCTTCCAAACATTCTATTTCTAATTTCTCTATTTTATATCTACTTCATGAATGAAAGCTTTTTTTGTATTAACAGGTAGGACTCAGTAGAATCCCTTATAAATTTTAACCTTATTGTAGACTTTTTTTCTTTTTTTTTATTATTTTTATAGAAATGCATCCCCATAACATATGTCATTCACAGACAGTACTGTTTCGCTGTATCAAAGCTTCTCAGTGTGACTAGACATCTGAATGCTTCAAGCCAGGACCGAAAATGTGTCACTTAGCTGAGTGATGTTATATTCAACATATTGACTCCAGAATTTTGTAGACAAACCTCTTTGTAATTCACTTGTCAGGAAGTTTCAGCAACTGACTGACAATTTTCTCATTTTTCCATTACCTTTATACTAAATTTAAGATAATTTATGTACTAGTTGGAATGCTTTTATTATTGGTGTTAGATTGATTTGTGTGTGTATGTGTGTAGTTCTAGTCACCTGGCAATCACACTAGTGTGAATGAAACTTGAATAGTGGTTTAAACTTCATATTTTTGAATTGTGTCACCGAGTAGAATATTTGTTGTCTTGGTCATTTACAGTTTAAGTAGGTGGCTATCTTTTGGTCTTTTCTTCTCAGTTTATGTTACCTCCGCCCACCCAACACACACACTTTAAAAAAATAAAAAAAATTTTTCTATTATTTTTATTCCTTTGGTCAATTGGTAGGCTTTGTGTCAGTTTTATTAATATTTTGGTTTGTTGTTGTTGGGGGACAGTTTTATTAATATTTTGTTGTTTGTTGTTGTTTGCTTCATTAAAGACGACTGACAAGGCACTGCAATTAAGTCTTATATTTTTCTTGTACGTGTACAAGAGATTTCTTTTTTGGGATATAGGGTGTAAGAACTGTTCAAATGATGCTTGGTTCAAAGAGTTTTCGGCTAATCTATTAGTCATTATCAAGGATGTTTTTGTTAGCCAAAAGCTCTGACCCAAAGATCATTTGGACAGTTCTTACAGACTAGGTCCAAAACAAATCTCTTAAACACATGCAAGACAAATGTAACCAAAAAAAAAAAAAAAAAAATTAATCTGTGCCTTGTCAGTCATCTTCAATGAAAACTTTCTAAAAGAGAGATTGCTGCTGCCCAATCAAATATATATATATATATATATATATATATATATATATAATAAAAGGCTTAAACACTAATATTCCATGGTCATAATTTATTCCATTGGAATCGTAAATACGATCCAATTCATCCTATATATATATATATATATATATATAAATAAATAATAGGAATTCTCTTGGGAATAGATAATAGAAATACGATAAGAGCCAATTACTAACCTCATCATACATAAATTGGAGTGTAAGTGCAGATTTTCCCACACCACCACTACCAACCATAATCACTTTATGGATGACTGCTGGTTGCTGGCTCTTTGCTTTAGACATACTGTTGTAATATTGCTGACTGCTTCTCCAGCACCTGAAATAATAATAATAATAATAATAATAATAATTATAATCATATATAGTAATGAGCAGTGGGAATGACACTTTTCTTCTCTGACCATAACTAGGGCAAAAAACATACAAAATAACAAGTGAATGGTGGCTCAATTTAAAATTTCAAACTGAAGATAAAAGAGTAAACGACAAATCCATTAAGGCCAGAAAGTCTAGTGTTTGAACAATATGGTAAAATTTACAAAGTTACATATTCAAAATCAATACCTTGATCCTTGCCAGACTGGCAACGCCTTTTCAGTGAAAGAAATGTTGATTCCTATATAAATAAGTCATATTTTGGCAGGTACTATGCTACTATTAATTACAATAGTAAATAAAAAAAAAAAATATAAGTATAATAAAAGTAAAAGAAAGAAACAAAGCAGTTTAGTGTTCTTTACAGTGATTGAAGTAGGGGGACAAAAACAAAACTAAATCTATACTTGATTTAGCAAATTGGTAAATCACATACACAGATTTAAAATGTTGCTAATATTGTCCCTAAGCCCAGGATCTACAATTTAAAAACAACAACACACATTACACTTTGCAAATCTATTCAAAGCAAATGATGGATTATATATACAAAGATAAACATCACTCCAGTGTTTGTCGTAAACAAGAGAACTCATCAGATAAAGCAGAACTTATATGTTCCATTGACACTTGCCTATGAATATATACACATGTTGGTTCCAATCTGTATAGGAATGACTGCAAAAACTTCCATCCTCCCCTAATTTATAGATAAAACACACCTATTCATGCTTGGATTTTTTTTTTCTAACCAATAAGATAGTTTTGTTTTCTCTTGAAATCAGAATACTGTGATCGTTTGTCTGTATCCCCTTTTGTGTGTTAACACCATTCCTAGTTTGTGAACTTTTTTTTCCTTATTACTGTTACTTTGCCTTGCATATATCGTTTGCTTGCTTAATATTATTTTTGCGCAGTTCTTTATATTTCTCTTGTCATTTAATGGAAACTGTCAATTCTGTTTCTTAGGCATTTCTGCCAATTACATTTAACTCTCGTCAATTACTCGACAACAAAAAAAACTTTTGTCTTTCATAATTTGATCTTTAAGATAACTGGTTTTAGGATACACAGTAACTATACAGAATAGTGTTATGGTAAATTACTCATACACGGATGGACTCTCCTAAGTTACAAATAAAAGCAGGTACTGTTTTTGACAGAGAGAGTCCCCCCCCCAACAATCAGCTCTGACAGTTCGGACTTAACATTCTTGCTTGTTTGTATATTATTGTATTACCGATTTTCACTAATCTATCAACTCAAATCCACTTGTGTCTTCATTCTGGCCCCAATAAATAGTTAAACATCCAAATGATTAACTAACCAAACAAAAATGAAAATATAATCACTGACCTATCCATTCATTTTGTTTCTTCATTTGCTTTGCACATTTTTAATAAATTTCCAAGTATTTATGCATTCTGGAACATGCTTCAGAAAACATTAGAAAATATCTGGCAAGCTTAGAAAACTGGCAAGTTACTTTTTGGATAAAGTTTTAATATCTAATGGCCATATTCTGCCAGTAACATTTGCATTCTTTATCACAATTCCTTTTTTATGACTTTCTCATTACAAATGAAACTTGTTCAAAAAACTTTTGCATAAAAAAAAAATTGCAACTTAATCCTGAACTAATATTCTAATTGCCCTGCTTCCAAAAGACTGTAAAGGGAGCAGTTATAAGAAAAACGGAAATTTTACAAAGATCTAACAGGTTAAGCTACAGTTGGCCCTAATATGAAAAAGCAATGGCATTTGATTCCCCACTCCAACCACCATTACAATATGTAATCAAAACATTTTCACATTTGTTTAATAAAGTCTACCCGTGATATTACAGACTACCAATGAACTCCTATAGAAATCCGGTGGAAGTCATTTTATTGAGTCCTCTTTAAATTAAATGTTATGAAAGTTGGAATTGTACTCCATTCTCATTTTACAGGGATATATATATATATATATATATATATATATATAAACACTCACAGATGGTGCAATGGATAAATTGTTATCTAAATTACACAATGACATCTCATTTTAACAGATATATTTACCAAAATTACACAAAAATATCTTGAAATAGTAAAGAGTAACATTACTCAGAAAAAAAAAAAAAAAAAAAAAATCTTGTCTTCAACCACAGCCTCCAGATGACTTTGGAATCTCCTGCAACTCTTCTGGTTGGCCTCCTTGCTTAAGTTGGTGAATGCTGCCATAATCATTGCCTTCAGTTCATCTTTGGTGTTACAAGGAGTTTTGTTGATCTCTTACTCAACTGCACCACACTAATAATCAAGGGGGTTGCAGTCATCTGGGGAGTTAGGTGGGCAAATGTAAGGGGTGATGTAGTCACAGAAATTGTCTAATAGCCATGACTGGGTTCTCATGCTTATGTAGCATAGTGCAGAGTCCTGTTGCCAGACGTAGGGTCTAACAGCAGCCAACCTCTTGACTCGGGGCAGCACTACGCCGAGCAGTATAGGATGTTTCCAAATTTCTGGTGGAGTGAATTACGTCATGATGCTCTTTTTCTCACTGACAGTGCCAAACAGATCCTGCTATACTGTGCAGTTGACAAAGTCAAAAACAAACAATATGCATGTATGGAATTAAAAAATATAACATGGTGACAATTTACCCATCACATCTTTCATATATATATATATATATATATATATATATATATATATATAGTGGATTTGTGGAGGTTTCATCATATGAGGGTACAACAACTCAGTTCTTAGAACTGAACAGTCAGATGACTCACTCATATGATCATGGTGGTTGCACAGAACCTACCACATTTGAAAGAGCCAAATACATGTACAGTAGTACACATGGTATGCCAAAAGATCCCTCAAACAACCTTCCTCAGGTTTTGAATTTAGATTTTCCTTCTTCTAATCTGGTTGTCACTCAAGGCTATATGACCCAGTCTGTCCTGCTACTTACCCATAAATGGGTAAAGAGATGGATGCATACCTTTCCTAAGAGTAGTTGCATCTAAGTGAATGTAACATACTTGACTGGAATTCAAATTCTGCTCTCAGATTCCTCAATCTGAGCAGCTATCCATTACTCCACCGTGCCGTGTGTGTGTGCGCACACATATATATGACTTAATGATTAGCTGAGACCCAGGTTTGAATCTCACCATAATCAATTTATCAAGGAAGTGACTTTTTGATATCAGCCCGAAAGGACAATGCCATGGTGTGGGACTTTTGGAGAGTGACTGGAAACTGTAAATGAAACTGTTTGGAAAGCATCAATGATTATACTAGTATGAAGTTATTGTGACCAAGAATTCAAGCATGCTGATCACACTAGATTGTGCACTCTTTCCCAGAAACTAAGGTCTGCTCAGCATAAAAAAAGAATGCAGTATAAATTACAGGTTGTGTCTGCGAGTGTTGAAGAAAAACAAATGTGCCTGATTGATTAGAAATTACTTTGTCTGCATTTTGGATATGAAAATAAAAACTAGCAGATGTGGGTCTTGAGTGATCCGAATGAAAGATAAGCATTTCTTAAATAGGGTAATTGAACATTGCTTGACTTTGAAAGTCTTTTGTGATTGAATAATCTAAAAGCACCTTGATTTTAATAGTGGTTTTTCCACTCCAAAGGGGATACAGGTTCATACCCAATCAAAATCTCTGTACACTAAAAGAGTACTGTACTGTTATGTAATATCAGTCCTCCTAGATTGCAGTGAATGTTGGATAATCTCCTCACAGATAGAAAAAAAAAAAAAAAAAAAAGAAAAAAAAATGATTTGAGTCAACAGAAATGTGGTTCTACAGAAAGATGCTGTGGATACCATGGACCAAACATGTGAGCAATGGTTAGGTTTTACAGAAAATGGAAACAAAAAGGACACTTATACATATCAGGAAGAAATAGTTGAAATTTAGAGAGCTTGGAAAATTTAATACTAATAGGATAGATTGACGGTAAGGAGGACAAAAAAAAAAAAATCAACACATAACCTACCTAGGGAGCTTGAGTAAATGCATAACAGAGTAAGATTGAAGATAGATAACAAAAAGAGAACTTATTAAGACCTACAAAGGACAGGAAATAGAGGAAAGTCATGGCACAGAGGAAATTTACACTGTAAAAAAAGAAAAAAAAAAAAAAAAAAAAAAATTAGGGATATCTAATCAAAAACTTGTATTCACTAAATATAATTTTTGAAGATTGCGTGTGTGTGTGTGTGTGTGTGTGTTAGCATTTATAGTGTTACTGCTTCTGCAATTATGAACTCATATCCTCCTAACATCAGTTTAAACTGACACTTTTTACTCCTTTGTCTAAACCATAATTAATTATAAACTATAATTTTGAAAAGTGAAAATTTCACTGAAATAGGATTAAAAAATTTCAAGTTTTTATCTGGAATCAATAAAATATGATCTTTAAGCAAAATGGTCTCAATATATAGGGAAAAATGCCTCAGGAGAATATAGGTTAAAGTGGAAAAATAAAAATCCATTCAATAGACTATCCATTATATCAGTGGTTAAATCAGCAGTGGTCTGAGTTTGAAATCATATTCTTCCCCTTATATTCACAACTTTCCTCAATTCCATTGCCATTTTGCCATTACACTTTAGAACTTATCCATATGACAAATTCATCTAAAAATTCTTCCCCAGGGATTGGAGGCCATCACATTTGAAAAGCACTGGGTTAGATAAAACACACACAGCTTTTAAACTTATTTTTTTAACCTTTCAACCACACCATCCAAAATTCACAAGTTATATATTTGTTGCTGCTGAGTGAGGATCAGATAACTGCATACATAGTAAAAGAAGAAAGAACATTTCTTTTAAGTTGAGAGAGACATTTTAGGAATTTTGACATGTTGATTGCATTTAAATTTTTCACAAATCATGATGTTTAATGCAAAATTTATAAAAATGTCTAAGATTTTATGCACAAAAGACTTTTTCAATAGTTTTAGAGAAGAATTCTAAAAAGAGAAAAACAAAAATTGTTCCAAGTTCTTTCTCTAGAGGTTTAAATTTCCCATATCTCTTCACACACAATAACTGACAACTGAAGTCAGAATTAATAAACTTGTCTTGCCAGAAATTTTTTTTTTTAATAATTTCAAATCCAAGCAAGGCTATAAAAGCCACTAACACGCAAGGGGTTACTGAGTGTGAAAGGATAGGAGGAAAGAAGACATTATTAAAGAGAAAGAACAATAAAAGAACAGGAATTTAGATGACAAGATAATGATTGACATTACATTTAAATTTTTGAAAATCAAAGTTGATGGGAAAGCAAGAAGCCAAATGAGAGAAGTGCGAGAGAGGTAAACATTAACATAGAACTTACGGTTAGATCTAGTTATTCCAATCTAGTACTGTGCTTAAATTCATAAAATCTAGGTACCAAAGAAGAAAGTTCATCAGATCAGTTGTCATGAAAATATTTATAGAAAAGGCACAAGAAAGCTACATTATAGCAGTGGGTAAATGACTGAAGTCGAAATGCCAAATCTAGACCAATTACAATACAGATTCTTCTTTGGATTTTATTAAGATTCACTAAATACATAGCAGAAATACCAGACCGGATAGGACACCAGTATTCAATTCATGGATGGCTTATAAATATCTTAGATTCTAGTGAAACAAATTATTGAGCATGACAAAATGAAAACTTTCTTAGCAGCAGACCTAGCAATTGATTCAAGAATAATTTCTCTACTTCATGTTGACAGAAAATGTTCTCAATTATCTGTTATAATAATATTGAGCCACTTTAGCATAGGACTTGTAACATGCAGATATGTAGGCATATCAAATTCACAAGAAAAAATATTTTATAAATATTTCAACATGATAGTTTTTAATAAATAATCACAGGAATATTATCACAAATAGATCATTATACAGTGAAAACTTCAGATCAAAAATTTAATAAATTAAGTTCATTACTTTATGTATAAGTAATTACCTTAATTTATTAAATTATTATTTTGTGAATTCTGGCTTCTTTTTAAATCATTCAGATGTCACATTTGCTTTTATGAAAAAGATTCTGGCTTCCTTTATATTATTATAAGAGGCACCTACTATGGTGGCAGAGTGAACACCTTGCCCAAGATTTTAGTGTATGAATAATGTTTCATGACTAGAGCAAATAAAGTAGTTATATTAAATAAATGAAAGTATGGAGAGATGGTAATTTGAGAAAGCTATAATGGAAAAAGGAACCAAATTAAACATAATTTGAATGTATATGAAACACTTAAGTCTTGGAGATTGGAACTGGCAATAGTCAAAACCTATATTCCTAATTTAAAAGGATGCATACATGAAAATCTTCAAATGACACAGCAAGCAAAAGGTTATACAACTATTTTGCTCTCCCTCCAAAATACATGTATTTCACATTGCTCAACCCTCTTTCAAAAAGAAAAATAAAATAAAAAAATTTATTAATAGGTTCATCATGCCCCAGGAAGCTAGCCAGCCTCAGGGCATCTGATTTTTGGTAAGAGAATCTTCTTTGTCTGAAGAAAAGGCCTAGTGATAATTCCAGTGTCTGAAGACTTTATAAAACAGAAATGTCCACATCTGCAGGCAGTTGGAGAGAGTACACCCCAGTCAATAATTCCCATTTTGCCTCTTGCCCATTACAGATATGAAGTTATTTTTGACAAGAGTTCGAAAAATGGTGTAAAGTTAAAAAGGAGAAAAAAAAAAGAAGAAAAAAAACACAAACACACACAAAAGGAAAAAATAAATGAAAGTTGTTAAATTGACCGTTCATGGGAAAAGGCCCGAATGACCGTTCATGGGAAAAGGCCCGAATGACCGTTCATGGGAAAAGGCCCGAATGACCGTTCATGGGAAAAGGCCCGAATGACCGTTCATGGGAAAAGGCCCGAATGACCGTTCATGGGAAAAGGCCCGAATGACCGTTCATGGGAAAAGGCCCGAATGACCGTTCATGGGAAAAGGCCCGAATGACCGTTCATGGGAAAAGGCCCGAATGACCGTTCATGGGAAAAGGCCCGAATGACCGTTCATGGGAAAAGGCCCGAATGACCGTTCATGGGAAAAGGCCCGAATGACCGTTCATGGGAAAAGGCCCGAATGACCGTTCATGGGAAAAGGCCCGAATGACCGTTCTTGGGAAAAGGCCCGAATGACCGTTCATGGGAAAAGGCCCGAATGACCGTTCATGGGAAAAGGCCCGAATGACCGTTCATGGGAAAAGGCCCGAATGACCGTTCATGGGAAAAGGCCCGAATGACCGTTCATGGGAAAAGGCCCGAAAGAAAAGGAATGCATGTGTGAGGAGACTAATGTTTACTCCAGCTACAAGTATATAAAAAAATATATAACATAAATGTGTAGTAATTGCCAATAATAAATAGTTGTTTGATATCAGAATGGCTTGTGATCTGAATTTGTTTTCAGCTCAAGAAGTACCGCAGGCTCATTGAATATCCAATTCAACAGATAAACACAACGCCATCTGCAAAATGGCAGGAACAGATCATGGCTGATGCAGCAGCATTTACAACTTGCCATTTCCCAAAGAACAAATTATTATTGCCACAGGTAGCAGTGACAGTGCAGTCAGTGAAGAGTAGTCCAAGTCCTTGAGGCCTGGCCTGTTATCTGTTTTAAACTATGGCATAACAGCAAACAAACTAGTTCCAAATAAATTTGTTAAATGTAATGTGTGATATTAGACTTAAACATATAGTACAAGAGAAATTGAAGTGGAGTATTTTATCTAAAACCCTACATAGCCTTGTGCCAGACTAAGCTAAACCTTTAAACAAATCTCAAAGAGAAAAGCATTCTTGGAACAACCAAGACAAAACTTTATAAACACAATCTTCAATATCCTTTCCTCACTTAATGCTATTTCTCAGTGATTTGTTGAGCAAGCACACTTTTTTCTTGAATGATAACCACATACAAAATGTACATAGATAGAAAACCCCTGCCAACCAAAAACAGACAGCTACTGTGATAAGTTTTAGCCTGTAATCAAATGCCAGTGGAAGATTAGAATACACAAGAGAGCAAATTGCACAGTGAGGAGGTGGGAGGAAAAAGATACAACACAGCCATAATAATAATTCACTGCTTTCTTTATCATTGCTGTTAATCTCTGCAGCAAAAAGCAAAGCTTTTTATAAAATAAACTGGCCCTTTTGCAATACAAATCAACGATCTTTCCTCTAGCAGAAAGAGAAACTCCTTTTACCACTTTTGACCTGAGTCTATGAACCCCACCCAAAAGATGTAGTTAGTTACCAAGGAGATAAATGTTGTTTCAATACAAAACAAGATTTATTCAGTCAGTTAAGTGCTATATGTGATACCCGCTTGGGGGGGGGGTCATGTATCTTTCTATACATGACTGACGAGGCAGATTTTTTTCCTGCAGTAGGTTACCATTTCTTTCTGTGGTAAACTGGTTGCCAATCAAGGCTAAAAGAACCCAATTCTGTCCTGCTAATCAACCCAAGGCTGTGGGGAGAAGAGATGGATTCATACTTTTCCCAAGGTTATTTGTGCATAAATGAATCTAACAAACTCAACTGGAATTCAAACACAGCTCTCAGA
Source organism: Acanthosepion lycidas (assembly GCA_963932145.1). Lineage (NCBI taxonomy): Eukaryota > Metazoa > Mollusca > Cephalopoda > Sepiida > Sepiidae > Acanthosepion > Acanthosepion lycidas. The sequence goes on along the minus strand of OZ010613.1, from coordinate 49,584,274 downwards.
GTTTTCACTTCAAGCCGATACTGTGTTTGTCATATCTGGTTTTTGCATATTTCCATGTTTAGCCCAATGTAAAAGAAAGTTTTAAAATCATTAAATTAGGTACCACCAAAAATTCTCTTTAAAAGAGGATACACAATAAAAAAAAAAATTAAAAAAATCCCCAAACAAGGATAAAAACAAAATTTTATTGTCAAAATCTTTGTTATTAAGAATTTTTAATATTAGAACAGTCATGGCCAAACTGCAACCCACAAGTTACATGTGGCCCAATTGGCATTATGAATGGTAAGACTAATTTCATGAGGAAAATAACATTATTAAAATGTTTCCTTTCATTCTCACTTATTCACTTTCATGCATAGCCACATACATAAAAAAACAAAACAATGATTAACTACAATGTTTCTTCAAGTTTGTAACTTTGTTGAAGGTAATGTTGTCAACATTTTAAACCATTGGCGATTTTTACTAAACAACTTTTGCATCAGAAACAGGAAACGTTAATGATAATTATTTTTTCTTTTACATTATTTACATTGTTTAGACTGTTATCATCTTTAGTGTCATGTTCACAACATTTCAGCTATTGTATGCTCCAGCTTTCTTCAAGTGATTTATTTTGACCACTGAGGTAGATGATTCTAGTGCCACATGCCATGCCTCTTCTGGATGGCTCAGTTATCTCCCTTTAACTCAACTCTCCAAGTTTTTGTTCACCATTGTATGAATTCATAACTCTTTGGGTCAGGTTACTGGATCCAACAAATGCTTTTATCCACTGGGTCATACTTCTTTGAGGACATCAGGATATGTATTTTGGGGAATTATACCAAGACTTCAATATTTTTTTCTTCAAATAAAAAAGTTGACCTTAAATTTGATTTAAATGAAACTTTCAAGACTTAAGAAATTAATAGATTTTATTTTTATTTTTAATGTTTCTTTTTTTTCTTAAGAAAAATCCTAATTTTTTTTTTTTTTTTTTTTTTGTTAACCCCATACCCACACATTTAATTTTTATAAAATTAAGAAATTTTTGTTTTGTATCACTTAATGTTTATATTACCTGTAAGGACAAGGCCACAGAAAATTTAAATCAAACCTTTGGAGTCAAACAGGACCACCAAAATCTGCCCTGAATTGTAAAATAAAAATTTTAAAAAATCTAAGACATTATATAATTTGAAAACCTTTTAATTGCTTTTATGAATAAAATTTGTTATGGACATAGTTTTGAAAAAAAAAAAAAATTTTTTTTCAATGAACAACGAAATTTCACAAGAATTGTTTGCATTTTTTTCAAAATTTTAATTAGAATAATTTATAAACTTTTAAATCTTAAAGAGAAATGATATTGCTATTAAATTAAAACTGTATTTACTAATCATACACGGAAAAGCTCACTACAATTCAATGACTACCCCCACCCAGTATTTTAAGAAAAATTTTGAATTATTTTCATGTGCATAAACATGTCGATTTTTGCAAATAGAGGTCCATACATGGCATTATCAGGAAGTAAGAGTATAATAAATTAAAAATTTCTTGGTAATTTTCTAACATTTTCTGAACAAGCATCTTTGTAAGTAAGGCGATATAAAGACTTAAAATTTAATAAAACATTAGATGGATTAGAATATGGGTAGTTAAAAGTATTATATAAAAATTGTATTCACATTGTATTCATAAAGTAATTTTTTTCAGTTATCTCCTTATTTAAATTTCCCAAACATCAAGTTGTCAGTAAATCATCTATCTCCAGATAAAAAAAAAAAAATGCATTTTTGTGGTATTTTAAACTAAATGTAAGTAATATTTGTTTCAAATCAGATAAACTAAATCAGCTCATCTTCAAATGAAGTTTCACAAAAATAAATTTTATTTTTAAAAGAACTTAAAAAAAAAAAAAAATAGAACTATGTTGTCAGATATGTTAACGTGGACAAATTTATAGATTTCAGTGATAAGGAGAAGAGAAAAATAAATTCAGTTTCCAGTTACATATACACATATGTACATGGTGGACTCTCCTGTCATATGAGGGTCAGCAACTCAGTTCCTAGGAACTAACATCCAGACACCAGCACATATGATTTGATTATAGTGGTGAAGAATTTGTACAGAACCAACCACACTTTTTGAAGGGCTGAATACAGAAGGCTGGTACACTACATGCCACAAGATCCCCAAACAACCTTCCGCAGGTTTTGAATTTAGAGTTGTCATCCTTCTCCTAGACCAGTTGCCATCCAAGTCTATAGAACTCAGTCTGTCCTGCTAATTACACATAGCTGGAGGGAGAAGAGGATTCATACCTTTCCCAAGGGTATTAACATGTTAGTCAATGTAATGGATTTGAAAGGGAATTCGAACTCGGCTCTCCAAACCCTCAGTCCAAGCCACTATCCACTACTCCACCATGCCTCATATATATATTATATATACACACATAATCACTCATTTTTCTAGAGCAATGGAATTGTCAGTTTCAGGAGGAAGAGTATTGACGATTAATCAAATAGATGACTAAGCAAATGCAAAACAGCAACAAAATTAGAAAATTGACCTTCAATTACGCTACGAAATTATTCAGTTCACTAATGAATGAAAGGAAAACATTGCCTCATCAGAAAGTATAACATGTAATAAAACAGGAAATTGAGATTTGAGGAAGAAGACAGCAGTCTTTAAATCAGCCCATTAATGTCAGCTCAGCTTTGTATGATTTGTAATGGCAGAGTTGCCAGAAGAAAGTCACTTTCTATCTCAGTTAACATTCAGCAGAGAAAGCAATGGGTAACTAGGATGATAGATGAACTCTTGAAAGTTATCATACACTCTCGTCTTTCTGATGAGTCTTCATTTGCTCAATATTTGAACAGTAGACAAGAAGGTAAATGGAGATTGCCTAACCAGTAATTTTATTTGAACCACCTGCAGACCCATTATCCAAGATGTTCAGTTAAGACACTAAAGTAATTGTCAGAATAAATTTTTTAAAAACTCTGGATTGAATGAAAAATTCATTCTGCAAAAAAGGCATATTTTCCAATATTTACTGACTATTATTTGGACAAAAACAGCACACTTTTCATGGAAGATCAATTTCCATGACATGCAACAAAAGAGACTGGAGAATAGTACCACCAAAAAGTTATTAAGAGCCATGACGAAGTCAACCTCCTAACAAGGATCTTGTAGACTATGTGCAAGTTATTTGGGAACATGAAAGGTAAAAAAATGCAGGCTGGTCAGACAAGTCACAAGAGATTTCATAAATCCCTGGAAGTATGAAAATTACTTTGTAACAAGTCAACTAAATTTTAATTTGCATTACTGTATATGATAAAATAATATATATAATTTTTTATATATCAACAGCAATTTTAGGAAAATCTCTGACAAAGTGGAAAAAGTTTTTGTGAGATGCATTTCATTCTTTAGGATTTCATTATACAAAAGTGATGCTTACATTGATGTTAAGTACACATTTGCATAAAAAGAGGATGAAATTTAATTTATTTTTTTTTTTTTGAAAATGTGTTTTGGATGTATATTCTAAATTATATGGAATTTAAATAAATGATTATACAAACAAAAGGGGCCTTTTTCACAACACTCTTGGTGCATTAGTTGCATTTGGATTTAAAAAATGCTGCTTTAATTAAGAGAAAGCAATTTACTAAAACAAAAATATATGGAAATATCCCTAAATTACCCCTAGTAAATTTACATCCAGGTTCTTATATTTCACCTTTCTTGGCAGATCTATTTTGACAATGTGGGATTTCCAGACCTTGGTTCATCTCCCTACCCCTCCTAAATTCAGCTGACCACTTTTGCAAGGTTGATAAAGTTAGTATCATCCCCTAATGTAGTCAGCATGAATGTCTTTGGGGGCTAAACTCTTTTTCTGCAGGTACTTAATAACGCCAAATTTTGTCCATTTTCAAGAGACCTTGCTAGTTGTTACATTTGAAGTCTTCTTTGAATAGTCAGATGTCAGTCTGTCTGGAAACAAACAATGCAGTTATTAATAAGAAGAGCTGAAATTAATGCATGCAAGATTTCACAGCTCTAGCATCACTCTTTCATAGTCAGCCTATGACCTTTTCAGGCCACCATCATACAACTTGAATTATATATATTGTTTGTGATGTTGGTGAATATGTCTTTTGGCTAATGTTCAAGAGGAGAAAAGATAAGCATCAAATAATAATCACTCTTGACATTTCTTTATTATTTTCTTCTTTTGTCTTCTGTTTCCATAACAACTCAAATGCCATCAGATAAATAAAGCTGACTGTAGGCCATTTTATTTGCACTTGAAATTTCTCCATCAAACAATTTTCATTTGACTATTCAAAAGTCAGACAAACATCAAAGTCAATAGATCAGCCATTTTCTGTTCAAACACTTTTTTTTCAAAGTATTATGATTATAATCAGTTAAAAAAAAAAAAAAAAAAATTAAAAAATGTCATTCAAATTCTGTTGACTCTTTGTTTCATGCAATCGTCAGGTGTGATTTTTGGGGATTGACACCACTTTTTTAATATTTCTGGTTATCACAAGATATTTTATTGTTGGATTATTGTTGTTGTAAATTATTTAAATAAATTGTAGTTTAATTTTGGATTTAAATCTAGCCCCAGATTAACATTTAAGGTTGAAAATAAGAATTATAAATTTTAGTTTAAAAACAGATGCTATTATTTTTTTAAAAAATTTGGAAATCGAGGGGCAACTATTTTTTTTTTTTATATGAAAACTAATAAAATAATAATAAACTAATAAAAACAACATGAAAATAGAATAAGAAAATAAAAAACAAATAAGAACAAAAATACATAGATAAATATGAGCAAATAAATAAAAAATAAAAATAATAAATAAATAAACATAATAAAAATGTTGCTGGTACGAAGACTAAAAGTAAATGTAAGCTAAAAACAATAATAATGGTTATATAGTAAAAACGGTAATAATAAAATAAATTAGCATAAATGTTAAATGCATTACAGTCTAATAATAATAATAAATATATAGTAAAGATAGTAAAAATATTAATAAAAATAAATAATATCGATACTAGTATTTGTGGTCTCTGGGCCCAGCTAGACTATATTTGTTCTATATAGGCAGGTACTCATTAACTCACTCCTTTTCTTTGAGAGTTTAAGATTGTTCATATATTATAGGATCAGTTTTTTCATAAATGACATCTGTTGCCTTTCCTGCTGAAGTGTTTAGCTTTTGTTACAGATTACCTGTTCATAGTTGAGTTTTATTTCTCGCTTTTCAGTTTCCAGAAAAATTTAGAGAGGGCAGTACTGTTACTATATTTGATATTGCCTAATGTCATTTGGTGATTGTAGGAGCACAATTTCCAATGGTTTTCTGTAGAGCCCACATAAAACTTGACTGCATTGTCATATTTGATTTCAGCTTTATAAACTAACAATTTGGTCATACATATGCAATTTAATGGGCAGGGTTTATTTTTTCGGCAGTTGCATTCATTAGTGGCTGGGATGTTGCTGTTTTGAAGGTTGTTAAAGTGCTTGTTTAGAATGGAACAGTTGTGTTGCGATATATACTAGTATATATTTTTAGCACAACTGTAGCTAACTTTGACATTGTTTTCATTGAAAATCTTATTTAGCATTGGGGAATGACTGAAGTGCTTACGGATTAAATTCAAAAAATTTTTCCAACATTAGTTTTGACATTTTTGTTGAAGGGTGGGTTAAATCATAATATCATGTTTGCAATGTTTTGGTTTGTTGGCATCATTACTGCTATTGGCTATGAATTTGAGGTTAATTTTATGGTTACTATGTTCTAGTGCTTCTACATATGTGCCTTTATGGTTGTCAAAATATCCTTACTGCTAGAGTTGGCAGACTGCTTAAATTGAACAGATTTATGTAAATTATTTACTATTCTAGGATGGTGGTTGAATTGTTTGCTGGTGTATCTATGGTTGTATAAATCTTTAGTATATGATTCATAAAAGCCATCAGATAGGTCAAATGTTACATCCATTTTAATATTCTTACAGTTTTTGCATTCATGAGGACTAATAGAGTATAGAAACTGCCCAAAATGATTTTTCTTCCAATTACTTTCAATCAATTCATTAGTTCATTAGCCATTTTTTCGTCAGAATGGAAAATAATTCATCACCCACAAAGACACAGAGAATCTTTTAGACTATCAAGAATGGAAAGTGAGGATTGGGCAGCTCCTGCCCATATTTGACAGCAGTACTCCATCTTAGACCCAATTTAGCTCTTGTAAAGATAGAGGATAGTACAAGGAATCAGGTACTTACTGGGGTGGTACAGAGAACTGATCATTTTTCCTGCATATTCGGTGATGGAACATATATACAAGTTCCACTTGAGGTCTGGGTTAAATTTAAAACCCAAATTGTCTTTAAACGTATTTTACAATTAAATGTTCTTAGAATGACAGTGTGGTTTATAAGGATTTTTCTTATGGAGTAGGTAGTTGTGTAGGTGTTCAAGTGCATCTTTATATAGCACTCAGATTGCTGAATTAATTTGTCAGTTTACAATTTAATGATGTCTGGCCAATGTAGACCACCTGAAAATGGCTAATGAATTGGTCAAAAGTACTTGGGGCAATAATCACTATGGACAAATTCTACACTTTGTCCTGAAACTGTAGAACATTAGAAAAATTGTATAAGAAAAATTATAAAACTTTCCTTGTCTATCACATTCAAAGAAACATGAAAAAAAAAAACAAAACAAAGGTTGCTGCCCAAATATACTATATATATATATATATATATATATATATATATATGTATGATAAAACAGTTTTAAGGTATGCTATATTTATGGGTTAAGTGCTCAATATCAGGGACAGAAAATATGTAAATATAAGATATAAAAATGGACATTGTTGAAGTCAACACCCAGAGGAGACAGTCCATTTCACGCTAAGAGCAATCATCAGGTCATATGCATTATATTTTTGCTCAACTATTTATATATACAGGTCAATGATGCATTGTGAGTAGTTGCTTAAATTTGGTGATCATATGGGAACCAATGTTTCAACAGGATATGGCCATAAGCCCAAAACTTGGAATGAGTTATCATTATCAAGGCTAGGAAGTAAAGATTGGTTAGCTCTGGCCCAGATACAGCAGCAACTCCACTTTTGGTTTGGCGTTTTTTGTTTTTTTTTCTTTTAATGTTATTGTTTATATGCTGACTATTGTTCTCATGTTTTTTATAAAAATGTTTCGGCTATTGTGCCCTTTAGTAAATCCAGATAAGCTACAGGGAATTTTGAGCTGAGCCATTTATTTAATCTACAGGGTAAAGTGTTCTCATTCATCTGCCTATGTCTAAGGATATCTTGTCTGGTTCTTATTTTAAGTATTGCTCAGTTATTGCTCACCCTGTTTCCACAGAGTCCGAGAACACGCTCACAATTACTGTGTCATCAAATTCACAAACCAATGCTTTAATCTACTAGGCTATTGTACTGTAGGGCAATTCTGAATGGAGAACTTGGAGCCTTAAACCTAAGGCTTGGTAAGAGCTTATGATGAAAGTTGAAAGCACTCAAAAGATGTAGGATAAATGTTTAAATTCTCTCTGGAAAACTGAAAACTGGTACAAACCTTAGCAAATATATATATATATATATATATATATATATATATATAGTGAAACCCGGATATAAGAGAAATTTTCTCTGGACCCAAATTAGAGCCATACTTACCTAAACAAAATAGACCAAACACGGATATAAGCGACTTCTTCTCCGGTCTCAACAACTCTCTTATATCCAGGTTACACTGTATAAAAAAAAAAAAAAAAAAAAAAAAAAGAAGAAGCTAAACCAAAAATGGAGTATTGCTACTACATCTGAGCAAGAGCTAACCAAACCTCACTTTCCTGCCTTGACAAAATGTTTGCACAGCCTTATGGATAGTGAATTATTTTACACCCTACAACACTTTTCCCCACAGACAAAATGTTCCTAGCCTCTCGCTAATCCATTGCTATTTTCATCACAGATGTTCGAGCAAACTACATTCCTGGGTTCCACGAGTTCAGAATTTCCCCGCTAGGAAATGCTATACCACAAACACAGTTAACTTATCTTCATTTCCTTCATATTGCATTGGTGTGGAGGAAGTCCCACTCAGCTTCCCCCCCCACCCAGACCAGAAATGTTGCAATGTAGAATGAACTCCTTAGAGGATATATCACTGATCACTACAATCTTAAACTGTTCAAGTTGACGGTTAACTATTATCTAGCCTTCATATCCTCATAATATGCAATGCCTGCTCCCTTTCTGTATACAACATCCCCATTACTCTACCTAGAGTGGTTCTTAGGCCTTCTCTTGGGTGAACAGTAGTAATAAATATTAAAGAATATGTTCAACAATCAAAAATGCTAGAAAGTAATGAACATTGACTGCAGTTTTTGGTCAATATTTGTTATATGATTCAAATCAAATTCCACACTGACCAGTCAACAAAAAGAAAACAAAAAACAAAAAAAAACTAAGTAAATAAGGAAACAGTTTAAACTTAAAGTGACATCACTCAAAAGCCAGTTATCAGTAGAAAGTGAACACAACAAACACTTGCAAGTTCAGCTCATTGGTAAAATAGTACACAGAGCAAATAGAAGGTTCTGGGTCAAAATGATAATTTGACAAGTTTATCTTCAGTGCATTTTCATACACTGCTGATTTGTCTTCAAGCAAGCTAACAACAGTAAATTCATTTACCCATTTCAAACTACAATTCAATGAACAAATAAGAGAAAATCTGTTGGCTTTCTTATCATAACGGGCCTCCTTTTCATTGAAGTAATTATAAACCAAACATTACAACTCTGAAAAGGCCTCATAGAAATGTCTAAATTTTCAACATTTCTCAAAGGTTACTGGATATGTTAGGCTTCAGTGATTAAAACACTGCAATAAAAACAACCTAGATGATTATTAAAGCATGCAAGAATCATTAAAATAGAAATAATAACTAAGTAAATAATTCATCCATTTTTATCCTCCTGATTTTTGCACCTCTTACTGGCATGAGATTATTTATACATTTTAGCTTATGCTTTGTTTTAATTGCCAGAAAGTCCCGAGTCACTTAGGAAGCAGAAAGAAAACAACAAAATTTTATGGTGCAACACCAATATTTATTCTTCAAAATAAAGTCCATCATTCTCAACTATCTTCTGTCAGCAATCAGTCAGTATCTGAATCTGTCCCAGATACCAGCCCACTGGCTTTGAATCAAAAAAACTGGAAACAAGCTACCTTCACTTCATCAAAAGTGTTGAATTGGTGGTCGCAGAGAAAGTGTGCCATTGAGCAAAATAGGCCATAGTCACTCAGAGTAGCATCAGGACTGAATGGTGAATGTGGAAGAATATCAGCACTGTCCATCTGTTTGAATTTCTTAGTCAAACTGGCCTTGCATTGTCTTGCTGAAACAAAGCCTGATCTCGATTGACCAAAGCAGGATACTCCTCTTTTAATTTTAGCTCTTTAATATTAGGTTGGTGCAAAAATAATTTCGTTTTCTTACATAGTAACATATGTCAGAAAACAAAATTATTTTTGCACCAACCTAATACATACAATCTAGCTACTGGCAATACAGTTGATGTTGTGTTGATGGCATGATTGTGTGGAACAAGTTTGAAATGCAGTACTTCTTAGAAATTCCACTAGACAGATCAAGATTTGTTGTTTTCTTTCCACTTCCTAAATGTGTCAGAACTTTCTGGCCAACCTAATATTATCCACTTGTATAACCAGGTGTTGTGAGGAAGGTCTTTTGTGTTATTACTCGAGAAATTTATTTAATCCACTTTGTTAAGCTAGTCAAAAGGTTCATCAAAGTGCTAATGTGAATTTAAATTCTGAACCACATCAGACTAATTACAAGAGGTGTTGAAAAGAAGTCAAAGTTGACATCGAAATTCTGGTGAGAGAGTGTAACTCAGTTATTTAATGCCAAAATTTAAATATTTTGAATGCAATTGTATGCCTTCAACTACAGATAAAATGTATTGTTAGTCATTTTGCTATAAATAGGTATTATATATATATATATATATAATTTATTATATTACAAAGACTTAATCATACCAATAATTGCGTTAATATTGCTGATTCAAGGTATGATTAACTCTTTGTAAAATATATATATATATATATATATATATATATATATTGCTGGTATTTTTATTATGAAATGTATTTTTATACTTTCATAGTGTTTTTATTTGGGAATTGACTATTTGCCCATAGCTGTGGACCTGGAAACCACAGCAATTAAGAGGTAGTTCCACAATTCTCAAATTTCCCAATCAGAGGCCTTACTGTCAGATATGTCTGTCTGTTAGGGTTGCTAGCTAAGTTGTAGCCACTTGTCCAACTGCTAGCAGCACACTTGCATTTCAATACCCACAATCATCCTGTAACTTATACTGCAACTATGCTAGGCAAACCTTAGTTACAGTTTCTGGGAGAGAGCGCATAATCTGGCATGATCAATAATTCAACAAGGTCAGCACACTCAAATGCTCAGCCATAATGGCTTGTAACATTGTGTTAGTACAATTCTCAATGGCTCCCAAAAAGTTTTGTCTCACCAATTTCACTCACAAGGCTTGGGTCAACATGTGGTATGGTTTTCAGGCACTGCCCAATTGTGGCATACGCTATAATCATCTCCCCAGGCTATCAACATCAATATATCACCTTGGTATCACGGTTAGAATGAGAATGTTCTAACCCCTTGAGCATGTTCCCCCATCCACTATGAAGACACACATGAAATTTAGCTTCCTGCTAGTGTTAACATTCTAATTGTATCACTATTCAATATATTTATTTGTCTATATATGTAATTCCAAGACTTCTATATAGTTTTGATAATTTTCTTAAAAAAAAAAAAAAAAAAAAAAAAAAAAAAAAAAAAGGTTAAAAAAGGAAAAAAAAGAAAGGTTTAATAAAAAAAAAAAAAAAAAAAGCTTAAAAAGAAAAAAAAAATGAGGTTAAAAAGCCGAGGTGGGGGTAACTTTTTTTTTAAACTAAGCGGGTAAAAAGTTTGAAGAAAAAAAAAAAAAAAAAAAAAGGAAAGAAAGAAATTAGATGCCCACTGAAGACTATCAAGAGTGCAAGTTAAAAATAAAACAAAAATCAACAGCAGATAAGAAATGTACCTCTCACTCTCTCAACTTTTCACAATTCTAAACTTGAGAGGGGAGAGGACGACATGTCACTCATATTACAAGATGCAACTGAAAACCAAGACTAAATATGAGAAGAAAATAGTTTAGGTGGATCCGAGATTGGAGGAGGGAAAGTAAGAAGTAGTGGATAAGGAGAAGGAAGTGGTCTGGAGTATTTAGAACAACTTATTTACATGACAAGCCTTCCTCTCATTCTTACTTTTTCTCCAGACATTAACATCTGACTGGAAAAGAAATGGGAATTTACACTGAGAGAGGTGGTGATTGGTGTGTTAACAGTTGATACCTGATAGAGTGTTACACTTTTTCATTATTTTTTTTTTTTTTCCTCTCTCTCAAGCTCAGTTTTCAGGTTAAATCCCAGCTCCTCCAATAACTAAAGTTTGACTGCAGTCAACTCACCAAATATGGGACATTCCATTGCAAAGTTTGAAAGAATTTTTGTTAATACCATATTTGTGTACAATCTTGTATATAACTTGACCTTATATTTTTAAATGGGAAAAGCATTGATTCGTGTGTGTGTGTGTGTGTGTGTGTGTGTGTGTGAGAGAGAGATGCAATCCCCACTTGACTATGCACGGAAGTTGTAAAAGGATCAGTTTTTAATTTACAGTGTATTGCCTTATTAAAAAGGCCTGCATAAATTTAGAATTTGGGATATTTGGGGCTGTTTAATGTAAGCATCTTTTTGCAATGAAATATCTGGATTATCTACAAAATATCCATTCAATTGCCAATTGTTCTAACCAAGCAAATCCAATCACATAAGCAGGTAAGACCCATGTATTGATACAGGTAGACAAAATTAAGGGAGATCAAGCAACACATTGGATTTTAATGTTTTATTTTTTTTCTCTAATTACTATGCACACAATGCAAAAAATATTTCCAGCCTTGATAGAGTCCAGAGTTGCTGACACGGCCTTGCTGGGAATGACATTTTCCACCCCAAAGCCTCTTTCCCCACAGACTCAATATCCCATAGCAAATGTTCAAACAAGCTCTATTCATTAGTTCCACCAGCCACCCTCATTCCCTCCATATTCCGTTTGTAAGGAAGAAGTAACCCCCCCCCCGCAAAGAACCACTGCTTGGGAACCAGACTCCTATGTGGATGCTTTCAAGTTTTCCACCAAGCATTTTCTATATGTACACTACCTGATACCTTTGCTGAACCCCGCAACTCAGTCCCCCACACCAGATTAAACCTGAAAATAGACAGTATCTATTGCATATTTTATATTTAGCAATGATTTGCACCAAAATACACACACACACAAAAAATTAGATAAGTACATAAATTATTTTTTAAATTAATTTAAAAATAATGAAAATGAGAAAATCAGCAGACAATTGCTGATACCTACTGATGAGTGGACCAAACGATTACAAAAAGTTTGCCTGTTGAATTTTAAAATCAGTCCACTTAATCCAGAAAATGTTTTTGTGAACTTTACACTTCTCAGATTTCCCTAACATTGTGTAAAAGAAAGTATTGAAAACCTGAAAATTGTAATCTTCACCATTCCCCTGACATCAAGCTCCATAATTTAGATAGACTTCTGATTGTTTTTCTGAATCTGTCTCTAACAAATACATCAAAAGGTCACAAGTGGCTTTTTCATATTTTCATAAGCAATTATACTGTAATTGTGCCAATAAAAAGATAAAATTTATATATTAAAACTTGCTGTTTATGCAGTGCATGTCTGTTGGGATTTATTAATACATCGGTACCTCATTTTTATATTTCCTGGAAACAAAATTTTACTACAATGAAGCTAAATATTGCAGTAATTTTACAGCCAAAGAATCAGGAGAGAGGGGAAAAAAACAGAATCACATATCCATTGATAGTTTGTCCTTGGAATTTCCTTCTAAATTTGAACTGCCTTATGAGGATATAGTTTGAAACAGTCTCCAGAAAGTCTTGTACAAATGGCACAGGAAGTGATTCATTAGAATTTATTGTATAATGATGATGAGATTTTCACCTATGAAGACTTTAGGGATTTAATAGAAATGAAAATGTAGATTTCAGATAAAAAATAAAAAAAAATAAAAAAATAGAGAAACTTTTCCAGAAATGGTTTTTAAAATGGAAATCTGAACTAAAAGCCTCAATGAAATATCTTGTATGTTAAAAAGAAAATGACCCAAATTTTAAATAAAGCATGGAAGTTAAAGACCAATAAATGGTAGCATTGAATTGTTTTAAGGGAAAATTTAAGATTTCAAAGCAATTAACCATTGATGCCTTTTTTCTGAAAGAAATCTAGCAGAATCAGTAATACAAAAATTTACTTTATTTTACTTGTTACAGAAACTAAAAGTATTTTTTATGAATTACATAATTTCCTTTAAAATTATTTTTCTATAGACCTAAGCCTATCGTACTAAAACGTGTATATTGCTTTCAGTCAGTCATTAAAAGAAATTACGATAAAATTATATTTTTACTTTCATCTGATAAAGTTTTTCATAGCAAAATGAAAACATGAATTTCATTAATTAAGGTATTGGCCTACATCAAAACCTTCATGACAATTAGATAAATTCTGGCTGTAATAGAGGAAAGGCAACTCAAATAATCTTGGTTGCATTTCAACCTGGTACATAAAGGAAGAAGGGTTCTATTGAGTGCCAAGTTTTCTAAGTCTTCTTTCCTTATGTGTCCTAGAAATTTCAATTCTTTTTGATGTTAAGTATCAGTCAGTTATGTGCCATACATGATCCATGCTTTGGCGATCATGTATCTTTTCGATAAATGACTGACGAGGCAGATTTTTTATCCCCCTGCAGTAGGTTGCCATTTCTTTCTGCAGTAGACCAGTTACCATTCAAGGCTAAAGAACCTGGTCTGTCCTGCTATTTACCCATAGCTTGGGGGCAGTAAGAGATTCATACCTTTCCTAAGGGTATCAGCATGTAAGTGAATGTAATGGATTTGACTGGAATTTAAACTCAGCTCTCCAAACCCTCAATCCGAGCTGCTATCCATTACTCCACCATGCCTCCTCTGATGTTAAGTATAAGTGCCCTTTTAGTTTTCATTTTCTCTAAAACTTTGTTGTTGCTGGCATATCCAGGCTATGATATTCTGAGAGAGTGGGAGAAGAAGAGAGAGAGAATAAGGACACTTTATTTTTACTTTTTTTTTTTTTTTTTGGAGGAGTAATTTTCCTTACAGGTTCAAACACTTCTTTGAATCAATTACATGTGCACTATCTCAAACAGATTGAGATTTTCATTCCCAGGACAACAATAAAATATTGTCATCAAATGTCTACAATCCCACCTCCACCCCCAAGAAAGTTTTTTTTTTTTCTTAACCTAAATAATTAACAGTAAATGTGAAACTTTTAGGCAAGTTATTAACAGGCTGACTACTGTGATTTTGGCCTCTTGCTATTTATTTTGTCTAACAAATAAAAGAAATTTTTTGTCACAAATGCTGGATGAGGTGCTATGTAAGGTCTAGTGATTGAAGAAATAAGGCATGGTTTCAATTACGCTAGCCTGATACTTCACATGACAACTGCGAATGTAATGAATATATCTGCACATGACATTAATAGTTTTAATAATCTTTTTCTAATTTTTAATGCATTTGCAAAGCATTTATACATAAAATAGCCCTAGTCTGTCACTAATGGTGACATTAATTCCTGATCAATGACAATCCCTGTCTCTATGATTTCCAATATAGTCCTATAGAAAAATCATTAGCAATTAGTACTTGCTTGATTTTGGCATCTCCAATTTATAATTCACATGTTGGACTCTTCTTTTTGCTGACAATTGATGTTTAGTCCTTTCTTCTTGCTTTCCTTAACTACCTTCTGTCCTTTCTGTCTGGCTTGTGTCAGTTCAGAATAGAGAATGACTTCTCTATCGAGTCATCAGTTGCAGAGAACCACGAAGCACACAAACATCGACACACAATGTCTCCAAAGTGTCTACTTTTGGAAAATGCATGTCTACAAACTTGCCAGCTAAATTTCCTCTCTGTAATTAAGAGTATCAATTTGTCCATCTATCTGTGCCCTTCCCATTGGCATGAACCAATAAAAGTGCCAACTAAAAAGAATCCTTTAGTATGGATAACGGAATAAGCTGTGGATTGAATAAAGGATTCAGTTCAAAATTCTAAAGATTACTAAATATCAAGCACCTGAACAAAGCTAGGTGTTATAAACAACCAAGATGAGGATACCAGTTTGAGTAAATCAGTATCTAATTCACCATCCCCAAAATAGAAAATGATATGTCTAAAGAAAAAGCAGGGTGTGGTTCAGCTTCCCTACTCTGTTTTCTACACTGTATTTACCCACTGAGGATGGGAACTGTCTTGCAACAAAACAAAACACCTGGTCAATTTTCTTTGCCTGGGGGGGGGGAAAAGGTTTTATTTTCCAATAACTCATTTGAGTAAGTGGTTTGCTCACCATGTCAGTGAACAATATCACTTGCACATTCCAGTAATTTGTAATAAGGAATCATTTTTAAATCTCAAAGGCAGAATTTTTGCCTTTCACAGACTTCATTTTGGATGAAATATTCAAAGTTTTCTTGAACAAAAAAAAAAAAGAACAAAAAAAAAAAGAACAAAAAAAAAAAGAACAAAAAAAAAAAGAACAAAAAAAAAAAGAACAAAAAAAAAAAGAACAAAAAAAAAAAGAACAAAAAAAAAAAGAACAAAAAAAAAAAGAACAAAAAAAAAAAGAACAAAAAAAAAAAGAACAAAAAAAAAAAGAACAAAAAAAAAAAAGAACAAAAAAAAAAAGAACAAAAAAAAAAAGAACAAAAAAAAAAAGAACAAAAAAAAAAAGAACAAAAAAAAAAAGAACAAAAAAAAAAAAGAACAAAAAAAAAAAACAAAAAAAAAAAAGAACAAAAAAAAAAAAGAACAAAAAAAAAAAAGAACAAAAAAAAAAGAACAAAAAAAAAAAGAACAAAAAAAAAAGAACAAAAAAAAAAGAACAAAAAAAAAAGAACAAAAAAAAGAACAAAAAAAAAAAGAACAAAAAAAAAAAGAACAAAAAAAAAAGAACAAAAAAAAAAAGAACAAAAAAAAAAAGAACAAAAAAAAAAAGAACAAAAAAAAAAGAACAAAAAAAAAAAGAACAAAAAAAAAAAGAACAAAAAAAAAAGAACAAAAAAAAAAAGAACAAAAAAAAAAGAACAAAAAAAAAAGAACAAAAAAAAAGAACAAAAAAAAAAGAACAAAAAAAAAGAACAAAAAAAAAGAACAAAAAAAAAAGAACAAAAAAAAAAAGAACAAAAAAAAAAAAGAACAAAAAAAAGAACAATAAAAAAAGAACAAAAAAAAAAAGAACAAAAAAAAAAAGAAAAAAAAAGAACAAAAAAGAACAAAAAAAAAGGAACAAAAAAAAAAAAAAGGAACAAAATTTTTTTTTAGATACTTGTAATTAATCTACTTTTGATCACAAGTGACAATCTCATCTCCAAAACCCCTTGAAGAGAAAAATAAGAGTATTTTAATGCTTACTGAAGTTCCTCCAAGTGGAAACCATTTTCCAAAGTCTTGTAAATTATAATATATAGGTGATAGATTAATTGAAAAATCAATAAATATCTGAATTCATTAAGCTTTCTCTAACATTGTACAAAATGATGCTGGAACTTTTGCCTGATTTTTTTTATAATAAAAATATTATAAAAACCTTATCCGGCAAGTAATTTAAAATAATTTTTTTTTAAATTTAGAACAGTAAACCTCAACTATAAAATTTACAAATGCCAGCCAGCATTCACACAGCAAACCTGATTTTGGTTGTTTTTTTTTTTTGTTTTTTTTATGGATTATCAACCTCTATGAGTTATTTAATATCAAAATATAAATATTTTGTAGCAATTTTATTTGTTTAGAGATAAGGGTTTTAGTGATACAAATTTTACTAATTAACCCATAGCTGTGGAGAGAAGAAATTGATTCATACCATTCCCAAGGGTATTTGCACATATGTGAATATAATGAACCCAACTAGAATTGAAATTCGGCTCTCTGATTAATAATTCGGAGGCATTGTCCATTATACCACCCGCACATCAAAGCTTACAGCACCTGGTATTCCCAAGCAGTCACCCATGTAGCTACTCACGAGACTCAATGTTGCTTAATTTTGGTGATCATATGGGAACCAGTGCTTCAATGTGATATGGTAGTAAGCCCTCTCACAAACCTCCGAGATTTTCCAAACCTTTTAACATTTTTGCCTGAAATGTTTGTTTCCATGATGACTACACAAGCCACAAAATATATACAAGCACAAATTCCACACATTGGCAAGTGTGGATTACAAGTCAAACCATCTTAAATGAAGTAAACTTCTACATTTGTACCATTAATTATCAGTGCTTGGCAGTATCCAAGCTATGCTGTCAGTTTTAAATTTAAAAAGCTAGAAATAGAAAAAAAAAAAATAATAATCAACTGTTTTTAACATCAAGGCATCTAAATCCTCATGGCCACTATAGTATGATGATTTCTCAAGACATCAAAATGTATCTCAAAAGTAGCCTCAAGTGAAAAATAATCATTAAGTGATAATTTGAGACTAAAACAAATGAAAGAATCAGTTTTATGAATTACCTCCTTTTGACATAGTTAACTAAATCTAGATTAATCATCTGTCTTTCATAACATCCAACATTTCTTTACAGGGGGCATTAAATGAATGAGGTGTGCCATAAAAACTTCTTTATATTTGTCAAAAGATAATGAAGAAACCAAAACATTCTCAGCCAAAAGGAAATGATTTGAAGAAGGAAGAAGATTGTATTACTTGTGAATGGGTCTAAGTGCATATTACTTTAACAAATTATTAATCAGCCAACAACATTTAAGACAATGGAAACTTTCATAATGAAAAAAAAAAAAAAGTAAATAAAAAGGAAACAAATAAAGGGAATTAATTATCTGCAAAGAGCCTGATTTCCTTCTTTACACACATCTATATTTTTCTGATATTTATGAACATGATATTGCCATTGGTATCAGTTTAAGAAGACATGATTTTCTATGTTCAACAGTCAGACTTTCATGTGGTAGCAAAGTCCAATGTGTAAGAGGCAGACAAAGCCACACAAATATTGCGTGTCCTCAGCCTACTGTGGATTCAACAGTTAACCAGAGTTAACCTTCCCCATTATGTGTTTAAGGAATTTCAGCTATCTTTTCCTGATTTTCAGTATAAGTGTTCTTCCCATCACCATTTCCTTTAAAAAGTTCCTCGTTGCTTTCTCATTCTGTCCATGTATCCTTTTGTAAATCCACATTTCTGCTACCTCTAGTTATAAAACCTTAAAGAATTCATTCATTCATTTAGTTAGCACATTTTGCACCACTATAGTCACCAATTCAATTAAAACTATTGGTTTAAAAATACAACCCAACCATAATGTTAGCACCCCTTTAAGAAATCAACAAAAAGAAATAAACAAACACCAAAAAAGATTGTAACTACAAATCAATCAGTGAGAGTTTTAGCAGAGAGTAATAAAAACAACCAAACCTGACAAAATTAACCATGGTAGCCAGACAAAAAAAAAAACAAACCTTACAAGACTCCAAAAACTTGACATATAATAAACATTCCTACTTTCATCAAAGCAGAGAGCCCTTGATAAGGAAAAATAAACCCCAGATTACACCTCCATTTCAAAACTATAAATGAGTAAAACATTTCTTGGATGAGTTATTCCAAATATTGTGTCGTGATTTAAAAAAAAAAAAAAAAAAAAAAATATATATATATATATATATATATATATAAGTGAACATAGAAGTCAACACTTAGAGGCGACAGTGTTTCATGCTAGATGCAATCCTCAGGCCACGAGTGCATCTAGCATGAAACAGACTGTCGCCTCTAAGTGTTCACTTCTATGTTCACTTATATATTTACACACACTATCTCTGATATTGAGCACTTTATCCCATAAATATAGCACATCTTAAGACTATATTTCTTCATATATATATATATATATATATATATATATATATATATATAAAGACTAAAGGAAAACTTATCTTAGTCAACGATGCATTTTGTACTATGAGAGGCTATCAGAGGGCCGAAACACATTGGTTAAAAGTCTTCCTTTTTGTCTTTATTCATATTGTCCTTTTACAGATATACTCTATCTGAAATTTTTATACAGACACACACTTTCATGTATGCATACTCTATATGCACCATATGTATTAACCCTCACACACTCACCAGAAAAAAATTCACTGTTAATAACTCATTTTGACCTCCCCCCCTCGCACACAAACAAAAAAAAAAAAAAAAAAATCAAATTATCCCACATTGGGAACCACAAGAGACCAAAGCTCATGGCATTGTCAGAGATCTACAGCAACAATCTAGGAATGTAGAATGAAAAATATTTAAAAACAGGCAGAGAAGGGATTGGCCTGTGTAAAATTAAGTGTCCAGTGGCTAGGAGGGAGGAGGAGGCAGCAAAGAGGAAAGCAGAAGAGAGAGAGAGATTTCTTGTTAGGAGGAAATTTATACCAATGTGTCAAGAGGAGAGATTTAATCCAACATAGATATTGCAACCGAGTATCCAGCCTTCTTAGGTTCCCAAGGAGAGCAAAGCACAGAATGCCTATAAGCCTAGAAAGGCTGCTGATGGTGACCAGAGAGAAAAGAACTGCAAAGTTGAGGTTTTTTTTGTTTTTGTTTTACAATCATGTTTCACCCTGTACAAAACCCAAGAACCACTCAATGAAGAGAGTTACAGGATAAGTACTGTTTATGGGAATATGTGGGGAAGATAACAGTTAACCCTAGATTTGAACAGGTTAAGATTGTAGCTATCAAGGAAGCATCTGCTTGGGAGTCAACTCCAAAAAGCAGCAGTTCAAGATAGTAGAGCAGTAAAAAAAAAAAAAAAAAAAAAAAAAAAAAACATGAGAGAGTAGGTAATGTGGGTATTTTAATTCTAGACCCCACCACAATCACGGACACACACACAGTCAATTTGAATTAACCTGGAAACAAAGAACCTATTTCTTATTATTTTAAGAGTCATTTGGACTCATTTTTAATATTGTTCTGTGGTTCTTTTTCTGGTAGTGGAATCAGAAATGAACAATATGCTCAAATGAAAATTTTATTTAGTCTTTAGAGAAAAAGGAAAAAGGCTACTTTAACTTTTATGAGACATTTAAAAAAATGGAAGACCAATCAAGGTAGTGCTTGGAAAAAATCACATACTTTCAATTATAATACAGTTATTAGTGTGGTTCAACTAGTAAAAATAAAAAAAGAATGATGAAAGTAAGGCATATTGAAAAAAAAAAATTTTAAATGCAGAAAAAAAAGGAAATTGAGAATGGGTGAGGCTGAGATTATTTGAACTTTTATTGTGGTTAAATTATTTCTTTTTCAACTACTGAGACTTTTAATCATCTAAATCCTTCAAGTACTCAATAATTTGTCAACTACCCAAATATTCATTTGCTTAAGAAATAAAAGCTTGAAAACAAATTTGAAATGAATTTATTTTGGTGCATAAAATTATTTCAGCAATCCCCCCAATTATGCCAGGTAGCAAATCTAATTGGAATAAAAAGAGAAAAAAAAATATTGTAGTGATATCAGCTGTCGCTGATATCTTGTTAAATGGAAACATCTGAAAGATGTTACTGAAATTGTTTCAGAGAATTATTGCCTTGATAATTATCAGCTAAGTGAAGCAGACCTCAAGAAAACCATACCACATGACCCTGACAAGGAAGGTCACTGAGTGGAAGACCTTGTGTTAAGTTACTTTTTTCAACAAAGGTGACAAAGAACAATGTTCTCTATAAGACAGTGGTCACTAGTGACAAAAACAGTGACCCAGAGAAAGGCTCACCATGACCCGGAAAGGGAAAATGGCCTTTAGACTGTTCACCTCCCTGTCACCTCACTCCATCTCTGCCTTGCTCGTCTACAGCAGACGGTTACAATCAAATAAAATTTGCCTACTGCTATAATTATCTCATGATTTTATTTCGTGGGTGACAATCTGGCCAAAGAGTTATTTTTAAGCCACAAGCATTTGACTGTAAGAAGCTGCACCCTGTGAACGAAACTGGTGTCCGGTCTGAGCTGCAACACTACAATATTAACAAAACGCATATCTGAAGGGTAGTGGGAAAATAATTTTTATTATATTTTTTAACTTTTTTTTTTCTTTACTAATGTTCATGCAATGTTAGAATAAACCAGTGTTTCTCAACTGTTGTGCCCAGGTGCACTAATGTGCCCTGAAAGGTAGCCAGATGTGCCCAAGTTTACAGAAGACTAAATTATGAATTATTATCTTTAAATTTTTTTTTAATTTTTTTAAAAGATTGAGACAACAAGCACATTACCTCTTTAAGTCTTTGTCATTTGATATTTTAAACTGAATGCTAAATGTCTTAAAGTGTAGATAATCCTTTCCCTTTTGCCTTCCTCAAGAGATATGAATCAGTCATTTGTCTTCATAAATTTAATTGCTGAGCTAATGAGAGTATATTTATCATAGATAAGGCCTAACATTCAAAAAATGCAAAAGCAAATCAAGCTCATAATTTTAAAGAAGTATGTAAAATGTAATGTCTTAAAGATAAATGCTTATTTCAGGAGACTTCTTTATTATTTTCCTATTTTCAAATTTCATGACTAATTTTTCTTTATTAAAATTTAAAGTGTGTCCCAGAGTTTTAGTCATTCTACAAGTGTGCCCTGAAGTTAAAAAAAAACAAAAACAAAAAAAAACAAAAAAAAAAACGAGAAACTGAGAAACACTGGTATAAACAGTATGGATAAAGAGGAAAAAGAACTTATTAAAACCCAAGCATTCCTCTACTTTCAAACCTGTATTAATTTAACAGCAGCTTTACCAATTAGGCTACAAAAGTCACTGGCTGTAATTCGAATTTAACCATAACCATTCAGTGTTCTTTCCACCCCAAACACTTGATATAATGCCATCTTTAAATTTTCATACACTAATAGTATTTGTACTAATTAAATAAAGAAAGAAATACTAGTTAGAAAACTGCTAATTAATGATTCATGTAAGAAATTCAAAAAATATTAAAACGGCCTCATTTTAACTTTTAGGCATTCCTGTTATTTGAAAAAAATAATCACACTCCTTCATAAAGAGAGAAAATTATTAATACACCTGAACCTTGGTATCCACAGTGTATTAGTTCTAGGTCACTTCCAACATGAGCAGTATGGTGAAAATACCAAAATCTACAAATGCTCTAATTCCTTATACAAGTAGGTACTGCTAAAAAAAATAAAAAATAAAATAAAATTAAAAAAAAAAAACAAAAAAAAAACTATCATACATGATGAAAAAAATGTCCCAAACTTAATGAAAAATCTGTGGTATTATTAAGAGGAAAAAGCAAAGGATTTTTTTCTTATTAAATCAATTTTTTTTAGATCCACTTTAGAACCTTCAAAATTTTGGTTGTAATTTTTTTTTTCTTGTGTGAGCAGATGACTATAAATTAGTATGGAAAAAAAAAAAAAAAAAAAAAAAAAAAAAATCAAATAATTGTTGGATTTTAATGAAACTTCTAGGACTTGTTCACAAATGAATGAAATTATTTTTTAAAATACTTTAGAATATCTAGGTAAAAAAAAAAAAAAATTTTTTCACATGCTACTCCTTACATATTTTTTTTTTTATAATAAAAATTGAGAAACTCATTTTTGTAGAGCTTAATGTTTTGCCTAATGCTTAATGTTTATATTAGTTACTAGCAGGCTTTGTCCACTATCACTTCACAAAGATATATTCACTACTTGAAATATTTTAAACAAAAATTTTAAATGAACATTTCATTCATAAATTGACTTGTTATAGCTAAGGAAATTTTTACAAATAGATGCCGACTTGTTGAAGGCCAAGTAAAATGCAAATTTCAAACATTTTTCTGCACTATTTAATACAATAATCCTAAACAGAACTATTTTTTTTATGAAAATCAAAACAATCCTCAAATAAAAGAACAGTAATGAAGGACAGTTAATTAATCAAATATACTTTTTTAAAATCAATATGCAAATTAGTTAAACCTGGAAAGTGGTATAGACTAGAAGTAGATAATACAGATATTGAGCATTTCATGTGTAATTGTCGAACTCTGGGCAGAGAGGAACCCAGATGAGGCTATACCAAAGGGCAGAGTCTCGTCTGGGGTGGTAGACAGCTACCAGAGCCCATTTTTATGGTGTCCCACAATAAACTCGGGCTTGTGTCACATCCGACCGCGCGGGGCAGTTAGTGAATATCATTACTATAGAGCGGGGGCTTTAAGAATTTGTGAGAGAATTGAGCTCCTATTTCACATTTATTGATATTAGATAAACACACATCCTTGGAGTATTTAAATAATCAATATTTTTTTTGTAAAACAAGACCCCCAGTTAGAGAAAATCTATTCAGAATTGTCAATGAAAGTGAAATAAAACTAAGATATTATTTAATTAGAAAAGCTTTTAATTGCTTTTATGAATAAAATATATTATGGACACTATCACCTTAAAAACATTTTTTTCAGTTAATAATGAAGTTTTACAAGAATTGTTTCCATTTTTGAAAAATTTTTAAATTTAAATAATTTGATTACTTCTATTTGAAATCCTCTTTATATCAAGTCAACAACCTCAGACAATTGAAGAATTGAAATTAGCTGACAAAATCTTTATTAGTTGAAAGCGGTGAAGTAAATTCAATATACTCTGTCCTGATGTTTTTCCTTTCACTCATATATACATCCAGAGACTGAGGGTGCTCCAGAAAGATAAAATTAATAAATAAAAAAACTAAAAAAAAACTTAATATGTGTGTGTATTAAAAGCTTTGATGATAGTTTTAGAAGTAGGTCAAAATGAACAAAAATGTTTCTGACACTGGCAAATAGGTCAGGTTTCCCAACAAGATTTCAATGTAGGGCATAGTGACTGCAATCACTTCATGAAATCTTAATGGCCTGAAGAGACAAGAAAGTAACATTTCTAATGAATAACATTAAAAAAAAAAAAAAAAAAAAAAATGTAAGCAAAACCCTGAAGATGATAGGACATTTTAATCTTAGCTACAGAAAGATGGGGCTGAGATAAAAACCAAGAATATTTCTTTGGCATGATTTAACATTTTAAATTTTCACTTAAAAGTAGCAGAGATGAGAATTATATAATACTTTTACTTAGCTTAGCTTGAATAAATAGACAAGACTGAAAAACCTAAGTGGATAGATTAAATAAGATACCAAAAAATGTGAGGGGAAGAACAGACTGTATATACAGAGACCAACATTCATTGAAGTTGACAAAGAAGACATTATATGATTGGACATTTAAAATAATGAAGATTTATTCTACTCTAAGGTTCATAAAACCCTGTAAATTAAATTTGGAATCAGTTTCATGTTTAGCATTATAGAAAATTGATGTTTATAAAGGAGGATTTAAAATGGCTTCTGTTAAAACAAGGCAAATAAAATCATTGTAGAAGTCACTCCACCCATTTGTTTTCTTAAAGAGAGGAATTGACAGTGAACGGATTAGAATTTAGACAAATTATCACAAGTACAAAAACAGGAATCCAAAACACAATCTACTGTCCATAAAAGTGTTGATATAAACATAATTCAACATCAAGTGTCAAATGACATAAAAAATATTCTAAATTCTTAGTTTTCATGAAATCCAAAATTTTCTTTGCTTGACAATATCACAAACCCAACCTAATGTTTTGTGCCATACAATTTAAAACTACATTAATTTTGCCAAAATGGAACAGTATTTCTCTATAATAAATGAAATTCACCGATTCAGTGCATAGATCAAGGGAGAATAAGCAGTGGATGTGCACATCCCCTTGAATACAGTTTGACACTGCAAAAAATCCAGAAAGAAACAACACTCAAAATATTGATGCTGCTTGTTTGTAATTGTATGTCTGACCCTGATGCATTTTTATTTAGGATCAGAGTGCAGTATCTGTAACTAGTCACTGTTACATAATAAACCTTCATAAGCAGGAAAGAACTAGGGTAAGGCAAGGAGTGGAAATTATTAATGTCAAATGTCTGAATGAGTTACATTACTTAGTGCCCCCAGCTCTGACCTTCACAGCTAGGACCTGCCATGCTGTGTTCGCCATGGCAAACCATCTCCATTTCCTTTGTGTTCCTTTGATAAAAAGCAAGTTCCACTCTGCTTCTTCCCCAGAACTGTTATTTTGTGAAATAAACTTCTAAGAGAAGGCTTTCTCTGACAACTACAATATTTATCTCTAAAGTCCAGGATCAACCAATATTTATCCTACTCATCCCCATAATAATCTCTTATATCCCGTTACTCCTCCTTTACACTCACACTCAGTAACACTACCTTGGGTGGTCCTTGAGCCTTGTATTGGGTCAACTTTCAGTTAAAAAAAAAAAATTAAGTCAAACAGATTTTTATGAAACTAGAGAAAATTTATAACTTAAAGATTTGTAAAATTAATACATTTAACTAGTATGAAGGCAAATCAATAAGTTCATAGCCTGTCATGTTATTAGCTGATTTACTAGTGTGATTAATATTCCCCATTGAATTAAGTGCATTAACAAAGGAATTATAGTGAAAATTATTTGTATGAATATTTCTTTAACTGGTAATAAGAGGCCAATTAAAATATAAAATTTCACAATGGCTTGCATGCATGAGAACAATCATAGCATAGTCATTTTCTTTAGAGAAATTTATATTCATACAGTTCCCTAACTATAGGTTAAATATCAGGATAGATTGGGCTCTTTAGCTTTGGGTGGCAACCAGTCTAAGACATGGAAATCTAAATTCCAAACCATAGAGAAAGCAACAGAGAACCATTTATCATGTTCAAGATTTTTTCATAGTCACATGTCAGGTTGTAGCTGCATCTGTAGTTAAAGAACTGACTTCCAGAAATCAGGAAGAAAACAGTAAGCTAGAAGCAGATATCTTGTTCTGAATGATGAAGTAGCTATTCTTTCCAAAAGATGATGGCTGTTCTTATCCCAAATAACAGTTAATCATTTCTCCAGAGTGAAAGCAAAAATGGAATAGAAAGAATGTTTTTAAAAAAAAAAAAAAAAAAAAAAAAATGTATGCATAAAATATTTTCAAGATATTATTCACAAGAGACATTATGCAAGAACTAGGCAAGATAGTAAAGGAAAGCAAGAATAAAGGACTAACCATCACTTGTAAGAAGACAATGGATGTCAGCAAGAGAAACAGACCAAAATGTAAGCTACAAATTGGAGATGTCAAAATCAAACAAGTACAGAAGCTCAAATATCTAGGATGACATCAAAATTCAAATGTACATTTGAATAGCAAAAGATTCAAATACAGGTTGAGTATCCTTTGTCTGAAATCTCCAAATCCAAAAACCTCCAAAATCTGGAAGTTTTTCAGGTGCTGACATAACTTGCCACAAATGGAAAATTTCAGAAAGCTCAGCTACGTAGCCAACATTGGCACCAGTTTTTTGTTAGCAATTATCACAGCAACACCTTCATCCATGGATTACCTACCAGGTGTTTCATACTCAGTAAAGATATTATTCAAAATGTCAAGTCCTACATTTATATATTTTTTGTTAGTAGTCATGTTTTTTTGTTTTTTTTTTGTACATGTACAGAAAGTACAAGACATTAATTTCACATGAAATCTTAATTTCAGCACTTAAAAATCTGTGCAAGCATTACAATACTAGCATCATTACCGGTATGTACACAAAATTCATTAAATTTTATGTAAAATTACCTTCAGGGTATATGTATAAGCTGTGTTATGAAATGTAAAAGGATAATATGTTTATGTTTGAGTTCCATTCCCAAGCTGCCCCATTTTAGAGATGCTATATACAAATTAAATAGACTGTATTTTAAAATCGAATAAAATCAAAAAAAATGTTTGGTTGATTTCGTTTTGTGGCATATCAACACCTCTATAGATTATTTAATGCCAAAATCTAAATATTTTGAACACAATTGTATATCTTCAACTATAGATAAAATGTATTGCTGATCATTTTAATATAAATATGTAGTGTTGGTAATATTTTTTTTTTATATATAAAAAAGTATTGCTGGTATTTTTACTATAATAATGTATTTTAATACTTTCAAAGTGTTTTGCTTTTATTTTGGGGGTTCACTATTTGCCCATAGCTGGGACCCTAACAGGTGCTACCACCCTGGGTCAGGGTGGAACTGAGAATAGCAGCAATTAAGCAGTGGTTTTTAAGACACATGAGGAAAGAAAGCTTGGAAATTTAACTTCAAGGCTATACTGAAGGCCAGAGGGACAGTGAGAAAGTATAAGTACTCTACCTAACAAGCTTGTGTAAATGGATGGTAGAACAAGGGCTGGGAGGAATATGGTGAATATGGCAATAAAGATGAGGACAACAGTCCAAACAATGTAAATAAAAAGAGAAACATTGCTCAGAGCCACAAAGGATAGAACATTGTGGAGAGTCATAAGTGCTCACATCCTGAAGGGGACAGTACATAGAAAATTGATGAAACTTAACTTAGGGATATACAGTGTTAGGAAGATTGTTACTTTTTAAATAGACAGAACTTCTTCTATGTCCCATGTCCCTTTAGAACATAGGCAATCATGACTCTCCACAACTTCTTGTCCTTTGTAGCTCTTAATAAATTTTGCCTGTTATCTCTCCTAAGCCTTGTTCCATTTACTCAAGCTCACTAGATAGGTTTCTCACTATTTTGAATCATAGAGCACAGATTTTTATGTCATCAATGAAGCTCTAAAAATAAAGGAACAAGTTGAGCTGATCGAGTTCAGATTTTCAATTGAAAGTTTTTGAGACTTTTTACCAAATCTAAGTAGCCAACTTTGTGTAAACAAAATGAATGGCTGCTGGGTCTCAATTTGATTATCACACACACAACACATATATATTTTAATTTAAAGAAAAAACAGACTACTTTAAGGTTCTATTAGTTATAATTTATTTCAGAGATTTTATTTTTCTCTGAATCTTCAGACTTCACTTTCAAAGGCAAAAAACTGAATTTAAAATTTACACTTTTGAAGGGCAGTCTTAAGTTTATATAATGTGACAGAGGGTGGTGAGGAATAGTGTCAGAGACATGGTCGAGTTTAGAGAGGGATGGGAGAGTTTTTAAAGTTTATTTTATTACAATACTTAATATTGAGGAGGAGGGGGTAACGATCAGGCATGGACCTATTTAAAATGCAAGGATTTTATTTTGTAACAAAAAAAAAAAAAAAAAAAAAAAATTCATTGGATATATATTTTTAAGCATTCCTAAACTTAAAAATTTTGTAAAAGCAATAACATTTTTACTTTTGTTTATATATACTTGTTATGAAATAAAATCCTTGCATTTGCCTTGATAAAGCCCCTCAGAGGATGAAACACATTGGATAAGTTTTCCTTTTGCCTTTATTCAGGTTGTTCTTTTACAGATATACACTATCTGTGTGTATGTGTGTGTGTATATATATATATATATATATATATATATATATATTTGGGCGGGGGGTAATATATTATTAATATCTGCATTTCTTACCCTCAATGTAGAAATTTGTTTTTTCCTTAAATAAAAATAATATGTATTCAATAAAATTTATTGTCAAAAATAAAAATTATCTTTTTATATAATTTGATAGCGCTAAGCTTGAATTCAGAAAAATACACAACTAATCAGGCTAGCTAAGGAGGCAGGCAGATGTAAAATTCAGAAACATTTAGATTTTGAGGTAAGAAATTGAAAAGTAAAGGCAAAATATCAAGACTTATTTGGGAATTCATTGGAGAGACAGGGTAATAAATCCACAAGACCAGCTGCATTTATCTCAAACCCGGCCAAGAGCATAGGAAATATTTGGAGCAACATTAATTGATTTAAGAGAAATGAAGCCTGCAATAAACAGAACCTTGTTAATTCTTCATGATCTATCAGCCATTGCTTTTGTGCTTTTTCTATCTTGTCTTAACAAGTAGGAAGCTTTGAGGTATGTGCCAAAAGAATTACAAATATTTGTCATTGCTATGACCTTTAACAAATACTAAAAAGAGATGAGAAAAAATGTTCTGAAAGGAATTCTATGAACCTCTTGAGAATAAACCAATAAGCAATTATGTCAAAATTACAATGGAACAGTCAATGCATATAGGTTGGTTGGCTTGTTTGTTTGGGTTTTATGGCATATCAACCACTGTGGGTTATTTAATGCCAAATCCAGTTTATATGAATTTTAAATGCCTATTTTGTATGGAATAAAAACGTATAGCTGGCAACATTACTCCTTTACAAAAAAAAACGTATAGCTGGCAACATTACTCCTTTACAAAAAAAAACGTATAGCTGGCAACATTACTCCTTTACAAAAAAAAACGTATAGCTGGCAACATTACTCCTTTACAAAAAAAAACGTATAGCTGGCAACATTACTCCTTTACAAAAAAAAACGTATAGCTGGCAACATTACTCCTTTACAAAAAAAAACGTATAGCTGGCAACATTACTCCTTTACAAAAAAAAACGTATAGCTGGCAACATTACTCCTTTACAAAAAAAAACGTATAGCTGGCAACATTACTCCTTTACAAAAAAAAACGTATAGCTGGCAACATTACTCCTTTACAAAAAAAAACGTATAGCTGGCAACATTACTCCTTTACAAAAAAAAACGTATAGCTGGCAACATTACTCCTTTACAAAAAAAAACGTATAGCTGGCAACATTACTCCTTTACAAAAAAAAACGTATAGCTGGCAACATTACTCCTTTACAAAAAAAAACGTATAGCTGGCAACATTACTCCTTTACAAAAAAAAACGTATAGCTGGCAACATTACTCCTTTACAAAAAAAAACGTATAGCTGGCAACATTACTCCTTTACAAAAAAAAACGTATAGCTGGCAACATTACTCCTTTACAAAAAAAAACGTATAGCTGGCAACATTACTCCTTTACAAAAAAAAACGTATAGCTGGCAACATTACTCCTTTACAAAAAAAAACGTATAGCTGGCAACATTACTCCTTTACAAAAAAAAACGTATAGCTGGCAACATTACTCCTTTACAAAAAAAAACGTATAGCTGGCAACATTACTCCTTTACAAAAAAAAAACGTATAGCTGGCAACATTACTCCTTTACAAAAAAAAACGTATAGCTGGCAACATTACTCCTTTACAAAAAAAAACGTATAGCTGGCAACATTACTCCTTTACAAAAAAAAAACGTATAGCTGGCAACATTACTCCTTTACAAAAAAAAAACGTATAGCTGGCAACATTACTCCTTTACAATAAAAAGACGTATAGCTGGCAACATTACTCCTTTACAAAAAAAAAACGTATAGCTGGCAACATTACTCCTTTACAAAAAAAAAACGTATAGCTGGCAACATTACTCCTTTACAAAAAAAAAACGTATAGCTGGCAACATTACTCCTTTACAAAAAAAAAACGTATAGCTGGCAACATTACTCCTTTACAAAAAAAAAACGTATAGCTGGCAACATTACTCCTTTACAAAAAAAAAACGTATAGCTGGCAACATTACTCCTTTACAAAAAAAAAAAAACGTATAGCTGGCAACATTACTCCTTTACAAAAAAAAAAACGTATAGCTGGCAACATTACTCCTTTACAAAAAAAAAACGTATAGCTGGCAACATTACTCCTTTACAAAAAAAAAACGTATAGCTGGCAACATTACTCCTTTACAAAAAAAAAACGTATAGCTGGCAACATTACTCCTTTACAAAAAAAAAACGTATAGCTGGCAACATTACTCCTTTACAAAAAAAAAACGTATAGCTGGCAACATTACTCCTTTACAAAAAAAAAAAACGTATAGCTGGCAACATTACTCCTTTACAAAAAAAAAACGTATAGCTGGCAACATTACTCCTTTACAAAAAAAAACGTATAGCTGGCAACATTACTCCTTTACAAAAAAACGTATAGCTGGCAACATTACTCCTTTACAAAAAAACTTACAGCTGGCAACATTATCGTTTCAAAAACTTACAGCTGGCAACATTATCGTTTCAAAAACTTACAGCTGGCAACATTATCGTTTCAAAAACTTACAGCTGGCAACATTATCGTTTCAAAAACTTACAGCTGGCAACATTATCGTTTCAAAAACTTACAGCTGGCAACATTATCGTTTCAAAAACTTACAGCTGGCAACATTATCGTTTCAAAAACTTACAGCTGGCAACATTATCGTTTCAAAAACTTACAGCTGGCAACATTATCGTTTCAAAAACTTACAGCTGGCAACATTATCGTTTCAAAAACTTACAGCTGGCAACATTATCGTTTCAAAAACTTACAGCTGGCAACATTATCGTTTCAAAAACTTACAGCTGGCAACATTATCGTTTCAAAAACTTACAGCTGGCAACATTATCGTTTCAAAAACTTACAGCTGGCAACATTATCGTTTCAAAAACTTACAGCTGGCAACATTATCGTTTCAAAAACTTACAGCTGGCAACATTATCGTTTCAAAAACTTACAGCTGGCAACATTATCGTTTCAAAAACTTACAGCTGGCAACATTATCGTTTCAAAAACTTACAGCTGGCAACATTATCGTTTCAAAAACTTACAGCTGGCAACATTATCGTTTCAAAAACTTACAGCTGGCAACATTATCGTTTCAAAAACTTACAGCTGGCAACATTATCGTTTCAAAAACTTACAGCTGGCAACATTATCGTTTCAAAAACTTACAGCTGGCAACATTATCGTTTCAAAAACTTACAGCTGGCAACATTATCGTTTCAAAAACTTACAGCTGGCAACATTATCGTTTCAAAAACTTACAGCTGGCAACATTATCGTTTCAAAAACTTACAGCTGGCAACATTATCGTTTCAAAAACTTACAGCTGGCAACATTATCGTTTCAAAAACTTACAGCTGGCAACATTATCGTTTCAAAAACTTACAGCTGGCAACATTATCGTTTCAAAAACTTACAGCTGGCAACATTATCGTTTCAAAAACTTACAGCTGGCAACATTATCGTTTCAAAAACTTACAGCTGGCAACATTATCGTTTCAAAAACTTACAGCTGGCAACATTATCGTTTCAAAAACTTACAGCTGGCAACATTATCGTTTCAAAAACTTACAGCTGGCAACATTATCGTTTCAAAAACTTACAGCTGGCAACATTATCGTTTCAAAAACTTACAGCTGGCAACATTATCGTTTCAAAAACTTACAGCTGGCAACATTATCGTTTCAAAAACTTACAGCTGGCAACATTATCGTTTCAAAAACTTACAGCTGGCAACATTATCGTTTCAAAAACTTACAGCTGGCAACATTATTGTTAATATTATTCAGAAAATAAGATTTATTTTAGTAATAAGCTTTAAAGCCCTAATGTTACTGTAAACCTAAAATGCAAAACAAGGAAAGTATGAGCAACAGAATTGAGGAGCTGGATAACTCCAATACATATTGTCTCATATCTTCTTTTTTTTAAATTAATTCACCCTAAGCAAGGTGACAATGCCACTAAGATGCAGGGAGCTACTAGGAGTGAAAAAGAATGAAAAGATTTTAAAAGGAATTGGAAACCCAATCCTAAACAGGAAACAAAGGATAAGCCTCTACTCCTGTTCAAAGGATCAGGGAAGAGAGTGAATCAGTTGACAGGCAAACCTATTTACTTCTATTGTGGAAAAAATAAAATAAATAGTAAATAAAATTTTAGAGTTTATGTGGAGATGTTAGAAGTAAATTGTTAAAGTAGACTTTAAGCAAAGACTACCACCTTTCAAGTTCAAATCATTCAATTTTTAATATTTTTTTTTACACTACTAATTATTAGTAGTATTAAACAATCTGAACTGAAACAAGTAGAGGATTAGTTCTCCATAGATAAGGAAACAAGTATCAACAAGATTAACATTTTCCTTATTCAGGAGTGAAAGCATTTCTCAGTCTCTGGAGACAATGGAGTCTATTAAGGTAGCTGTTTAGACACTGTGTTTGTTCAACACCCACAGAGCCAACATGTGGTTTTATACAGCAACTATACAGAGTAGGTTTTAGTTACAGGTTCTGGCAGAGAACACATTCTCTGACATGATCAGTAGCTGAACAAGGCCAGTACAGTGGCAACAGTGAAAATAAAGTCTTACCTCAAAAAAGAATTTGTGTTCTCTGTGCTATCTGTCAAAAAAATAAATCAGTATCAAGATCAAGTTGACTTTAATTGGCCTCAAAATATAGCAATTGTTTGTGCTTCCTTACCAGTCTTGACCATTCATAACATTTTTTTTACCCTAATAAAAGAACTACTCTGAACCACAGGATTGCTTGACTACTTGGGTGAAGAGATAGTTGAGCATTGCAAGTTGTGATATGAACTTTTGATTTTTGATTTACCAGACCCAACCCCTGAGTATTTTGTAATATCGGACTTGTGAGAATGATTTTTGACTCTTGGAATTACAACTTTGGACATGACTTTTTGGATCTGGACTTCTGTTGTTATTTATCTTACATGATGACTCATGATTTCCTGCTATCACAATCATTGACAGGTTCCAAACAGCTTTGTCAATCCAATTTCATTTCACTCAACCAATGGGGTGGTTTTCAGGCACTTTCCAATTCTGCCACATGCTGGAATCATCTTAGGTTAATATCATCAAAAAATCAAATTCTTAAGAAATCACCTATTTGAACCAGAGTTTCATGGTTGGAATGCCAACATTCTAATCACTTGCTCATGCATCCTTTATTTAGGAAACTGACCTGTATTATAGATGTATGTATTGTACACAGAGATACTGAAATTTCTCAGCCCAACCTACTTCCAAAAATGGCCAAACATAGAAATTATTTTAACCCCTCTCTTGGTCAGATTGAGAACTTTTTAGTATTCCACATAGAATAAAATAAGGAAAAAAAAATTCAAGATATCTTTCAATAGTAGCAAAGGAGAGACTGAAGTTAAAAATTATCTGAGTATTTTATACCATGACAAAAAAAAAAAAAAAAACATTCATGAGAAGTCAGATAACTTTATCTTTAGACAGATAAACAGCCATTCCCAATCTCTTTCTCTGTAATCAAATTTACAGTACCCACAAGATATCAGAAGATCAACTTAAGCAAGGAAGAAAAGTTTTGGCTGCTAAGTTTTGGTTTGATTTCATTCAGACCATCAAATACTGTCTTTTATCCACATTCTACAAGTTGTTCAAGACTATTAAATTGAATCTTGTGTTGCTTTTTTTTTGGCCAGTGTCATTATTGACATTTCAAAAAATTCTTTAGACAATTGATTTTAAAAAAAAAAAAAAAAAAAAAAAAAAAAAAAAGTCAGGTGATCTATTCCAACAAAATCCAGAGGAGAAGCAGAAAGGATTTCTTAAAGTAGAGCAAACCAGAAAATGGAGTGCAAAATAGAAGGGGTAATAGGGGAGAGAAAAAAAATTTTTGTAAAATCTACTGATCTGACCAACCAATCATTACAGTAATGTGCATAGCTAAGGCAATTCCATATTTTAATTTTTTTTTCTCCATTTCTTGCTAAGCAAAAAAAAAAAAAAAAAAAAAAAAAAAAAAAAAAAAAAAAAAAGAAAAAGAATTATACCACCACTTAATTTTCTCACCTTCCAGCAATGATCTTGGCCTTTCATTCCAATTTTATCTGATAGGAGACCATGTAATCCCATTATCATCCAAATAAGGTCTGATTGATCAAACATTTCTCTTTGGACATTTTTTTCTTGTTCCCAAACAACTCTTTAACTCTTGCAATGATGACTTTTTCAGGTATACACTTGATAAGAGTAGCATTAAACAGAAACAAAATGCTAGCTGATAAACACATTGGCTTGGCTTATTCCTAGCAACATGAGCAATGTAAACAGTAATATTCTCAGCAAATCTGGATGTATTACACATTTTATATATATATATATATATATATATATATGCATGTGTGTGCATGCATGTGCGCACATGCGTTGAACAAACAATACATAATAACCCAACCAATTTAGGAGCATCATATTGTACCTTAAACAGAGTGCAGTGACAAATTTCATTAAAATTAGACAAGAGGTTCTTGAGGTAGGGCCGTTTTTACAGCATTTTTAATAGGAAATTCAGTATTTGTTTTCAATACACACTCGTATATCAATCTGTGTATATAAACAAACACTTGCATATTATATTTCAAGTATTATGAGTATGAAAAATAACTTTTTTATAAACTACTTGAAAGATGAAACATGTATGTATAATAAAAAATATACTTATTATTTAGAAAAAGACTACACTATTTTTAAGCTATTACTTCAAATTTTCATGCAATGTGTTAACTATAAAGCCCAGTGAAACAAACTTTTTACCATCTTTAAATACAAATTCAAATGTGTAAGTAATAATAAATTTGATATCATTTTATATCATGAACTACTTAAAAAAACAAAACAAAAAAACAACAGGTTTATGGATGATCTAGGTTTAGCTCATCACCACCTTGCTGGGCAAATAAAACCTCTCATAAAATTCTCTCTAAGAAAGGTTGAGTTTTATATAACATAATGAAGTTTAGCCTGATTAAAGGATATTAAGAAGCATTCAATTGAAAAAGCACTTGCTTTCAGCTAAGACAGAGTTTGAGAAAAAGGTTTTGCAAGTTTTTCTTGAGATTAACCAAAAAGTTATTTTTAATTTGAATTCTCGAATCAAAATGATTAAAGTGAAATCTGACACACACCAGTCACTTAAAAGTGAAGTGTTTACAAAATATTTTTAGTATTCTTCTATATTTCCCCCCCATCAAACCCAATCCAAGTTTCAACTCTTCAACAATCCATCCAATCACGACAAGCATGAATTCAGAAAATAAAAATAAAAAATAAAAAAAATAAATTAGGCAGTGCTAAATAATTTTATAATTTTCCTTCACTTAAGCAGACATTTATAAAGGAGTTAAACCCATTGGATGAAGGTTTGATACAAATATATATATATATATATATATATATATATAAATAAACAAACACTTTTCGTTAAAGATTGACAATTAAGCTTTTTATTCATTTTTTTCTTGTGTCTGTATAAACGTTTTCTTTTTTTGGATATAAAGTGGATAAAAACTGTCCAAATATATTATATATCTGAGCACTTCCAGCTATTCTATTAGCCATTATCAAAGATGTTTTTTCTATTTTTATCTGAATATGTAGATTTTTTTATATATGTGCATCTATTGATGTTAATGTTTATTTTACAAAAAACACAGTCAGCATTTTGTGGCCATGTTCATAGTTAATGCTACAGAGTGTTGGCATATATATATATATATATATATATATATATATATTTATTTATTTTTGATACCATGCACTAACGGGTTAAACAGTTTGAGCATCCTAGCTTAGGAGGAGTTAATTAAACCAAAGAACTTACTAATTAATAAGTGCAAACTTTTGGTGTAAGGAAAAAAAAATAGCAAAGGATAGAAAAATGATGCTATCATTTAAAGACAGTCTCAACAGTAATTTCATTGAAAATTATCATCTTTTGCAAGTTTTCAAATTAAATGGAAGAGTGCATTATGTTCAACAACTATAGTTATTTATAAAAGAGTAGAATTTCCAAGAATAAATGGATTAACCTAACCAAAAAACTAAATTCATA
The DNA here is from genome assembly GCA_963932145.1 of Acanthosepion lycidas. Classification (NCBI taxonomy): domain Eukaryota; kingdom Metazoa; phylum Mollusca; class Cephalopoda; order Sepiida; family Sepiidae; genus Acanthosepion; species Acanthosepion lycidas. Next base: position 49,547,217 of record OZ010613.1, on the reverse strand, counting down.
AGATAAAATTCACTCTTATTACGAAGATTGATTTGGTTAACGGCATATCAATTCCTTATGGTTCATTTAATGCCAAAATTTAATTTTAAGAGCTTTGGTAATTTTTTTATTTTTATTTAGAAAATGTTTTGCTGGTATTTTTACTATAAAAATGTATTTTTATATTTTCATAATGTTTTAGCCGGAGTTTTTATTTTTTTTTGGGGGGGGGGGTCACTATTTGCCCATAGCTGGTGCCCTAACAGCTGCTACCACCCTCTTATTAAAAACTCAAAAGCACATTGCCACTATTAACAAGTGATTCACTAAGATATATGTGCATAAAACCAGATGTTCAATTTGCTGGCTTTAACAGTATCAAATGAGGCTTAGAGAGAGAGAAAAAAAAAAAAAAAAAAAAAAAATCTAAATTTAGCATTTGTTTAAAAGTCACCTAGTTCGAAAACTAGTGCTGTTTTGTCACAAGAAAAAGGTTGAGGGTGGGGCTCAAAATGACAGGTGATTGGAGAATTAAGAAATGGGTGAAAACAAACCATGACTGAATTATTTCCCTTCCCTTTCTCTCTATTATCAGATAAATTAAATGCAAAAGGTGAAGAATAACTGGCCCAAACTATCCTGTACAAACCTCTTGTCATGACTAAACACTTGACAGCCGATTGGTGATGGAAGATAAAGCACCAATTAAAAACAATTTCCTTTGGTCAAAAAGTATTTCTGCTAACAGTTTCTTCCAGAGAACTGATGCTTTGTAGAACAGACTCCCATGAGGATGCTTCCCCAATCACTACAATCTTAAGCTCTCCAAGTATAGAGTTAACTGTTATCTATCCTACATATCCTCATAACCTGCACACTTCTTCATAGCCATAAAACAACCACAGTCAGTAACCTTCTTTAGTGATCTTCGGCTCTGTATCGAGTTAAAATTTAGTTTAAAAAAAAAAAAAAAAAAATAATGGTTGGGGAAAGAGACTCTGGACAGAGTATATCTGATGGAGTAGGAGTAAATTGTGTTCCCCACCCCTTGTTCACTGTCCTGGCCCCTATGCTTATCACCAGATGAGTTATGTCATCCCTATCAACTGGGTGTTTGGGGAAACCATGATTGATTAGCAAAAGTGGTATTTACTGATGCATTGGAATAGCAGTGATTGTACTGACTAATTTGCATACACCAAATATATGGGATAGCAATAAAACCAGCAAATGCAAACAGTTGTGACATTTGGCTTTATCGATAAAGTGTTGGTGTAGACAATTACAAGTACTCAGACGAACAAATATTAAAACCTGTGCTAAACAAGGATTTTAATTTTTTTAAAAACTTATGTTAATATAAAATAAGTTTAAGATAAAATTTGTCATAGATCTTCATTCCAGAAAATTGCTTCTCTTTATAAAAAGAATTGATGCTCTTAAAATAACTTTCAGTAAAAAAATAAAAAGGTGGAAAAAATAAAACAGTAGCCATGCAGTTACAGTAGAACAAATATCTGGAGAGCAAAACTGGCAAGCAGAGTTGAAATTCTAGCTTAACCTGTTATTCACTTTTGCACAAATGCCCTTAACAAAAGTATGGATCCTTATCTTCTAGTTGCGTTAAATAGCAGAGTAGACTGGATTCTTTAGCCTTGAGTAGGAATCAGTTTCAGAGAAAGAAAAAAGCAATTCCAAACTATGGAGAAAGCAATAGGAAACCACTCATATCCCCTCCCCCTAGAATGTATAACAACTCATAGATAATAAAGAAAAAGCAATCGGTGGAGAGTTATAATCACCTATGGCATATTATATATATATATATATATATATATATATATAAAGCTCTCAGGATTTCATCCTCCTTGGGATTACCCATACGGATTACCAAGTTCTTCATAACTTAATTATATATACGAGAGAAAAAAAAACAGTATTATTTTTTTTTTTAAATTAGATGAAGCCTTGTCAACCATTATTAATTTAAAATAGCATTTGCTTAAGCTTTCTTTTATTGAATCAGTGTTTCTCAACCTTTTTAAGCAATGGCACACCTAGCAAAATTTTCAGAGACATATACTTTTAGAAAATTGGAAAAATTAAATCAAATACTCAATGCTGCATAAGGGAAACTTTGACAATATTAATTCATAATTCTCAATATAACTTTGTAAAAATTTCGAATTAAACAAAGAATGTTGAATACAATTATATGAAAAAAAAGGTTTATATTGATTTATTCAAATGAACGAAAATTTTTAAAAATTAAATAAAAAAAATGAAAATACTTTGTAAAAATAAATATCAAATGATATTTAAAATAACATAATTGAAGAATAGTGAAAAGAATTATTTGAAAAAAAGTTTAATACTTATTCATTTATTCAAATACTAACAGTGTACCATTACTACTCACACACCGATTTTCCAAGCATAGCTTAGATGTGGCACAAGGCCGAGAGTAGGAGGCACCCAGTGAGGATAGAACTCACTACTCAGTCATAATTGTTCTAGCGAGACAAGTTGCTAACCATTACACCACCTCTAGGTGCCTATATATGCATGCCATGGTATGGTGGTTATGAATCGCTGTATTAGATGAATAATTAACTAAATTAATTTTTACTAATATTTACTTTTTTTGAAAGTTTATTCCAGCCATCAAATCTCTGGCTGTGTGCAGACAATGCAGGATCATAAATAAAAGCTATGCTTTAGGCTTACAATTACAGAAATCAAAAGGAATGAGAGTTCAAATCTTATCAATAGCTTAATCGTTATTTGGATCCAGCATTGCCACAAAAATTACAGCTTGAATAAAGTTACAGTAAAAAGCAACTAAAAAAAATAAAGATAAAAAGTAAATACTTGTGAAAATTATGATGGATGTTAAATTCCAAAATAATTAGAAAAGATCCCATTCTACTACCTATCATATATTCTAGACTAACAGGGAAAAAAATAAATAAAAGACATGACTAAATGAAGCTGGTCAACTCGTTAACACTACTACCTCTGCCCAACCTCTCTCTCCTTCTCTGCCTCCCCAGACAGTGAGAGAGGATTTTCTATGTTCATTAGTCAGTTCCTGCTAGCTGAATCACTGCCAACTGATCAATAAACTCTCTCCGGTTAAGGCAAAGAAAGAAAAAGGTAAATGTAAGTTTCTTCTTTCAAACCGCATGGGAGGGGGAATAATTCACTTGGGCCAGAAGATGCAGACCAAAATTAGCCAACAATAAATCTTTCTTATCAAAGAAATGTCCTTATACACCACCCCCACCCTCATTTCAGCACAAATAAGCAGCTTCTACAGTGAATTCTTACCAAAGTTTGTAATACAGGCAAGCCTGACTTGAGACTGACAATTTTTGTGAATAAATTACAAATTGGGGTGGTTAGGTAGAGAAAAATATCAATCAAAAGAGATTATTTTGTCAAACTAAAATCTGTATTTTATTACAGCGTGTACCTAAAGAGACAATCTTGGGACTTGGCCATTGCTAAACTACAAATACCATTAAGAAAAATATTGACATTAGTAGTCTTTATGAATTAAGGGTCTTTTCTTTTTTTGATATTCTCTATGATTAAAAATTGTTTTTTATGGCTTATCAACCTTTTGCAGGTTATTTAAAGCCAGGAATTTTTAGATTGTAAGAATTTTATGGAGATGATAATGAATGATACAATGCCCACTAATTAACCTATAGCTGGGGGAGAAGAGATAGATTCATAGCTTTCTCAAAGGTATTTGTATGTAAGTGAATATAACAAAGCCAACTAGAATTAAAACTTGGGTCTGATTTACAATTCCAAGCCATTATCCATTATACCACCCATACATTCAAGCTTACAGAACCTGGCATTCCCAAGTGGTCATCCATCTAGGTACTGACCGGGCTTGATGCTGCTTAACTTCAGTGATCATATAAGAACCAATGTTTCAACATAATATTGTCATAAGCATATAATTTCTTAATAAATTTTAGAATTTCATTGATTTTTTTTTCTAATGGCATAGAAAATAAATTATAAAAATGTATTGTTCTAATAAAAATTATAATAAAAATTGTTTGCTTACATAAGTTTATTAATGTTACACTGTATAGTAAAAATTCAGTCTATTATTGGTCATATTAAAAATTATTTCTAAATAAAATAAAAAAATCAATACATTTTGAATTTTACGCTAAAATAAAACTGAAATTTCAGTTCAACATTCCTTGAAGGTTACCTGAATCAACAAACATCTGATGAAGAACAGAGGGCGCATCAACCGAAATGTGATAAAGATGAGAACAATAACTCCACATGTAAATAACTTCATCCCAGAAATTCAGGTGGAAAATAATGAAAGTTGTCAAATATAGAGTCCCCCACCCCAATTCATTTTCAAGCTTTTGATACACTATTTACACATTCAAACCAGTAAATTACAAAACAAATTACTATTTGTAATCAAATTGAAAAACTTCAGTAGGAGATTCACAAATTCATGGCAGCAAATTCAAAATTTGCTGGACTAGAAAAGTAAAACTTTATAATTGAATACCAAGAGAAGCTGACAATTTCAGAGTTTTGCCTCAACATGGATGACAAGTATCATTGTTTATTCAAAGTGTTTTTATTTCTTTTGGCTGATAGCTTGTTATGATTTGCAAAATAAATTTGGATAAAATTAGTTCTTAATTTGTACAACAAACTGTATTCTTCAAATAACTAAGTTGACAAGCAATTTCCATGGCTTAATTTTAAGTGACACCAGATTACATGAAATTTTGATCACAGTTGAAAACCCACAATTAATACCTTAAAAGATTATAAAACTTACATAATGCTGAACTAAACTATTGTTTATTCTTGTAAAACTTTTGTGAAACAAGTCTGTAGCTGCACCAAGTGATGCAGTTTCAGCAGCAAATTACTTTTTATAAGGCTGCTATACTAGTTCTATATTTAAGCTGGACTGCATTACAGAGCTAGTAGAATGAGAACAGGGTTCATGCCTTCCCCAAGTGCATTAGCATGAACTGAATGCAAACTATTTAAACTCGATTTACTGGTTCCATTCTGTACATTAAATATTAGGTGGCCGATGTAAAAAAGGAAAAAATAGAGAGGACAATTTAAGCTCTTCATGCTTCGTATTAAGGCAGGCAATTTGCAAAGTTATCAAAATATTTATCAAGATTAAGCTAGTCTGTTTAGCATCAACATCTAGCATCACCGTTTTCTTTGACTTCATGCCTTTTGAGAAAAGGAACAAGACAAAAAGAATGACTATTGAAGAGTGCATCAGAAATACCTCCTATATAATGGTAAGACATTAGTGGCAATGGTGTCTTCATAGAGCTAATGTCTTACCATTATGTGGGAGGTATTTCTGCCACACCCTGCATAAATGAAGTGTATAATGTAGTCAAGCTTTGCTTAGCACCCCACCTGACTTTTAAATCACTTCACTCCAAGCAAAGCAATAAAGCCACTAAGATGCAAGGGGGTTACTGAGTGTGAAAGAATGAGAAAAGAAAAACATTAAGGAGAGATAACAATAAAAGAGCAGGAATTAAGAGGGGAGATACCAACTGACATTGCATTTATTTTTTGAAAATCAAAGTTGACTGGAAAGCAAGAAGCTGGAAGAGAGTTCCACAAGTGAGAAGTATGAAAGAAACAGTTATATCTAGCCATTTCAACTGGAAAATAATGAAATCAAGTTGCCAATCTAGTACTGTGCTTAAATTCATAAAGTCAAGATACTCATCAGAAAAATTACCATGAAAATGGTAATTACCATGGTGCAAAGTAAAAACCTGACTCACTACACCAATGAGAAAAAAAAAATATCAAACTTGTCAAGCACTACATTATAGTAAGTATCTCAGTGACATTTACTAAACTTAGCTTCTTCTGTGTCATGTCTCTTCTAGACATGGGCGATCATAACTCTCCACATCTTCCTGCCCTTTGTAAGGTTTGTCCTTTTGCTATCCTTCTTACTCCCTGGTCTGCCAACCATTTGTGTAAGCTCATTATGAAAGTTATTTGCTGCTTTCATGTCCTGCTTGCCTTCAATATGTGCCATGAATTGAAAACTTTCCTTCTTTTTTCATTATATGTCTTAGAAATTTCAAATGTCTCTTTCTGATTCTAAAGCCACAACATTAGGGCACCAATGATCAAACTCATTCCACAAGCTACTAGTTAACCAAACTGATTAATTGAGCTTCAGCCTTGTGTATGTATTATTTATGAGGAGCAACAGATAATATTGAGGTCTTGCAATAAGTTTCAGAACTATTTAAAAACTGGGATATTGTCAGTTCAGGTTGGTAAATCATGCAATTAATTCAACAGGTACCCCATTTCCATTCAAACACGGATATAGACACTGCAGGCAGATATACCACAATGGCTAATATTTGGTGAACTTAACCTATAACCACATCTGTGTTAGTTCTTGAAATATTTCAATATTTTAACTAATTTATCAAATTCTAAGCAAATTAAAAGAAAATTTCCAAGTGCAAGAAAATTTGAGTTTTAAATTGATCCAGTGGTGTGGAATGGTGATGACACCCACACTATTTCTTTTTTACTTCCTCTGACTCACTGATAGACAATAATGAACAGAAAAGGAAGGCATTTGAGACACTCCCTGAGATAGATCATAAGGAAATAAAAAGTAAAAATGAACAAATCAGTTATAGCATCCAGCTTTTTTCATTGCAAACAGCCCAATATTGATAATATCAGATAACAAATAGCCTTTAGTATTAAAACACTTTAATCAGAGAAATTACAAAGTAGAAAAGCAGTTCTATAAAAAAAAAAAAAATCCTTAGATCATCAATAATTAGCCAAAATGTAATTTCAATGTTTATTTTGCATCAACATCAGAACAAAACTGAAATCAACAGTTCCCAATATGGGAAATCTGAAAAAAGTAAATTAAGAAACCAGAAAATTCCTTGAAAAACAAAGATTACTAAAGTTTTATGCAATATCAATCCTCATATATGGCAGTGAAGATTAAAAGAAGACTTGAGATTTGAGGCAACAGAAATGCTGGAAATACCATCAACAGAACATATGAGCAACAAGGAAAAGAATCAGAAAGAGAAAAGTTAAAATTTCAGAGACACATGCAGAAAAAGGGCTCAGAGAATTTAACACTCACAAGAAATATTGTCAGCAAGTGGGTCAGAAGAGAACAACAAGTGTGTGTAAATGAATGGCAGAAGACAGACCAGGAGAAATAGTAAGGGGACAAACATTGCTTACAGTTACAAAGAATAGGAAGTAGGCTCTTCAGGCTTTGAGCATTAGTCTAAAGACCACAAGGTTAATTCTACAGAAAAATTAAACTTAATTTTCAGACAAAGAGAAGGTTTTTGATACACTGTATTCAAGGAGCACATAAAAACTAAAATATAGCCATTGTATAAAATAAGATATAATCATTTGGGGTGTGTCTAAGAACTAGCTGATGCTAGTATGTATTTGGAGAAGTAAACTGAGATCCAGTCAGGCAGGACACACCTTGGTTTGTGTGAAATTAATTCTGGCCCTGCCTCAACAAAAATCATGGCTATATATATTATATATATAGTATATATATATAGTCTGTATGTACATACTTTGAGTACTTTGAAATTTTCTTACGCAGGAAGCTCCACAAATCAAGAAGTAATTGACTGAATCTGATTTTAAGGATTATGTACCATGCATGACACATGCTTAGGCGATCATGTATCATTCGATACATGACTGACGAGGCAGATTTTTTCCCCCCACAGTAGGTTGCCATTTCTTTCTGCAGTTGACCAGTTGCCATCCAAGGCTATAGAACCCAGTCTGTCCAGCTATTTACCCATAGTTGGGGGGGATAAGAAGAGCATTCATACCTTTTTCAAGGGTATTAGCATGTAAGTGAATGTAATGAATTCAACTGGAATTTGAACTCAGCTCTCCAATTCCTCAATCTGAGCCACTATCCATTACTTCACCCTACCTCCCAAATCAGATTATTCTATATTTTCTATGAAAATAAAAATTTAAGCATTTTAGTAAATGGTCTAAGACTTTTTTTTTTTTTTTTTTTTTTTTTTTTTTTAAATCATCCACTGATAAACAGTACTATCCAAAGCTTTTGTGAATGAATATTAAACAAAATTTGTCACAGGATATCTGACAGAAATATTACTAAAATATTACATACAAGTTATCAGGTTCACATTTAAAAATAAAAAAATAAATAAAAAAAATAAAAATTGTTAAAATATTACTGATAAAGATTAAATGGACAAGTAAAAACCAAAGTTTACCTTTGATTTCAAGACAATGAGGTTTAAGCTTATTTCATTACAAGTACAATTTAAGATATTGGATAAGTCTACTCATCAAAAATATGATTACCAAATAACAGTATTTCATGTTTTTTCTTTGTTTATCTCTGAAACCAAAAATTACAACCATTTTTCCTACTTTATCTGTTAATCACCAAAGTAAAATCCTTTGTAGCCTCTGTATAGCCCTTTCTTCAATCCACATGGGTAGATTGTTCTCATAACACCTTCTATACTATGGGGAGATAATTCATATCATTTAATACTTCACTAGCCTTATTCATTTTTGTGTCTTATCTGTTTCTTCCTTTGAACTAAAATATATAACTTTTCAATGTTAACAGACTCAGGGATTGAATTCACAACTGCTAAGGAACCAGAAATGTTTTAATCAACACATAAATCCACAAGGCACTGACTAGTAAGCAAGAGCTAATAGGAGTTATCTGCCCAAAAATATAGAAAGCAGAACAAGAACATTTTATCATCAAAGATTGAATAAAGTGATCAATTTGAAATTCCAAAATTAATGAGTATGAAGATACAGCACTACTTAAATTGACTGGTCCATTTGTAAATATAGCAGGAAACAGTTTCTTCTGTAGCACAAACGCTGGAACAAGACTTGCAATTCAAACTGTGACAAACAAAAACTTACTGCCATTACCAACCCAACAAACACCTGCCTCTCTTGTTTTGCTAAGCCAGAAAATTAGCATCTTGCGCATGCTGCCAGCCTCAGTCTGGTTTAGTGACTAATGCTGATACAGTTCACCTCACTCACAATTTGCTTGCCTTATGCACAAGTTTTAGGCTATGCCATTCTGTCCCTCTTGAACCTTCAAGGTAATTCTCCAGCACAGTAGTAGTAGTAGTTAAAAAAAAAAAAAAAAAAAATAGGGGGGGGGGTTCAGTGAATAATTTTGTAGACTTGCATTCCTTAGATATTTCTCAAGTTGGCAACATTTGTCAGAATCAAAATATACCAATTTTTATTATTTTAAAAGTGGGTGGGTCCTGTTTATAATATTGATACAGTGTTTTTTTTTTTTAATTACAAATGCGGTGCCTTGAAAAGGTGCTTATGTCATTGATACCAGTTTTTTTTTTCCTAGTTTTATTAATTTATGTAAATTTTTATCCTTTAATTAAAAAATGTGTCCCTACTTTAAAAAAAGTCTACATACATTAGTTTTTTAATGACAAAAAAAAAAAAAAAATCTTTTTGTAAAACATTGAAAAAAATCTATTTCAAACAATTGCTTGTTGGAAATATTTCCCTAAACATAAAATATATCCATTTGATCTTTATTTAAAAGAAATCTTTGTATAAACTAATAAAAATGTGTTTTTGAACACATATCAATGACAAGGAGTTTCCAACTTGACATTTATAAACAAACAAAAGTTCAATAACTGTAAAAGGAGATTGATTTTACAATGTTTTTTTTAATTCTGACAGGACAGATCTAAATAATACTAATTTACAAAAATTATTTCCTTTTTTCTTTCTTTACAAGTAGATCAGTCTGTCTAAATCGTGCCAAAGATATCCAATGTCAAAAATGTATACTGATGAACATGCATATTGGAATAGCAAAACAATTCTTAATCTCAAGAATTCCAATAAAAGTTACCTTAAAATTTAAATGATTTCTTTATTTTGCCTTCCGCACACAACTGTGACTTAAGACCTGCTATCCAGTAATTACTATTTAGTCTTTGGAGAGTTCCCCAGGTTCTATTCTTAACCTACATATACTAACAAAGAAAATAAAAGTAGCTAATTTAAGACAGCTTGCCTCTATTATTGCAATAAGTTAATTGTTCATGTTAACCACATTTAATTAAACCTAAAAAGAATGAAAAGTCTAGTAGACAGGAAAAGAGAAATCCCAGGCAGCTGTGATCACCAAATCTAGTTTTATTTTTTTTCTATAGTGATAGGAGCTGAAACAGATTAGAATCTGTCAAGTATATACAAGATAAAGGCAAATAAAGAAGCTTATATAAAACAAAGAGCAATATAACAATGTAGAAAACTGAAATACAATAAGATTTTATTTAACATCTTATTTAATGACAATAGTATGACAGGAACTCAGCTCAAAAGTTTTACTGACAACTAGCAATGCTGTGATTATATTGCAGTTTTCTACATTGTATATTGCTCTTTGTTTTATATATATATTTTACAATTCAGGATAGATTTCATGTAAGTGGGGGTCCTGTTTGACAAAAAAAAAAAAAAAAAAAAAAAATTGATGATTTAAATTCTGAGGACTTGTCTCTGTAGTTAATATAAACATTAAAAGCTACAAAAAAAATCCCCTGACGAGTTGACAGAATGATTGCTGGAGAGTATCTACAAAACTCCAGAGTCAGGATGCTGAAGGTAACATCAATCAGCTAAGTGACAAATTTAGCTATATATAAACTGATTATTCATGAAGGAAAAAGGGGTGTCCTTGAAGTCATAAGAGTCCCGAGACAGAAATTTCAGCCCCCAAAATTAAAAAATCAGCACACCTTAAGCTGACAACCTTCATAGTAGATGTATCAGAGCTGAATACCTGAAAGCCTCTGATTAAAAAAAAGACTTGAAAATTTCACCACTTGAGTACAAACATTATGTTGAAAGCTCCAAAATTATACCACTGGATTGTTCAAGAAACACATGGCCTAATGGTTTAAAATGTGTTGGTTAAGGTATATCTTTTCTTCAAAGCAGTTGTTAGATCAATCCCCGTGTTAGGTAGTGCACAGGTAAGTCATATATTCAGGTTCAGTGAAAAATAAACAAGTGATGCAAAAAAGTAAAAAAAGAAAACTAGAGAATTTGTTGATATGTACTTCACATATTCTAAGCTTGAAAAATCAAATAGAAGATTCTTGTGGATTAAATAAAGTGATTAGTTTTAAATTCCAAAAATGTTACCAAATATGACAGGCACATCAAAGCAGCCACAGAGTGAAAATACCAAAATAAGTATAATAACTAATGTTAGTCTGGATCTAGAAGCAAATAATATTCATATCTGACTGATATTGCCACAAAACCAAAACCAGTCTTCCACTCTGTGTCACTTGCAAAGAATACTTTCCAAATTGACTAGATGTCACTCAACTGCCAATCACTCATGGAGAGAAGTTTTCAAAACTAGAGATCATTCAAAAAGCAACAGTAACATGAGTGCCGAGAAGTTCTTCAGCTACCCAAGAAGGATTAAAAAAAAAAAAAAAAAGTTCTGTGATGGGTTGAAAATTTTTCAATGATGTATACACTTTGGCCTTCAGCCAAAAATAGAAGCGCCAGCCAGTAACATAAAAACCATCAGTGATAATCTCAACCTATTCTGTAATTGCAAATATAGGTATTACACAAAGAGAAACTTGTTTAGAAAGGAAAAAAATACTATTTTCAAAACAGTACCACTTCCTGTTAAGAAAAATGTACCAATTAGAGATTATATTATATATATATATATATATATATATATATATATATATATATATATATATATATATACACACACACACACACACACACACACACACACACAGGGTGGCATAGATTTTACATTATCTTCAAAAAGGCTACAATAGCATTGGGTCTGAAGGACTGCTTTATTTGCTTATTTACAAAGTGCCATATGAGATTTTCTTTTCAAAATGACATTATTAAAATAGGTATAGAGCATGGTGTTGGCTGAGATATACGCGCTTTAAGTAAGCAATGGGATGAAGCTTTAATCTTTATGAAATATAAGAACTTTCAAGCATGATGCAGGAAATGTGCTAACAATTTTGACTGTGACTCAGCTTCTGTATTCACTATAACAAACAATACTGAAGTGAAACCAATAATGTAAATCATTTAATAATGTTACAGGCAAGATTTTCCCACCCACCTTCTCTTGTACTCACTTTGTATGCTATTATTAAGAACTTAAAATAACACCTTGACTCACAGGTTTTCAATATTTATATTGAGGAAGAATTCAAGATTAAAACTCATTTTTGTGGATTTGTGCCAATGATAGAATTCTAACTGCTTTTATTTTTTATTTATGTTTTTTAATTGTTTTGCATTTCAACCAAAACCTGTTTTGTTTCCTGACCCCAAAAATTAGCATGAAATGGGGGGGCAAATTCAACATGTTGCTGACAGATTGGGAGGTGGCGTTTCTCATGTCAACACTATGGCAGAGTCCTTTAGGGGAGGCATGTCAACACACCGTTGGGGGGGGGGGTTGTCATTGACAGATGGCAGCAAACCAGAATTGGGCATGCCTTATGGCAGAGACTAGAGTGTGTGTGTGTGTGTGTGTAGGGGGGGGGTACCATCGTACAGCAGAGGCCTGGGGATGGGGGGACATTGTATGGCAGATACCAAATGGGGGGGGGGGCATCTCCTATGGCAGAGACCAAAATGGGACATGTCCTACAGCATAGATCTGTAGGGGGAGGAGGAACTGGCACAGACCGGGGGGGGGGGGGTCATAACAGCAAAAAGAGTATGGAAGTGAGAAGGTTGAAGGTTAAAAAAAAAAAAAAAAAAAAAAAAAATCAAAGTGAAAGGAAAAAATATATATACACGCATAAAAATATCAGCAAACAAGTGAAAAATAAGAGGGTAGGTAAGGATTATAAGTATAAAAGTGGACATTTTTAGGGGGAGGAGGAATAAAAGAATGGCTTCAACAGCAAATATTTGCACATTCCTTAATTTCTTTACAAAGGCATGAATCATCTCTTCTCCAACAGCTAAGGGCTAAGAAGGGTAGGTTGCCCCCCCCCCCAAGGTGGCAACCAATCTAGAAGGATTATGCTATATTCCAAATTGTAGAGAGGGCAACAGGAAACCAGTATCATTCCCAAAATGCCATAGCAATTCATAGACCTAGAAAAGAAATCTGAAGAGTCATGGTCGTCTCTCCTGAAAGCACATGGCATTAAAAAAAAAAAAAAAGTTCTGTCAAGACGTACATGAACAGAATCAATAATGAATCTGCAAGTAGTAAACCATGTAACACAAGAGCTAATCTTTTAGGGAATTGTGGAATGTATGAACAAGTATTAATAGAAAAATAATTGATGTTTTGTTGTTATTCAAGTTGTGATGAATTTTATGTTCAAGTGCCTCCAAAGGCTTTGATGTCAGGCTTTTGAACAAATGTTATGAAAGGAAAAAATATTGCATAGTGAGATAATTGCTATTGCGATTATTTCACAGACCAGAGAAAAATCATGTTTTAGGAGTGGTTCAATCCCAGATGACAGAATTCTTTTATCCCAAAATTAGATCTCAAGATTATTTAATTCAAAACATGACATACTTAAGTAAACAAACTAAGTTTACTAAATATATAATGAAGTATTGGAAATGCATCCGAACAGAGTAATTCAGTTTTTAATACATTCACTGATACCTTAGACATTTTTGGCTCTTATATAACCATCATTAAGATTTTCTAGAATTACTACAGAAAACTTTTTTGCTTTTTAAATAAAATTAAATTTATCAAACTCTTGAATCATAAATAATTTTCATTTAGAGCAATCAATTGTAATGGCCAATGTGTCATCCTAACTACTAATCATACGTGAAAGTTAGAAATAAATTTGGAGATACACTAAAAAGTCTTTAGTTTTTGTACAGTGGATTAAAGGTTAAAAATGCTGTTCTCCCCCATTACAACGCAGTCACATGCAACAAAAATACTCAGTTGCTTTGTTCTACCGCCATCACTATATTTACTTAACCAACTGATTATCACTTTTTATTTTTTATTGTTGCAAAACAATTTCATAGAGAAAAGAACTTTTTTCTTTTTTAACATCAAAACCTAGAAAATTTTGCTTGAAAGATATTGAAAAGATGACTGATAAGTGGCAACAAATGGCAAATAATGGTGTATATATAACTGAATAAAATGTAACTGCTTTATTTTTTGAAGAATAAACAAAAACGGAAATTATTTCTGACTCAGCCTAATAAAACTAACACTAATGTGTGTCCTGTGACGAGGTCTTTTCTCTTTCTAGAGTACCATGCGTCAGGAAAACTGTCGAAAGAGTAATAAAGAGCATAAAAATAAACACATTGGTTTGTTACTTAAAAAAAAAAAAAAAAGCAGCAAGTAAACTATGTTACAAAATAAAGAACTTGTGTCTTTTGTGGAGCTAGGCCACACATTACAACCGAAGGAATAACAGAAATGGACAATCTACATAATTGGACGACAGAAACCAAACAAGAATGTAGAATTTGTACAAAAGGATTCTGAAATTTCCCAAAAATCTGAACAAATTAATTTTTTTTTTTTTTTTTTTTTTAAATCCATTCTTGACTATGCTGAGAATTTTTCAGTAGTCCTTCATATCAACTAAATTTTGTTAGACTTTTGTTAATCACTGAATACAAAACTATTTACCGTCATCTTGATAAATTAAATTTATAAAAGCAAAACAAAAAAAAAAAAGAGAAAAAAAAAAAAAGAGAGAGTAATGTGTTTCATGTCATCTGACTTTTCAGGTTCTAGCAGCACATCACTAACTGAATTGATAGACACTTTTTTTCTCCACTTTATTTCAGTGAGGAGAGAGAATGGTCATAGCATTGTTTCTGGAGATAGAGAGGATGGATCACATCAGGTCAATCAGCAATTTGTCATTACCATGTGGTGGTTTGTCTCACTAAAGAATCTGAAAGTAGTGAGATGTCTTGACACCTCTATTCTTGCAGCCACATACTGACCATCTTTGCACATTTTTTGGTCTTATATTAAAACTTAAAAGACAAGCCTACACTGTCAGGATTCAGCATAAATTACAAACCACTACCACCATCAGTCAGTTCAAGTTGTCAAAGTCTTGACCAGTAGTTTGCCATTTTAAGCCAGCCTATTCATTCTATAACACTGATTGATATATATGCATCCCCAACATCAACATGTCTTTTCTTTTTTCGTCTTTTCTTTTTTCCTCTTCTACATATTTTCATGTGATGTTTTTGTTTATCAAACTGTGTGCATCAGAGGCAATGTGCAACATACTACTCTTTTCAGTTGCAACACAGACACAAAATTCTCCCACTAGACACCTAAAGAGGGTAAACGCCGCAAAAAGGGGGGGGGTTAATCCAAAGAAAACCACATACCAAATTCCATGCTATGGTCCACTCATAAAAAATAGAGAAAAATTTTAAGTGGGGGAATAATTTTTGAAGGTTAACATTCATTAAACCTTCAAGCTACAACATTTTTCAGAATTAAAAATATTGATTTTTTTTTTTTTAATCAATTTAGGAGGGGTTCTGTTCATAATCAATCCCTGATTTATTGGACTTAGCTTTATTTACAAATGTCAAGTTTAAAACTTTATATCATTAATATTTGCATAATTTTTTTTCAAATTTTATGAATACTGACTTTTTTTCTTTAAAAACTTTTGAGGAAGATATTTTTGGAAGTACATATACAAACATTAGGAAATTAATTTAAAATGAATATATATTTTTATTAGGTAAATTTTTGTTAATTAATCATTTGCTTGTTATTTCAAAGAAATCTTTTTGTGTAAAAGAAAAAAAACTTTTTTTTCTTCATATATACAAAACAGTTAAGTCCTGTTAACTTTGTAAAAATCAGGCATCAATTTTACACTGCATTATCTCCTGTAAAATGATTTTCAATTCTGACAAAATGTCAGGTCTTGAGTAAGGTCAGATTAAGTCTAAAGTACAAAAATAATTTCCAAAATAATTTTTCCATGTTTTTTTTGTTTTTTTTTGTGGGCTGGGGGATCAGTGTTATCAGTCTGTTTTTGGACCAGTTTTTTGGGGACTGGTCTACTTAAGTTGTGCCTAAAGAGTTTCCAGTTAATATAATGAGAGCTGCATTTTTATTTTAGTAGCAGTAAAAATTACTATCATTGTGTGACCACAACATTTTCATTGACACTTTTTTTTTCTTAGCTGTATAGAATTTAATCACCGAGATATTTTAATAAAAAAGACATCCCTCACACTTATAGGAGGGCCTCAACTGAAGGCACCAAAGTACCTCCAGAATTTTCAACATCACCCACACTGACACTACAGTATTATTAACTAGAACTATGAAAGTTATATGAACTTTATAATTGAAGGCTATATAAAAAATCTGCAAGTCAAACAGGACAATTTGAGAGCCTCATAATAAATTTAATATCTAAATAAAAACGAAAGTCCTTTAAAGTGAAAAAAAAAAATTTTCTGCATGAATTTTCATCAGAATATTACTTTTCCCAACAATACAAGGTGCTATGCAGAAGCCTGGCAAATTTGAGGTACAAAATAATTCCTAAAAGATAAAATGGAATAGAATATAGTTTATTATTTTCTGGTCAAGTAATCTTAAGAAATGTGTGAAATGTCTGTTGAGAGAGAGAGGAATCATTGGCTAACTTGAGAGATAAAAAAAAGATTGACAAAGTCTGTTCAAATTTCCTGAACTTTTGGGTCCAAGTAGAGCCACAAGATTCCAGATCACACTCTGCCATGAGACTCAAGAAAAGATAAATTAATGAGTCAATGAGTTAGAAATGGAACTACTAAACAAATCTCTTTGTAATCTAAATGAAGTACTTTGTACCCCCACCAAAAAAAAACAAAAAAAAAACACATGAATTCATTATATCTTACTCCAATTCAAAACAATGAGAATTACTCATTTAAACAAAATAAAGATAATTGAATTAGGTCATTTAAGGTTGATTAAATATCACAATGAAAATATTCTGGTTGAATTGTATTTTTAAGTAGAGTGGATTAATCAATTGAAATTTTGATGTTGCGTTTGGTTCTTAGGGGTTTTTATTGATTAACTTTCACTCCTGAAGGTAATTTTAATAGAAATAATATAATTTCATGAATATACAAGGATTAATATCTGAAGTAACCATGTCATTCTAGCTAAGATCAGATAAAAGTGATAGGATAAAGAACAAATAAGAAACGTTTACCAATTTAACATGTTTCACTTTCATTAAAGCTTCATCAGAGAATGAGATATGGAGAAAAATAAATTCTAGTAATTTTTTTGTGTTTGATTTTGTTGATCAGGTTTCACATGCATTTGACTTGTTAAGCAGCATCAGTACAATTTATGGTATTGTGAACTCAAGGAAAGATGACATGTCCTTTCAAAGTTCCAAAAATTAAAAATTAATGAATTCCAAACTTAACCAAAAAAACAAATATTGCTTTATGTAAGTGTATCATAATTCTTGTTTGCCCATCTGGGATTTGGATGATAATGTATATTTGTAAATGCATGTGTGTATGTCTAGTCAACATTATTTCTGTTTAGTGATTGTCTGCATGTTGATTTGGGGACAATTTTATATAAAGACTGGTTGTGGTAGATAACATGTTAGATTCTTAAAAATTGGATTTAATAAAGGTTGATGTAATAATGTTTTTGATACATGTTTATAGTTGGTAAAATATCTATAAGGATTCCCTCAAAGTATTTTCAACATAAATAATTTTTTTTTAAATTACAGTGACATTTGTAAAATCAAAGTGATGGCCAGTTTTGTTCCTGTGTATTATGAGTGAGTTTAAGGGGCTGTCTCAACATAAATACATTTTAAGCTTGTAGATATGGGCTTTTAGATTTAGATGTCTCACCAATATAAGTTTACATTGCAAACACTTTATATGATAAATCCCAGCATCTGAAGTGGTGTTGGATTTATTTTTCTACCTAATTATATCTCTGATTGACTTGGAGATGATGGTAAAGACTCTAGTATTGAGGATAACTAATTTATTTTCAAATTTTATTGATAGAATGTTAGAGGGTACGATTATGAATGTTATGCTGTTGATATCAGAAGTGCTATCTGTACAGTCAAGTTTTGGGGATTTGTAGACTTTGCTTGTTTTCTAATGTTGAGGATAAAAGTGATAAATATGGGTAAGTTATCAGACATATAGATTCTTGTTGAATGTCAGTCATTTAAGAATTCTATAGACTTTAATTATTGGCAATCAACTACCTGAATTACCTGAGCCCAGGGAAATGCAACAACTTAACGTGGAATAAATTCCACAAACGATTATTTAAAAAAAAAAAAAAAAAAAAAAAAAAAAAAAAAAGAGAGGGAGAGAAAAAAAAAGAATTTTCACCCAGGTTTTTGTGAGGATTTATTGTTTACATTTGGACTAGTGTCCTCATATTTGTTATTACCTGGAGATGTTGAGCCATGACATCTCAATAACAATTCACAGCTCCCTGATTATTTGTAAGGGCAGAAATGTTCAATTGGGCTTGTGTTGAGTTAATGTGCTGCCACACTCAGAAATCTCCAGAATGCTCAAATTAATTTTAGCAACCTTGGCCTAATGACACAATGTATTTTCCTGCTGGAATATCCATTATTGTGGAGATACAAAGGGACTATGAATGAGTACAACTGGTCATGAAGCAGTACATGAAATGGTCACTGGTGGATGTGTTTAGATAGATCAGCAGACCCAACCTATGTCATATGAACACCACTATGAAAACAATTAACATGGTGCGCATGTCCTTATAGGGTCTGTGCCACACCCAAATCTTACCATAAGTATGAAACAACTGCAACCATGACTTCTGGGACCATCCCACACATTGTGTAACTGACCTACTGGATATGCATCTAGCATCTTCTGCATTGGCTGTAGATGTGATTCGAGTCAGTGTTGCTGGTCTGTTACTACATAAGTCTAGCCAAACACCTTTGGTGATGATCAATAATGACCTGTGACACCATAGATCAAGAGATGACAAATGTCCCCATGATTTCAAAAAATGGGATGTCCTGTCTGGCACCACTATCATACCCTGTTTAAACACTGATAATTCATTTCAGATTTCTACTGACAACCAAGCTGGTTCAACAGATGTTAGAGGACAATTGATACAGTCTTGAGCATTAAGGTACAGTGGCAACAAGAACATTACTTTCACATACTGTTAACTCATTACTTTTGGCACCTCAATGTATATGGTGCATTAAAGATAAAACCTGTATTCAGAAAACCCCTAAATATTTGACAAATATTATATTGATGCCAAAAAGATGATGCAACAACTGAAATAAATTGTACAGCTTTACAAGCACAAAGACAATCAGTTAAACCAGGATATCAAAAGCTATGTTACACAATTAGTTCTTCATGATATACATGTAAAATTTATTGAACAAAATTTTCATCTTTTCTTGAGCACTTCTCAATACTCAATTTGTTTGTTCATTGAAAAGGAATAAAGGGTAAGAACCTCAGTAAATCAGAAATTAATGTAGACATTATTAACAAACAAAATAGGCTCATTATATACAGAATGTACCAGGTAAATGAAAATTATATATTTTAATGCTCAAAGCCTAGATGGCCTAGACAAAGCGAAAAAAACACTTAACATCATTAAATCCTATGAAAGAATGACCTGCTCAAGTAGTCTGAAGATCACAAACATGAAACTCTTGTTACAACTAGGATTTAATGTTTTTTTTATATATATATATATATATATATATATATAAGCAAAAACAAATGATAGTAAAGAAAGAAAACACAAAGTTACTTAATGAAACACACAGGCTTGAGGATAGTGCTGATTCAGCCTCAGGAATGACTGTGACCCCTAAGGCCTTACCACTAACAGAAAAAAAATGTGGAAGTGGCAAAACAACAAATGGTGATAAGACATAGTTGAGTTAAGTAAAAGGCTTTTGTTTTTTTTTTGTTTTTTTTTTAATTTGTCCTTGATTTACATGGTTCACTTGGTTGCTCATCCAGCAAGGGTGGATCAGTCATAGGAAACAGAGTTTGTTGGGGGGTGTAGTACTAGTAGTCAAGATAAACAAAAAAAATGGACACATATGTAGTTGAGTGAGAGATTCCTATGAGAAATATTCCATGAATTATTGCATTGGAATAGTCAAGAGTCTCTGCTGTTGCCACTTGTTTCATCACTGGTCAAAAGCATCTGTTGGTGGAAGCACATTGTTGTTGCTGATGGTCTGCTTATGCTTGCTTGCTAGGGGTGGGGTGGGGGTCTATCACTAACCACAGCTTGTGGCTGAAAATGGCATTGACTTTATGGTCAGTCAGTGGTTTAGAACAGCTGCTGTGAAAATTGTGTCGGCTTTTTTCTGATTGGTCAGAAAAGATGTTTTATGATGCTGGTATTTTTAGATGGTATTCCAGAAATGTGTACACAGGGCTGGACAAAATTAAAGTCCATTTTATTTTTCATATGAGCTGTGGGTGTTGAATTGAGCACATCTGTTTGAATTAAAGAAGTTGAGTTTTGACAGGGTATGACAACTGCCTACCCAGATCAGTGATTTCTGTTGGCCCTCAATGTCACCAATGATAGCATTCAGTGAATCCTTGGTATTGCAGGGTTGCTCATTAGTCTCCCTCCCAAAAAGGGGATTCAAGTCAGGAGAGCCATGATGCTACTTGATAGGTGGTGACATGATCATAAAATGCTGTGGATAACCAATCCTGAGGAAACCGAGATCTGCTGAAACAGTCAGCCCCTTCCTAGAGCCATGACTCTGGTCAAAGCAGTAGCATTGACCCTGAGGATCTGCAAGAATAAGTGTGACAACATGACACGTCCCTTATTGCTCAAGACTTAAACAATGTGAACTTTACGTACGTCACTTTACCCAACCATTCTCTTATTCACCTGGCAACTTTAAAGAATCTTAATATCACTGTTGTCAGTGCCACAAGCACAGAACACCTTTTCATTCCCTGTGTCAGATTGGACACTGCTAGGTTAATGCTCAATGTCTGAAAGAGGAATGAGAAAGTTAAAATTTGGCATATGTCACATAATATTAAGTCCATTTCATTTACAGCTGGCTGAAGATTATATTCTCAAATACCTGATAGACATTGTCCATATTTGGGGAACTTAAGGAGTTCACTTTGGTTTGTATTTCTAAAGTTTACTCTATCGTGTTTCTACTTAATGCTATCAAACATCAAACAGAATGGAGAAATGTGATTAAACAAATTCACTTTAAGCTTACTATACATCACACATTTGGCCAAGATTATCCCAGTTTGAGGTGTCTGTACCAGTGCCCTATAAAAGATACAAGATGTATGCATACGAGTCCTGAAATTTAAAGTGGTTCAACATAACAAAACCTATAATAAATTTGAAAATTGATGTTTGGAAGTTATGGTAAGCCTTCATATGAGCAAGCATGAAAATGAGGGGCCTTTCAGACTGATAATATAGTCTACTCTTGGTGGGAGGGGGGCAGAGACTTTATTAAAGATGGGCATTTTTTTTTTTTTTAATTATTTACTCTGAAAGAGTTACATTAAAAATGTATAAACATTTGTAATATTTTTCAATATCCCAATTATCTTAAAACATTTCATAAAATAACTAATTGCATCATTTACAGACAAATTACTTTGCTGTTGTTATCACATTTCAACCATTGTTCCCTCTGGTTTTTATCAGGGCAATAGCCTAATAGATTAAAGCATTGGTTTGTGAATTTGGTGACAGTAATTGCAAGTTCAAACCCAATATGTCATGGTGTAAGCAGTAATTGAGAAGTAATGAACAAGATGAGAGATGCCAGGATGTGGACAATGGAATGGAAGCAATCTACCTCCAACCCTAGATTAAATAAAGAGTTTGGTTCAAATTTCCCTGAATGTTATGCAGATTGAAAATCACACAAATGTCGGAGGGCATAATAGCTGATGTAACATTAACGAAGATGGGGACAATAGTTTACAGGTAAATGATGATACGTCCTTCTCCCAGAAATTCAGACAGAAATAAAATAACTAATTTCTTTTTAAATATTTAAGAATTTTAGTAAGGATTCAAAGAGGGTCAACATTAAATTGAATTGTTAAAGCTTCAAGCAAATATAATTTCTTGGATTCAAATAAAATTTAAAAAAATAAAAAATAAAAAAAGAAAGAAACCAAAATAATATTCTTCACATTCAAGGTCTTGACTTTCATAATAGCAAAAACTTTGTTGTGTTTTTTATCATCTCACTCTACAGGATCCTCTTTAATATTATTATAAACAAAAGTAAGGCATTTTGGTCCTATCCAGCCGATGAAACAGTTTAGGGATCAGTCACTATTTACCAGAGCTCATATTGTGAAGATTAGTTATTCTACATTCTCAGAAGAAAATTTACACCTATTAGATTATTTTAGAGCCAGATCAGGCCGAGAATGGAATACTGTTGTCACATTTCAGCAGGAACTGCCCAGTCCTCAATTTCCAGTCTAGATAGATTTAAAAAATTCCATCAAAGTTATTATGGGTGACCTTATTTTCCACCCTCCAACCTCTCTCTCACAGGCAGGATGTGAGAAGCCTCTCCCTACTCTATCACTACTTCCATAGAAAGTGCTTGAACAAACTACATGCCTTGGTTCTGCCAGTTCTAACCTTCATGGCTACAACCTGCCATGCCACTTACATTGTAGCAAACTTCCCATGTTACCGCCATATTCCATCAGTGAGATGTTCCACTCAAACAGCTTCTTTTCACAAACCACTGCTCTGTGGAACGGACTCCCAAGAGGATGTTTCCCTTGATCACTACAATATTAACCTCTTCAAGTCTAGGGTTAACCATCATCTTTCCCTTTTATCTGTATAAACTGCCTCTTAATGTAAGCCATTACATTGAATGGCAGCTGAGCTGTGTACAGGGTGAAACCTGCTGTAAAAAAACTTTTTAAATTTTACAGAAGAGAGGCTTTCAAGGTCAACTAACTCTTTACAATTTCTCTTAGTGGCCTCTGTCAAGATTGACCATCAACTAACTCTTTGCCATTACCCCTAGTGGCCACTGCATAGGTTGTTAACACTTTGGCATTACTTCTAGTGGATAATGCCGAGGTTAACTGTCAATAAATCCTTTGCCATTTCTCCTAGTGGCCTCTGCCAAGATCAACTAAGTGATTTTTGTCAAAATACCCAGCATTGGAACAGTGCCCAGAAGGAAGCAAATTCATTCCCTTTATATAAGGATATTCATCTGAAGTCAATATTCAACATAACTAGAATGTTTGTGATCAAGCCCTTCTTAAAGGCCTACATAGGATAGACATGACCTCTTTCCAAACTGAATAAGGCTTACAATAAACAAGAGAGAGATCCAACTGAAGAGGAGGAAATCTGGGGGAACAGAGAAAAGAAAGAAACAACAAAAACTAATTTACCCTAACTACAAAAAAAAAGGGGGGGGGGCTGGATGAATGGAATTTCTAGTCTACATATTTGAAGTGTTACTGTTATTTTAGATGGTATTAAAAGTTAGGGAGGTGAGAAACGAGGGAGTGAAATGTCATGAAAGGAAAAAGAGAAAAAGAAAATCCACCAATGGGCTAACTTGAGTGTCTAACACAAAACAGCAGTAACAAAAGCAACTCTTTCTCCTTAAAGAATTCAAATTATTAGCACTGCCCACTGCAGCCTATGGTAAGCTAGAATTACAACTAAACATTAATGCTAAATGAAATCAGAATTTAAGGCAGAGTTTCTGGCATAGGCACATCTATAAAATACATGTAATAACAAACATTTCCTAATGTACTGACAAAAAAATTATTTTTCTTATACTGAGATTTAAATCTAGCAAAAAAATGCTAACGTCACAATTCTCAGTTCTGCGGTAATATTTGGTGGGGGGGGGCTTTCTCTCTCTACACAGATTATAATCTCTTGTCCATTCAACATATGAAAATGTTAAGTTGTTACCATGGAGATCATCTTAATCAATTTTCAGTTCTGTGGTGGTGTATCTCTCTCCTTCTCTTTACAGATATTATCTCTTGTCCAATAAAACAGTATTCAGAATATTTTGGCCAATATGTTGAATTTTTTATGCAGCAAAATATTTGAAGCACAAATGAAAAATAATAAAGATATTTTGCAATCTCTTAAGAAACTACATTTTGAAAACTGTTCAGGCTATTGAATTTTTTTTTTGTGTGTTCATGTGTGAGCATAGCACAAAGGCTTAGGCCAACCCATTCTATGGTCTTTATGGGCCATTTTATTCAAATGGAAAAATATTAGGTTGGGGCAAAAATAATGACATAATAATGTCGTTTTTTTGACGTTAAAAAATACGTCAAAAACGACATTATTACGTCATTATTTTTGCACCAACCTAATATTAGGTTTATTTTACACACAAAAAAATAAATGGTTTCCTCTTTCCTGGAATGTACAGTTGAATGCAGCTGCAAAATGGATTGGATGTAATCAGAGCAGCAGACTATTTCAAAAGTGTCCCAAAAAACAACTGTCTTCAAAAGATTTTAAACTATACTGAAATCAAAACACTCATCATTTATAAAATAGATGTTAATAACATCATAAAAACAGCTAAAACATTTAAGAAATAAATATTTTGATCTATTAAATCTTTAAACAGTGGTCTCTATGTTCTACAGCCACTACTTCACTACTCAGTTACTGCTAACCAGGGCCATACGACTGAGCTGGAGGCCATAAATGGAAATTTGTAGACAGTAGTTAAGAATTTCAGTTTAGTTTATAAGTAGAAAAAAATAAATACAAACATTGTCAATTCTGCATTTTTAAGCTAAAAAAAAACAAAAAAAAAACAAGTTTTGTTTAGTGTTTGTACTTCAATATTAAATGTTCACAACTATTGGTAAGAAGTAAGAATTTTTATTTCAAAACAATAAGCTGCCTTTAAAATATATTTAATAGGATTTTAATTTAAAATTTTGTATTGTCTTGACATTGTCAAAAAAAAAAAAAAAAAAACTAACCAGGACTAAAGTCATATTGTTCCCAAGACAATAGGATAACAATTGCAAACCCTACATGTAAACTTATAATAATAAACTGAACAAATCTTGAAATATTGATTAATTATCAGTTTCTATAATTCAAGTAACTAACACATTTTTCTGGGACTCATAAGGTGTGTGTGTGTGTGTGTGTGTGTGTGTGTGTGTGTGTTATAAAGGCTACTCTAAAAGTGATGCCTCCTATTTCAGAATGGATATTGGTGGTATGGTAGTAGAGGTTGCACCTTCCCAACAATAACCCATATTTTTTTTTTTTTTTTTTTTTTGTCCTTGTTACATATAGAAACCGAGAAGATTTGGCAAAATGACATCTGACATGAAAATCATTGAATTATTCCATGTGGGAAAAATCCCTTATACTTAAAATATGCTTAATTTTTGCATTAATCTGATCCTTGTCATACTTATAAGCCTTATGCAAAAAACCGTAGAATAGATTTCCTTTCTTTTAAACATGTGATAATCCTAATATTTTATACAAGATATTGCCACTCTGATAATGAGTCGTGAAAGTGAGCCAAGTGAAATTGATGAAATTCAAGTAAGCTTGACTGTAGCCCACCCCCCCAAAAGGTGACAAATTCATTTCAAAATATTTTATGAAATAGAAAAAAAAAAAAACTTGACAGAGGTGGTGCTTAAAATTGCTAAAGATTCCTGAACTTCTTTAACCGATATAAGTAAAGCTCTTCCTCAGCTCAATGACATACAATATATTCCTTTATTCATCACTATCCTGAGAGAACAAGAGTAAATTCAGAAATAACTAAACACTGGAGGTTGTTTATTAAAAAAAAAAATAAAACAAAAAGTATACACCACTTATTTTCAATTGACATCTGTTTGTCAAATTAAGTAAAATTCTACTTTTTTTTTTTTTAAATTTCTTACATGAAACATTCAATTTTTTTTTTTTTTTTTAACTAATATTCTTTTAATATTAATTCCAGCTGCTTTTTATCCCAACTCACAATCAGTCTACTTTACTTAGTTATCAATGTGAATTTCAAACAGAATTACTACTCATTACTTGC
This sequence comes from Acanthosepion lycidas, assembly GCA_963932145.1. NCBI lineage: Eukaryota > Metazoa > Mollusca > Cephalopoda > Sepiida > Sepiidae > Acanthosepion > Acanthosepion lycidas. The sequence continues at coordinate 49,520,956 of OZ010613.1, read as the reverse complement.
ATATAAAGGAGTTCCAATAACTTGGACCGATTTTAAATATCAATTAAGTTTAAGTGTCTAATGATTTTTTTTTTCTTTTAGATTTAACAACTTAAGTCTCTGGCAATTTCAACCATGGAAAGATTAACCATCAAACAACGTGTTAAAGTTTCAAGAGTGCAATTGGAAACATTGTCCATAAATTCAAACAAACTGCTTTGATGGCAGATGCGAAAAGACCATTGCGTGCTGGTTTACGCTGTTCAACTGAAAACGTTGCTGCAGTGCACAAGAATATGGCCAAAAATCCAGACACCTCTATTCATAATCACATGCAGAAATTGAACCTCTCCACCACAATGACATTACATAGTTTCCAATTGCACTCTCAGTTGGTAGATTATGTTGGGGGAAAAAAAAAAAAATGCAAAGTGCCGAAAATGCATTTGTTTGAACAGACATTTTCGTGGTAGGCTTCAATAACTTAATATGTAGGTTTAAAAAAAAAAAAAAAAAAATTTTATGCCGATTACTAAAAATAACTGATTTAGCACAATTCTTTATCAAGACTTGGTCATATGATTCTATATATAACAATAGATTAGGTCAAAATATCATCTCTTATCAAAACATAAAATTTTCTTTATATTTCAAATAAATTCCCAAGTGTTTCAAAATCATAAAAATGCTTAAATACAAATGAAACAACAACTTTATCAAACTAAAACCATTCAATTTTTTTTTTTAATTATTACACAATATAGATGAATATTTTATTAGTGCATTACAACAATTTCAATAGTAGCCATATGCAGTAAATATTTTTTTAATTTTTGAACATTGTTTCTTTCATGAAAGAAACAATGTTCAATGTTTGGTGTAATGATTAGAAACACAGAACAAGAAATTGGTAAAAAGAACTCAAATTCCAGTCAAACTCATAACATTCACTTTCACACAAATACCCTTGGGAAAGATATAAATCCATCTTGTAGCTATAGGTAGCAGGGCAGGGCAATAAGTAGAGAACAACAACTCTGAATTTAAAATCCTATGTGGAGCACATACTTTAATTAAGATCTGCTCAACAAAGTTGCAATATAAACCACAGGTCAACTGTGGGTATTGGTAAAAAAAAATATGAATGTGCCTGAGGAGATGACCATGCACAGAAGCAGTCATGTTGAAGATGAGAAATCACATTGTTTTCAAGTCAAAACAGTTCTGATAACTTCTTTCATCTTAAATTTTTTTTTTTTTTTTTTTTTTTTTAAAAATCACAAATACTTGGCTTGTCAATTTACAGTCATCAGTCAACAGCAAGAATCTGACGTAAGAATAAGCAGCAAGACAAACTCTCACCCCATTGACATTGGGAAGCTTATTTTTTAACATTTAAGCTACAATTAGATTAAATCTAGCCACATAACTCCATTTCTCCACCCACCGATCAAATAGCACTAGATTTGATGTCATTGTTTTTACATAAAAGTAGTAGTAAAAATATTTTTTTATTTCTGTTATTAGATGAAGCACTGTCAATTACCCAATAAAAATTCATAGCCATATGAACTTACCCTCCTACCCCCAAAAATCAATTAAGTAGTGAGAATAATTAAGTAATAATTAAAACCAGAAAATTAATTATGCTAGTTTTAGGTTTCATAAATTCCTTAGATTTTACAGAATATGGTATGGTTATTTGATCACATATATTTACTAAGTTGAAAATGACACAAAGCCAACGTATTGGAACATTGAATTTAAAACAAACATACCGCCATCAACTGCTATGCAAGATGAATTTCCTAATCATCATGCCAGGATAGATACTTAAGTGGTTCTTAGAATAAATGTCAATGAAAGAACAAAGTGTAGTTTGAAATTTACATACTTAACCAACATGATCAATAGACAAGATTGTATCTTTTTCCATATGCCAGTTTTTTTCTCTTTTTTTTTTAAATAAAATCTTGAAAAATTGGTAACATTATTACACCCTATATACAAAACAGAAAAAAAAACAAACAAATGATTTAACAAAGGGTTCAGTTTGAAATTCTGAGAATCAGGGCTCGAGAAGTAATGTCATCCAAAAGTCAATAGGACATAAGTTTGGGACAACTGGTTTTTGATGATGCCAAGTTTTTTCTTTTTTTAATTATAATTCTATTATATTTATTCTAAACGCAACTAATTTCTTAAAATTCTTAATTCTCACCAATAGTGGCAAGTCTTTAACAAATAGAGTACACACAAAGAAAAATATTTAAACACTTTATTTTTATTTATTTTTTTTTTTTTTAAATTGGTGAGTGAAAGTCAAATGAAAAATAATGTTTAAGGGACTTAAATTGTAATATTTGTACCATTCATCTCCAAATGTAAAAGTAAAATAAAACATTAGCATCTAATTCTAAAAACTAATTTTACTTTAACAAACAAGTCAATAAAAAATTTTTCTGCCAATTCTCAGATAACTTGAACAAACCATTAACAAACAAAATTTATATGTCATGTTTTCTGTTTATCAAACAAAATTGAAATGCTCAACCATCTCCTGAAAATCTCCAATTGTGGCTCTTCTGCCCAAACAATACAACCCAGTGACCATGTGGTAGAAACAGTGAGTGCAAGCCGTGAAGACTATGGTTTAAAGATTAAATGGCTCAAAATAAATACTTAATCCCTAAACATTTTAATGGTGCTTTCAAGTGATTCATTTTCTATAGTTTATAAACACTTTGAAAGGTTATTTAAAGCTAGAAAATATTTTTAGATTGTAAGAATTTGGGGAGTGGGGAATGATGGTTTAGCAAAACAAATGTTACTAATTAACCCATAGCTGGGAGAGAAGTGGTGGATTCACACCTTTCCCAAACGGTGTTTGCACATAAGCGAATATAACAAACCCAATGGGAATTGGAACTCAGCTCTCCAATTAATAATTCTGAGCTGTTATCCATTACACCACCCCAACATCCAAACTTATAGCACCTGGTATTTCCAAGCAATCACCCATCTAGGTACTGACCAGGCTGGATGAACAGTTTTTATTATGCTAACAACTACAAATGATAAAGTTAAAAAAATAAAATTATTTATTTCAGGTTTGTTTGAAATTGTTGAACTAACTGAAGTTTTTCCTTCCAGGAGCTTCAAGACAATGGTGAAAGAAGTTTTATCTTGTGCCCTGTTGAAAATGTTACAAAATATGAAAGTTGGCAAATAAGAGATCTAGAATGATTATATCAACCTAACTGAAGACGATATCTCAGAAATTCAGACAAATTATTAAAAGAGGTTTTCTTACTTTCACTTACTGGAAAAAAAATTGCCTTGCTTAAAAAAAATATACATAATCGGATACATCTTTACTGCAATATACATTAAAAAAGCATGCAACAATTTTTTCACTTCATTCAAATTATTCAGGCTTGAGTCAAATAATCAAATAGTAATAGAATTTGAGTGATCAAAAAGTTTCCATTTTTGTCCAATTCTTGTCTTTAAATTCATCAAAATTTTCATCCACTAAACCAGAGGTTAACCAGATGGGGGATTTCAGGGTTTTAGTGGAGGAGAGAAAAATCCTTAACTTTTTCACAAGTTTCTCATTAAATGTAATCTTCATCAGAATAAAATTGATTTAAATAGCCTCACCTTTTATTGAACTTTGTTTATCGAATTACAATACCCTAGAATTCTTTTGAACTTTTTATTTATTGAAGTATGGTTCAGTTTATTTAATTAATTAATTATGAATTAAAACAAATTAATGTACTTGTATTCAAGTTTTAAAATCCATCAAAATTCTCTGTTGCTATTAAATTTGTAAAAGTCCTCTATAAAAATAATCAATGTATATGTAGACAGACTAATACAGAAAAGAATGAAGATTTTCAATAATATATGTATATTATTTGAAATGCATCTTTTGCACGTTATTTACATTATTCGGACTATTGTCCTCATCTTTGTTGCCATATTTATTAGAATGTTTCGGCTCGCTGTAAGCTCCGGCCTTCTTCAGGTGGTTGGAATGTTGAACTGAACCCTTTATTTCACCCACTGGGGTAGACTGTTCTAGTTGCACATGCCATGTTTAATGGATGTCAGTTATCAGTTATCTCCTGTTAATTTCCTTCTGAAAGTTCTCCACTGTCTTAACCAGGTATTGAACTCACACTCTTTGGGTCCTGTCACTGGATCTAACTAACGCCTTTATCCACTGTTCTAAGTGTCCTTAAACATGGCATGTGGAACTAGAAGAGTCTGCCCCAGTGAGCAAGATAAAGGATGCAGTTCAACATTCCAACCACCTGAAGAAGGCTGGAGCGTACAACAGCCGAAACGTAATAAATATGGCAACAAAGATGAGGACAATAGGCTGAATAATGTAAATGTACATAATACCTCATCTCAGAAATATAGGCATCTTTTGCATTGGAAAATTTTTGAAAAGGGTAGGAAGAACATTCTGACTTGTGGGGGGGGGGGAAGAGTGTATTGGGCAAAAAAGGTTAAGAACCACTGCACTTGAGTCTCACAAGATATGGATAGAAATACTGACAAAAGGTCATCTGGTCCCCTGAGAGATCAGAGTTAAATTCCAATAGCAGACAATAAAAAAAAATAAAAACTAGCTAAGAATTTACAAGTTTTGAAAATTCTTGAGAAAGGACACTGAAACAAGAGTAGAAATGAGAACAGTATAAATGCATACCACATATTAAATAAAGGGTTTTGTTAGAGGCAAGAGGGTACATCAGGCAAAACATCAGGATAAGAGAAAACTGGTCCAACTGAATCAATGTAAGATAATTTTCTTATTACTAACCTCCTCCCTCAAGTTTCTCATTCAATCGTATCATTAATACACACCACTGCCAACCATATATATATATATATATATATATATATATATATATATATATATGTGTGTGTGTGTGTGTGCGCTTATAACAATACCATCTGGTAAAATATACACAGCCATATTATTACTAGGCAATGAAGAAATAGATTGTGTGTGTAAGCTTGAAGTCAAAGGAAACTTGGCCTGAATAATAAAATACTTTTACAGCTTACTGAATAATTAGTGAAGCAAGGCTAGCAAAGTGTGTCTGGCTATCATTATTTTTATTCTTTCAATGTTATTTTCAGAAGAGAAACTTAACTCAGCCTCCAATATGACAAGGACAACACTGACAATTTGTTCCTATTTCATGATTCTTTCCAGTTACATAAACAGGTGTGCCTAAAATATCCATATGGGAAAAATAAAAATAAATAGAAGAAAAAACTCTTCTTTATTGTGATTTTAAAAAACATTCAGATTCACTTTCACAAGACACAAAGTTAACCAGCTTTACAATAGTAAAAATAGTAATGGTAAGCATTCTGTTACCACAGTACAGAACCTCTATTGTTTTACTGTTCCCATTTTAAATTTGGTACAGTTTAGATTAATCGCCATTTTTGATCACTTCCTGTTTAGTCAGTAATAATTACCTGAAGTGGCACAATAAACCACTGGGTCAAAGCATGCGATTCCTACTTTCTCATTCTCCTAAATCTAACACCAACAATAGCATCACTGGCATGTAACTTCTACCAAACATTAGTCTTTTTTACTACCTTCTTATCTGAACATTTGTTTATGGGTAGTCACATTTATTTTTGCTGCTTTACTTTCTCATGTAGAATCCCTTTTCATGACATGTTGACTATTCTCACACTGTGTCTAACTTCTTCATATAACTTTCTTCCTTTCTGTAGACTTCTTATCAAACTTTATAACATTCCTGTAAGCAAATTATGTGTTTGCTACTTTACCCGTTTAGACCCTCGGTCTCTGTTTTTTTTTTTCTTCCTCAAAATAATGGTTTAGTGATACAAGTCTTACTAGTTAACCTATAGCTAGGGGAAGAAGAGATGGATTCATACCTTTCCCAAAGGTAAATGAATATAATGAACCCAACAGGAATTGAAACATGGCTCCCTGACAAACCAGTGATACCAGTACTAAATATGTAATCATCCCAGCCAGAAGGATAAATCCTTTGTTTGTTTTTATTTACTTAATTTAAGAAACATTTTACAAATTTGCAGACAAAACAGGTATGTGTCATGTTAAACATCTCAACGGAGTGTTTGTTTAAAGAATAGCCATCATCCAACGCTAAAAGATAGAGATTTGCACAAATTAAAAAACAAAATGAAGAGTAAAAGAATTTAAGTACAACAGCAAAGTTCTGTAATATTAAACAGCAAAATTAATAGAGTAGCAATATCTGGTAAACAATCATCAAAAATTGAAGCCTCAAAGTCCAGTTATTTTAAGAACCACTAAGGGTTGCAGACTGTTTTTTTACAGCTTGTCAACCTTTTGTAGGTTACTTACAGATTAAACATTTTTGTATTGCTGTAATTTTTTTTTTTTTTTTTTTTTTTTTATAGCAAGTGAACATTAACATTATTTTTGGGGGGAGATAATGATTTTCTGATATGTCCTACTATTTAACCCATAGCTGAGGGTGGGAGATGAGGTGAATTTATACCTTTCCCCAAAGGTATTTGAGCATAAGCGAATGTAATGAACCCAACTGGAATTTGAACTTGGCCCTTTGATTTTTTTTTCCTAAGCTATTATCAATTACACTACATGCACATCCAAGTTTACAGCACCTGGTATTCTCAAGTAGTCATCCATCTAGGTATTGACCAGGCTTAACTTCAATCAGATAAGAACCAATGTTTCAATATGATATGGCCATAATCTGTTAAAAGTTTACAGAGTAAGAAACATTTTATGGGGATATATGGGGAAGATAACAATTAATCCTAAATTTGAACAGGTTAAGATTGTACTGATTGAAGAAGCATCCTCTTGGGAGTTGGTTCCACAAAGCAAAGGTTAAAATCTATTTAAAATAAATCACTATAAAGAGCTTTGAATTCACATGCAATTTTTGACATGGTTAATTCAATGTTTCATTCGAAGTAGGTTAATTTTGAACGATAAGTTTTTTCTTTCTTCTAGAGAAGACAGACAGACACTAAAGATATCTGCAGACTCCATACACGTATGTCTAATTTTTCAGTGGTAATCTTTCTGGTTAGAGTGCATATCTATGAAGTTTGATTAATATCAGTTTGTATGTCTCCAAGTAAGGACATCTGGCACAAGATATCAAACACATTCATACTAGAGTCAAGAGATAAAAGATAACTAAGAAAATGGTTGGGGGGGGGGGTGCAAAGAATATCCCAAACTTCCAGGATACAATATCTGAAAAATTATAAAAAGTAAAATTTATTTCTTTTTCAATCTGATCATTAAAAAAAATAAAAATTAAAAACACCAGCTAATTTTCAATCACTGACAGGTGTTAATTAAATGTCAAAACATAAATCTATCAGATAAAATAGATAAAAAAATATTAATAATCCAACAAATATAGAATAATGGATAGACTAAACTATGAATTTTTTTTGTTCTAAGTTCTAGATCAATATCAATTTTAATTAAAACTTATCAAGCAAAATAATTTTCCGAATTATAGAGAAACTTTTGTTATATCTTAATGAATAAAATTAATTAAAAGTTAATTATTTGCAGAAACATTTTAAGACAAATAAAACCAAATTCTCCATCAAACATCAATAAGTGAATGCAAACGCCTGCAATTAACCAGAAATAAAGGAAAGGAATCAACATGTTTCATCGTTTTAATTTATTTTGCAATTTAAGAATCTTTAGCGGAAATTACAAAGACAAAAAAATCTGGTAAGGGTTTTTCTAAGTAGAAATCAATATTTACCCAACAAGGAATTCAATTTCTTGCTAAAAACATAAGCCATTTTTCTAAAATGCAAAAAGTTTATATCATTAGAAAATTAGTTAAAACCTAAATAGAAAAATCTGATATTTCTATAAGAGAACAATGATAAAATTATACAAAGTTCATTGGGTAATATTGGATAACAAAATAATCTAATGGACCATTACTACTGTGAAGCAAGTTTGACTCATGAAGTTCCCCTATAATCATAGCCTTGTACTAGACTTAACTAAGCTTGGACAAATAGACATTTACTTCTGTGAAGTGAATTTGATTCACTAAGCATCCCCCCCTCCAATCATAGTCTTGTACTAGGCTTAACTAAATTTGGACACTTTGGGAAGTGGGGATAATAGGGAGCAAACTAATCTAAAGAGATTACAGTGATGTGCAATGAATTTGATCCCTATACTTGTGGCTTTATGTCAGACAAAGCTAAATTTAATAAATATTCATAACAGAAAATTCAATGTATTAATAAAAGTACACAAAATTTAAAAGAAAAAAGTCCTTTCTTCAATTTTTCATAAAACTATTGTCTCTCATTTCCCTCCTCTGTTTAAGTTTTCTAATCCTGACCACCAATGTGTTTCCTATATTATTAACTTTGCTAATGTTTTTATATAATAATATGTTAGTGGAATACAGAGTCTTCCTGAGCACTTGGTCATTTTTAAGGCTATTTATTAAGCTAAGATTTATTTCTCCCTTTTCCATTCTGCATGATTACACATCTTTCAAACCACAAGATATTTGTCTGCATGCACAACATTTCATTCAACAACTATCATCCCTAGCTCTCAAAAGTGCACACAACTCAGTAATTTCTGCAATTTCTATATTCATTCAATAGCACAGATGCATTATTTTATCTGACAAATCTAAAAGAGAATCAATAGTTGGCCAAATTGATGAAGCAAGTTAGGATCAGCCAAAAGATCTAAACTATTATTCCAGTATCAAACAAAAACAAGAGGTCATTGTACAGAACATTGTTTTATTTATAAAATATACTTTTAAAATTTGGCTCAAAAATTAAGCAACTACAGGTTCATGTACCACCAAATTGAGACTCGTTATGCCAGAGATTGAAAACCAATTTCAACAAAATAAATCCTTTCAGTCATCATTATTACAACAGTCATTCGAACATAAGGCAGTTGATATAAATGCATAAAATTATTTCTATTGGTAACTGCAGGCTGAGTTCAGTAGTTAGAGCAGTAAACAAAATTGGCTAATGATTACAGGCTAAATTCCACACAAAGTAAAATATTTTTCTTTTAATAGTTTTATATGATAGGAAATAAACACTATTTCCAACAATTACATACCCACATACCATATTAAAACATACCCAAACTTAATTTTCTACCCAATAACCGACAATATTTACAAACATGCAAAAAAGATTCCACAATACAATACACACTGTTTAAATAAAATTGTCTGCTGATTAGAAATTAACATCACTATGTGAAATACTTGAGCAATCAGAAAAACTAAAACCCTATTTTTCTCGAGCCTATTCCTGGGAAAAAATTTTCATGAAAAAAAATAAATAAATAAAAAAAATATTTCAACTGTTTCTAATCCATTCAAACACAAGAGAAGATGTGGCTACAAAGCACTTTTTGTGTCCCCAGTGAATGATGAAAGAAATAGGTGTCGGCAGATTCAAACAAGCCATCTTCAATAACAACAGCTTGAACAGGCAGTGAATCTTCACTGACGATCAAGGTCTTGTCTAAACTGCAGCTTTTTCTATAGATAACTACCCAAAGACTAACTCAACTAAAGACAAATTTACTCCTTTTTGACTCTTGAATTCATGTACATATGTTTGTAAATACAAATGATTTATTTAACAGGCATACCCATATTTGCTTTATTTTTATTTTATTATTGTTTCAAATTCAAAGGATTGGATTTTAAATATAGGGGAGAAAAAATCCTGGCTGAGAGAATTAATACACTGGAGTACAGTTGAATACTTATAAAATCTACATACTTGTGGGTGGGATGTATAAACTAAGACTAGTCTCACAATCATAACAGTGAATAAATGGCAAAAAGAAAACCTCATTTAAAAAAGCACAAGTGGCCTTTCCTCCTCAGTAGTCAGTGGAATGATTGTATTAAATAAACATTGGGAAAGACATCCATTTTGGTAAGAAAGTAATTATTTCAACCCACAACACTTCAAGATGGACATAAAAAAGACAATTGTTATCACTGCTTCACAAGTGTTTCTAATCCAATTAAAATGAGATACAAGGGGACTATCTTAGCCAGTTAATGTCTTTTCTCAATGACACATAAACGCAGTTGGTAAGGTTAGCAGATACACAGAATGATTATAAACCAAATGAAAATAACTTGTTCTTATTGCTGTAGCCAATATACCACTATTAACTTAGCATGTGGGCGATCATGGTGCTCCACTACTTCCTATCCTTTATAACTTGCTCCAAGCAAAGCAATTAAGAAATTACTGAAGATAAAGGACAATAAAACAACCAGATTCTAACAATTTATGTTATATATAATTTACATCAGTATCACCCCATGAAAGACAGTAAAGCCACAAAGACACAAGAGATTACAAGGTGTGGAAGAATTAGGAACAGAATCATTAACAATGAGCAGGAAGAAAAGAAAAAAAAGAAAAAAAAGAAAAAAAAAAAAAAAGAGTAAAAACAGTAGATATCAATTGACATTACATTTAAATTTTTGCAGATTAAAGTTGGTTGGAAAGCATGGAGCTGGAAAGGAGTTCCACAAGCAAGAAAAGAAACTGTTTGCATAGAAATTATGGCTATATCTAGCCAGCTCAACTGTAAATTGATGTGATCTTGATGCCAATCTAATACTACACTTAAATTCAAAAAGTCTAGGTACCATACAAAGACCTCATCTGAACTTACCAGTCAGTCATGTGCTATGCGTGACACATGCTTAGGCGATCATGTATCTTTCGATACATGACAGACGAGGCAGACTCTTTTCCCCACATTAGGTTGCCATTTCTTTCTGCGGTAGGCCGGTTGCCATCCAAAGCTACAGGACCCGGTCTGTTCTGCTATTTACCCAGAGCTGGGAAGAGAAGAGGAGGATTAATACCTTTCCCAAGGATATTAGCACCTAAGTGAATGTAATGGATTCAACTGGAATTCGAACTTGGCTCCCCAATTCCTCAATCCGAGCTGCTATCCATTACTCCACCATGCCTCCTTAACACTTACCATGAAAGTATTTATAGAAAAGACACAAAGAGGCAACCTTACAATGGTGGATAAGTGACTGAAGCTGAGCTGCCAGATCAAGAACAATAATATTGCTGATTCTGCTTTGGATTTTATCAAAGAGCTCAAGGTAAACAGCACTTAAATTTTTGAATATCATAGTTAACAAGGAAGCAAAGCAGGAAGAGGGTTCCACAAGCAAGAAGTGTAAGAGAAGAAACTATTAAAATAGAATGTACAGTTACATCAAGTAATTTCAACAGTAAAATAATAAGTAAGAGTACTTGGAAGTTTTCCCCATGAATGGTTAGCATGTCCAATTTTTTTTTTTTAAACAAAATATCTCAGTGATTATTATAAGTCTTAATTGGATCCGCATGCTCATCTTTGATTTTGGCCATTGTATCAGTAACAGTAAAATAATGTTGGAAAGTAAAAATATTTTTTCCTTATTGAACCTAACAAGGAAATTAGTATCATTGGGTTTCAATCCTGCCAAATCTGAACTGTTTGTAACTTGTGAAATTTTGACATATGTCAAAACCACTTTCTTTAATATGATTATTTCATCATAGTAAATACTAAAATTTTCGTAAAAGATTCAGTATACGAAGAGATATATTGAATATTAATTCAAAAAGTTGATCGCTTAATATTTATCTGCTTAGCTATACAATATATTAACTTTTGAATCATGAGTACATTTTATTCCCCACAAAAAAAAAACTAATTGCTAATTATTGGTACAAGCAGTACTTATGGAGATTTTATGGTTTTCCAATATGAATTTTCTGATGAATCCTAAGGTAATACTTGAATTAGCTGCTTCCGAGTTCCACAACTACAAAGTACCTGTAGAAATTCCCCTATTGCATCATTAAATATTTGAGCTTAACAACTTTAACAGAATATTGCAATATCACAAATATGAATGCACGTCATTATTTAAAGAAGAGGGTACAAATGAAAAGATTAAAAATTAACAAGGTTTTCCATTTCACTGACTTGGATATTAAAAGCATACCCCTACTTCTAGATCTCCCCTTTCTTATGTATGCTTTTTTCTTTCCCATTAAAACCAAACAGGACTCAGGATATATTTTTTTATTGTCTTTCTCACAATCAAAACAGAATGGTCCATTATTTATCTGAGGTAATGTAGGGGTTTAACGAATGTTCTAACAGAGAAACAGGCAGCATTATATGAAGTGTTGATGGCAGAAGGTGTAGATTATTCCCAGGTAGAATGAATGAAAAATCAGTCACATTAGTGCCACAAAGTAGAATTTAATGATTTGACCAAATTTTGCATATTGCTACATACATTCATTCTGTACGTTTGGAATTGAAAGTCAGAAGAAAGCCATTTTCAGTGGTGAGAAGTGTAGCAGACAAACCATTTTGCTAGACACATGCATCAATAACCCCTTTTCAGGTTTTGGCGTAAAGAGAAAAACTGAGGGCATGTGTGCTGTGAACCAGAAGGGTCTAGTTCTCTTTCACTGCAGGCCGAGATCAGGTCCGCAGCATGCAGTCTCATTTTTTTCTTTTTACGCATACCTAAAAGGTGACAAAGGGTTATCAACATATGCATGTCTAGTGAAAAGTTTTAACATCTGCTACAGAATTAATATACTGCTGACAAAATAAGGCTATAATTTCTTTTGAAGAGGGAGACAAATTAGCTCATTCAAAAATGCAGATTTTTATATTTGTCTCTGCCATAATTTGAAAATATAAAAAAAAAAAAAGAAGAAAAGTAAAGAAAATGAATAAGTTGCATTTTCAGCAATGTTTAACCTTTGTGCTTGGAAGAAAAAAAAAAAAAAAAAACTGTACCAAAAGAACTTTTTCTGTTGAAACCAATATCACTAAACTACTGAGACTCACTTGGCAATGTTTATTTACAAGATTACAAAAATATGTGGACCAGGCACAATGTGATTTATCATTTTATAAAGAAATAAAATTTAAAAAATCTTTTTTTTTTTAAATTTATAAAAAAAAACCTACAAAATTTTCAACAAAATGTGTTCTTTCAGAATGGTTGGCAGAATATTGGTAAATTGCCAATCAATTCGAACTTTATAAAATGGTAAATGATACACATTGCTTGTATTAGTTGTTTCAAATTTTTAGAATGTTGTAAATAAATAATCTAATATTTTTATCATAAATTCTCAAAACAACAGGAAAAAAAACAAAGAAAATGTATAAATTCACTTATGTTTGGGATTTATTAAAATTTTAATCATCTCTTTTTGAAACAAACATTGCCAAGGGAGTGAAGGTAGTACAAAATAATAGCAGTGTCAAGGGAAAAAAAAAACTCCTTTTCACACACCATTTTATTGTGGACACAAAGATTAAACTTTGTTGCATTTTCTTCGTTGTTGACAAGAAATTCAATTTATGAATTTAAATTTCAGTGGCAATTTGATCTTAAATAGTCAAAATATTTCAATCTTTCACCTAAACAGTGAAAATTCCATATCTTTTCAGTTCGGTTTCTGATTAAGTGGTTAGAATTTTGCAGCATTGCCTGAAGAGGCTAATGCTGTCAAAAGTTTTAAAAAAGGAAAAAATCATCAATATGGTTGGTGCATAGTACTTTCTGCTAGTTTCCCACGAGAGGAAAACTTTTCATAACAAAAGCTTGATTTCATTAGTACACATCATAAAAACCTTCAACTAACAGACCCAGCATTATGCCCCCTCCCCCACACACACAATTTTTTTTAGGTTTTTTTATTTTACAATTTGATGGAGACACAGTGTGGAAAAGTTTTAATGGTTAAAAGAATTGACATTATTTTGGCCTTAAAATAATTACTCAGCCCCCAATGGACTCACACTTTTATTTCAAACATATCTGTCATTAATATTTAATGGTGATAAAACAGATGGAATTAATATTTCAATTCTTTTAAATTTGATCAATTCTGATCAATAATTTAAAACAGCCTTGACTAAAGTAACTAACTTAATCTTATAAAAGAAAGACAAACTTCGAATTAGTGTAAAATTAGAAATATGATTGTACATAGATATATTTAAGTGAGACACATACACAAACAATATTATTGTGCAAATTGATTGGGTTTTGTTTACTCAACAAAAATACTCACAACATCTGGAATTAAACATTGATATACAAGTCATAACATTGTCACAATCACATCCAGAATAAGTTCACTTTGTGTGTGTGTGTGTGTGTGTGTATTTTCTGGAGGGTGTTGTAATAAAAGGTAAGCAGACCACATTGAATAAGGTGTCTTTCTCAATAGGAGACTGTAGATTGAAGTATGTCAAAAAAAAAAAAAAAAAAAAAATTATATACCACCTTGAACGAGTAGGAATTCATTCCATTAAACTCAAGAATGTCAGAATTAAAACCAGTATAATCCTTGAAAATGAATGGAATGCCACTCAAAAGTACTTGGGAAGAAAAAAAAATTAATATAAAATAAAAACAAATATGAATTTTGGCAAACAACTTGTTCAGAAATTTGAAAGATTTAATAAAAGAAAAACAATTTGAGAGAATTCTTGCTGCCAAAATACACCTTATTTAAGATGTGTGTGCATGTGTGTGTACGCACATACAAGTGTTTGATAAAAACATAATTTTAAGGCTTACTATGGGTAAAAGTGCTTCATATCACGAAACAATCTGTCACCAATCAGTGCTGATTTCAATAGACAAAGGAACAAATAGGAAACATTTATAAATTTAACATGTTTCACGTTCATTTAAGCTTCATCAGAAATTGTTTGATATGAGCTGCAAAAGAGAATATGCCAGCACATTTCAGTTCTGTGCTTGTTTTTCATTGGTTAAGGTAGATCTTATGTTTATGCTTGGGAGTGTTAGTGTATGTGCATTTGGATTCTTCTAGGCATTTTGTTTCTGTCTGGTAATGTCCGGGTGTTTAGTTCCTGAAAATGGTAGTGGGAGGAAAATGGGAAGGGTGTATCTGAATGTGTGTTGATCAAATTACACACACACACACACACACACACACGCACGCGTCTGCAACACTGCACCAGCTGGCAAGGAGAAAACAAAGACACTAAGCTGATCATTAACCAATCAGAAAGCACTTCAAGATGATCACTCTTGAAAAACAAGCTTGTGGTATCTTTTGTGCAACTTATGGCTGGACAATTTAACAGTACTGGACTATTGTGCATTTTCATGCTGTGTAATTTTCAGACAAACAGTTCAGCAGCATTAGATGGCTTCTTCATTCACAGAGTTTATGTTGGAATTTTTTAAACAAGATATTATGATAGGTCTTATTTCAACCAGAATATTCATTTTGGCAATAATGTTTCAGCCATTATATCAACCAGTTCAAGAGATATGGCCTAGTGGATTAAAGTGTTGGTTAAAATATATCTGGCAGTTGTGAGTTCAATTTCTGAATGCTGAAAATCATACTTTGGTTCAGTGGAAGAAAAGGAAAAATGACACAAAGATTGGTGAGTATTAAATGATATGAAATAACCACTTAGCATGAACACTGGAACAAGAACTATCTACCTCATTAATTGAATAAAGGGTTTGGTTTGAAATTCCAATAAGGTTACTGAGTATAAGAGAGACCTGACACAATTAAGACATCCAATTAAGATTCAATTATGACATAACAATCACTGACTGAAATGTCTTAAAAAAAAAAAAAAAAAAAAAAAAAAAAAAAAAAATTAGATATGGTAACCATTCATGAGGAAAACTTCCAAGTACTGTGAAATCTGTGTGCAGACAGTATGGATTCAGTTAATTCATTGCTGTCCAGATCAGTCAATTGAAGTACAATGTGTTTTACTTTGGAAGAAGTCTTTGTCTACACAGCCACTTGAATTAATGAATCAAATTTCAGTGAAAAAATTTTGATTGAAGCATGGAAATGGTTGGATAACTGAAAGCTCAAGAAGTTCCAAAAATAACATTTTGGAGTATCCAATGTCAACAAGTTTGAATGAGATTCAAATGTGGATCAACAATATAACCTAACTCTGAGGTGTAATTTGAACCCCTCAAGAGTTTAATTTCTTCAACGAGTGTCATACAGAACAAAGGAAAAGTGAGTTCTGTAATGGACCATAGAAAGTTGAATGGATATGCTGACCAAAACAGACATCTGCATGAACAAGTTAAGAGAACAGTAACAAGGTAAAAACCATATCTGTTATCAACTCCAGGAAAGCACATTAGAAAGTACATGTTCATGAAACATGGCCATTTCAAACAGTTTAAAGATAGGAGGTAATATTGGCTGACAAGATTAGAATGCAGCACCAATGATCCCAAGGTCTGTGCTGAGTGCCATGTTATTGCAAGAGGAATTCGTTCTGGCATTGATAGTCATCATTTTTCAATGAAAATATCCTGACTGCATCAAGTGCCAAGAAGAATTTGTTGATTTTTGGATTACAGATCAATAGTAATTTGAAGATGGTGCTCAAATACTGTGTTTCTAAGTTTGGGAGGAAACTATGTTGAAAGCAAGAGATGAAACTGACAAAACATCTTTTATTTCACATTATATAATAATTGTGTCTATCCTACCGAATGTTAATTCATTAGTTTGTACAACCATTATGTCCTGCCAATACCTCAAATAATAAACTGTTCAGTTTTGATTGTGTAAAGAGGGAAAAAGAATTCTTGTTTTCAGTGAGAAAATCAAAGAAAGGAGGGGAGATGTGTAATGTATCCTACTAATACCTCATAAATAATGAAATATTCAGTTTTAATTGCATAGAAAAACATTACTTGGTTTCAGTAAGAAAACGGATGAAAGAAAGGAGATAGTGTTTAATGGCTGTTTCAGCGAAATGGAAAGTTGTCAATTTCAAATCTTTTCATTTCTTCCTACTTCTTAAAATAATATCCAACATCCCTCTTTATGATTGTTATTGCAATATTTCGTTAAAGTTGTTAAGCTCAAATATTTAACAATGTGATAGAGGAATTTCTACAAATATTTTATTATAGAACTTGCCATGAGTTTTTTTTTTTTTTTTTTTTATTCAATCATTAACTTTACAATTAAGATTCATCAGAAAATTCAAATAGGAAAACCATGAAATTTTCACAGGCATTTCTAGTTGTTGTGAAGTGATTTCACAGTGGAGGCTTGTATTTGTACGAAGTCAGTCCTAAAATAGGTTCGACGTACAAAACGTTAGGAACTTGATATAATAGGTGTAACGCAGAGTAATCTAGTTGTGGTCGCTGATACTTTAGTATTCAACTCATGGTCATCCGGCATCGACTGACTGACCGCATCACTGAGTGACTCCCTCGTTACTCTTACTACTCCTACTTATTATAGGTGGGAGAGTCTAACTATAGAATAGGTGTGTTCCACTATAACACTAGTAATATCAATTTCTCCTCAAGTTCTACAAACGTCCTGGGTATGATGGTAAGCTACATCCGCGTCTTGGGTATAGCGATAAACTACATCCAAAAGCAAGGCCTCAGATAATGCTTTCGGAAAACTAATGTTGCCAGCTATAAGTTTTTGAATGTCCTGGGTATGATGATAAACTACATCTGTGTCTTGGGTATGACAGTAAACTACATCTGCGTCCTGGGTACGGCGATAAACTACATCCAACAGCAAGGCCTCAGATAATGTTTTTGAAACCATAATGTTGCCAGCTATGCATTTTTGAAACCATACTGTTGACAGCTATGCATTTTTTGTAAAAAGTAATGTTGCCAGCTGTACGTTTTTGAAACCATAATGTTGCCAGCTTTACATATTTGACTCAAAATCATTTTCGGCATAAAGTGACCACTAAGGTTGAGATGCCATTAAACAAAGCAATCAAGTTCTACAAGGGAGTTCAATTTTTTTTTAGTTCTTAAAACATAGGGAGGGAGGGAGGGAGGGGAAAAAACACAATTTCCATTTCCTTTGTTTATGATTCCAAACTCTCACTGATAACCTGTAAGTCACTCACTTCCGTTTATGTTATGCATGGCACCAAACTTGTTCAGAAATATCTCACCAGTTATACAAAACCGGTTTTTCAGATCAATGACTAAAAATGGATTCAAGCTTGCAGGTCTTAGCGAAGGACCACATCATTCAAGCCTTGTGAACAGACACGACAGAATCACAAAAAACATTACCAAATAACAAAAACAGCAGCAGCAACAACTAAATAGATATCTCATGTAACTCAACAAGAAAATAAAAATGATATGAAGATGCTGACATTCCATACTACTTCAAACAAAAGGTTAGGAAGGAACCCCCACCGCCTCAATACTGGAAAAAGCAATAGCAGTTACTGGACTTGAGAAACATTTTCCTGAAAAAATTTAATAAATTTCAAGAGTAGCATTAGCTGCTAAACACCTGCTGGATTTAACTTTTCATTCTGGTTACTTTCACTCCAAGATCGCTTTTTTCTTTCTCTCTCTCTGGGTAGCATATTATATACATACATACATACACACATATTATCTATATATATATATATATATATATATATATATATATATATATATATATATATATATATATATTCAGTTGTATGGATATGAGCGTGTGATCCTGGGTTTCACACTTTTGCGATCATGAGACAAACTATATATATATATATATATATATATATATATATTTGTGGGTCACCAGGAACCTCTTGTTGCCACATTGTTAAATGGAGAAAAATGGCATGGTTTTGACACATTACAAGGCACGACAGCCTGTGCAAGACGATCATGCAAGGAACCGTTGAAGGTAAGCTTAGGAAAGGACACCAATACAAAAACTGGTTGAACAATGTCAAACAATGAACAGGTATGACTATACCATAATTACTTTTGGCTACTGTTGATAGATCATTGTGGAGATTTAGTGTCTTCTACATTCAGATATCACTTCCCCATGCGATTACAAAAGTCATGGCAATGAGATACACACACAGCTAGCTCAGTGACTGGCCAATAGTAATCTTATAATTATTCTCATGCAAATAACTTAGCAGTGCCACCTGTGTAGACCTGCCTTTTCCAAACAACCATTTTGCCAAGGGGAATTAACACAACATTTGGTCAATTAATACCAAATGTTTCCTTATAAGGAAACTGCTACTATTACCATTTTCACATTAGCTACTAAACTGAAAAGGTTGCTGGTTTTAAATATGTAAATTTCAACAACAAATAATTTAGAAAAACAATACAATTTATATTTTTCTTTTCATAAATTTGTTTTATGTGGAAGCACAGTCAGCGGCTCTCATTGAGGAATTGGAGAGCCAAGTTCAAATTCCAGTAGAGTTCATTACATACACTTAGGTGCTAATGCCCTTGGGAAAGGTATAAATCCACTTCTCTCCCCAAGCTAGCAAGATAGACTGGGCCCTATAGCCTTGGGTGGCAATCAGTCTAGGATAAGGAAATTGAATTCAAACCAGATCTCACTATTCTAAAAGTGTGTATATATGCAGCTAGGGACTGCTTGTGAATCTAAATTTCCACTATTAGCACATCCTCGGATGTGGTGTTAAAAGAAACCCAATGTCCCATAGGGAATGGGAGGAACTAACAAATTGTTTTGCAACCTAAGATTTCTAAATCCAAGGAGATTCTCTGTAAATAGTCTTTGTATTCCTTAAATGAAACACCCTTAATAATAGAGAGGATGAAGATAAAGCCATCACTGAAAACGGCAATTTTTATCTGTTATGATAATTCATCCAGTTACTTTTTAGAAGTGAATGCACATGAACAAAGAGTAAACAAATTGATACAGTGCAAAGTTATCCCACCAAAATCAACTTGGTTCATTGAATACAAACAAAAGTTAAAAGTTGCTGAATTATGTTTTCTATTGAGGAAAAAAAAAAGGCAATAGTAAAATTAGTTGACAAAGTAGCAAATCAAGTGAGAAAAAAAAAAAAAAAGTAACTGGAAAATTCTCTACTAAACTAAATGAAATTGTATATCGTGATATGTGACTTTAATTTATTTCTGGAGAATGAAAATTGACTCTTGCACTAAGCAGTCAGTAACTGTTCTATAAAAAGTTAAGAGAACAAAAATGGAATCAAATAAATTTGGTAGAAGGATATATGAACTTTGATTATTTTTTTTTTTTATATATTTTCTATGTTAAGTGAAAGTTAGGTTCAATAAAATGCTTCAGTTCTGCATCCTTGTAAAATCTTTAGAGGAATATTAAATACTAAAGTCAAGAGGCATAATATATTGTGTACAGACAGACATTACAGGAAGTCAGAATACAGGGATAAATGATAATTATCATTTACAGTGTAACCCGGATATAAGAGAGTTGTCGGGACTGGAGAAGAAGTCTCTTATATCTGGGTTTGGTCTATTTTGTTTAGGTAAGTATGGCTAATTTGGGACCAGATAACATCTCTCTTATATCCGGGTTACCCTGTATATGGATTTAAACAACTTGTTAGAAAAATAATCAATTCAAATATTCAGGGGTTGTTTATATATACTAATATACTTGGCTACTAGCAATATTTTTTTCTATTTACTTGCCTATTAGTAATATTTTTCTTTTTTATTTACTTGGCTCTAAAATTTTATTTACTAATTATTTTTCTTCTCAATAAGAGTAGATAGATTTGCCTCGCATCCGGTTCCCACTCCTCCTCAGTCTTTCGAATGGATTGTTTTTTTTTTTTTTACTGTTTAGGATTGGGTTTCCAGTTACTTCTAAAGTCTTATTCTCTTACACTTCCAGAAACCCCTTGTGTCTTAGTAGCATTATTGCACTGCTTGGGGTGAATTGATTAAAAAAAAAAAAAATTAATCTCTTCACTACAGCTGTGGGTAGATCAGATTGGGTTCTTTAGCTTTAAGTAACAGAAAACCACTTTGCTATCTTTCACAAAATGTCATAATTCAATGATAAAGAAATTACATTTTTAGGGAGCAGTGATTGACTATTTCCTGAATGAACCCGACATAAAAAACAAGAATACCCAAGGAGAGAAATTACCATATTTCTGTAAACATAGTACAAATACAGTGCCTGTCATTGAGGTCAGATCATTCATCTAATTATAATAATTGCAATACCAATATTCCAATAGAGGATGTTAACTTTATAAATTTCTAAAACACTTTACTCAAGTAAACTCCTTATGTGGGAGTTTTTCAAGTGCATATTGTTTTTGATAATGTTAATGGTTTATGTGTCGAAGTTGTATTCTGTAACTAATTGAAGTCATTAAAATATCAAATATTGTACCAAAAATTAAAAGATTCTTTGAATACTAAAGTTAACATTAACACATTTTGGCAAGGTCATTCTTTAAACCTTATTACAATACATGTATTCCATGAGGAGGAGGAAAACTTTATCTTTTTCTTGGTTATCCTCTTTTCTCAAAGAATATAGGCATAAGGACTGAAGTGCGGATCCCGATCAGTCAAAAAAAAATGTTAAAAATGTAAGTATATACCAACCCAGTGACTGCCAACGAGTTTATTCAGTGTTTAGTGTGAAAAAAATGTTAAGACTTCAGTTGAAGCTATAAATCAAACAAAATTTTGATTTGTGGTTTGAAGTCCGATTTCATAACTGACCTCTGACAGTCAATGTGTTAAAGAGGTGAGGGGGTTCAATTGCGTCTGAACAGGATTTCGAACTATAAAGTTGCCTTTTTTAAATTTTGCTTCAAAACTCATTTCCTAATTTACTGATGGACAATCCCGATTTATAACAACAGGCTAGAAACTGGTACGTTTCAGTAATTCTTCTTATGGAGAGTCCAAGGCTAAGGGGCTTCTCATGACATATAAGGCAAACAAAATAGGGTGTGTTGTAAAGTTTTTACCCGAACCATTTCCCAAAATTAATAACCAAAGAATTTTTCTTATAAGCGTTCTCTGGTTTCAGAACAGCGTCACGTTTCTAATACTTAAAAAGATACGTTAAATAGAAGTATCTTTTTAATTTTTATTTATTTTTTTTTTTTAGTATTAATCTGCTTTTTTTAATACAAGAGGATACTACAAACCGCACACAAATCCTAATAGAAGTAGAAGTGTATGTGTGTACTGTGTACACACACACACACTGTAATTAAAAATTAGGAACTGTTGTTTAAAAAAAAAAAAAAAAGGAACAGTTTTTTTCAGAAATTAAAACAATACTTTTTTAATGGCATTTTGTACAAAACAACAAAAAAAAAAAATACATTTTTTAAAACAATTCTATTCACTACAATCTTGTCCCGAACCCAACCGTTACAATTCGCAACAATAAAACATCAACAAGCAGCTTTTCATCTATATATCAGCTTATTGAGTATATTGACTGTAAGACAAGAAGTGTATTATTGTGATATTTTTTTTAAAATCACTGAAAAAAAAGTGCTTTAGGAATAGACAGGCAATTCTTAGCCTTCTTCAGATTGAATGTGTAGTAAAGTAAACTGTACGAGTTTTTCACACTGACTAAGTCATTTTTTTTTTACTTGATTTTAGAGATAAAAATATGGACAAGTTATTTTTTTTTTATTAAAAACAAAAACAATAAAACCATGATTGAATAAAAAAAAGTTCACATGCCGTTTCCAGTAATTTATTGGAATATGGTTTTAAAAGGAGCAGGAGTTTCCACCATCCTACCCATTGTGCACAAGACAAAAAAAAAAAAAAAAAAAAAAAAAACGATAGCAAAATGTCATTTTTAACAGTGACAGGTATATAGTCCAACAAAAGAGGTAATAGGTCAGAAATTTAATTTCTTTCGAATGTTTTTTTTTTTTTTAACTTCTCCAAAAAAGTCAAAGCATGTTTAATTTCGAGTGAGAAAACAAAAAATTCTTATCATGAAGGTAAAACCAGACTTAAACTTACTTCATTTTTTTTTTTTTAAATATTTTCTAAGACATTTTAATTTTTAGTGAAAAAGAATATTTTTCTGATGACTAAAAATCAGTTTTTTTTTAAGCAATTAAATTCGCCCACAAAAAATATTTCGCGCAAATCTCCACACCTAAATTTTTAAGTTTAGTGATAATAACAGGTACAAACAAACTAAATGGAGTTGGTTTGTGCAATGCCAATCAGAAAAATACATCTTCAGAGCTCATTCAGTGGGGTATGCAATATTTAACAAAAAATAAAAACAGCATAAAAAAGCTGCTGCTGACACGCCCGCCCGTCTAGCAAATAAAGACCCTATTTGTGAATAATCTCAATCTTTCTTTACTTACTAAAAAATATACATTTTTTAGTCACCCCTTTTCAACAGGGTAATGAAAAAGGGAAAAATTAGGAAGAAACTAGGCTAGATAAATCAAACTGTAGCCTCGAAAGTTAAAAATGTTTGTTCAACATTCTTTCACATTTTTGGATGATTTCCTTTTCAAACTTTATTTTTGGAAAAAAAAGTGGGTGGAAAACTAAATTCTTTTCTTTCTTTTTTTTAATAAGGGTGGGGAACTGACAATCTGAGCTTGATTCCCATTTATTTCAACTTCACACACCTCACCGTCTTTTAATGACAAAAGTTGAACGAATGTTATTCTGAAGGTGACAGTCGTAACATATCTCTCTGAGAATTTTTAAAATGTTTTTCTCGTCCAAATTTTACAGTTTATTTTCAATTATGCAAGGTGTGTCAACAATCCAGGATGTACTTCAAGATTGCCTTTTGTTGTTTGAATTGAACTATTTTGAAAAATAATTCCATTATTGATTCAATAATCAATTGTATCGATAGTAAATTTCGCAGTTAAAACAATCACTTCCCTTTCTTTTTTTTTCTATTTTATTTTGAAGTCAAATGAGATGTTGACTTTTTGACATAAGAATCCATCTCACATGAATTATAGATCTACTTAAAAAAAAAAAAACTGTTGACAGCACATGCGATATGTTTTTCAATTTCATAAAAGGACAAGATATAAAATTACATTAACTTTATCGGATGATACAGAAAATAATAAAAAAAATTATTCTATGCCATGGTGTAGTGGACGAGGTCACTTTCTTTGGTGTTCAGTTCCCCATATGATTCTGTTCAAAAACTGACCGAAATTTTTTTGCTATTTCTCATTGATGACATTTCATTTAAATAACTTTTTAAAATGAATCGGAGAAAATTTCTCTACCACAATGGATTTTTATTTTTTACTTTTTCAATAATCATTTTTCAAAGTGCAGGGGAAATTCTGGTCTCGTATGAAATTAACCAAGACAAAAATAGAGAATTAACGTCAAGAACATTAAAAATTTTAAGAAAAATAAAATAAAGCAACATACACTTTTTAAACAAAAAAAAGTGACTTTTTGCTTTTACACTCTGTACTGGTGTAAAGGCGCTCAAATAAAGTGCGAGAAGTTTACTTGTCGGGGACGGGTACAATGACACAAGAAGAAGGTAATTTATGGGTAACATTTTTTTCATTAGACCCTTTAAAATTAAAACAAGCTAGTTTATTAGTAGTTTTTTTTTTTCTTCCTTCTTAGAGATGTTTGTGTAAAAAACACAAGTAACAAATTAAATATTATATGCCAAGCAACGAGATCCTGATCCTTTTAAAACCTAAAAAAAATAATAAACTGAAAAATTTGACAAGATTGTAGTAGCGTAAAAATTTATCCTCTTCACTTGACATTTACTACGAATTAAATTTTATTTTGAACAGGACTGACAGGGAATGTAACTCCCATTTTAGTTAGAAATGTTTTGTTTTTTTGTTGAAGGAAAAAATTCGTTACACATTTCAAGCCCATAATTTTTTTTTTTGGGGGGGGGGAAGAGATAAAGGTACAGACGAAAGAAAGAAAAAATAGTGAAAGGTCTGGTCATTCATCATTTTAACTTGAACCGTTTTTAGTTGTAACTGTAAGTGTAATCACTGTGTACTGTAGTGTAGTGTAAAATATCGTAAATTTATCGACACACAAAAACAAAAAAAATACTTACGGAATTGTAAATTGTATTATTTGAATCTCCTCTCGCTCCTATGGTAATAAATTCAATAATGCCAGAAAAAAAAACTTGTCCTTTTTCTTGATGTGCAAATGAATAAGTCAGAAAAATAAATCAAATTGGAAAAAAGTTTGTTAAATTTCTTTATCAGTTTTCCTTTGAGTTTTAATTTCAATGGTCACTTTGTGTTAAAAAGAAACAGTTTTTTTTTTGTTTTTTTTTAAATCTCTGTAAGGTATATAGATCCAATAACGATTACAAAATAGCTGTTCGGTCGTTAAAAATCAAAATGATTTCTGCATGTAAGAGCTAAAAATGATATTTTTAAACTGAGCATAGTATAAGGGAAAAAAGAGGGGCTTTGAAAAAGTAGGCATTTGAATAACTGATCTTTAAGAAAAAAACAGTATTAAATGTTTATTGATTAAATAAATATTATTTAGAAAAGAAGATACTATTGGTTCATGTGACAGATACATTAACTATCAAACCCGGTCGAGCAGCGAAGTTATTTTTCCCTAGTAGATTTAAAAAAAAAATCTAACTTAAATGTACCGGTTTTTCTCTCCGATGTCGCTTTCCGTCTCTTTTTATTCCAGGCTAATGACTCCCACTGTCTATCGTCTTTAAACTGGAAAATGCTGATATTTAGCCAGCAGGAGTGGTTCTGGACGTTCAGCTCGGCACTATCTTTTTCAGTTGTGATAATCCGTTACACCGAGTATTTTCTTTTTATTTTTGGCTAACAACAACAATCAAAGCAAGAAGTCTTTATTTTTGCTTTCTCCTGCCTTTACTACTTGCCCGTTTCTGATGGCCTCCACCTGATGACAACCGTCGGCTTCCGGTCCAATTGCATCACGGGAAAATAGGTTCTGGCCAATGAGCGATCAGCTTCTTTACGTTGTTTAGTTGCCGCCCCGGCAGACCGTCTTTTCTTCTGTGGCCGCAAGCAGACAACCGGTGTATCGTCACAAGGAAATAAAAGTCGGCTTAATCGATAAATTAACGATTATTGAACGACGTTAACAATCAAATTATTTTCAATGTTTATTCGTCCACAAACGAATCTTTCTTTTAAAGAACCGCTGAAATTAATCTATTCTAAAGTTAAAAAAGTAAACGTAACGTCTTAAGAACAACAATTACTAGTACACTACTTACAAACAGTACTGAGTAGTGCTACTACTAAGTGTGTTGTACACACAGTAATTAAGTAGTTACCAATTCGTTTCACACAAGTTACCAAATCTATTTTTCACTATTTAAATTTTAGAATTACAAAGAATTAATTGAATAATATGAACTCGAAAGAATGGTCGATCTTGAACTGACTGAATCAGATTTTGATTTGAAGTGTGAACAAACAAGTGAAAGTGAGTCTCTCTATCCAATCAATAAAGGATAAAGAGACGGGAAACTACTTTAATTCATTCATCTCGCTCGTTAGCACTTACAAACGTAGGCGATATCAGATCCCCACAGCTTCTGATCTTTTGGCCTTAAAGACATGAATTAATCATGGTCGTCCCTGGTTCCTGGAGGTGACCCAAAGGTTAAAGGATAAATTCCTCGTCGACTGGACTATTCTGAACAAATGTGCGCGTGAAACCAAAAGCGTTTATAAACTTTATAGCAATTAGAAATTGGGGGTGGGGGGTAAGATGAATGTGCGTGTGCGAAAGGGGAAAACAAAACTCGAAATGTATATGAAAAATTTTTTTTATTCTTCATCTTCTTACCAGTTCATACATTTTTCAGGTATTTTCTTAAATAATCAAGAACTAGCAGTTTTCTTAAAAAGTAGTTGGAAGTAGCAATAACAAGGTAGTTCACAAATAATTTCCACAGCTATCAAATCAAATAGGGCAAATTTTTACAGGAATTCAATTATGGCTTGAGCACCTTTTTGTGCAATTTTTTTTCTTCAGAAATATAAAAAATATTAAAACTTTTAGCGTATAAAAATGGAGAGAAACAAACTAAAAAAGCCAAACAAAAATTGACGTGGAGAAGCATACGTCATCTCTCCCATCTAAATGCCAATGCCTTGGATTCCCACTTTTTAAATGCAGCCTTGTGTCATCTTCTGCTCAAGTGGGCATATGGATTTTTTTTTTACTTTTGCTGTACACCACACTACTTACTCCTTTACAACCCTACTTTGTTTTTGTCGTATTTCTACAATGTTCGTTCATCTTTTTGCTGAAACTCCTAAAGTAGGTTACTCACTGTTTCCTTCTGTTTCTCTTGTTTTTACATGCCCTGTAAGTGCTAAATTCTCTAAGACGTCTTTCCTCAGTATGCATTCCAAATCATTTAACAGTCATTTTCTAACTGTTTTTGGTTGATTTTATTTTTGTTTAGCAGCATATCAACACCTCGATGAATTATTTAAAGCTGAAAACTAATTATTTTGAACACAATTTTATTGGCTTCAACTAAAAATATATTTTTAATGCGATTGTATGCCTTCAACTACAAAATATATTATTGGTTATTTTACTATAAAATGTATTGTTGGTAATTTTACTACAAATATGAATTGTTGGTATTTTTTTTTTATTGCTGGTATTTTTATTATAAAAATATATTTTTATACTTTTATAGGGTTTTATTTTTGTTTGGGGTTCATTATTTGCCCATAGCTGGTGCCCTAACAGGTGCTACCACCCCCATGTCAGGGTAGACCTGGGAACAACATAATTTAAGAGATAGTTCCATGTTCCTCAAACCATCTAATCTCCCAAACAGAGGCCTTGCTGCCAGATATGGTTTATCATCATACCCAGGACTACTTTCTAATTGTTAGCAACAGTTTATTGGTACTTCATTGAAACTTCTTTGTTTTGTGGTAAAATGAAATTAAATCAATAAATAAAATAATAATAATAATAATAAAGAATTTTAAAAAATAAATACGTTTTCCTATGATGTAAGAAATGAAGGAACTGGAAAGGGTCTTGGACACCTGCACGATTTTATGAACCCCTTTTTGAAAAGGACAGAATCTTTCACTTTCCAGTGACACCATTCAGATATGTTTTGTAGCCCTACTTATGAAGTAGGAGGTTTGGTTGTTTTAACTGAGTACAAGGCTGACTTGAGCTTGAACATTTTAAACATTGTTATCCTTCAGTCAGTTATGTGCCATGCATGATACACACTTAGGCAATCATGTATCTTTCAATATATGACTGACGAG
The DNA here is from genome assembly GCA_963932145.1 of Acanthosepion lycidas. NCBI lineage: Eukaryota > Metazoa > Mollusca > Cephalopoda > Sepiida > Sepiidae > Acanthosepion > Acanthosepion lycidas. Next base: position 49,492,725 of record OZ010613.1, on the reverse strand, counting down.
CTGACGAGGTAGATTTTTTACCACAGTAGGTTGCCATTTCTTTCTGCGGTAGACCAGTTGCCATCCAAGGCTATAGAACCCAGTCTACCCTGTTATTTACCCATAGCTGGGTGGAGAAGAAAAGAATTCATACCTTTCCCAAAGGTATTGTTGTCCTTACTTATCCTAACTTCTGAATCAAAAAGAAAACAGACATACCCATGAGATATTAAGAAATTTGTTTCACAACAGTCACCATAAAAAAAATAATTGGTCTTAATTGTTTACATATGAACACACACCCTTTTAAATTTCATAGTTTCTCATATCTGTCCAATGTATTCTCAACATCTGTCAGTAGAAATAAATTTTGATTGTTTCAAGTGTTTTCTACAGTTTGCTTCCTTCTACATTTATTTCCAGCTGGTGTTTCCATGTTGTACATTCTCAGCTGATGCCCGCCTTTTTTTTTTTTTTTTTTTGCACTACTCACCAAAACTTCATGCGAGCATAATTAACTTGCAGATATAGGGAGGCACCAAAATCTTTTAAGTGCTTGGGGCACCAGCATCTTTCAAATGCTTAGGGCCCCTATGGGTTTTAATTCTGCCCTGATAATTGTCCAGTAAATATAATTTCTAATGTTATTCTTTGATCTCCTAATAACTTGCTCAATTTCTCTAAGGCTTACAGTCATATCATGTTGAAACATTGGTTCCAATATGATCACTGAAGTTAAGCAACATCAATCCTGGTCAGTACCTAGATGAGTGACTGCTTGGGAATATCAGGTGCTGTACACTTGGATGTACAGGTCGGGTAATGGTATAAGGGCCTGGAATTGGAAATCAAGGAGCTGAGTTTCAATTCCAGTCAGGTTTGTTATATTCACTTATATACAAATACCCTTTGGAAAGGCATGAATCCACCTCTTCTCCTCCAAACTATGGCTTAATTAGTAGGACTTGTATCAATAAATAAAAAAATTCTTACAATCTAAAAATATTTTCTGACATTAAAATAACCTGCAAAAAGTTCACAAGCTGTAAAAAAAAAAAAAAAAAAAAAAACAAGACAAAAATCAATTTCTGAAAAGTACATTTTCCTATTCCAATTACTTAAATTTAAATTTCTTGACTTTATAATACTCATAGTTTTCCTTGATAATGGCCAGAAGTATAGTTGAAAGTGCTCGTCACAAACATTTAACCAATAGTTATACTTATTAGATAGAAACAAAAATATTAAATAAAAAAAATTTAAAATCTTTCCTAGTTCTGGGTATGATGAAAAAGTACATTCATCTGCAAGACATCTGATTAAGAGATTGGAGGTTTTGAGGAGTGTTGAATCACCTCTTAATTGCTGTTGTTCCCAGGTCCACCCTGACCAGACGTGGTAGTACCTATTAGTCCCAGCTATGGGCAAATATTGAACCCCTATGCAAAACTTAAAACACTAAAACAAACTTTACTAAGAGTGCAAAGGACAGAAAGTTGCAGAGAGACATGATCTCCAGTGTCCTGAAGACACTGGAGATCATGGCACAGAGAAGAAGGAACTTGTGTAAATGTTTGGAAGGACAGGGATTAGGTGAGATAGCAAAAAAGACAAACTTTACTAAGAGCACAAAGGACAGAAAGTTGTGGAGAGACATGATCGCTAATATCCTGAAGGGACATAGCACATAGAAGAAGGAGTTGATTTTGAATTAAAATTGATATCTGTTAAGAAATTCTAACTTACTTTTGACAGATGGACTTGTATCTGCAAAATTTGGATGATCAGGCTTTAAATTCTTTGTTCATATATTTACTAGTAGCTTAAAAGCCAACACTCCATGTGCACTTTTAAGCTGGTGAAGCCCAAAACTAAAGGGTCCTCTTAGTCCAACTTAGAAAACCGCAATGATAATTTTGAAGAAATAACTTTGAATTCCTCAATTCACCCCCATAGAATTTCAAAACCTCACTTTAACTCTGATTTGGGCTATCAGTCCAATTCCAGCTAAAAGACTGATTTGGGTTATTGGTCAAATTCTAGCCAAAGACTGATTTGGGCCAAAAATCTGATTAGAGCTGAAATTCCAATTCAGGCCGAAAATTGAATTCTTCAAATCACAAGCTCTGTGGAACTTCAAAACCTCACATCAAACTGTTCCCTCCTCATCTGGACACAAATCCCAATGCTGATGCTCAAGCACCAGATGAAGGGTAGATTTTCAATCCTGGGATCATCCTGATTCCAAAAAGGTATAATATGTCTATGTAGAGTAAATGTGGCCCAAGTTAGAGGAGTTTCAGACACACGAATGGACAGACAGACAGAATTGACCATTTATTTATTTAGATAGATGTATATAAGGTGTATTTAAAATACAAGAATCCATCTGACATGATGATTGATTTAATTTTTTATTATATTTTTCCACTTTTCAAATTTCAGAATTTAAATTTGGAGTAAGCTGTCCAAAGCTCATGGTTTTTTTTCTGTTTTGTTTGAGTACTTTCAACTATCTCAGTCATTATCAAGAACTGGGTATTTTCAGTATCATAAGATTTTTTTAGATCATTTTTAGATCACTGTAATTGTAATTGGAGTCAGTTCAAAGTGACGTCATATGTTAAATGGAAAAGCTGAAATTTTATAGATTAATAACTTAAATACTGTATAATCTTTTAGTTTGCAGGAGCAGAGCTGATTTATTTGTGACTGAAAAATACTAAAAATAATGCTCCATGCATAACTTCCATTACAAAAAAAAGAAACGAGAAAAAAAAGGAACTTCAGAAAATAATTTGGCTAATCAAAAATTTGACACAATGAGATTTTTTGATGTTCATGCCAAAGCCTCATCAGATCGAGACCAGCACCAAACACATGCAGAAATATCTGAACTGTCAGCTGTATACAACTGCTTTCGAAGATCAATGGCAAAAAATGGCTTTGAGTGAGTGAAGATTGTGGATCTTGGCAAAGATCATCCTTTTTCAAACATTGTGGACTGGCGCTAGAGAATAACAAACAAAGAACTGGTACCAAAAAACAGAAACCACATGACTTGAGGACTACCAACAACAGCAGCAACAACTAAAATGGATAAAGTGCATTTTTGTGGCATCAACAAACACTTGTTGCCACTTTTGTAATGTTAACGAATACTCATTGGCACTTTTGTAAATTCAACGAATACTTGTCATTTTCGTAATGCTCATTGTAGTAGAGACTTTGTAATCAATGATACAACTACAGTAATGCCGTTGAACAATGCTAGTGTCAGACACCTTCAAATAATCTTGCACTAATAGTAATTACTTGATAATACTTGCTCAAAAAGTCAACCACCGAATAGTAATCAATATAGAGAAATAGTATAGTGAATAGTACAGAGAATAACAATCCATATAGTAATAGAGGAGAGAATAGAAATGGCGATCATCCAAACGTCATGCTACTTTCTACTTATGTGTTTCTCCCATGGTCACTTAATTCATTTAATTCAATAATGGAATCACCTGTGTTTGCTAACTGGAGAGCAATTTTCAAATTCAAGTGTTGGCAGCGACACTTTATTCCTCTATAACACACATGTAACTCAAAGAGAAAATAATGACATAATCAAGGTATTGGCATTCTGCACTATTTCAAATAAAAGGTGAGGAAGGAAACCCTCATCAGTGTTTCAAGAGACAGATTTTATAAATTTCAAGTTGCAGTAGCAGCTGCTTGGCCAATAAATCTTGAATGTTTCCTTATAATAAATGGCTATTATTATTATTACCATCAACGTATTTTGAAAGAATCAGAAAATGGCAGGCAGGGTTAGAACAGAGCAACTGAGTAACAAAAATCTTTTCTGTGTTATTCTTGCTATATGCAGCTTCATATTGTCATAGAGAGTAACAATATCTTTCCTTTAATCCACTATGTATGCTGCCACTGACATACAAATAATAAGGGATGTTAGTGTACTCCAGATTTATTCTTAGTTGCTACATATGATTCATAGTTAAGATGATACATTCATCATTGCAAATGGTTCTTAAAAATGGAAATTACTTGTGACTCAACTTAATATGACATTCCTTATGATGAAACTTAATGACATTACTTATGACTAAACTTAATATGACATTATTTATGACTCAACAATATATATATAATATCATGTTACACTATTTCTGCTTGGGATAGATTGAAAATTCACACAACTTATTTCTTGTATTTATTTAAGAATTTCAGCTATTGTTATTTCGTGGGGGAGGCTGATACTTTGCTGCAAGTGATCAGGAAAAAACACTATCTATAGATAGATTTGCCAACAAAGGCTAAAGAGTTCCTATCAGCCCATTAGGTGTGGACTTGTGACTTCATGATAGAACAACCATCAATGGCTTTCAAACAACTTCATCTAACCATCTACAGACAGTTGGGGGATGGATACTTTTATCAAGATAAAATCTCTAGATAGGACATCTTTAGCCTTGGTTAGTGTGGACTTGTGACTTCATCAATGGCATCCAAAAAATTTCATCTACCCATATACAAACTGTTGAGGGATGGGTGCTTTTATCAAGATACAATCTCTTGATAGGTCACCAATCAAGGCTAAAGAGCTCTTACCTGCCCATCAGGTGTGGATTTGTGATATCATGCTAGCACAAGCATCAATACCAAACAGTTTTATCTACCTGATTTTACTCACAAGATTCAGATCAACCTGTCGTATAGTTTTATCAAGAAGTCATCTTATTATCAAACTGATCATGTTAAGTTTCAAAACCACATCTAATTATTTACCATCAGACTTATGTTCTTATCTTTGTTGCTATTATCACAGTATTTCAGCTGTTATGCTCTCCAGTTGTCTTTAGCTTATGCCTATAGCATGATGAAACACAGGTTCTCATATAATCACCAATGCTGAGCCGGATCAGTAACTAGATACAAATACCAGTTGCTTTAAGCATGGATGTACATGTGTGATGAATACACACATGTACCATTGGGAAAGGTATGAATCCTCTTCTTCTCCCTCCAGGTATGGGTTAATCAATAAGACTTGTATCAGTAAATAATTGTAATTTTTTCAGTTATTGCTTGCTCTGATTGTACTGAGTCTGAATCAGTACTACCTGTCTTGGGGATTGAATTCAGAATGCCTATGCCACCAAATTCATGAACCAATGCTAACTTTTCCCACCCTTCCAATCCACAAATTAGGCCTTGTTCTTTTTTAGTACTGTTCAGTTATTGATTGCTCTGTTTCCACTAAGTCTGAACCACCTGGTCCATGGATTGAACTCAGAATCACTATGCCACCAAATTCATGAATCAATGCTAACTTTTCCTACCCTCCCAATTCACAAATCATGTCTTTAGTACTGTTCAGTTATTGATTGCTCTGTTTCCATTGAGTCTATGTCTGTATTACTTGGCACAAGGATTGAACTTGCAGTTACTAAAATTCCAGAACCAATGCTTTAATCCATTAGGTCATTGTCCTGTGAGGTAATCCTGAAACTAGAACTTGGAGCCTTGTGGCAAGAATGGTAACTCTGTAACCACACACTCATATCTATAATGTACAGAATATATTTTTCATGCATATTGTGGGGTTATTATAAACAGATTGAATTACTTGCTCATTTCCAACTGAACTATTATATACTTAAATATCATCATAAAAATTATCATAATTTATATTATTTACATAATTCTTTCCTCCCATAAAACTTTTAACAGCTTCGGACAGATATCTTCAGCAAATTCATCATTCACCTTCATCCTGATGTTTTACTTTATAATTTTCTCATGTAAGTTTTCTTTCCTCCCTCAAGGATTTATCTCAGCCATTTTTGTTTTTCTGCTTGTAATTTTTATAGCTTCCTCAATTATTCATCATAACAAGAATATATAGAGACTTCTACTTTAAGTATTTTCAGGTTACCCCCAAGGAGTAGAAACACATGCCAATTTCTCACAGATATGAGACTGGTTAAAATTATATTCAAATTTTTTGTTTCCATTAAGTGTCTTATTTGTATCTATAAGATTTGGTCAAAAAATAATGCCTGCTAATTAAATTTTAAAAAGCCTATTTACACTTTTTCACCACCTAACACTGCTTTGTTCTACTGTAATAAATATTAAAAATTTGTCAATATTAATGAATTTTGAAAGTTAAAATATTCAGAATGCTGCCTTCCTGGGTATAATGATAAACTATAACTACGTCCAACAGCAAGGCCCCTGATCAGGAGGTTTTGAGAAGTGTGGAACCACTTCTTAATTGCTGATGTTCCCAGGTCCACCCTGACCCGGCTGGTAGCCCCTGTTAGGGTCCCAGCTATGGGTAAATAGTTAACCTCCAAACTCGGATCAAAACACTATGAAAGTGTAAAAATAGGTTTTAATACCAGAAATATTAAGTTGGTGCAAAAATAATGACGTAATAATGTCGTTTTTCGATGTATAATGTCAAAAAACGACATTATTACGTCATTATTTTTGCACCAACCTAATACTTTGTAAAAAAATTATTACCAGTGATACATTATTTCCAGCAATACATTTTTGAAAAAAAATATTACTAGCTATGCATTTTTTTTAAAAATATTACCAGCGATACATTTTTGAAGAAAAAATATTACCAAAAATATATCTTTGAAGGAAAAAAATATTACCAGCAATAAAAATTTGTTGTCATTAAATAACCCATTGAAGCTGATATGCCATAAAACAAACCAAACCAATCAGAATGCTGTGAATTTAAACTAAATATAAGGTTTTTGTGTTTAAAACTTTAACACATATCACATTTTTTAACTAAATGGAAATATACAGTAAGGTGAATTTTTAAACACAAAAGCCCTTATTTTAGTATGAAAATATTAGGCAGGGTGAATTTTAAAACATCAAAACCTTTATTTAATCTGAAAATGTATGGCAGAATACATTTTTAAGCACTGTTGTGTCCATAAAGAAATACATAAATAAAAAATTAATTATACGGTCACAGTGTCATACCCATAAACAAATAAATAAAAATTAATTATAGTGTCAAAAAATAATTATAAAATAATTATAACAATTATAATTATCATTAATTCACTCATTCTAAAGCAATTAGAATCAACCTCACTTTGCTCCTCTACACACACAAACACTTGATATTCTATCAGACTAGCAGTTCACACAAACTGGTCATCAAAACATGTGTCAACAAAAATTTTATCTCCTTTTCCTATTTCAGGCCCTAATAGTAATATTTATCTTTTAGCACTTAACAAAAATTTGAGGTAAGAAAACCCCAGACACTTCTTGTATTTTTCCAGCTAAATTATCTGGACACTCATTACATATATCTATAAAAAAAAGAACATACAAGAAAGACTGTATACACTTTGCTTATTCTTTATTGTATCAGATTCTGATCCATATTTGATCCCAAACTCACGATTTTACCCAGTATTACTATTTCTCATTTCCCCAACACCATATAACAACCAGATAATAAATAATACTTGTTCAGTTGTTTCCACATGTTGCTGTTTCTTATTTTTATGAGTATTTTTTTCATATATATATAAATTTTAGGGGGTTTATAATTATTTACTCAATTATAACACCCATGCAACATCAAAACTCTTATTTTAGTATGAAAATGTGAAGCAGGATAAATTTTTTAACATCATTTTTGACTAAATTTTTTACATGAAGAATTATTATCATCCTACACAAATATACTAAGAAATATCACTCAAGTGTTCAATCCCTAGGTTGTGTAATGCAATATAAGTTGTATAAATCAGTTCAATAGAAGAGACAAGCAATATTCTAAGTAATAAGAAGTAAATGTGTTGTGTTATAGGGTCCACCCCTTTTTGATATAAGTGGACTCGACCTGCTGCCGTTAAATACCCTCAGTCAGAATATAGAGGAACGGAGTGGAAAGTACATAGACATTGTGATTGAGTTGGAGGTAGAAGTCACAGTTACAAGCATGCCTGATTCTAAAGAAGTTTACTTCAAGACTGTATATAGCGATCTTTGATTAATACAAACCTCGTTCCTGGATTTACTAACAGCATTACTTTTTGTATTTTGTGTAAATACATTTAATTTCTTATCTTAAATACTTGCATTTGTCATTTATTGGAGACCGATTTTTCATCTTGGAATCTACAACATGTATCCTTAAAGAGGTTACAAACAGACAAAGGTGGTACTTGAATGAAGGAACAGCAACACGCACGTAGATGAAAGAAGAGAGGTTTATTGTAAAAGAGAATACACTACTGAAAAACAGGGAATTGGGTAGCAGGCTAGTAATTCCAAAAGCAAACCCCAGGTATATCCTGTGCTCACTATATATATCTACTGATATACTCGGTCTATATAGGCGATAGGGAGTGTGGGACATTCCATTACAACAAAATAATACAAAATATCCTCAAGCATTCAATACAAACAATGTACACCCTGGATTGAATAAAAGGTTTGGTTCAAAATTTCCAAAAGGTTAATAAAAATGACTGACACCTGATGAAGGCTTGAGAGTACAGCAGCTGAAACACTGTGATTATAACAGCGACAAAGACACTAGTCTGAGTAAATCAATATAAACAAATATATAAAGATCAAAAAATGTATATTTCTTTTTTTTTTTTCATTAAGGTTCACCCAGTACAAGTACCAAAGGGTTACTCAGAATAGAGGGTTACTGAACAAGGTGTGTGATATGACTGTAAGGGGAGGAAGTTGAAAACAAAGAATATAGTATTAGGTTGGTACACAAATAATGACGTAATAATGTCGTTTTTGACATATTTTTTAACGTCAAAAAACGACATTATTACGTCATTATTTTTGCACCAATCTAATAGATAGATAACAACTGACCTGAAATTTGCAGAGGTTAAGATTGTAATGTTCAGAGAAGCATCTATGCAGTTTGGGTAAAGAAACTTTTGGAGTGGAATACTCTTCTTACCAAACAAATACATAGGGAATGAGGAAATATAAAATAAATTTGATACACACAGACACACACACATATTATCCTTGATAATGGCTAGTAGATTAGCTAAAAGTGCTTGAACCCAAAGATCATTTCAACTGTTCCTCTACACACCCAAATATGCAATTATATATACATATGCTCAGAAAAATTGGCTGTCCAATGCACACACACACACACACACATATTAAGATTATAATATATTTATTATAATATTTTACATTGCTACACAAAAATTTCCAGGTTTTGGAACTGTAAATATTGTCCCTTGTCAGGTAATGATATGATAAAAATGATTTACTTGGGAAATCAGAAAACAAATCAGTAGCTTATTTGGGAGTTAAAGTGTCATTTCATCTAGACTTGAGGAAATAACCCACCTACACACATCTTCTGACCTTATTTTTTATTTTTCTATTTTAGCTTTGATTCATCTTTTGATTGGTTAATCAAAACCTGCCCACAAATGTGTCTTTTAATTTTGAATGTTTGGATTTCTCCTCTTCTATTTAACTCCCAAATAAGCTACAGATTTGTTTTCTGATTTCTGAAGTAAATCATTTTCATCATATGTTATCTAACATTGCCTGACAAGGGACAGTTTTTACAGTTCCAAAACACAGAAATTTTTGTGTAGTGATGTAAAATATTATAATAAATATATTATAATAATATTTCACACTACAGTGTATTGAGCACTTTTTTAAAAAAAGTAAATGCTAAGAACAGTGGATTCTTAATCTGTCTGTTCTTTCTCTTTATTTGTGTATATATATATATATATGATAAAAATACAGTTTTATAATTTATAATTATTTTTCTCTATATTTATGAGTAAAACTGCTCAATATCAGGAATAGAGCATATATAAATATAAGATATAAAAGTGGACACTGTGGTCAACACCTGGTAGTGACGGTCTGCTTCATGCTTAACATCAATTTTCAGGCCTGAGGATTGCCTTCAAACATGAAACAAAATGTCAGTGTTGATTCCAGTGTCCACTTTATATATATATATATATATATATATATATATATATATATATTGGCCAGCTGTCTTCTATGGCAGTTAGCCTGTCCCTGATGCAGACACCTGCTCAGGCACATTTGTGTTTGCTCAACAGCCACAAAGTCCATATGTGGTTTATATAGCAACTATGCTGAGTGGACCTTAGTTACAGTTTCTGGGAGAGAATGAATAATCTGGTGCAAACAAGGCCAATATTCTCAAACCCTTGGAAAGTAATAACAAATAAATTGATAACTTATCTGCTTGCCTTAAAAGCGTTATCTCCCCAAAATACCCTAACTGACCATTTTTCTCTTTTGACAAAACAGTTTTTATTATTGCTGTAATAATCTAAGTAAAGATTTTTCAAGATTAAGCCATTCACCAAATATCATGATAAATCTATCAGTAAATTTTATATAAATTTGATAGTGTGTGAATTTTTTTTCCAACTGAGAGACAGACATAAATGAAATATATCTTCTCTCATAGATTTTATCTGACTGTCCTTAGCACTGCACCATGGGAAATCTGCTGACTCATTCTCTGACTTGCTGAGTACCCAGTGAGTCATTTGCAGATTCTGGACGACTCACATACGATTATCTTTAATGAAAGAACACTTCAGCCTTTCATGAATCGTTTTGTATGGCAGTCATGACAACTAAAACATTATATATATATATATATATATATATATATATATATATATATATATATATATATATATGTAAAGTAGCACACAGTAAGTGCTGGTGGTAATGAAACAGCACTTGGTGTATAATAGCGGAGCTAAAGTTTATACTAATAATAAATATTCATTTTTTTCCCCTCACTGTTAATACATGCATGAAATTTAGAGTTGTGCTAATTGTGCAGAAAAAATGTATATTTATTATTAGTATATATATATATATATATATATATATATATATATATATATATATATATATTTATGGCATTCGTGATAACTAAAACATTATATATATATATTTTTTTTTTTTGAACTAACTGATATTCTATGGCAGTCATGATAACTAAAACACATACATCAATATATATATATATATATATATATATATATATATATATATATATATATATTTATATACAAAGGGTGTTCCAATAACTTTGAATGATTTTAAATGTGAATTAAGTTTAAGCGTCTCATGATTTTTTCTTTTTTTTCAGATTTGGTGGATATTTGGGCAATATTATTTTTCACACATAATTGCCATGGCTTAAATAACATGATGCAATAGAAAATAAATTTTCATCAATAACACTGATTTATTTAGTGCTGACTTTGATCCGTCTTAATGAAACACCCTTATATATAATCCATCGTAATGAAACACCCTTTATATGCTAGTTGAATATGATAGCCAAGGAATACTTTTGATGCAATTTCTCTTGTTTTCAAGATTATGCAAAAATTCACCATAGCTCTGAATTTGTATATAATAATAATAATAAGAAGAAGAAAAATGCCAATGCTACCACCTATTGATTTTTATTTACCTAACATCTTAGTATGTGACACAAGGTCTATTTTAATGTGGTGTGCTCATACGGGACTAGGACAAAAATTGCCCAGTCCCCATAACCAATGTCATGTTGGCATCAATGTTACACCAATCCTACCTTTTATAGTGCAATGAGGAAGGTACTGCTGCTGCAGGATTGAAATGAGACATGTATACATATAAGTAGGTACATTAGTAAATCTAATAATGAAAAAAAAAACAATTATTTCACACAAAAAGTACTGTTTTTCAACATAATCACCTTCTATATCAATGCACTTAACACAGTATGTATTAATCACATAGAAAAAACATTACATGGTGAAAATTTCAGATCAAGATTTCAGCTAATAACTATTTGCCAGCCTATGAATTTATTAAATGTTGTAACCTAATGAAGGTTACTGAATAGAATAATCGCACAAAGGTTGGTAATGAATGATAATACTTAGGACAAGAACAACACATATAAGATTTGCCAGCACATAGAAGAAGCAGTCAACTGCTAGACATGAGTCAAGTGAATTCCACAATGAATCTCCAACTACAGGCCAACATACAGTATTTACTACTGTATTTATATAAATGGGGATAAACCATATCGTCCGTTGGTATGCTACAGCATTAAGACACTCTCCTATATATATATATATATATATATATATGATGTAATGAATATGCATACACCTGTGTTGCCCCTTACAGGAATATGATTGGCTGGTGTCAACCATAAATACAGACTGATGTAGAGGTACAGGAGGACGCCCATTGGACTACGCCATTGGCTATCCCATTGGTCTACACCCATTGCCTACATCTATTGACTGTGACTACAAGTACCAGTTCCATTACTGCTACTTGCTAGATTGTTCTACTCGGTTACAGTAGCCTAAACCACTTAGCTACTTCAATCAAATATATCAATATATTACCTGGTACAGGTAATGTAATATCATCTCTCAGTTGCATCTCTGTCTTTGGGCAGAGTGCAACACAGTTGCAGACAGGGACACAGCTAGGGAAAAAATACTAAGAGGTGTCTGACTCCAAGGAATAGCTGCCCACAGCAGCACAACAAACATTGCACTAGAGTGAGGGGATTGGTAGTAATATTGATGCCTGTGCAACTGCAGGAGGATGGGCAATTTTGGGCCCTGAACCTGGTGTATGTGCTTGGGTGCCTCGCAGTAAACCTGACCTTGTTTCACATCATGTCACCATGGTAAGACGGGTAAATACCTATATATATATATATATATATATATATATATATATATATATATATAGGTATTTACCCATATATATTCATATATATATATATATATATATATAAGATTGATACAAATATACTATCTCTGATATCAAGCACTTTCTTGCAAAGACTGCTTGCCTCAAATGTCCTTTCTTTCAGACTTACACTGACTGACAGCATTTCTTGCTTTAGACTGTTTTTGTTATCACTATTATCATTATTATTAGTTGTAGTAGTATGCAAGTGATGTAATGGTTGGAGGTTCAAAATGAGAAATCAGAGAACAGGGTTCAAATTACAGTCATTCGTTAAATACAAAAGGGTGTGGTGAAAAGTTCTCAGCTGATCTATATATATATACATAGGATTAATGTGAGTAAAATTTGTCACTTAGCTGATTGATGTTATCTACCGTCTCCATAGTTTTCATATATCATATATATATATATATATATAAAAAAAAAATATATATATATTATTTTCAATAATCTAGGCCAGTAGATGCTAATTTCACTGTTTAAGAAAACAGGGATGGCTACTCAAATATCTATACCCATTAAAATTAGGTTTATAGTAATAGAAAATAAGGTCAGATTAAAAGAAAAGACATTAATTGTTTAAATTATTATTGTTATTATTTAAGAGTGGATGTCTATAAAATTCTGGAGTTGATCTTCCTAGCTTTGTAAACATGTTTAAACAGCATACTGTTTTCAAAGACATTGCCAGCTGACATTATGATTGCAAGGGAGATAACTCTAGTACAGTGATAGACATTACTATAGAGAAGAATGTACAAATTCAGATGATATTATCAGACCAAAGTACTAAAGAAAAACATCTATCAACCTACAATTTACAAGAACCCTTAAGAAAAATTCTGGTTGAAAACACTAAAATTATATCTTGCTATTTGAGAGGTCCTGTATATTAAACATATCTCTCCTACTATCAACCTCACCTTATTTAACAATGGAAATAAGTGTTATAAGTTTTTTTTTTAAAATAGAAAGATGCTCATGCAAATTCCAGCTACGCTCAACATGCAAAGGCCCAGAATAAGTGCTCCTATTCAAAACAACACAAAAATAAAATACAACTGAAATACAAAACATGAGGAAAAATTAACAACACCAAAAACAAAACCCCCTTGAAAATGTTAGCCATTTCTCAACATTCATTACTAAAGTAAATGAAAATATATCTAAAATTTTTAGGGTGTAGTGGGCTGCATGAAAATATTAAGTGAGCCGCACTGCAGTTTGAGGTCTGAAGGCTTGACAACCATGGTATAAGCAATACACCTCACTTATTCTTTAATTCGCCAATGGAGTAAGTTCAACTTTTACTTCATTCTTTACAGAATCTCCTTGAATTCACACTTTCTTTAGAGAATTATCCTTGAAATTTTCTCTACATGAAAATGTTCACAATAGAATAAAAATTTGTATCATATTTTGTTTCATACTTTAGTTTATCTATCTCAACCAATTCAACACTTAGTTTTCTTTGTCAACACGCAACAGTTCTGGGTATAATGATAAACTACATCCAGCAGCAAGGCCTCTGATTGGGAAACTGGAGGTTTTGAGGAGTGTGGAACACCCTCTTAATTGTTGTTGTTCCCAGGTTCACCCTGGACAAATAGTGAACACCCAAACAAAAACAAAACACTATGAAAGTATAAAAATACATTTTTATAGTAACAATACCAGCAATACATGTTTATATAAAAAATTACCAATGATACCTATTTATAGTAAAATTACCAACAATAAATGAATCAATATGAAAGAACTCTTTCATGGCATTAATGCAGATATCCTACAATTTCTTAAAGAAATAAAACTGTATTCCAAAATATAACTTCAACAAAACTACAACATAAAACACACATATCACTGCCTTTAGTCATTATGTCCACACAAACATGTATATGCAGAAAATCTGAGTTTCATCTACCATGTATTCAAGTGTTAAAGCAGAATAATGTATATCATATTTTTATAACTTCAAAGCTCCCAAGAAAATTAAATTTTGGCATTAAATGACCCACAAGGAGTTGATATACTATTAGGTTGGTGCAAAAATAATGACGTAATAATGTCAAAAAACGACATTATTACGTCATTATTTTTGCACCAACCTAATATTAAACAAACAAATCAAATCAACACACCTTCTCAACTTCAAACAACAACCCCTAATCTAATAACAAGTGTCATGCTTCTTATTAATCCATATGGCAAGCAAGACATCATGAAGAATTAGATTTACTAGTCATGCTGTTTTTAAATTGCTTTCACACTTACATTGATAGGAAGTTGTGGAGAGCCATGATCACCCACATTTTGAAGGGATATGTCATGTAGAAAAAAAAGAAAAAGACATGCTATTTTTTAATTTCTTTCACATTTACATTGATAGGAAGTTGTGGAGAGCCAAGATCGCCCATGTCTTGAAGGGACATGGCATATAAAAGAAGACATACTGCTTTTCAATTGCTTTCACATTTACATTTTAAAGACAATGGGCACTTCAACATGGTGCCATAGTTAGCAAGCTTGTTTCACTAAATT
The DNA here is from genome assembly GCA_963932145.1 of Acanthosepion lycidas. Lineage (NCBI taxonomy): Eukaryota > Metazoa > Mollusca > Cephalopoda > Sepiida > Sepiidae > Acanthosepion > Acanthosepion lycidas. The sequence goes on along the minus strand of OZ010613.1, from coordinate 49,477,356 downwards.
AATTACAACTGAATTTGTGTTTGATCCTAACAGGGTGCTCCACACTTGCAGCCTTGTACCACATATAAGTTAAGCTTAGAAAAATCACTATATTTTCAGTACAGTTCAGTGAAAGTGATGACAATTCCTACTAGTAACTACAGTATTCTACTAACTAGAATTGGTTGATCCATGCCATTGTAGTTGACTGTTGCATATCAGCTGCCATTGATTACTGCATATCAAGCCAATATATTGATCTGTTGATGCCTGTCTATCTGTTCACCTGAAGAGCTGCTGCATGCTCGAGGCTTTTTCATCATTGAGGTTTTCTCCTCCCAGTGACTAAGATATTGGACTAACAAGGTGATAAACTCCCACCTGCATAGCTTTCTATGTCATAAGAGCATGCAAGCCATGTCAAGGCACTTAATCATTAATTTTAGCACCATGTGAAGAGTAAAATATATTTCTTTTTTTTCTTATTTCGATCTAACTCAAACAACCATAAACTAGATTCTTCCCTTTTTTATCTCAAATTAGATTTACTAGTCATGTTGTTTTTCCATTGCTTACATTGTAAGTACAATCCGTACTAGTAGTTACAACACATAGTAGCAACCGTAGTATTCAGCTAACTAGAATTGATTGATCCATGCCATTTCTCATGCCTCTTATTATCCACCATTGATCACTGCATGTCAAGCCAATGTATCAGTCTGTTGATTCTTGCCTATCTATGCTGCTGCCTGTCCCAAGTTTTTGTCATCAAGGTTTACTCCTCAAGGTGAATGAGAAGGTTTAGTCTGGGTCTTACTCATTGACATGTCTGGTTAGGTTGAACCTAACAGGGTATAAACTCCCACAAGAATAGCTCTCTGAGTAAACTAGTAATAATATGATTCAATTGGACATAAAGTGAGGGATCGGTTTCTACAGTTGTTAAGTAATAAACTGATCCCCTAGAATTACTACATATACAGATCGTAATTGGAAAACATCTATTTAATGTGAAAACATAATAGCAGTAAAGACTTGAGAAAATATCAATTTCATATTTGCTATCATTTTTTAACAGTGTTGTATTGTGTAGTTCCATGACACATGATCAGTAGTCAACTTCTTGTTTGTCTCTTAGTTTATTATACACTATATATCTCTTCTACTTAACATATGCAAATAGGTACAATCCTATTTGCCAATCCCACTACACCTCCCTTAACTGATGAAGTTTAATGCCTTTAGTTGTTTTCAAGATTCTTCTACAACCTCTTTCCTCCTCTCTCCCTTGAGGTTTATGTCCTGTTCTTTTTAATAGAGATATTAGTCCCATTTCATCTTCTTCTGTGTCTGAGTCACTCCCACTATCAACAATATGCACAGCTTCTATTTCATTATCCTGATCTGAAGAATTCATCTTTTCTTCTCTGTCAAGATCTTTTTCCATTACAATGTTTTCCTCTTCAATTCTGGGTCTTAATTGGTCAGAATAGGCCATTAGTCTTTTTCCTTTCTTTGATATTATGGCCATATTATGTCCACTTTTTGCCTGATGAAATTAGCTCTCTCAGGACTTGCTACTTTGTCTTTCTTATACCACATCCTTTCATTTGTTGAATAAGATATTGTTAATGGAGATTTTATTTGTCTACTCATTAATGAAGATGGACTTTGAAATCTGTCTACATGTGGAATCATCCTATAACTAAGCAGTAACCTTGGTAAGTAACTGTCTGTGGTATCTCTACTTGAGGGAAATTCTTTAAATCCCATTTTTACTGCTTGCATTATTCTTTCTGCAATTCCATTAGATTTTGGGTGATACAATGGTGTTTTGTAAGGGAAGCAGCCAATCCACCTCAGTTCTAGTGCATTGTCTGATACCAATGTTTCAGGGACCCCATTTCTAGACAAATTTATCAATGTCCTAAAGGATCTTGAGGGTTATATGAAAGCTAGCTGATGAAGCTAGTTCAGTTGCTGCTTAGACATTTGATGTGATGGAATAACCTGCCACCCCCATGAGTGGCGGCACTATAGGTGGTAAAAACCTATAAGTATCCGTGAGGACAGCAGACGGGAAAGTCGAGCTGGGATCTGCGAGACTAGCGGCCTTCTGATAATAGCATACACACAACTGTACTGACTTGCAACGACCATGCACATAACTATTACTTCCTTGCTTGTTGTACTGGTTTCTACAATAAACCTGTTACTATTTATCCACCATGTTTGTCCATTCCATATTCCTATTAGCACAGAATATAACAACCTTGAAGGAAACAGATGTATGTATTAGCCAGCATTAGTTCAGTGAATAAATGAATACCATGCACCCAAAATAAGAACAGAAAAGATAACAGTGCTCTACCTCTCCTATGGACATTACAAATAAGCCTTTTTTTTTTATTTATCCTTGCACACACTGCTAGCATTTTTTATATATTTTAGGATTAATCTGTGTGGGAGAAATTGTAACCTCCCCTTATCTTCAACTTGGGCATTTCGTCAGACTGAAACATCAAAATGTTATAAATTCTGTATCAATCTTTTGACTGCTGTCAAAGTTAAATTTTAAATTTCTAATTCTGATACAAACACAGTCTGTACACCAGAGTTGAAAAAGACTAACATACGTCTCATTGGTTGAAATAGATCTATACCCCCAACTCCCATATGAGGTAATTTTGGACTTTGTTGTGTAATTTTTATGCTCTGTTATAATAAAAACATTGAGCTCTATTTCGGGATCAGTTTTAATATTTAATATTACTAGGATCCACTTGGATTATATACCAACAGATTTATTACCTGTACTATATATATATATATATATATATATATATATATATATATATATATATTGCCACACATATTATAGCAAACAACTCTCATTCCCTTCATATTCCATTGGTGAGATCTTCCACTGATGCAGCTTTTTCCCATGAACTGATACTCCCAAGTGGATGCTTCGTCAGTCATTACAAGCTGATCAAGTCTAAGATCAACTGTTATCATCCCCACATATGACCATAAACTGATCTTCTTAATCTGTAACCTTCTACTTCAAGTGGCTCAAGGATGAACATCATTGTTATATATATATATATATATATATATATATATATATATATAGTAATTAGGAGGATTTGATAATTATATTAATTGATTCATCGAGTCTGATAGAAACCTCAGAAAGCACTGGACGGCCGTTTCGTCCTATATTTGGGACTCATCAGCAGTGCGCATCCACTACCGAGGGAATCAAAACCCCTAATCCTCCTAATTACTATCTGTGTTTATCATCGCTTGAACCAGCTTCTAATGCTCCAGTTGGAGTGGCTTGGTGAGAGTAGTCGTGGCTCTAGGAGGCTCAGTCCTATAGTCAGAGAGAATCTCAGTTGAGTTCCACCACGGAATGTGGGAGTGAGCGGCGCTACATTGAGTCTGATTTGTAATCTCTTCGTCACCGAGGCCCGGTGGAGCAGTTGGTATGGTGTTCGCTTACCAACCTAACCATCGGGTTTCGATTCCGGTGGAGCAGTTGGTGTGGTGTTCGGCTGCCAACCTAACTGTCGGGGTTTCGATTCCCTCGGTAGTGGATGCGCACTGCTGATGAGTCCCAAATATAGGACGAAATGGCCGTCCAGTGCTTTCTGAGGTTTCTATCAGACTCGATGAATCAATTAATATATATATATATATATATATTAGGCTGGTGCAA
>OZ010613.1:49253653-49471153 GCA_963932145.1 Acanthosepion lycidas | reverse complement strand
AAACCATGATTAAAACATTTAGTTTCAATCATATTTTCGGGGATTTTATTTTTTTTTTCAAGCATGGTTTTTAATTTTTTTTTCAATCATGGTTTTTAACTTTTTTATGTTTAGGAATGATTTGTCTAAAATATTTATCTTTATGTTTTTTTTTTGTTGTTCATGTGGCCAACTGTTAGAAAAAAATCTTAATTTTTATTTAAAAAAAAGCTTCTCTTGCAAAACTTTTTTATTTCTTATTTTTTCTGCTAACAAAATAGCCTAAATTTTAATTTAAAAACAGAAAAAACTTCAATTAATTATAATGTAATTTTATTAAATTAATATTTTTTGTTAGAAAGAAAATAGCTTAAATTTTTGTCTTAAAAAGATAAATTTTCTTTTAATTATAATGTAAATATTTTTGAATTTATACTTTTTTTGCCAAAAAGCAAATTGTCGAATTTTTGGTCCCAAAATAAAAAGTGTTCTTTTAATTTAAGAATACCTTTTCTTTTTAAAGTTAAGTTAAATTTTTAAAATTCATATATTTCTTTCCTACAGGAAAGAAAATAGCTTGAATTATTCTTTTACAAAAGGGAAAAAAAATGTATTAATTAATGTATTGATTAAAATGTAAAAGTTCTTAAATTCATAGATTTTTCTTTGATAAATAAAAATATTTGTTTTAAGAAAGAAAAACATTTCTCTTGATTAAAATATTTTCTTTAATTTTTTTAAATTCTTATTTTTTTCTATAAGAAAAACAAAAGGCTAAATTTTTCTTATAAAAAAAAAAGAACTTCTCTTAATTATAATCTATCATTGAACTGTTTTAAAGTCAACATGTTTATATCGTCAGTATTATAATGCTTTAGCTGTCATTAACAGATTGTTATGTTGTCTGTGTTTTGAATAAGAATGACACGTTATAATAAACAAAATCATTATATCTGGATTTCATAGAGCTAATTCCCACCCTCCATCTTTGTTTTGTTCACAATGTTTTGATTGTGTATTCTCTATCCTTCCTTAGGTTTGAGTTGCATTTCTGGAATGTTGGATCTTGCACTAATGGAGTATGCGCATCCTTTTTCAAACACATCAAAAACTGTGGGCACCCAAAAGTGGTGCAAGAACAAAATTGCTGACAACATTGATTCATTCATTCATTCATTTTCTGCAGCTTAACAATCCTTTGCAGGTTATTTAAAGCCATAAAATATTTTTAGATTGTAAGAATTTGTTTTGAGAGAATAATAATTTAGTGATACAAATCTTACAATATTAAAATATAATTAACCCATAGCTGTGGGGAGAAGACGTGGATTGATACCTTTTCCAAGTAAATATAAAGAACCAATGGGAATTGAAACTCAGCTCTCTGATGAACAATTCTGAGCCATTATTCATTACACTACCCACACATCCAAGCTTACAGCATCTGGTATTCCCAAGCAGTCACCTATCTCAGTACTGACCTGGCACAATATTGCTTAATTTCGGTGATTGTATGGGAACCTGTACTTGAACATGATAGGGGCTGACTCCTTCAAGTTTAGCTAAACTCGGTATTTACCCTGTCCCCCCACTAAAATGAGATGTGACACAAAGTTGACATTTCTTTGGAGAACCCAAGTGTTTACACTCAGACCAATGGCCAAAATTTACCCAGCCTCCACAAAAGCAGGCACGGGTACATTGCTTGGCTATTTTTCTTAGTCATGTCTTTATTGCTAGACAGAGTGCTGACTGAGTTTCCCTCTTCCCAAAGACAGAAGTCTTCATAATAACAAGTCACCACCAGAGCCAGACAGTGAACAGCCTGACTCAATCAAGTTTTAATAAACTCAGTATTTACCCATTCTCCACACTGAGATGAGATGTGACATAAGGTGTTGGTTTATGTGGGGAACTCAAGTGTTTCCACTTGGGTTAATGGTTAAAATTTATCCAACCCCTGAAAAAGCAGCTGGTACATTGCTTGTCTGTTTTTCTCAGCTGAGTCTCCATCGCTAAACAAAGGCTCTACTGAGTTTCTCTCTGCTCGAAGACAGAGGTCTATAGTGAGCCAAAGCTGACTCTGTATTTACCTGAAACCTCCCCACAAGGTAAGATGTGGTACAAGGCCAGTTTTTAATGTGTGGCTTTCCAATCAAATTTATCAGGCAAATATTTTCCATAGATCCCGCATACATGGGGTTGGGTGGCTGTCTACCTCTCTAGATGAGACTCTACCCATAGGCATAGCTTCATTTGAGTTACTTTTTGCCCAAAGGCAAAGAGCTCAACTTGCAGAATTTTGATAAAGTCTCCATATCAGCAGACTTCTCCTGAATATACGTGTTCAGGACAGACCCATTAATGGGTGAAATGGATCATACCACAATTACTATTATTTTAGTACTAGTTTTATTCTATCTTATTGCTTTTTATCCCAACACTCTGGATCAATACACTCTTCATTAGTACTATTATTTTAATACTAGTTTTATTCTATCTTATTGCTTTTTATCCCAACACTCTGGGTCAATACACTCTTCATTAGTACTATTATTTTAGTACTAGTTTTTTATCCATCTTATTGCTTTTTATCCCAACACTCTGGGTCAATACATTCTTCATTAGTACTATTATTTTAGTACTAATTTATTTATTTCCCATTCCACAAGAACCTATCTTTCATAGTTTCATTGCCTTAACATTGGTAAAAATGGTTAAGACCATATCCCTGAAAGACTGGATAATGAAGTGTTGAATGTGAATTCAAATCACATTGGGAGCTAACTCTTTTTTTCTGATTCTGTACTGTTTGGTTGAAGTGCATGTAATAGGTTAATAAAGTGAGGATACATTATCTAAAAATGTAAAATAAATAATTCTGTGACAGTGTCGTTAATATTATACATTGATTCTTTACAACCATTTTTTTTATTTTCATTGTCACATCGCTATGGCTTCTGAACTTACTCTCCTTTCTGAACTGAGGTGCCATTGTAATTATGCCTCAAATTTTTCCTTGGCTTTATATTTTTTTATCTGAAAATTCTGGCTACTTTGCCCTTTGACCTTCTACAGTTGTCTGTCACATTTGGTAACCTTCCATAATTGTCTAATGGAACCCTTTATTTGATCCATGAGAATTTACTGTTCCCATTTCCTTCCTTGAAAATTTCAGAAATAATGGTGTCATTCTGCCTCTTAACTGAGCTGGTGCACATTACTGAATTGCTTGAAGCCAGAATTGAATTGACAGCCTTTCATAAATTTGATAAACTTTACAAATTTTCATGTTAAAAACAAACTCTTATTAACAGGAGTAGAGGTTTATCCCTTTTTCCCTTTATAGGATTGGATTTCCAGTTCTTTCTAAAGTCTACTTCAACTCTATACTTCTAATGTCTCCACCTGAACTCTGAAATTTTATTTACTAATTATTTATTTTTTCCTTCTCAATAGGAGTAAATAGGTTCACCTATCACCTGATTTGCACTCCTCCAGTTTTTTTAACAGAATGTATCACTATACATGTAAACATTAAAGTGAATAGAAGTTTTTGATGCAATGGAATAACCTGTCACCCCCATGAGTGACTACACTATAGGTAGTAACTACCTATAAGTATCCATAAAGCAATGGCCTATGAGAGACTAGCTGAGATCTATTCCATCTAGACTGTCGGACTCTCTGCCTCTGAGCAGAGAGGAACCCGGACAAGGATCTGCCGAAGGGCAGAGTCTTGTTCGGGGAAGTTGACCAACCCGATTCCATTTATGCAGGTTCTACGGGCATTTTTTGGTCAAGCCTACAGGCTCAGAAGACTCACATTAAACCTTGTGCCACATCTACCCTCGTCGTGGAAGCTAGTAAATATTGACTTGCTGGGATCTGTTCCAACTAGACAATCAAACTTTCTGCCTTTGGGCAGAGAGGAACCCAGACGAGGCTCTGCCGAAGGGCAAAGTCTCATTTAGGGAGTTTGACCAACCCAATCCCGTTTATGTGGGATTTTTTGGCTGAGCATATGGGCTCAGAAGACCCATGTTAAATCCAGCCTTGTGCCACATCTACCCTTGTGTGATGGGGCTAGTAAATACCGACTTGCTGGGATCTGTTGAGTATGACTTACACGAGAACTACTAACCTGCCAATAGTAGCACTTACTACTTTATTGACGTTATTTTATTTCTTATTGTACTGGTTTCTACAATAAATCTTTATTTATTTATCCATCATGTTGTTCAAGTATATATTCCTATTAGCATGGAATATAACAGTTTTCAACATATTTGGTTAATAAACCCTAAATCATTGTATCAATATTTACAGAAACACTATTTTAAATATTTTGTCATATATATATACATATATATATATATATATATATATATATATATATATATATATATATATGTATTGATTTTTATATTTCTGGTTCTTTCTAAAGTTTACTTTAACTCTATACTTTTAATATCTCTGCCTGAACTCTGAAATTTTATTTACTAATTTTCTTTTTCTTCGTAAATAGGATTAAATAGGTTTGCCTATCATCCAGTTTACACTTTTCTCTGGTCTTTTGAACAAGATTAGAAGTTTATCCCTTGTTTCCTGTTTAGGATTGGGTTTCCAGTTCCTTCTAAAGTCTTTTTGTTCTCTCACACTCCCAGTAACCCTTTGGGTCTCAGTGACATTATCGCCTTGTTTAGGGTGAATCAATTAAAAAAAAAGACAAATTAAAGCATTTTTTTAAAAATACTAATGTTCCATCAATACAAGGTCCAAGAGCCACTCAAAGTAGAAGTTAGTTAATGAGGTGTATGATATGAATATTTCAGGAGAAATTAAGAAGTGAAGATTATGAGGGTATGAAAGAGGTTTATTGTAATGTTCAGGGAAACATCCAGGCAAGATGTCGGTTCCAAAAGAACATGTAAACAATTTTGCACTCTTATCACGGTTAAATCTCCTCTCTATATGGGTTAAATAGTAGGAATTGTATCTGAAAAAATCATTGCTATTCTCAGAAAAAATTGTTAATGCAATGTTCATTCACAAGAAAATAATTATTTTTACAATCTAAAATATGTTTTGGCTTTACATAATCCACAAAGGGTTGATAACCTGTAATAAACAAATCAATCAATACTCAATGTTGAGAAATGAGGACTGAGTGGTTCCTATCCAGATATGGCAGCAATACTCAATTTTAATATAAAGCATGGCAGAAGGAATCAACTACTTCCAGGAATGGTACAAAGAGTCAATCATTTTTCTAGTATCTTTTACAATGTATTGTATATATAAGTACAACTTGGTGAACTTAGAGCAAGAGGCCTCATTGGGAGTACAACCATTTGTCATGACAAGAAAATTCAGTGTTTGCTCAGTAATGATGAAATAATATTCATTTCGTTTTTTAAAAGTTACAAGCCAGTTTTTTGTGAAAGTGTTTTTTATAAATTAGGATAACTTAAATGTGATGCCAGTCTTTGCAGGGTTGCAAGTCTGACAACTAAATTCATTGCTTTATTTTCTGTTTTTATTTGCTTACAGTAGGTACCAGAATACAACAGCTGGTTAACACCCCCACCCTGATTCTATGATATGCGCCCCCAAAATACAGCAAATTTTCATAAGGTAGTCTTCATAAACAACGCAAATTTTATTCTAACCTAATTATGTACAATAATGGATCATATGCAATATAGGCAAATAATTCAACTAGAAAAATTGAAAATAAATACAATATGTCTAAATGGAAATTAGAAACATGTCATAATAAATCATCCTATATTCTTAAATAAATCAACTATGTTTTGGGGCAACTTTTAACACCACTTTTGATTTTTCATGTTAAAAGGTGAGTAATTTTAACATATTCAACATTATGGTTAAAAACAGTGAATTTTATATAGTGTTTTCTCATGCATTAGCATATGCAAAACAAATTCATGATTTGAATGGAAAAAAAACGCCCCAGAATTCCATCAAAATTGCTAAAAGAATTTTCATCCTTTAATAGTTGTGCTTAGTTTAATTTGTATATAAATGTAGGTAGAAACAAAGCAAATGTTAATAAGATAGTGTGAGTCACAAAGCACTGCCCAGCACCACACAATCAGTTGGCAGGTTCAGGGTAATATGCACCAACCCTTTTAAGGATCATACCTCAGCCTTTGCTGTTCACTTGTCCACTATTTGCCCAAAGCTCTACCAATGAGCTAGACATCTTTACTAAGAGGCTGGCATTGTTACTCAGTGTGTTGTTAGAATACCAGCAGCTGTTTGGTTTAATCTATTTGTTCATTTATAATTCAGGTGACAGATAAGAGAAAAATAGTTTGTATAGTTGTTAAATAGCCACACAAACAGAAACACTTGAACCTTTACATTCACAAATAGATTAATAGTAGTATTAATAGTAGCTATAGTAGTAACAGTATTTAGATTGGTGTTTTATAACAAAAGAAAAATAGAGCAATTACTCTTTAGCTGGTGGGAAGGTATCTCAAGCAAATACAGTTTATGATATACATCATGTAACTAGTTTTGTTTGCAAAACAACTCAAGACAAGATTAGTGGAATTTAACATCTACCCTGTACGAGGCATAGTGGAGTAATGGATAACAGATCACCTTGTGGAATCGGAGATCAGGGTTCAAATTCCAGTTGAATTCATTTCATTCACTTACATGCTAATGTGCTTGGGAAAGGTATAAATCCATCTCTTTTCCCCCAGATATGGGTAAATAGCAGGACAGACAAGGTCCTATAGCGTTGGGTGGTAACCAGTCTAGGAGGATGTCTCAGGAAAATTCAAAATCTGAGGATCTACTGTACAAACTGAGGGCAACCCACATTATATTCCTGTTGGTCAAGAGCTTGGAGTGCAGATGGGTGCTGCCAAGTTATCTGAAAGCCCACTGAAAGGATCACGAGGAAGAAGAAAAGAAATTTCTTCTGCTTTTAAATCCCCCTAGCAATTGAAGAAGTTGAGGATTAAAAAAAAAAAAAAAAACTCTGCCAGAACTCCACTTCTTTAACTCAAATGGAAGTGCCCACTTCGACATCCACAGCTCATATGACCAGAACAGATTTTAATTTTTTCCATTTCTCCACACCCACTTTCAGAATACTATTCAGAAACACCAGAGTCATAAAACACCTTTTCTGGCCAACCAGAAAAAGGCCCTCATGTTTTTCACAGCAGCTGTTTCTGAGCCACTCACTCACTATAAAGTCAATGTTGATTTCAGCCACAAGGGCAGGTCCAACCTGGTTGGTTTTAGTGACAAACCCTATGGCAATCAAACTCCAATTCTTTAACTCAAACAGAAGTGCTCACTTCAACATTCACAGCTCATATGACAAAAACAGACCTTAATTTTGTTTGACTCTATACAGCTACTTCTAGAATACTGCCCAAAATTTCCAGGTTATAAAACACCTTTTCTAACCAATCAGCAAAAGGCCCTGACTCACTATAAAGGCAATGCAGATTTCACCAATGAAAGCTGATCCAATCTGGCTGGTATTAACAGGCTACCAGCAGCAACATGAAGACACTTCCATCAACAGCAATGCCTTTGATGCAGTGATTAACTAATGGCTATTACAATGCAATAATTCCTGGTTTATTTCTCTCATGAGTCTATCTCACTCAACTATATATATGCATGTTAATTTTCTCAAAGAATCCATCTCAACTACTACCTTTTACAACCCCATATGAACTCTCAGTCTCCCACAACTGATAATCATCAAAATGAGCGTGATTTAACTTTGTAAGTCACAAAAAATAAAAACTCTCAGCCATGTCTTATTTCCATTTATTGTTTGTCACTGCCATTTTTTTTCTTATTAACGGTAAACTTGCCGTTACAAACATTATAAATTGATGCAAACATTTCTGGCAATTTTCCTAAGATGTTCTTTTATTCATATAAATTGATAGCATTATTACTCAGTCAACAAAGTATTTTTCTGTTTTTCTCTGACCTTTTCTCTGACCTTTCAGTTAAATTGTGTATTCATTCGTATTAGTATGGCTGGACGTTTATATTATTTTTTAAAATTTTCTTTCACTTAAATGTCGCCCAGAAATGGTCTGTCATGGTCAGTTATGAAACTTAGCTTAGTTAGACACAAGGCCACAATAATGGAGCACCGAGCAAGAAACACATTTATTACAATTACAAATTGGTCTGCAATTACTAACCATAACGCCAAAGTAAGCAACAATATTGTTGGCTGTTGTATCTGAGTTTGCCTGTCTGCTAGTGTGGTTAGCTAATCCTTGTTGCAGACACTAGCTCAGGTATATTTGAATTTCTTTGAAACTTACAGAATGAACTTGTAGTTTCTACTGCAACTATACTAAACTGACCATAGTTTCTGGGAGAGAATGCATAATCTGGCATGATCAACAGTTTGAACAAAGCTATTACTATGGAATAAGTACTCAATTTATGAATTTCGATTTTTTTTAGTTTATATCAGATGAGTATATTTGCTTTGTGGATCAATATACAGGGTGTTTCAGAAAAAAATATATAATTTTGTAATCTAATAACTTGACCAATTCTCATTCAAATGATCTCAAATTTTAACAGCTTGTGTAGAAACAACTCAAAATTCTGTTTAATGTTTTTCTTTTCTTTTCAGATATAGAAATGCCATTCGCAGGAAAAAAAATTGTTTTATATGTTAAATCAGGGGTCAACAACCTATGACCTGTGTGCCATATGTGGCATGTCAAGCAATTTCTAATGACACACAGCTACAAATGACATCATGAAGTCCGTCCCAATAACTATTACAGCACAAAGAAGATATTTATCTGTTTCAATTTTAATACATGCTAAAGTATATATATACTATATATTACTATATAAAATATATTGTAAAACAGGTATATTGAATAATAATACGTATGCTGTTGACACTCTGAATGATTTTAAAACCCTAAGTCAGCACAGAGTTAGCAAAAGGTTGCCGACCCCTGTGTCAGAGTATGCTTGAACACAGTTGAACAAGACTGTGCAGCATGCATTTATGAGAGAATTCATTAAAAATGCACCAGGACCTCTGCCATACTGCAGACTGCTACCCAAGACATGCTGCAGTACATTTGGCAGGAACAGGATGACTGACTTGGTGTGTGCCATGTCATAGGCAGCACACATATTGAAAACTTGTCAAATTGTTCATGAAATCTATATATGTTTGAATTTCTCAGTCAAATTTTGATGAATAAATCTTATTTTGCTCAACAATAAGTCTGTTTAGTTTCATATGTGTAGACTATGTAACTACTCATATATTTACATCTCAAATGATATCAAATTTTTTGAAACACCCTGGACAATGAATTTACATAGCAAACTGGACTCTCCACCTTTTAACTATTATAAAATTTAATAAAAAGATTTTTATATATATATATTCCTGGTCTGGCGTACATAATCTATAGAAATATGAAAAAAAATTGTTATTTTTTAAATTTTAGGAAATAACATGTTATGAGCATATTTTATTTTGGCTTCTGTAGGGGGGACCAATTTACAATGAATTTACATAACAAACTGGACTCTCCACCTTTTAACAGTTACAAAATTTAATAAAATTTTTTATATATATATTCCTGGTCTGCAGTGCTTAATCTATAGAAATATGAAACAAATTGTGATAAAATGATTATTTGTTTGCTGTACCAATTGTACAACTCCAAGAAATTATACTGTTTTTGGAAGCAATGATAACCATATTAAAATTCTCTAGAGCAGTATTATAAGTATTATGGTCCACCCTTTTCTGATATAAATGGACTCGTCCTGCTGCCATAAAATAGCCACAGTCAGTCAGTCAGGGAGTCTGAAGGTAGAGGAACAGGTAGAGGAACAGGGTGGAGAAACAGAGTGGAAAGTACATAGACACTGTGATTGAGTTGACATTAGAAGTCAGTTACAAGCACGCCCGACTCTAAGGAAGTTACTTCGAGACTGTATATAGCGATCTTTGATTAATACTAACCGGCGTTCCTGGATTTTACTAACAGCATTACCTTTTGTATTTTGTGTAAATACATTTAATTTCTTAGCTTAAACACTTGCGTTTGTCATTTACTGGAGACTGATTTTTCACGTCGAATCCACAACAATAAGCATATGCTTTCTCACTATTATTTTTTGCACAAGGTGGCACCAGAGACTTCTCAGACTGCATATGTTGCAACTCTACCATTCAACAAAAATGCATGTGTATCTAATGCTCATTGTTACACAGCCTACTGAGTCAATCTACCAATAGGCTTCATGCTATTTACTTATTTTCACTTGTTATGCAAATGTAGCATTGCATGGTTGTTAGCAAAAGGGACAGCCCAACATGCAAATTACGAATTAGAGATGACAAAATCAAACAAGTACAACAATTTAAATATCTAGGAAGTGTTTCAACAGAGGATGGAAAGTGCTACACTGAAATTTGAAGGTGCATTGAGATAGTGAAAAACAGCTTCCAAAAGCTAAGTAAAGTATTAAGAAATAGAAAAATTTTGTTAGAAACAAAGAAAAGAGTACTAAAGTGTTATATAATATCAGTCCTCCTATAAGACAGTAAATACTGGACAATCTCCTCATAAATGAAAAAGAGACTCGAAGCAAAAGAAATGTGGCTCTATGGAATAATTCTGAGAATACCATGGACTGAACATGGAAGCAATGATGAAAGTTTTAGAGAAAATGGAAATGAAAAGGATACTTATATTTAACATCAGAAAGAGATAGTTGAAATTTCTAGGGCACATAATGAGGAAAGAGAGCTTGGAAAAATTGATACTCACAGGACAGATTGAATGCAAGAGAAACAGAGAAAAACAATGCATAGCCTACCTAGCGAGCTTGAGTAAATGGAGGGTGAAACAAGATATAGGATAGATAACAAAAAGACAAAATTTATTAAAACCTAAAAAGGAAAAGAAGTTGAGGAAAGCCATGATCGCCAACGTCCTGAAGAGACACATCGCATAGAAGAAGAAGCATTGGACCTGGTTAAGTTTTAGATACAGTTTTTTGCTGGGTGGGGGATCAAAAAGTGGTGTGATCAAAATATGATGATGAATATATTTAAAGAAAATGTGGAAATATTGATTCCAACCATTTTCCTCATATCGCATCCCTATGGCTGCTGAACTTTTTTGCCTTCTTTCTGAAATTAGGTGCCATTGTTATTGTGAATTATTTTTTTTCCTTGGTTTTCTTGACTGCACTCATCACATTTTCCTTCAAAGCATTGCTATAAACAACAGAAATGAGCAAGAACATTATAACTCTGTGTGCAAAGCTAACAGTGCAATTTCAAACATGACAAATGCTAAAATCATTTAGTATTGATTTTCCAAGAAAAGGCATGTACCTTAAAACTCCTAGTTATACAAATACATTGTTTTATGGACATGTACTGAAAGGAAAATCTTGGTTTCAAACCCAGCTAAAGATAGAACTGAAAAGAATTACTACTCTGAATGGAGAAAAAGAGTATTTCCTAAAATCTGCATTTTGACATAGGTATTGTGTGTCACAATTTGAATCAAATGGAGTGGGATGGATGCAGAATAAATACCCCACTTGATCACATTTTTTCACAACCAACCAATGAATATTGAACAAAATGCCCTCCCCCAAATACACGGCAACTCACCTGTTAACACTTCAGGTGCAAAATCTTGTTTGATACTTGGGGGTAGCACGTAAAAACGAAGAAAAAACAACAACAAATACAGGATTTAGAAAATAAAAATAAAAGAATAAAAACAAATAAAAATAAAATTTTAAAAATAAATACGAAAAAAGATTTAGAAAATAAAAAAGAAAAAAGATTTAGAAAATAAAATAAATAAAAAATAAAAACAAATAAAATAATTTATAAAATCAAAAATTAATTAAAAAATAAACAAATATATAAAAAATAAACAAATAAATAATAATAATAATAATAATAATAATAATAATAACAATAATAAAAATAAAATGTGTGTTATTTTAGGTTTTTTTTGGGGTTTTTTTACAAAAATGATTAGTGGAAAATGTCATGAAGCCATTTCTGACCTTAGATCCCTGGTTGGGACCCAGAAGGAAATGTGTCTATAACAGAAATTAAAGAAAAAAATAATAATAATAATAACAGCTATATTATTTAATTATGAAAGGCAGCAAATAAAATTCATTGTGTACATAACTGTTTAAAATCTCTTCTTGATTGACATACATCACAGATCATTAGTTTACTAAATTGTAAAATGAAAATGTTATAGTGATTTTATTATGTTTGTTTACAGGTTTGTTTGGTGATAGAAAAAAATTAAAATATTAGTGGAAAGGTGTTGAATCATTTAACAAGTATATAGATCTGTTTGCATGAAGACCTATGAGTATAGATCGAATTTTGATTAATAATTAATTAACATGCAGGTAAGACTGACAAGAATTTGTAAAAGAGAAAACAGAAAGGGTTTTGAATTATTTTTGAGACAAGACCTTTCAGTTTGAGAAATTGACGCTACACAATCTTCCTATCAACATTTCTTTCACATTTGAGACCAAAGAAAGGGAGACTGATTGCTAGTGGGTGTGGGGAAAGCAAGTGCTATCGGACATTTTGTGGAAGACAGAAGAGAATAATGCAATATGAAGAAAAAGAAATTAATATTAATTAGCAGATAGATCGATTGATACAAATCAATAACTCAGTAAGTAAAAACCATTGTGATTATAAAATCAGGTAAAAAAAGAAAAATAAAAGATAAAAAAAAGCCAAACAAAGAGTAACTGAATGAAAAACATTGAAGATGTTTTTATCTTCTTCTTTATCAACATTTAATTAACCAATTTATTTTAATATCTGTCTATATTTCTGAGATCAGGTATTATGTACACTATTTACAATATTCAGACTATTGTCCTCATCTTTGTTGCCATATTTATTACAACATTTCAGCCATTGTACACTCCGGCTTTCAGGTGGTTGGAATGTTGAACTGAATCCTTTATTTCACTCACTGGGGTAAACTGTTCTAGTTCCATGTGCCATATTTAATGGATGTCAGTTATCAGTTATCTCCTGTTAATTCCCCTCTCCAAGTTCTCCTCTGCCTTCAGGTATTGAACTCACACTTTTTGGGTCCAGTCTCTGGATCTAATGCCTTTATCCACTTTATCCTTTTAATATCTGTCTATATTTTTGAGATGAGGTATTATGTACACTATTTACATAATTCAAACTTTATTTTAAGTTTTTAAATATCTTCATTCCTGCCTCCATATCCTACACACTATAATTCAGCTGATTCCTTTTCCAGACTTCAAAATGAATAAATAAAAATTAAAAATAGATTAAATTATTTTTTTAGATTTTTTATTTTTAATCATTTCACCCCAAATAAAGTGATGCAAGATGCAAGGAAGGGGCTACTGGGAGGGAAAGAGAATGAAAAGACTTCAGAAGGAACTGGAAACCCAATCCTAAACAAGAAACAAGGGATAAACTTCTAATCTTGTTCAAAAGAGCATGGAGGAGTGTAAACTAAATGATAGGCAAACCTATCTACTCCTATTTAGGAAGAAAAAAAAATAATTAGTAAATGAAATTTCAGAGTTCAGACAAAGTATAGAGTTGAAGTAGACTTTAAAAGTAACTGAAAACCCAATCCTAAACAGGGAACAATGGATAAATTTCTACTCCTGTTCAAACATGCAGCAAATATAACCTATTTTAGATTAAAAATTTTAAATTAACAGAATTTGATTACTTTAATCCTTAAACTTTAAAACTTCAGTTCTTATTGTCCTGACAAAATAAAAAATAAAGTATAAATGGAGTTTAAAAAACTTGACCCTCAACCACTGCATTTTTCTAAAAAGAATTTTAGACATACATGCAACAAAAATGACAGTTTATTGTAGTAAATCATGAAAAGAAGCTGTTTATTTCTTAAATGGATAGCTCACATCTTCTATGTACAGTATCCATTTGGGAAGTGAGTGATCATGGCTCTCCTCAACTTACTACCTTTTTCTAAGGTTTGTCTCTTTACTATCCTTCCCAATCCCTGTTCTTCCATCCATTTGAACAAACTTGTTAGGTAGGTTACTAACTGTTTTCCTCTGTGCTTCTTGCTTTCAATATGTTCTGTGAGTGTCCAATTCTCTGAACCCACTGTCTTCATTATGTTTCCTAGAAATTCCAACTGTCTCTTTCTAATCCAAAGTATAAACATCGTTTTTGTTTCCATTTTTCTTAAAATTTCCTTTTTATCACATGTTCAATCCATGGTATTCACAGTATCATTCTGTAGAACAACATTTACTATGTCTCAAGTCACTTCTTCATCCATGAGAAGAATGTCAAGCATTCAGTGCCATAGAGGTGGGCTGATATTTTATAACAGTTTAGTATACTTTTCTTTGTTTTTAATGAAATTTTCATGTGAGGCAAAACCTTTACTTCCCTGGTACAGGTTTATCATGTGCTGGTGTGGTTGAAAATTAATATTATTTCGAGCCTTAGAAGGATCTCCTTTCAGGCTTTGCCTCTCTAAAAAAAACCATCAGACAACAACAATAATTTCTGTACCACTGCACACTTCAAGCATAGCATTGATATCATCAGATGCATGCATTTAGTATTTTAGTTTAACAGCCGACAAGAAAGATGCAGATCAGAGTTAAAATACATTTTCAAAATAGAAACATATTAAAAGATTAAACAGGGATTTGGGTTTATTCAGAGAATATAGTTTCCACAGAGAGCTCTCTAACCAATAACAATTTCCTCGGAAGCATGTGTCCCACTTCTTTGTTTATTCCTTGTTTTGTTGAAAAAGGACACAGTTGTGTCAAAAAATTCTGACCTTAAATTCATTCTCTTCATGCTTCAATTTAGTCAAAAGGCTAATATATAATAAATATCATCAATCTTATTGGCAATATTGTTATCATTTTGTCTTTTTATTCCTCAAATTTCATTAACCGGCCTATTAAATCTACATGTGTGTGTGTGTGTGTGTGTATACATAATTTGTGCACCAAGTATTTGAAAATACATCTTTAGAAAGCCATAAGTAACAACCTTTAACTAAAAATATTGTCTCTTATTTTCAGTGCCTGCTATGGAAATTTCAACTCTAACGCAGAGACAAAATGGTATGCCATTCTCGTCACTTTGGCTGACAACCACAGATTTACAGATTGGAACCTTTTTACACCTGGCTCTTTGTGCTGAAGATAAGAACTCCAGACCCCTGACAAGAATGTTTTTTCACTGGCCAAAAGAAAAACAACATTCAAATTACTTCAGATATTGTCAGCAATGTCATGGTATCATTGATGAGAACCCTGAAAAATTATTGTCAATCAGCCGCATGTGTTGGTGTCAACAATCAGATGTGTTATGCACAAAGACATAAGATACATATCTGATATTAGAAGGAGAGGACAGTTTATATCCAAGACCATGTGATCTGGTCAAAGCACTTGCTAAACAAAGTCAAGCACCTCAGAGACCAACATGCTCTGTTTTTTTCTTTGTTCAAGATCAGAAAATGAACAAAATGAATGACAGATGATCAGGTACCAGCACAACTGAAGTCCCTGCTGCTATGCACAGCAAGTTTCCATTGTCTGTGATGGTCTCAGGGGTCAAAAGCAATGAGGGCCATGTCATGTCTCCCCACTTTCCACCACAAGTCCTTAGGGTCAATGCTGCCTCTTACATCATGACACTGGATACTGCTGTAAAGTCCTTGATTGTCTACTGCAGAAAGAAATAGCAATCTACTGAGGAAAAAATTTGCCTCATCAGTCATGTATCGAAAGATACATGATCACCTAAGTGTGTATCATGCATGGCACATAACTGACTGGTATGTTGTTCTAAAAATGAAAGAGTCAAAAAACATAAAATTATGAAAATATCTGTCTATATTTCTGAGATGAGGTATTGTCATTTTTTACACTATTTACATTGTTCAGACTGTTGTCTTCATCTTTGTTGTCATATTCCTCAAGGACACATGGTCCAGTGGATAAAAGTATTGGTTGGATCCAGTGACTTGACCCAAAGAGTTGTGAGTTCAATACCTGGCTCCTGCAATGGTGAACAAAAAAAAACTTGGAGAGGTGAGTTAAAGAGAGATAAGTGAAACATCTGGATGAGGCACATGGAACTACAACAATCTATCTCAGTGGATGAAATAGAGGGTTCAGTTTGAAATTCCACTCACCTGAAGAAGGCTAGAGAGTAATCATCAATGAATAGATCATGAATATGGTAACAAAGATGAGAACAACAGGCCAGACACTGTAAATAATTACAATACCTCATCTCAGAAATATAGACAGATCCTGAAGAAGGCCGATGAGTACAATGGCTGAAACGTCATGAATCTGGAAACAAAGATGAGGACAACAGTCCAAACAGTGTAAATAGTATAAATAACATGAAAATACTGTAAACAAACAAATGATGTTAGTTTGGTTCAACACCTAGAAGATCCTCATTGCTTTCACTATTGTTTGGAAAGGAATCAGACATTTCATCACTGGATCCAATATTATGATCAAAAGAATGTTATCTTACCTACTTTCAATGTCACTTGGTAAGGATTCAGAATTTTCATCATTGGCTCCAATGAATTCTACCACATGTACACCTGAATAAGTGTCAGGGTTTTCCTTTGTCCAGTAGGTGTCATAATAAAATCTTTTTGCTACATCTAGCTGCTTCATTTCCCAACCATTAAAATCTTAAAGGGTTTGTTAATAGAAACATCAAGAGGTTGCAGCTGACTTGCTAAACTGCTGGATATAACAGCCAGTTCAGTTTTATTATTCTTACCTTCGGTGTATAGGATACAAGCAGATTTTAGGGTAAAAAAATTTGTCCTAAATACTGAAAGGTATGTGGGCTTACCCCACCTTGTCTACCAGGGGAGTTTGTTTAATGCCCTCTAGGTGACATGTCAATAAGTGATATAAAAAAACAACACAAATCTTTTTTTTTGTTTATTCAGTCACAGGATGCAGTTGGTGGGAGATGTGCCCAATCTTCCTAACAGAGGGAGATTTCTTTCCAAGGGCAAGCTGGCGACTTAAAAAATTACAACCTAAACACATAACATATTACACACACATTACCTCTAATTCTATAAATATTTTTCTTTCCTTTTTTTCTGAGCCATATATAGCTGTATTAACACAAGTTTATTTTTTCCTCTTTGTTATATAGGAATAAAATTTTGCTGCTGACATTGGAGTTTGAACACAGATCACTAGAGAGCAAACACAGGTGATCCCATTTTGAATAAATAGATCACATGATGGTAAAGGAAATGTATATATGGGAATTAGCACGGCGTCTAAGTGATCACTATATGGATTACTATTCGGATCACTATTTGGAGGTTACTATTTAAGCAAGTATTATTGAGCAAGTACTATTAGTGCTAGTGTTATTCGAAGGTATTGTTCAAGTCTCTACTACAACGAGCATTACAAAAGTGACAATGAGTATTCATTGACATAACAAAAGTGGTAACAAGTGTTTGTTGACATCACAAAACTCTTCTCAAATTATTTTATTCTAAACGTAAGCACATATACACAATGAAAAAAGAAAAAAGTCAACCTTGCACCAATGAAAAGTGCTTAAATTATTTTTTTAATTCAATATAAAAGTGATGAAAAACAAAGAAAATAAACTGTCAACTGCTGGTATCTCCTGACAAATGGACAAAGCAATTGCTGGAGGGTCCGACAATGAAACTTTAGAATTGAGATGTTGAAAATAACATCAATCAGCTAAGTGACAAATTTTATATTTGTCTTAATTATGACTAGGGTTATCCTTTTATAGAATTTAATATTGTTAAGTGTTTTTTGCTTAGTCTAGGTAATCTAAGCTTCAAGCACATTACTGAGTAGATAGGTTTGCTTTTAGGCCTTTTTTCTTTTTCTTTTTTCATATTGTTGTTTTTGTTTAAGACTTTACCTGGATAAAAGTTTTACGTAAGTTGTTCATTGGTTCCATCAATGATTTTGTTTTTTCTTTAATATATATATATATATATATATATATACATATACATACATATATATATATATAGTGCTGGTGTTAATAAAACAGTGCTCAATGTAATATAACAGAACTATTATGTATATATTAATAAATATACATATTATTCTTCGCTGGTAGCATGACTCAGAGTTTCATGCACAACACAATATTCAGGTGCTGAATATAGACTGACTGTTATGTAATTTAAATTTTAATAGAAATATCTGATAATGCAATGTTGGTACAGTACTTATATTATACAGGGATTACATTTTTTTATTTAAAAAAATATATTTTGCATTTAAAATAAATGGGATTTATATTTTATATATATATAAAAATTAAAAATTAAAAAAATCAAAATTAAAAATTAATTTTTATTTAAAGTTGTGAATATTCATTTTATATTAAGCATAAAGGAAGATTAAAATTATTAAAAAAAACTAAGAGAACTGTCATAGTTTATATTAAAAATTAATCTGGATCAATGTACTTCAACAGATTTTAAAATAAAACAATGAAACATTGAAATTTCTAGGCTGAGTGAGGATTTGAAGCAATGAAAAAATATTTGCTTGACAACAAAAGTAGAACTGGGGAATTGGTTTCAAATTTTGCCCGAAGCAGATTATGTTTCCTTTTAGCATTGATAGTCTCCCTTGAGAAAGAAATAAATGCAACTCGCTCTTAATTTTGTCTCTTTGCTTAAATCTACAATGGTTGATGATGGAGAAATGAGCAAATGAATGAGTACTTAGGCAAATCACTCCCCTATAACTAACTTAACTGCTTGTCAAGACAGTAGCTGCTAAGAACACTTATTGCCACTCTTGACAAGCAAGTGTTCATGATAATTTATCACTAGTGTGATGATGTTATTATTAAAACATCTGTTCTGGGTTGATAATGCTGTCTGCTTCTATTCAAATTGACACATGCAATAATTAATTTGGATTGATTTTTTTTTTAAATTAATCTCATAAAGTAACCAATTTGTTAATTTAAATTTTCTCTCATTTATTTATTTTTATTCTTTTTAATTATTTTATTGATTTAATTTCGTTCAGAGTTAAAATTGAATATAATATGCCCAAGGTGCAAGAGTCTGTCTCCACAAGCAATATTTCTCATTTGGACAAGAGCTAGGGTTATTAACTAGCACTTGAGATATCACCACAAAGAGAAATACCAAAAAAGCTTGAGTAATATTTGTCCCTTGTCAATGCATTCATGGCCTCCTTTTCCACTGTAAAGTCCACCTTGTGTCAAATTCAGCTGAAGTGGAGGTGCAGATAAATAATTCAGATATACTGAATTAATAAAAACTGAATCGTCATTGAACTACACCAATAGATAAGAATTAATCAAAGAATGGTTATAGTAAAAGGAAAGTATTTTATTATCATTTTGAACTCTATGCCAGATTACTAATAAGTCTATAAGAATCTGCTTCACTATTATGGACTTGTGCCAAACTAGGTCAGTTACTTTAAAGTTTAGTAAATGCATATAGAATTTCAGATATTTTTATTATTATTATTTTTATTTTCTTTGATTTCTGGCGTCTACACATTTCTTTCTGGGTCCTGCCCAGGGACCTAAGGTTAGAAATGGCATCGTGACACTTTCCACTGACAAAAAAAAAAAAAAAAATTACATAGATAAAGCCCTTCGTAAAGTGTGGGCTGTACTTGTCAGAACAATTTTTTGTATCTCCTTGAGGCATGGACTTCCAGGAATCTCTTCAATTAGTCTACTGCAATCTTTTCCAACCAGTCCTAGGGCTCCAACTACAACAGGGATTGTTGATGTTCCCATATGCCACATTTTCGAGATTTCTATTTCATGGTCCTTGTATTTTGACAGCTTTTTGAATATCTTCAAAGATACATTGCAGTCAGCTGGGACTGTCATATCAATAAGGAGGCGCCATTTTTGTTTGTGGTCTTTAATAACAATTATTATCATTATTATTATTATTATTATTATTATTATTATTATTATTATTATTGTTGTTGTTGTTGTTATTAATTTAATTATTATTATTATTCTTTTGAGTGTGTACTTATTTCTTTCAAGATTCCAATCAGAGACCTAAGGTCAGAAATGGCATCATGACATTTTCCACTGATCATTTTTTTTAAAAAACAAAACAAAAAACAAAACAAAAAACAAACCTAAGATCACGCACATTTTACATAGTTAAAGCCTTTTGTAAGGTGTTAACTGTACTTGTAAGTACAAGTTTTTTTTTATTTCTTTAAGGCTTGGGCTACCAAGGATTCCTTCAATCAGTCTATTGAAACCTTTTCCAATCAAACCAAGGGCTCCAACTACAAATGAAATTGTTGATGGCTTCACATACCACATTTTTGAGATTTCAGTTTCAATGTCCTTGTACTTTGATAGATTTTTGAAGATCTTCAAAGATACATTACAATCTGCAGAAATTGCCATGTCAATAAGAAAGCACATTTTGTTTTGTGGTTTTTGATCATGATGTCTGGGTGATTAGTTTTGATTATTCTGTTTGTGTGAAATTGTAAAGCCCCATAAAAAATTGTTACATGTCCTATCTACATAACCGGGTCTGAGTGATGTTCATACCAATTCCTTGCAGTTTCCTTTCCATAAAGTTTGCATATTTCCAATGCAGATATTGGCCTACTCTGTCATGCCATGTTTTATGTTCCATGGGTGGCAATACCATGCAACCTGACACAAGATGATCAACTGTTTCTAGATATTTATCACAGAATCTACATTTTGAATTAACACAATCATTCAGTATGTGTGCTTGGTAATTTCTAGTTCGAAAGCATTGGTCCTGTGCAGCAAGAATAAAGCCTTTGGTTTTAGCTTTTAACCCTGCACTACATAACCGTTGATGGGTACGGGGTTTGTCTACATCAGCTTGTCTAGTACAGCCAGACTATTGACCATGAAGTGGCTTATTTTACCATCATCTCTGCATTTGGTACATTACATTTGATTTTGCTTTCTTTTTTAGGTTCTTTGCTACTTGAAATTCCCTTTTGAATTTGTTAGCTTCTTTCATTACTGAATAAAGTTTCTTATTTCTTTTATGTTCTTTGACACAGATCATCATCCAGTCTTCTGTAGTTTCCAGGTATCTTTGAAGACCAATTGTTTTGGTTTTGTAAGACAGTTCTAGTTGAACTAATCCTTTGCCTCCTTTGGATCTGGGCACATATAAATGATCAACATCAGCCTTAAGATGATACATGTGGTCGCAAGTGAGAAGCTTCCTCATTTTGACATCCATTCACCTAATGTCAGCTATAGTCCAACTAAGGATGTTGAATCTATATTGCACCACAGGGACAGCCAAAGTGTTTATGGCTGATATTCTGTTATTGGTATTTGACATTAGACACACATGCCTGCAGTATTCTTACTTTCTCCTCCATTTCGGTATGCTGTATGTCATCTTCTTTGCTGACTCCTAGGTATTTATAGGCTTCTTCCTGTTTCAGTTCCCAGGTAAAAAAAAGACTTCAGGCACCAGAAATGTGGATCTACAGAAGGATGCTGAGAATACCATCAACTGAACATAAAATGATAAAGTTTTCAAAAAAATGGAAACAAAATGATCACCAGAAAGAGAAAGAATTTCTAGGGCACATAATGAAGAAAAGGAGCTTAGAAAATTTAACACTCACAGGATGTATTGAATGCAAGAGAGACAGAGAAATACAACACAACCTACCTACTGAGCTTGAATAAATGGATGGCAGAACAGGGTTTAAGGAGAGATAACAAAAGAGAAAATTTATTAAGAGGTACTAAGGACAGGAAGTTGTGGACAGCCATCATCACCCATGTCCCTTCAGGACATGGCATATAAAAAAAGGAGACCGCACATGAGCAAACAGTATTTTTGTAAAATAGGATAAAAATAGTATTTTAAAAAAACCTGATGGGTAACTCATTATTGTACAGAATGCTTATTGTCTAAGTATTCCTTTTTTAAATATTTTATCTCTCCAAAATATAGGCGATCATAGCTCTCCATAGATTTCTGTTCTTCATAATCAAAATTGTCATGCATTCTTGGGGAAAAAAGTTGAATGGTTTCTTGTTGCATTCTCCATAGTTTAGAATTCAGAGTTTTCCTTCTCTTAGACTGGTTGCCACCCAAAACTAGAGAGCCCAGTTTATATCGTTGTTTAACCCATAGTTGGGGAAAGAAGAGATTTATTCATGCCTTTCCTAAGGGTATTTATACAAAAGTGAAAGAAACCAAATTCGCCAATTCCATGATGATATCTTTTACACTACCAGCATAACCTCATTTGCATAAAGAATGCCAAAAATTTCATCTCAATCCACATTTCTTAGGCATTCTGTAGATTATTGGATTTAAGTTTTGTTTTAGACTACATGTGAAATTACCAAATTGTTTATGTAGCACAAACTAAAAAAGATTTTGTGTTAAGAAAAATGTACAATGTAATTTGAAATAGTATTATTGACTAAAGATTATTTGCAGTGAATTGAAGACTAAAATGCAGTGTTAATTGGAATATTTTTTAACTTTATTAATAACATTTTTTATGTCATATTCCGTGCTAATAGGAATATGTACTTGAAAAACAAGGTGGATAAAATAAGTAAAGGTTTATTGTAAAAAACAGTACAATAAGGAGAAAGGTAGCAGTTATGCATAAGGTCATTGCAAGTTAATCCAGCAGTGAGTGCTACTATTGGAAGTTCTCGCGTAAGTCTAAGTCGCACTCAACAGATCCCAGCTAGTAATATTTACCAACCTCCCCATGGGGTAGGATGTGGCACAAAGCTGAATTTAATGTGAGGCAATCCGAACCCATAGGCTCAGCCAAAAATTCCCCGTAAACCCCACATAAATGAGTTCAGGTCTATCTACCTCCCCAGATGAGACTCTGCCCCTCGGCATAGCCTTGTCTGGGTTCCTCTCTGCCCGAAAGCAGAGAGTTCGACAGCAGCTAAGAGCTGAGTAACAGATCCCAGATAGTCCCTGTAGTATGTTAACTTACAGGTACTTATAGGTAGTTACTACCTACAGTGTAGTCACTCATGGAAGTGACAGGTTATTCCATTACATCATTTTAAAATATCCATTTCCTAATTTTTATTGTTTATATTTCACAAGTTTCAATTTAATCCTCTTGTATGGCAGTGAATGCTGAACAATCTCTCCACAAATGAAGAGGAAACTGGAAACAACAGACACATGGTTCTACAGAACCATACTGAGAATTCCATGTGCAGAGAGAGTAAGCAACAAGAAAGTCTTAAGGGAAATGGAAACAAAAAGGAACATTTATACTGTATATATTTGTGTATAAGCCAATTTCATGTACCCCTGAACAAATTTTAAGAAAGAATTACCTGTTTATAATACAACTGATCACTGAAAATGGATGATTTTTAACGTCTTCAAAAAAATTATCTGTGTATAGTGCAACCTTATATTTTGCGTAAAATCTGATCATAAAAACTTGCACTATACTCAAGTATATATGGTACTCATAATCAAGAAGACACAGATGAAATTTCTTGGATATATAATGAGGAAAGAGGACTTAGAAAACTTAACCCTCACAGGATATAGTGAGGGCATACAAGAAGTCCCTTTGTTATCAAATAACAAAGAAAAAAGCCAGCCATTAGAATATGGAGCCAGGCATTACACAAGAGTCTCTCTAAAATTAATACATCCTAGACCAAATTTATGTTCTTGTCTACTAAGCTTAGCTTGGTTTTGACACAAGGCCACAATTATGGAATCCCCAGTAAAGATCAAATCACTACTCAAGCAGGCTAGCTCACTAACTATTACCCCACGCCAAAAGGTTAGCCCACAACATGAGATGCAGATGCTGATAGTATGGCAGCAGAAGTTGAACCTACCCACCCAGTACCAATTTTTTCGTCTTATTACAGATCAGAGCTGAATGGCAGTCTAGCAAAATAGTGTCTGACATGAAAATGTGTATGTAGCAGAGGCATATCATTTGACTCCTATATGCAGAAAAAAATTCATCAACACTTGCTGAATGTTTACAGAGACCAAAAAGTGGATGTGAGCACAGTGGTAAGTAATGTGATTCAGTAATGGCAACAGCAATAGGTGTGAAGAGTGGGCTGCTTCTGCAGGTGCAGATTTTTATGATCACAACATGCAGGCCTTTGTTCATCGTTGGCAAAAATGTATCACTAATAATGGTGATTATGTGGAAAAATAGTTTTATAACTGAAAACTTGATTGATCGACCAGTGTTATTGTGCCCCCCCCCCATGTATGTTGTAGTTTTGAGGCAGCAGTACTTTCAAGGTGTCTTTTGCACCTTGGTTGCCTGCAATAATGTTGTACTGATATGCAAATGTGTAGTCAAATAGGTACAGCATTAGTGTAATGATTATGAGACTAGGGTTCGAACAGTCGATTAGTCAAGGAGGTGACTATTTGAAAATATCGATGAGCTGAGTGTGAGTTACCTGTTATGAAATGCCTGAAAACCATACCATATTTTGTGAGTGAAAATGGGGTAACAAAACTGTTTGAAAGTCATCAATGAGTGTGTATTGATTTTCCAAGCGTAGCTTAGATGTGGCACAAGGCCAAAAGTAGGAGAGCACCTAGCAAGAATCAAACTCACTACTCAGTGGTAATTGTTCTAGCGAGACAAGCTTGCTAACCATTACACCGCCTCAAGGTGCCTAATCAGTGGGTGTGTATGTGAGCTGATGTCGAGGCTAGGTGATGATTGCTCTGAATGTTCAACACTGACATGTCTATAGTGTTGAACAACATGATCACATGTTTTTAACAACATGAAAGTCGAGGAATATATTTTATGAACATCCCAAGACACAGGCCCTAAGAAAAATAAGCATATTCGGAACATTCACCGTAAACATTTTTGCTGTAGGAAAATTCACCTCAGGAATTTTCACCATAGGAAACTTTGCTGTATAGGATTTTTGCCGTAAGACAATTTCACCGCATTTTTTTCGATACCCTTATCTTTGGAGTAATGTTCAATTTAATATGCAAAGTACCTTGTTATCAAGTATATATGGATGTCTTTTTTACAGGGGCAAACATCAGAAAAGAAATTAAAAAGTAAACATTTATTTGAAAAAAGCTGGTTGCATATTCAAGTTGTAAGTTTGTTTGAAATAATATATATTGCTTGAGTGAGAATTATTGATAGACTGATATTATTTTAACGTTAAGTTTGAAATATGAAATTGCATGATTTAGGTTCTAGTGTCAAGTTGAAATTTTTGCGCTCCTCATTGACGAGGTTGAATGATGCTGGATTTTGATCCTATAACCTTGCTTATTAAAATTTTTAAATCAAAGTAATAGTGTGAGTCAGATATACTTGATAAAAAGGTATTTTGCATATTAAAAAATTGTCTTGCGATAAAAATCCTATACAGCAAATTTTTCTGCAATGAAAATTCCTGAGGTAAGTTTTCCTACAGCAAAAATGTTTCCTAGAACCAAAAATAAGAAATGTTTTCTTTTTTTTTTGTTACAGTGTAGCATTTTACTTTCTTATTTAGGCTCATTTTTCTTTTTTTTTCACAAGACATCTTTGGGATAGAACATGTTGGACATTTTAGTCCCATGTGAATTTAATTCAGCTCTTTTGCATTCTTCCCATTACACTGTGTTTAGTGAAAAAGATTTCTGTCAGTTCTTTTTCAAATCTGAACTGCACTATATCACTGTGTCAAATTAAAACAAATTTTAATGTATCATTGGATTACCCCAGTTGTCTACCAAAGAACTTCAGCTAACGGATGCTATAGCTCATTGCTATACAATAAAAATACATAAAAGTATAATTTTTCTCTTTTGCCCACAAGATGTCTTAGAGATAGGAAGTGTCTCATTTCCCCTCTGGTGGACATTTTGGTCTCCTGTGAATCTAATGTCCAATTGAAGATAACACAAAAATATGCCTTAGTGTAATCGTAAGCTTACACAACTAAACTCAGACATATTTAATAATTGCAACAAACCAACAAAAAACTCTTCTCTAAATGTAAATCTCTCCCAATCTTTTATAGGAATTTTGCACACAGATATGTACAAAAAAGGACATCTCTACATTCAACCCTTTTTGTTGTGGATTCCGAGATGAATTCAGTCTCCAAGGAATGACAAACCCAATAATTAAATATAAGAAATAAAATGTATTTACACAATCATACAAAGAGTAATACTGTTAGTAAGTCCATGAACGTGGTAGTAGCAAATACAGATAGATATATACAGTCTCGAAGTAGGACTTCCTTAGAGTCTACGTGCTTGTAACTGACTTCTACAAGAGGTTGCCTCACACTATCTCCGTTCGTATATTCTCTGACTCTCCGTATATCCGCTCACTATCCGACTACCGACTACTACTGCTGACTACTGACTGTAACTCTGGGTATTTAACGGCAGCAGTCCAGGTACACTTGGTAGAGTCCACTTATATGAAAAAGGGGTGGACCCCATAACACTTTTGTATTTTATCTATCTTCAAGTTCCACAAAGCATGCATTTTGCACATCATCTTTGGTGAAAAAGATTTCTGTTAGTTTTTTCAAATCAGTGTTAATAACAATGATTTAATGATACAAGCCTTACATTAATCCATAGCTGGGAGCAAAAGAAGTTGATTCATACTTTTCCCAAGAGTATTTCCACATAAGTGAATATAACAAACCTAACTGGAATTGGAACTCTGCTCTCTGATTAACAATTCTGAGTCATCATCTATTACACCACCCGCGCATCCAAGCTTACAGCAAAACCTGGTATTCCCTATTAAAAGTAGAATCTTTCAAAATAAAAAGATGAAAATAAAAACTCAAGTCAAATGTTAATCCCAAATTTGCAAAATTCAGCGTTTCTTTGTCCTCGTTTGTTAGTGTAGAAGATGATGGAAAACTAGGTAGGATAATGATGGAGATGTTAAGTAAAGTCAGTGAACAGCGAAAAGAAAAGCAACAGAAAGCTCAAATTTGTTTAGGTATCCAAATAGTCAAATATGCTAATAAAAATAAAATACAACCCTGACAATTTCCCTACAACTCACAGAACATTACTCACTGTATCAATATAATAATTTAGACAGAGACTTAGTCCCTAGAGTGAGTAGAGTGTGTGAAAGTGTTAATGTTATTTGTTTTAATTTAAAAAAAAAAAAAAAATAATTCTACCCGTGATATCATTGAATTCGGCTTAAAAAAATCTCGTAAAATTTATTCATGAAAACACACACACACACACATGCAGACACATGCACACGTATTCACGCGCACGCTCATAAACACATACACACACGCGAGAGAGAGCGCGCGCGCGCACACACACACACACACACACACACACACAAATCAAAAACAAAAATAATTTTTTAAATTTGAAAATAAAAGTCATCTGATAATTTCTGAAACAAATTTCTTGAAAATCCGGTTCAAATTATAAAACCCTCAACACAGAACGATCCAGCCAGCCAGATATAAAGAAAGAAAAAGACCTTTTTTTTTTTATCACAATCTGTCAGTATTTTGCTTAAAAACATTATAAAATCTTTCGTCTGGATCAACTGTAGATGGTTCTTGTCTTGTTAGTTAAACCGTAAAAAGCCCCCAGGTATAATTTATGTTTTCTTAAGCCGAGAAAAATAAACATAATGGAATCTAAAAATAAAAACGGGGAAATTATACACTATTTCCGATCTAGTAGTCACAGGTACAAAAAATGTTTTTACTTTTCATTGAAAAGTCCAAATTATTATTATTTCTTTTTTATTTTTATTATTATTGAATTTATTTATTGGGGGGGGCTTAAAAAATATAATGTATTGTTATTGTAGAATTACTGTAGAAACCATGATTGCAACTGATTAATTAATTATTTATTATGATCATTATTCGTGATTAAATTCATTGTAATTTAATTATGTATGGATGGACATCCAGATCATTATTGTGTAATAATGATCTCTGTCGAAATAGTATGTGAGCTGTTTGGAGCGGGTTAATTTTTAGCTGCAAAGAAAGAAGTCAATAGAAAAAAAAAAAAAAGATCGATTGATGAATGATTGAACTCCGGACAGATAATCAAAGTTGCATTCTGTCAGTCGTGTCAATAGCCTGAGACAGGTTGGTCAATAATAGAAAAAATTCTAACTACCCCAACATTGTTTTTTTTAGTTTTTTACTCGAATATTAAAAAGACTTTTATTATTATTATTATTATTATTATTATTATTATTATTTACTTTCTTTCTTTCTATTTTTCTTTTTTTTTTTTTTTCGCCTTTGTCAACTTTTTTGTCATGATCGGTAAAAAAAAAATCCAAATATAAAGTCATTCATTCATATTGTTAATTAGAAAAAAATGTTATGTACTTTTAATTTTTACTTACGGTGTAATCGACGCGAGGTTCATACCAAGAAGAAGTAAAAATGATTCAAGTTGGGCTATGAAAGAAAACAAAATGTTTTCCCGTTTCCAATGGCAGTAACGTCCGTTTCTTCGTCCGTCTGTCTGTCTATCTCGGTTTTTCTGAGTTGGGCGGGGAAACTTGTCTCTGCGATTGCTACATATGAGACAATAGGTTCCCTGCCTTTAATGTAACTACGAAGAAGAAGATGTGTCACCATGCTGTATGCGATGGAGACTGGGCGAACGAAAAGTATTCAGTTCAACAGATGTTAGTGTGTGTCGGAAAGATAAAAAGAAAAAGATGAAATGAGAATAATGTAGAGATCGATTGTGAAGTATGTCATTATGCAAGATCGCCATTGTCTGTTCGGTTCAATTCAACTCTTTTTTTTTATTTTATAATATACCAAGCAAATACAAGTGCCGTCTGGAATAGTCACGCCGGCGGAAATTTTCAACTTATAATTTTTTTTTTTTATGTTATTACAATAAATACGACTTACTGATTCTGCTACTAATTAGAATATTTTTCTCTTTATGTGCTGTGTACCCTCAAGATGTTGGCGATCATGTCCTCCACGATTTTTCTGTGATTTTTTGTCTTTTTTTCAAAACCCTGTTCCGCCATCTAAGATAATCAAGTATGTTTCATGCGTTGTTTTCTTTTTTGTTTCTCTTGCCTTCCTGTAAGTATCAGATTTTCCAAGCTTTCCTTCCTCATTATGTGCCCCAGAAATTTCAATTATCTTTTCCTGGTGTTAAGTATAAGTGTCCTTTTCGTTTCCATTTTCTCGAAAACCTCGTTGTTGCTCACGTGTTCAGGCTATGGAATCATCCGTAGAACCACATTTCTGTTGCCTCAAGTCTCTTCCTCAACCCTGAAGGGATTTTAATGTTACTAATGTTTTAATGTTACTAACGTTAAAATATTACTTATATTATTTACATTTGAAAATATTACTTATATTATTTACATTTGAACTGTTATCCTCATCGTCATTGCTATATTCACAACATTTCGGTCGTTGTACGCTCTGGCCTTCTTCAGGTGATTGGAAGTTTGAACTGAACCCTTTATTTCGTCCTCAAGGACACATGGCTCAGTGAATAAAGACATTGGTTAGATCCAATGACTAGACCCAAAGAGTTGTGAGTTCAATACCAGGCTACAGCAGTGGTGAACCAAAACTTGGAGAATTAAGTTAAAGGAAAATAACTGAGACATCCGGAAGAGGCATGGGACGTGGAACTAAAACTATCTACCACGGTGGACAAAATAAAGGGTTCGGTTCGAAATTCCAATCACCTGAAGACGGTCGGAGCGTATAATGGCCGAAACATTGTGAATTTGGCAATGAAGATGAAAATAACAGTCCGAATAATGTAAGTAATCATAATACCTCATATCCGGGATATAGACAGATATTAATTAAAATATAACATATCTTTAAAAAAAAAAAAAAAAGAAAAAAAAAAAACGTGGGGGCTGATTATTTAAATGATTCTTCTATGCGAAGTACAAGTGCCAGGACGATTACAGCATTCGTTCAAAAATATTTATTGTCACCTGTAAACAACTACTTTCTCAGATCAATGATTAAAATGGATTTGACTTTGAGTGAATGAAGCCTGTAGGTCTTAGCGAGCTGCACCCATCTTCCAACCTTGTAGACTGGCGGTACAGAATCACAAAGAAAGAACTGTAGCAAAACAGAAACGACATCACTTGAGAACTACCAATGGCAGCGACAACTAAAATGGATAGCATATGTAACTTGAAGAGAAAATAATTAATAATATAATTAAGAAAGATGTTGACGTTCCACACTACTTCAAACAAAAGGTTAGGACAGAAACTCCCATCACTACTAGAAAGAGTAATAAACTTGAGAAACCTATTTTGCTTCAGTGAAATTAAAAACGAAAAGATTTTAGCCTAGGCTTCCTCATGTGAAAGTCGTCAGCAGAGCAAAGGACAGAAATGTTTCAGCATTCTTAAAACTACGCTGACGAAAGACATTTCTCAACAACGTAAAACTTTCCTGAGACTCTCGTGGAGAAAGAAAAGAAAAACCCAGTGAACCACGTGGAGGCTAAGCAGAAAGAAAACCAAACAGCATTGCAAAAGATCGTTAAAAGACCCCAGTGAATCACGTGAGATCCAAGCAGAAAGAAAACAGAACGTCATTGCAAAAATATCGTTAAAACCTCATGGGAAATACTCAAATAAATTATATACACATAGGTTTTTTTTCGTTTATCTATTAGGTGGGTGAACCTCTTTTTATCTAATAGCAACTTCTTTTTAATTTCAATGGTTTTCGTATCCCCTTCTCAAAGTTTATTTTTCTTTCATGATTTGAAAAGATTTGTATTGTGAATCTTTTTTGGAGCCAATTATTTCTATAATTTTGCTGTTATTTTGCCTTGTTCATAATAAGGTGTACGAAAGGAAATTCTTTGTGCAAGATTTTTTGTAAAATTTGTAATTTTTAAAATATTTTTTAATATTTGTTTAATAGACGTTTGTATCCTTCAAATTTCACGGGGTAGTTTCAAGTTTCTTAATGTATGCACCTTTTTGAAGCTGCCGTATGTCCCGTATGTTAAGATTAATTTTTTCCTGAAAGTTGCCCTCAAAAATTACCCTGCTTCTTATCACTAAAAGGTCAAGTTGTAGAGAGGAGTTCCTCAACCTTCACGAACACCAGTCATTTGATACACGCTATAACAGGGTTGTGTGGTGAGTTGTTAAATGTAAGTTACCCTGAGTTACATGTATTAGTAGTTGATAGAAGATTCATTTTCTCTTTATTTTTATACTGAAAACGAAATGAATAAAACGTACAACAACTTAGAACAATAAGACTTTGAGACGTGTTGAATTAATGACAAAAATGTGTATTTATCTTTTCGTGAATTTTATTTATGATATGTCCCGGAAAGGGATATATTTGAACGAAGTAGCTAAGTGGTTTGGGCTACTATAACCAAGTAGAATATGGTAGCAGTAATCAACTGGTACGCGTCGTAGTCGCAGGTAAGAAGTGTAGATCAATGGCGTAGTCCAATGGGCGTCATTATAGACTTAGCTCTCAGACTAAGGCTCTTCTCTTCTGACTCTCCTACACGTCTGTCGATATTTATGACGGACACCAGCCAATCACACTCCAGTGAGGGGGGAACACAGGTGTATGCATATTCCATTATATCAATTTACAACATTGGTTTTGTGTGTGTTAAATGTTCTCAGGGTTATTGTCTCTTTTTGTTTCATTAAAATTTGGGTTTAATTGTTTATAATTGTCCCAGGAATTTCGTGGTTATGGGAAGCCTTTGAAACCGTCAACTCTGGATTTTCATGGAGCGAAGAAGATACGTCTGTGTTTTTCTTTTTACGACTGCTCTCTTGTTTATGGTGGAAATGTCATTTTTATCATGATGAAAATTCAGATCTTTCTAGAATAATGAAATGTCATCATCATCATGAATCATCACTGGTGGAAAGGTTGTTTTTTTAGATTGTTGGAATTTCATATCATTATTTCTAGAATGATGAAATCATCATCATCATGAATCCTAACAAAGCAATCACGAACCTTAAATATATATAAACCTACAATTATCATTTATATGTAATAAAAACCATCTATCCCATTATAGCTAACTTCAAAGAAATGCGATACCTAAAATGAATTTTAAAAAATGAAAAATCTTTCTTGAAGCTTTTATGTTTTAATTTCAAGCTAATAGATTAAATTTAATACAACTAAAGGAAATGTCTTATAGAAGATTTGTCTGAGAAAAATGTTCAGAGTTCAGTGTTGAAAATAGAATATTTCTTTCAGAAAATTGTTCAGTAGTTGCAACTTACAAAGTTGATTTAACTTGGTGTGTCCACTGAGAACTGGTGGTGTGTCACATAAAGTTCTGTAGTGTGTATGTACGTGCGGAGTGAGTAGGATGAAATACACGAGCGAGTAAATGAGAACTATTGTCTCTGGGTACCTCGACTGTGGTTCTGAAATTACTACTACTGGTTTTTTGGAACGCATCCAATATTTATACTATCTGGAGTGGCTCCAAGAAGAGACGCTATAGTACATTTTTGAATATACATAAAAAATATCCTATTGGACGGAAAATGGACCAATTAGCGATTTTGTAGCAAAGCTTGTTTTGAACAAAGTGTAGGAACAAATTTACTATGGTGGAATGCGATAGATAAATTCTCCTGTTATTTTTAAGTATGTATTTATTGACCAATTAGAATTGGAAAAAATGTAGGCGTGGCACTACACACACGTCGCAACTGCTGCGAGTACAGAGCCGTAGTGATGGTGTAGCGACGGGGTTACCAATATTGTAGCGGGTTGTTACCATTATGTAAGGGTGTGTACTACATATATTTAACTTTAACTGGGAAAAGCGGGATTAAGGACAATGCAATTTATATTTGACGTAAATAGCACATAGTATAAAATACAAAACAGAATGTAATGATTTCAAAACATAACAATTGAATTTATTAGTGTTTGGTGTACAAGCATATAAGCTGAAGGTGTGATAGAGTTATGTCTCTTAGATTTGGAAATATTTGTACCTGAGCTCATAAAGAAGAAGTAATTAAACTGTAGTTTAGAATAATAAAGTTCCTTTAGCATGTTTGGAATTGTGGATTTGTAAAGTTGGTAAGAGTTCAGAAGAGATTTCAGAGTTCGTACTTGCGTCAATGTTGATATTGGTCTTTAACGTCTGACTGCATGGTCAAGGCGGGAGTTCTTGAAGATTAAATCTTGGCAGCAAGGAGAAAGATGAATGAAGAGAAACAATATTTATTTATACGATATGTATAAAATGTGGCACAAGGCCAAATAGGGGGTTGGGGAATGACGGTCATCTTCTGTCTTAAATCTAAACTTAGCTAGTCTCAGACATGGACCCAAACACACCAACAATGTTCCAATCACCAAAAAAACACATTCACTCCTG
Source organism: Acanthosepion lycidas (assembly GCA_963932145.1). Lineage (NCBI taxonomy): Eukaryota > Metazoa > Mollusca > Cephalopoda > Sepiida > Sepiidae > Acanthosepion > Acanthosepion lycidas. The sequence goes on along the minus strand of OZ010613.1, from coordinate 49,437,608 downwards.
CCTTTCTTACTACGTCCACCATAATACCTCAGATACTCTATGAAGTCCTAACTAGTCCCCTTATGTACAAATATTGTTCGTGGGGGGAGGGTCATAAAATAACAATTTTTAAAAAGAACCCCAAATGATTATGTACAATATGACTTAAAAATATTTACAATGAAAACAAAACAAAACTGTGTTAGTAATAAAACCCCCCACAAACCATGAATGAAGAGAAACACGAGGGGGCTTACACGTGTTTTGTTTATATATGATCGTGTATCACATGACTGGCTCAGATCGAAAACGCGGGAAATTTCATTCCTCGCGTGCAGGATATCTGATTGGTCGGAATTGACCAATCAGCGAGCTAGTTTTGAGGAGATCAACCAATGAATGCTTGTCGCATGATTTCTACTGTGCGTATGTAATGGTGGTGGTGGTTAGCACAATGGTTTGGCCTGTTGGTAGTAACTCATAAATTCATTATTCACCGAAAAATTATTTTTTAAGAAAATGGTGTCCATAATATATCTCATTAAAAGCTTTTCTAATTAAATAATGTCTTAGTTTTATTGCATTTTTTATTTTATGATTCAGGACATATTTTCAGTAATTGTGAGGTTTTGTTTTACAAATTGAATGATTTAAATTCTCCAAACAGTTCTGCTTTTAACTAATATATACATTAAACTTTATAAAATTTAATTTCTCAAAATTTCATAAAATTAAATAAATGTGTGGTGGGGGTAACAGATGTAAAAATAATATTTTTTACCAAGTTTTTCTGAAAAAAAAGGATTAATTTCTGAATAAATTTTGAAAGTTTCATTAAAATCCGACAATTATTTGATATTTGCAAGAATTTCCAAATTGATGTTTTTCACTGCAAAAAAGTCGCTACAATTTCCTATACTAATTTTTCATACCCCCGACCCACTGACTCAACAACAAAAAAAAAGATTTTTAAACAAAAGTTTGAACGTTCTAAAAAGGACCAAAAATATAATTTAATAATAAAAAAACCCCAAAAAACTGTGGTTTTTCTTCTTAATAATAACAAAGATTTTGACAATAAAACTGATTTTTATTACGTTTGGGGAATTTTTTCATCATGGTGTGCTCATTTTTCGAGTATTGCTGATAACCAGTAAGCAGCTTCCTACAATAATGTAAGTCACCGTAAGTCTTTCGTTCTTCTAAGCATACCGTACGGTATCTGTACAATCCCCAACCCCAGTCACGTAACAGAAATATATTTAGCCGGCCTCTCCACTAAGGCAGGATATGACATCAGGTCTTTTTATATGGTGGTGGGGGATGACATACACATACTTATACATATGGGCCAGGAACAACAAAATTTGGTCAGTTCCCGCGACCACGCTGGGATCGATATTACACCGACCCTACCTCTCTTACTGTGTAGACTCGTCTTTTTCCTATCTATCACCCCTAGTAACAGAACAGTCTATATCTTACGCCTACGCACGGAAAACTTCAACCAATTAAAACCGTACTAGACGAACTAACAAATCTCATTGGTCAACGACACTATAATCTGAAAGTTTCACGTGCAAAACGAAATTGCGCCAAAACTTAAGTGAGCCGATTTTGGGCTTTCAGAACTTAAAAAAGAAGACACCGACTGACCCAAGCAGTCAGTGACGAACACCAACAGAGAAACTGCCAACTTACTCCACGTCACTCGAAATCACGATTTTACCGCGCAAAGGTACATCAACGCTGACTCACTCACAATTAAAAATCAACCAACTCTGTGGACATCGATTCTCAAACATTGCTTATCTAAAGTGAATTATATTCACTACCTATTAAGTAAACATCAATGTGCGAACGACCTTAAAAACATTACAGTCAAAGGTAGACCACTCCTTAAGAACTCCTTATAAAAAGAGACTAAATATTGACAATTCTAATACCAACACAAATCTAAAACGGACTGCAAATGAACGAACGATTACAAAGAGAGACATTCTGAAACCTAAAACATCATACACATTTTGCCAACATAACATATACCAATTATCCTGCTTGTATATTGTTTTGAATTGTATATAAATGTTTTATTAGTTTCTAATTGAATATGTCTTGTTCTTAATCGTATTTTGAATTTCGTTTATTTATTTGTTGTGGGTACAGAAAGTCACGCAACCTACACAAATTCCTTCTGATACTTTCAAGCATAATTAATAAATTCTGCACATCCCCAACAACTGCAATAAGGAAAGGGGTGAAGCAGGGTCGGAATCCCTGGAACTGGACATCTTCTCCCATCTAAAATGAGGAGAAATGTTTCCCCGACTTCCGGCCAAAAGTTAAGTTCTGTGGCAGGTTACAGACTGACAGTTACGTTACATATATACATTAAGAATACCAGCCTTATTATTGCACGCATTATTGAAACGAACCAGTTAGCTCAGTGGGCCTGGCGTTAATTCCAAATATACTGTCAATTCCCAGTACCTAATGACCACCAAATTTGTTTATGGTATGGTGGATAGGAGTGTAATGGGGTTGGCAAGTTAGGTATTGATGTCTTATTAATATTCCCTGTTGTTATTATTTGTTGACTGTAACGGGGTAGGCATTAATGACATAAAATTAAAATGCATAAAACGATAACAGCAATAAAAACTTGAGACACGTGTTGACATAAATAACAAGAATTTGTATTTTCTTTTAGTGATGTGAATTACAGAATACTGGTATGGTGGGTAAAAATGTTCTCAGTGTCTTTTTTGTTTAAAAGTCAGTGCTTACTTGGTTTGGTTCCGAGAATTTCCTTTATGAGGATGGCATTTGAAATCGTCTGTTTTCGATCTTCACGGAGCACTGAGAGATGTGTTTCTGTTCTGCTACTGCTACTTATCTGCTCATCACTGACTACTGCTACAGGTACCATAGTCTACTCTACTGTTTTCTACTCTACTGAATCTCTTGTGGAAGGGTCGTTTTTATAATGATGAAGGCTAGGATGATGAAATATCCTTCTCTATCATCACTGATGACAGGGTTATTTTTAAAATGTTGAAATATCCTTATTGGTTATCATCACTAATGGCAAGGTTATCTTTAGAATGATGAAATATCATGAAAATTCTGGACCATAATAGGAGGTTATCATTTATGGTGGTTATTAGGTTATCTTCTGACAATGTCCGTTACCACCATATATAAAGTATAATTGATTTGACATATTTTGCCCTTGTGTAATGATTTAAAAATGCGCAGAGAAATCTTTATATATTACAATATAATAATACAGAAATAATACAAGGCAAAGCAACAGTAATAAAACAAAAAGATCACAAACCAAGAATGGTGTTGACATGTAAAACAAAAGGGATACAGACAAGTGATCGCAGCATTATGATTTCAAGACAAGAAAGAATAGAAATATGGCGGCTGAGACCGAGAAGTGGCCTATCTTATTGGCTAGGAAGAAATCTCAACATGCATCTGTGTGTTTTGTCTGTAAATATGGGGAGGAGAACGTTTTTGCAGTCATTCCAGTATGGATTGGGCCCAGTGTAAAAGTCATGGCGCATATGACAGATAGAGAAACAGATAAAGGGTCCTGAAGGAAGTAAATACATATGTATGTTTGTATCTATCCAAATGTAGTAACCGCCACTTGACCACCAAATGAAGGAAGATAGGTTTGTTTTCAATGTAGCAATGAGCGTCATATTTCGTCTTTAGGTATGTTACTGCTATGGAGTAAATAGTACACCCCCGGTGACTATATGAACAAGACCATAAGTCTAAATAAAGAGCTCCAGGTCAGAGGTAAGGAAAAAACGTTTGGAGTCAGTCTTCAGACTAATTAATACAGGCGTCATGGAAAGTAGCCGAAGCATTATTATAATCATTACAAAGTGCGTTATAACAGTTACGGTGACTGCAGCATTGGAGAATGGACAAAATTAATTTATCAAATCTCTTTTTGGTTTATTTTCCATCTGTTTATATACACATCTATAGATCAGATCTGTTTTAAAATGGCCACTTAGTTTCTCATTGGCTTGCAGCTTTATACCCTGGTTGTGAATGCTTTGTAATTAGTTGTTTGAACTATATACTTTTAGAAATAGTGAAACTTGGTCTCCTTGTCATTATTTGTTTATTTCTTTTCTCACATTCCTGGTTGTAAAAGCTTTCTAAATAGTTGGTCGAACTATGGCTTTGTTTGTCTTGCGATTTTTATTATACGTCTATTTTTACAGATTATGGAATTTTCATCTGCTTGTTATGAATGAACAGAATGGCGTCAAAGCAGAGAAGACAATCATACACTGTTCCCTTCAAGTTACAATAGAGTTTGCTAAACAACATAACAGCAGGGTAACTGAAGAAAATGAAAAAGTGAAAAAAGAGACTACTATTAAATCTTAACCTAACAAATTATAGAGTTCGTCTTACCACTTGTAATGTTTTAGTATGCAGGAAATATGGTGATGTATACCTAAACTAATAACAGCTGACTGAAAATGTAACACAGAAATCCAGACACATAAGAAAGATGCCGCCCAGAAACATAGGGAAAGATGCTTCCCAGAAACTAAGCAAAGTGTTAAAAGTGTGGAAAACTTTCATAGAAACAAAGAAAAGTGTGCTGAAATGCTGTATAAAATATATATACTATATACTATGGTTGACCAAACTATATATCCATTTACTGTTGTCAATTAGTTGAGCTGTATTTAAAATAAACATGATTTTGATAAAAACTGATATTTTACTTAACTCTATCCAATAATAATGCATGTAATATTCACATATTAGTATTGTATTATAAAATACAAACATAGCGAATATGCATCTTTTCCATTGTTTACATTTATAAGATGTTTACCTGTTTCTCATTTGGTTGTTTATGGCTGTATGCATTTATGCAATGAGTATAGTGTTATTAACAATACTTTTATCCTTCTCTTTAACTTATTTAACTTGAAGATGGATAAAGATATAGAGGAAAAGAGGTTAGTCTATTGTAATTTGGTCTCTCAAAAAAGGAATTCGCAAGATACACACGATATATGATAAATCATTTTCTTATAAGTGAAAATTTGGTAGCCGCATGATACGTGAAATTGTGCATTACAAAAGTATATACAAGGAGGGTGAACACGCATGTATATATTTAAAGGCTAATACAGGGTGCATCAGAAATGCACCCCAGAAATACCTCCCACATAATGGTAAGGGATTAGCTATAGGGTGCATCAGAAACACCTGCCACATAATGGTAAGACATTAGCTATAGGGTGCATCAGAAATGCCTCCCACATAATGGTAAGACATTAGCTATAGGGTGCATCAGAAATACCTCCCACATAATGGTAAGACATTAGCTATAGTGTGCATCAGAAATGCCTCCCACATAATGTTAAGACATTAGCTAAAGGGTGCATCAGAAACACCTCCCACATAATGGTAAGACATTAGCTATAGGGTGCATCAGAAACACCTCCCACATAATGGTAAGACATTAGCTATAGGGTGCATCATAAATACCTCCCACATAATGGTATGACATTAGCTACAGGGTTCATCAGAAATGCCTCCCACAAAATGGTAAGACATTAGCTATAGGGGGCATCAGAAATGCCTCCCACATAATGGTAAGACATTAGCTATAGGGTGCATCATAAATACCTCCCACATAATGGTATGACATTAGCTACAGGGTTCATCAGAAATGCCTCCCACAAAATGGTAAGACATTAGCTATAGGGGGCATCAGAAATGTCTCCCACATAATGGTAAGACATTAGCTATAGGATGCATCAGAAACACCTCCCACATAATGGTAAGACATTAGCTATAGGGTGCATCATAAATACCTCCCACATAATGGTAATACATTAGCTATAGTGTGCATCAGAAATAATTCCCACATAATGGTATGACATTAGCTACAGGGTTCATCAGAAATGGCTCCCAGAAAATTGTAAGACATTAGCTATAGGGGGCATCAGAAATACCTCCCACATAATGGTAAGACATTAGCGATAATGTGCATCAAAATGTTTCCCACAAAATGGTAAGACATTAGCTATAGGGGGCATCAGAAATGCCTCACACATAATGGTAAGAAATTAACTATATGAAGATACCTCACTGTAGCATTACCTCACTTTGACTGCCAATGTCAGTGTTCAGCTTGTGTTACATTGGAACATAGAGAGAGAGAGAGAGAAAGAGAGAAAGAGAGAAAGAGAGAGAGAGAGAAAGAGAGAGAGAGAGAGCCTTCCTTCTTTGTAACCGGTAGTAAAATGAGAAACAAGCAAGTTAAAATTAGGTGTAAGTTGATAATATATGATATCATTGATAAGTTTTAGGCAATATGTGGAAAATTTAATTCATTCTGATGTTTACAATATGACATAAAAAAAAAAAAACAATAATCTGAGCTAAATAGCAATAGGGAGGTTCAGATTTTTTAAAAATTGTAATTCTGTGGTCATAATTCCAAGGGAACAACAAGTCTGACATTAGAAAATACGTGGGAGGGAGATACAGTAGGGCAGGAGGTAAATCAAAAGGGTCAAAAATCCACATCCGCAACTAGCTAAACACGTCTACCACTTCACCTATGAAGACTTAAAAACAATCCTGTGGTACAAAGTAGCATTCTTTTATTGTGGCTAAAAAAAGTTCTGATTGTTCAACACTGGTACAGAAATGCAAACAATTGCCATATCAAATATTTACACAAAATTATTTACACTATTTACATTTGGACTATTTTGTTGGGAACTTTTATATAAACTTATAAATTTATTGCGGGTAAGAAAGGTTCTAATTGGTCAAGACTGGTACAAAAATGCAAACAATTACCATATTTCGAGGCCGACTAAAGTAACCCAATCTTGATTTTTCTGTTTCAACTGATAGCACAGAGAACACAAATTCTTTTTTGTGGTAAGACTTGGTTTTCTCCTTCATTGCCACAGCTGAATAAATGTGGAATACAATAATTGTGTCATGGAGAAAATCATTAGAAAAATAATGAGCATCCTGTACTAAATAACCCCCATGCAATGCCAGTGGGGGGGACTGAAGGAAATAATTTAATCCTGCTTACACTTGTATTTGTTTAACATGATGAATGAAGACCAAGTGATTATTAAACTCATTTCTCTTGTGTTCCAAATACAAGTGCCATCTGGAATAGACATGCTGGTGGGAATTTTTTAACTTATTAAATATGTCAGTTCAAATAAATATGCTACTGTTAATTTTTATATAAGCTTAATTAATAATTTATTACATTTGGACTTTTCTGTTGGGAACTTTTATATAAGCTTATGAGGTAAATAGCAATAGGGAAGTTCAGATTCAAAAAATCATAAGTCTGTCATAATTCCAAGGGTCAAAAATGAATCTCACAAGTCCAAGTTCAGAAAATGTCCAATCAAGATAAAAAGTGGGGATTAAAAACTGGGGAGATAGGGAATCTTGAAAAGGACCATAACAAAAAAGGAGTCTGGGAGTGACAGACACTCATGTTAAATAGGAGAACAATAGAGACTAGCTTAACCATGGGTGGGTTCTATTAGGAATCTGCCCTATTGTTATCTGTGGGGACTAAAAATGGAAATCAAGATGGGGGTGGGGGTGTAAATCAAAAGAGTCAAAAATCCATATCCACAACTCACAAAGTACAACTACCTCTTTATTCACAAGGAGTTAAAAACAATTTATTTAAACCATGCTATACAGTTTTGTGGCACAAGGCCAAAGGGAGAAGTGGAAAAAGCTGGTAACATTAACTACCCTACTGCCAGCTAATTCAATTCATGACCCATTCATTCTAACAAATTACACAATCAACAGAGAACTCATCCATCTCCATTCAATTTGGGCATGTACCAAAATACCACATTTTCACCAGGGACCTAATAATACACACCTGATGACAAAAATTTCTGGATATATATATACAAACATTTTTTATTCAGAATATATAAAAATTTGAAAAGTGTTGTTAAATATTTACAATAACATTCAAGGGGAAGAGGTGAACCCACTTAATCAAATAAAAACATTTAATCATAAACATTTAAAAGAAATTAAATCTGTGTTAGTGAGGTACTGTTTAACCCACAGAGAAAGATAATGGCCACTGTATTCTGCAGATAGACAAAATCAAACTAGTGACAAGAGAGGGGTAAAAACAATTTGGGAGTGGGAAAATGTAAAAGGCTGATCCAATCAAGATAATAAGTGGGGATAAAAAACTGGGACGATAAAGAATTTTGAAAAGGACCATAAGAAAAGAGGAGGTTGAGAACAACAGTCACTCATGTTAAATAAGAGAACAATAGAGACTAGCTTAACCAAGGAAGGGTTCCCATCATGACCTATGAGGGCTGAAAAAGGAAATCAAAATTAGCCTGATTTATGCAAATTAGTTTCACAACATGCATCCAACATTAGTTGAAATCTGTTGAAAACAAATCACTTTCTATCAGTTCTGATCTTCATCTTGAGCTGAAGGCCAAAGAATCCAATCAGATCCTAATAAAAATAGCATTTATTTCATGAGATTTCATGAGATTCCCTCCATTTGTGTCACATATGCCACTATTCTTGCTACGACCAGCAGCATGAGAAACATGAACTATTTCACCTCAGATCATTTTTGACACATTGTTGCACACATATACAAGTTCAATGGACATAAGTTGTTCAGGATCTATATGATCTGTCAACTTGCCAACACGGTCCCAAAATGGACACACTAGCAGATAGTGGAAGAAAGAATGCTTGGCCATCTCCAAACCATGATTACACTGATGCCAATCAGGCATGTCTGCCAAATGAAGAGCTAAAATCTCTCCTGTGGTTCAAAGTAGTGTTCTTTTATCAGGGCAAGAAAGGTTGTGATTGTTCAAGACTGGTAGAAAAGCATAAACAATTACTATATTTCAAAGCTTACTAAAGTTGACCAGTTCTTTTTCCTAATTTTCTTTTTTGACAGTTAACACAAAGAATACAAATTCTTTTCTGAGGTAAAACTTAGTTTTTGCCTTCATTCTTTTTTTTTTTTTGGTGCAGGCTACATGTAAACTTGGTATATATAGGCAAAGTTTTGACTTTACTTATAGCTGCCAAATTCTTTTATCACAACTCCACCACTCTCCTGCTAAGATTGACTAATTTTCTGCACTGGTAGGCAAGATATTTGTGGGCTGCAAGAAAAAAAAAATTGATGAATAAACAGAATTTTATATATTTTTCTCAAACATTTATTTCTGTAAGTTTTGGCACTCACTTGATATGCTGTTCTCTAAAGATTAGGTGGATTTACAATAATAAAGGGAAGTCAATATTACTAATAGAATATTATATATATATATATATATATATATATATATATATATATATATATATATGTGTGTGTGTGTGTGTGTACGTATGTATGTATGTATGTGTGTGTGTGAACATTGAAGTCAACACTCAGAGATGACAGTTTCATGCTAGATGCAATCATCAGGCCTGATGATTGTATCTAGCTTGAATATATATATATATATATATATATATACACACACACACACATACAAATTTGCATAAAAAGAACCAACAAGGTATATCTGTTTAATTTTTTATTATATTTTTCACACAGACACTACATCATTTCTTGACAATGACTGCAAAAGTCAAAAGTACTTGAACAAAAATAATAAATTATAAACTTCAGACAGTTTACCAATAATTTCAAGCACAATATTCAGCACCTAATCCAAAAATTGGAAAAATATAATAAAAAATGAAAAAGACAGACCTTGTCGGCTCTTTTTAATCAAACGTGTTTGGATGAATACTTACTGCCTAAATATACCTTATTCATATATATATATATATATATATATATATATATATATATATATATATATATATAAGTGATAGAAATTGAGATAATCATAATTAATTCATCAAACCTAGAAGGAAACTCAACAGAATGCAGAAAGCACTGAACAGCCATTTCATCCTATATTTGGGACTCATCAGCAGTGAGTATCCACTACCAAGAATTGAAACCCGGACAGTTACGATATGAGGCAAATGTCATACCACTTGTACCAATGGACCTGGTGATGAAGAAGTAACAAATTAGACTCGATACAGCGCCGCTCACTCACTTATTCCATGGTAGAACTCATGAAGATCTGAGTTTCCTTTACCCATAGGACTGTGCTCCCAGAAGTCGCTATCTATTACACCACCCACACATCCTCTTTTCCCTCTCCTCCTTAATCCTATATGTTCCATTGAGAAGGATGGGGGTAAAGCTCCTGGTGAATGTTGGACAATCTCCCTAAAGGTGAAGAAGAGACTTGAGGTAACATAAATGTGGTTCTACAGAAGAATATTGAGAATACCAAACATGTGAGTAATCTTCATAATCTATCTTAGATATTTATAAGTCTACCATTAGTTCTTTGAATATTGCTGCCACATATGGTTACGATAGTGGGTAAATGACTGAAGCCAAAATACCAGATCTGGACCAATAACATTACAGATTCTTCTTTGGATTTTATCAAGAATCTCTAAATAGCAGTAGCACCAGACCATGCATGACAGCAATATTGAAAGCATGAACAAATGGTAGACTTATAAATATGTAAGATAGATTCTGGTGTGAAAAATTGTCTTGTACAATGCAAAGAACCAAATCTCCTAGCAACAGACTTAGTAATTGATTCAATATATCTTTCCACTTCATGTCAGCAGATGAATTAAATTAAAGTTCCACAACTATAAAATACCCATGGAAATAGAAACAAAGTATGAATAACAGTAACAGTTTGCTAATGTATTTATATTATGAACAAGATCTCCTTTCTAAAATGATAGAATAAATATTTTTTGATTCTGACAAAGGTCATGAATTGAGAAATGTCTAATGAATGCTAATGTACAAAAACATAAATATCTTTTTTCCTCATTTCTGTGTATGGTATCACAAAAGAACAAAACAAACAACAAGTAAAGCTGATGAGGACACAAGAATTGTTAAGATAAAATTCTTTGTATTGCCAACACAGAGAAAATGAGTGGAATGTCTCTTTTTGGGCAAGGGAAGTGACTTGGTAGAAAAGAAGAGTTGGTAGAGCCTGGAGTTGATGCATATGTCAGGTCATTTGATCGAAGTCACTGGTGGTGACGTTGATAGCTTGAGTGATCACCACAACTGTTAATACAGTCACGAGCAACATTCTTAAAAGTAGTTGTGGCGGGTCATGACATCACTTTCTTCATGTTTTTGCTTTGGTAGCAATGTTCGTAATTGGCTCTCTTTATATCTATTTTATATATTTTTGTTTTGTGAACTGGATGTGATGCTCGGAGTCCCAGTGCACAGAATGATTTTTATTATCTTTAGTTTCACTTTCTTAGCATTCACATCCTGCTGAAGATATCTAATTTGAAGAGTATAAGACAAGTCAATTTAAGTAGTACCAAAGATTCTTTGATTTATATCTTAATCTGTTAGAGAAGGTAATAAAAAAATTTAATACTGGTTCTTCTTTATGTATCATGTTCCCTCATAACATAAGCATTTATGGCTCTCCACAGTTTCCTTTCCTTTTTAGCTCTTAATGAATTTTGCCTTTTGTTAGTTCTTCTAACCCCTGTTCCACCATCCATTTTCTGAAGCTCATCAAGTATATTATACAATGTTTTCCTCTGTCCCTCTTGCCTTCAATCTGCCTTATGAGTGTCAAATTTTCCAAACCCTCTTTCCTTATTATGTACCCCAGAAATTTCAACTGTCTTTTCCTGATGTTAAGTATGAGTTTCCTTTTAGTTTCCATTTTCACTAAAATTTTGTTGTTGCTCACATATTTGGTCCATAGTATGCTCAGCATCCTACTGTAGAACCACATTTCTGTTACTTCAAATCTCTTCTTCATCTTTGCAGAGATTGTTCAGCATTAACTGTCATACAGGAGGACATATATCACATAGCAATTCAGTACTGTTTTCCTTGTTGCTAAGTCAAAATTATGAGAACATGTGATTGAATGGTTAGAATGTTAGTGTGCTGACCATGAGACCTGAATCACATCATGATCAATTTTTTAAGGAGGTCACTTTTGATAATATTGTTTTGGGGAGATAACACAAGAGTGCAGCACCATAAGGGAGTACCTAAAAGCCATACCACAGTTTGACCCATGCCTAGTGAGGGAAATTGGGTAGATGCAACTGTTTGGAAGTCGTTTATGGTTGTGCTAGAATGAAGTTGTATGTCATCATGACTGAGGATTTTGTTAAAGAAACTGATGATCATGTTAGATAAGAAACTGAAACTGTAACTAAGGTCTGCTCAGCATAGTTACCATATAAACCACAAGTTATCTCAGTACGTGTTGAACAAACACAAATGTGTCTGAGCAGGTGTCTGCAACAAGGATTAGCTAACCATCCAAGCAAACAGATATACTCAGAAATTAGAAACCAGCCATAAGTAAGTTAGAACTATCAGAAAGTTATTTGGTTTGTATTTGTTCCTGGTAACTAGTTAAAAACTATTTTCAAAATTTCAATTTGCATCAATTGATTGTAAGTCCTTCATGTTTGGATTGTAATTTGTAGCTATTCATTTAAAAAGGTAAAAAAAGAACAAAAATATCCATTTTTAGACATCTCCTATTTTTTAATGGTAAAAGATTTAAGTATAGGCTGAAGAAGCAGAGACAAATTGAAAATTGCTATTGTAAAAGAAAAAGGTTGCACAAATACCCTTTTGATGAATTACCCCACCTATTTATAATAATTATGAACATGTCTCCTCAAAAAAAGAGAAAGTTGATATAAATCCTTTAGATGATTTATATCACCTATTTCTTTTTCGAGATAAAATATTCAATATGTCTTCTTGAAAAAGACGAAGATGGTGTGAATCAGTATTTTCAACTGGGGTCTGTATGAACTATGGGAGGTATATGTAACTTTTTTGATAAAAATTTCAGCATGTTTCCACAACTGATTATAAGTCTTCCATACCTGCCACAATGTTGTTTGGTTTGTAATTTGTAGCTATTCATTTAAAAAGGAAAAAAAACAAAGAACAATAGTATTGCTTTATATTCATTTCCTATGGTAAAAAAACTTAAGTATAGCCTGAAGAAGCAGAGACATATTGAAAATTGCTATTGTAAAAGAAAAAGATTGTGCAAATATCCTCTTGATAATTTACACCACTTTTTATAATAATTTTCAACATGTCTCCTCAAAAAAGAGAAAGATAGCGTAAATCCTTTAGATAATTTATATCACCTATTGTTTTTTCAATAACAATTTTCAATGTCTTCTCAAAAAAGAGAACAGTGAAGTAAATATCCTCTTGAAGATTTACACCCCACTTTTTATAATAATTTTCAACATGCCTCCTCAAAAAAGAAAAACATGGCATAAATCCTTTAGATAATTTATATCACCTATTTCTTTTTCAATAACAATTTTCAATGTCTTCTCAAAAAAGAGAATGGTGAAGTAAATATCCTCTTGTAGATTTACACCCCACTTTTTATAATAATTTTCAACATGTCTCCTCAAAAAAGATGAAGATGGTGTAAATATCCTGTTGATTATTTACATCAGTTTTTGATAATAATTTTTGGCATATCTTCTCAAAAAAGGGAAAATGTGTAAATCATTTAAATGATACATTCCATTTTTTTTTCGATAAAATTTTCAATGTTTTCTCAAAAAGGAAAAAGTTAGTGTAAATCATTAAGAAGATTTCTTCACCTTTTCTTGTTTTGATGAGACATTTTCTAAGTTGCTATCAAAAAAGGAAAAGGCAAGGAAATTTTCTCAATGATTTACAACACCTTTTTTTTATAGTAATTTTCTACATGTCTCCACCAGTGCCAGATTTACCTATAGGCTTAAGAGCATGAAGTCTAGCACCTCAAAATCTAGGGTGTCTCCAGCCAAGGGGTATAATATTTTTGACAATGTCATAGGCATTTCTTACACATGCTGTCATAACACATTGTAGACTCTAAATAAACCTTCAGTAATTTTAAACACCATCATCCTTGGCTTTACTCAAACTGTTTAATTTAACACTCTTCTATTTTCCTCTACTCATGAGAATGAAGGATTTGGAGCGGCCTCACAAATGGAATAACCTAGGGCCTCACAAGTGGAATAGCCTAGGGCCTCACAAATGGAATAGCCTAGGGCCTCTCATCCTTTAAATCCGGTTCTGGTCTCCATGTCTTCCTGTTATACAGTTTCTCTTCAAAATTCTAAACCACTGATGTATTTTAAGTCAAGTATTTTTGGATTGCACTGTTGTTCAAGGGCCAAATGAAAGATGTGTTTTCAATACATTTAGAAAGAACATTTTCAATTGCTATTTTTTTAGCTGATTTGATCACAACACTTTCAGCCATTCTTTGCATTTATAAGAGTTCAAAAATTAATTGTTTTTGGACATGACTTATATATAATTTGTACCATGGGAACTTGCTATGCCATGTAGCAAAATTACAAAAGTAAATGGTGGCCAGATATTAATCTCATTACTAATCTCATTAGATTAAAATATTAATCAGAAAATGTATAACTCGATGAAAATGTTTTATTTTAGAACTTGAAAATTCAGAAAAGATTTTCTCATGGTATAAACTTACTCACCTGCTGTGATTTAATTTTACCATATTGAGAATAACACATCTGTTAAAAACATTAAATTTGTTGAATTACTAGATTAAATTAAAATTACATTTGATACCCTAACAAAGCAAGTTTCTGTTGCTATCATTATTGATAGAAAAGTTATATGATACCAGTGTTTCTCACTTGGGGAATTTTTGGAACTTGTTTACCATTGAAAATAAAAATGGGGTGGTCTATTTCCAGTTATGCTTGGAATGTGATTAGGGTATTGTAAGCTTTGAGGCAGGGGTTTGAAAATGAGTACAGATGAGCAGCAGAGACCTTTGGGTGGATACTGGATTGAGTTTAAGGAAGGAAATCAGAGAAAACATATCACTACTACTGTGTATATGTGGTGGGGGGAGAAAGAGAAAAACTAAGAGAGAGGCACTGTGGACATATGGGTGTGAGCCAAACTAAATTAGAGAAACAAATTAAAAGAGATTTTTGTGATAAAAAGCAATAAACAAATGCTACTAATAAAATAATAGTAATAATGAAGTGTGTATGGACACAGAATGTTGTGATAAAAAAGCAACAATATGATGGAATAAAACTAGTAATAAAATAATGAAGAGTATATTGTCCCAGAGCCTTGGGATAAAAAGCAAGAATAATAAGATGAAATAAAGCTAGTCATAAAATAATAGTAATAATGAAGTGTGAATTGATGCAGAATGTTGGGATAAAAAGCAATAATAGATGAAAGGAAACAAGTAATAAAATAATAGTAATAATAATTGTCCCAATTGAGATAAAAAGCAACAATTTGATGGAATAAAACTAGTAATAAAATAATAGTTACTAGATTTAACCCATGAAAATTTCACCACTTTCCTATTTCAAAATACTGATGAATCTTAATTCTTAAGTTAATATTTGAGTAAGCTCATGGCGAGTTCTATGACAATAAAATATCCACAGAAATTCCCCTACCACACCGTTAAATATTTGATCTTAACAACTATAACAAAATATTGCAATAGCAATCATAAATATGAATGCTGGTTGGTATTTTAAGAAGTAAGGATGTACAAGTTAAAATATTTCAAATTGACAACTTTTTCCATTTCACAGAAACAGCCATTATACATACATACATACATACATACATACATTCCTTTCTTTCTTTCTTTCTTTCTTTCTTTCTTTCTTTCTTTCTTTGAAACCAAGTAGTATCGTTTCCCCTCTTTCCATGCAATCAAAATACCCATCTTATGAACATTTCTCATAATAATAATTTTAAAAAAATTCAACAGATGATGTTATTTTATTCATGGTAACTGGACTTTTGGTGATTGTCTCCATTGTTTGATGCTGTGCATTTGAAAATGGTAATTTTATTGCTATTGCCATCACTTCTTGGCCTTTTGGCTAAGATCAAAGTGTGGTATCTTTTCTTATCACCCAAATCTGATTCTCTCTCTCCACTTCTATCTTCCCTTCTTTCTTTCTTTCATTTTCTCAGTGAAACCAAGTAGTGTCTTTCCCTCCCTCTTTCCACATGATCAAAATGGTATAGGCCATTATTTATGAAGTATTGGCAGGGTGTAACAGTTGTGCAAACTAACAAAGGTTGGGACAAGCACAATTATAATAGGATAATAATTGATATTCAAAATGGGACACATTAAAAGAAGCTTTAGCAACTTCAGCAAATGAGATCATCCCATATAAAACTAGACAAGGAAAAAAAGAGTGGGTGACAAATGAAATTCTTGACATGATGAAAAGGAGAGAGCAAACAATGCCAGAGCATGGCACAGAATATAGAACATTAGGAACAAATGCAGGCTCAACAAGAAATGTGGGGAAATAGAAAGAACAAGTATTACAGATAAAGCAGATATATGCAGAAGAATAAAAGAATTAACAGGACAAAAGACATGTATATAATGAGATGCATAAAATACAAGAATGGAACACTGATAATAGAAAAAATACATAAGAGACGGAATGAATACATTGAAGAATGACAACCTGCAATACACATAGTTATATAAGGACCAGAAATCAGCACAGGTCAAATTGAACTGAAACAAAACAGTAGGACCAGATAAAATTGTAATAGAGATGTTGGAAGCCTTAGATAATTTTGGTATTGATAAAATTACAGACATAATAAATGATGTCATATTCATAGTCATATTCATTGACAGTAGTGATATATCAGACCACCTAAACAGATCCATCTGCATAAACACTGCCTAAGAAGCCAGGTGCCAATGAATATGACATCTTCAGGCAATCAGTCTAATGAGCCATATAAAAAAACTTATCATCCAAATTCTGATGAACAGAATGTGCAGCAAAATTAAACTGGAAATAGAACAAAAACAGTGCATTTTCAGTAAAGCCACTGGAACAAGGAATGCAATATTTATGCTCAAAATTATATCTGATGACACAGTGTTCATAGCAGATGCAGAACAGAAATGACAAGAACTGTGAGAGAGAGAGAGCAGTAAAAGATAGCAAGGACTAAACATCAATTGTAAAATGATAGAAAGTATGGCTGTCAGCAAATGAAACAGCCCAAGATGTGAATTACAAATTCAAATATCTAGGAAATGTTATAAAAGAGGACAGAAAATGCAACACCAGAATATGAAAGCAGATTGGAAGAGTGAAAGATGTTTTCCAAAATCTAAGCAAAGTATTAAAAAAAAGGAAATTTTCATTAGAAACAAAGAAAAGAGTACTGAAATACTATGTAATATTTGTTCTATATGGCAGTGAATGCTGGACAGTCTCATCACAAATGAAGAAGAGACTAGAGGCAACAGAAATGTCATTCTACAGAAGGATGCTAAGAATATCATAGACAGAACATGTAGTCAATGATGAAACTTTAGAGAAAATGAACACAAAAAGCACACATACACTTAGCATCAGAAAGAACAGTTGAAATTTCTAGGGCACATAATGAGGAAAGAGGGCTTGGAAAATTTGACACTCACAGGACATATTGAAGGGAAGAGGAACAGAGGAACGCAACACATAACCCACCTAATGGGCTTGTATAAATGGTAGGCAGAACAGTGATTAGGAGATATAATAAAAAGGCAAACTTCTTTGCGCATGTACATATGGGCCAAGGAGAATGTAATCTTAATAGTGAGGTTTCAGTTGATACAGTATATAGAATCTTACAAAAAAACAATTTGAATGTGGGCTTATAGCAGAGAAAAAAACATTTTCATCAAAAAACATTGGAATAGAAGATTGAAATAGTCAAAAGAACATCTAACACTGGATGCTAGAAAGTGGCAAAAAGTAATGTTATACTTCACTGCAATTAGACCTCTTTCTAATTCACTCTTCATGTTAGCCAGATGTGAGAGCCAAGAAAGCAAAACACAAAATAAAAAAGTGTTTTTTGTGCATAGGCTCCAAGCATCACATCCAATCCACAAGACAATTAATGCAATAGCCAATCAAAAAAAAAAAAAAAATACCCAGGGGACTACCATATTTGTTTAAAAGAAAGCCCCTCATAATGACTAACATAGTTGTGGGCCAAAAGGCCACCTGTCAACATGCAGACACACTGTTGCCATCACTGCTATGATTGCCACTCATCATCACCATCCATCAATGTTATCTCCTCCTGGCTTCTCTCATTATCATCACCATGACCCCGTCTTGTTGATATTAAATTCAATCAGAATCCAACAGAGACATTGCAATTGATCAACCAATCCCATCTCGTTGATATCACATTTGATCAGAGTCCAACAATGACATTTTGTTCAATCAACCTATTTTAAGGACTCACTAAGTCATGTCGAAGTTTCATATTTGTGAATGTTCTTGATCATGTGGGAGGCTCAAAAAGTATTTACCAATTTTTGGCGCATTGAGCTCTGAACAGGTCAACTTGAAATCAGCCATGCGAATGTAGGCAGAAACATGACATTATTATTTATAGACCAAATCAGAAAGCATTGTTTCGTACTGAACTCTGGAGCTGATTTTAATGGGTTTAGCACAAACTGAGAATACATAGCTGTGATCCTCTTTTAACAGGTTTAAAGAGAATGTAGAAATACAATTCTACAAACTTGAAGCAGTCTTTTTTCAGTTGTATTCAATATCTCTCCTGGACTGGAAACATTACTGAAATGGTCAAGAAGCAATGACTATTTACTAATTCTCAGAAAAAATAAACTACAAAGGATGACCTTTTACTGCTGCTCTATAAAGAATGTGCTGGCGTCCTGTATCACTGTTTTGTGATATGCCAGCTGCTTGGCAGCGGACAAGAGAGCCCTTCAAATCGTTACAGAGGTTGCCCAGAAAATAATCAGCTGCTTGTTGCCCTCATTTCTAATTCTCAGTCGCAGAGAAAGCAGGACACGCCCTTGTCTGAAAGGGAATCCAGTACAATCGTTGGATAAAACAGAGACTACAAGCTCATATCTCCCAGAGGCTCGAGGATTTCTACAACAGAATTACTAATGAAGAAGACCAGAGAAGGATCCAAAATGACCTGGATAAATCCTTCAGACATGAATTTGATGTAGTCAAGGCTCACCAAGTACAAAAATTAAATAGATTGAAAGATCAGAAGGTGAAACACAAGGTCCATCACCCACCAGTGAAAGTAGTAGTCAACATCAGCCAATATCAGCTGAGTGCCTCTGAGGAGTCAGTATTGAATAAGGGTCTCAACTTCGCCACAACCATCAGGCGGGTGACATACTTGGACATCATTGCCAGAGTCGAGGAGGTGGCCTTGAACATCCCTCAGGCTCAGGTGGATGACCTGAGATGGAAGGTGAGACAGATCTTGGAGAAGGCCAAGCTGCCCAGGTCTAACAAAACTGGAGAGGCTGGCGATTGGATCCCTACAGAGGAATGAAAACATCATCATACTACTGGCTGGCAAAACAATGTGACTGTAGTGATGGACAAATCAGATTATACAAGAAAGCTGGAAGACCTCATTAGCAATGGTAGCTACAGCAAAGTAAAAAAGGATCCTACAATGAAAATGGAATGCAAACTGTCACAAATCCTAATCAAGAACAAGGATCACTTCGCACCTAAGACGTATAGGCAGTTATTGCAGCATTACACCAAGCTACCTCACATATACGGTCTCCCTAAGATTCACAAAGACGGTATTCCACTCAGGCCGATTGTTAGTTGCCAAGGCTCCGTGCCACCCTCTGAGTCACTTCCTTGTAGATATAATTGACCCATTGATCGGAAAGTCTCCTTCATATGTCCAAAACTCCACCCACTTCATGGAAATAATCAAAGATGCTCCCATCCTATCCAACCAGATGGTGAGCTTGGACGTGGTGAGTTTGTTCACCAAGGTACCCACGGAGGAGGCACTCTCAGTGGTCAGAGACAGATTCGCCTCTGATTCATCCCTAGAAGAAAGGACCAGTATTCCAATAGATAATCTCATGGAGATGTTGACTTTCTGTACACAAACAACACACTTCAGAATGGGATCACACATATATCGACAGGATGAGGGCTTAGCAATGGGCTCGCCATCATCACCAGCAATGGCAAATATATACATGGAATACTTTGAGGAAATGGCATTAGAATCTATATCTCTAAAGCCAACTATATTGTTAAGGTACGTAGATGACACCTTCATACTCTGGCCACACCAGGAAGATGTTCAGGTTCTACTGGACCAAGTGAACACAATAAGACCTTCAATACAGTTTACAATGGAGTAAGAAAGTAACAACACACTCCCATTCCTGGATCTTCTAATATCTAGAACAGAGCATGGGTTCAAGACATCTGTATACTGTAAACCGACATTCACCAGACAGTACCTCAATTTCAACTCCCACCATCCATACAGCGTAAAGAAAGGGATCGTCCGCTGCTTACAAAAGTCATAAGTGGCAACCCAGAGACATTAGATAAAGAATTGGTCAGTATAAGTAGTACCCTACAATGTAACAACTACCTTGGGTACATGGCAGCAGCCCCAAAAAACTGGGATAGAAGAGGAGGACAACAACACTCAGAAAAAAGTCTGCCTGCCTTATGTGAAGGGGTTATCAGAGAAAATACAAAGGATCTGCAGTCCATATAACATCAGAAAGTTTAACAACACTTCACAGATATCTCTCCCGAGTAAGACCCCTTCATAGAGGAGAACATGACTAAAGACTGTGTGTACGCTATCCCGTACAGCTGTGGAAAGAAATATAAAGGGGAGACAGGCCACTCCCTTAAGGTAAGGCTTCAAGAACACCAGAAAGCTGTAACACGAGGGGAAGTGGCTGACCATATATGGAGAGAGAAGTGAGATCACCACCCTCTGTGGGATCAGGGGGAGATCATAGACAAGGAACACCATTGGAAAATTCGTAAACTTAAAGAATCAGTACATATGCTAGCCCACAAAAATCTCCTGAGCCGACCAAGCATAGAAATGAATACAATATGGGAACCAGTAATAAGGAGTGCCAGAGAAAAGCAATAATAACAACAAAAGTTGCAATATGAGCTATGGTAAAAAAACATGCAATGATAACAACAAAAAATTGCAATGTGAGCACTGGTAAAAATGGTTGCTGAGACATTAGGTTTATAATACCCAGAAATTCATACACAGATGTCAAGGACACATAAAAGGCATTGGTTAGATCCAGTGACAGAGTGTGAGTTCAATAACTGGTTAAGGCAGTAGAGAACTTTCAGAGGGAAATTAACAGGAGATAACTGATAACTGACATCCATTAAACATGGCACCCCAGTGAGTGAAATAAAGGGTTAAGTTTGATGTTCCAACCACCTAAAGAAGGCATACAACGGCCAAAAAGTTGGCGAAAATATGGTGACAAAGATGAGGACAATAGTCTGAATAATGTAAATATTGTTTCTAATTCTTGTTGTTGCAGAAAATGTAATGGAAGATAGAACCACTTGTTTGAACTGTTACTCTCAGGGCAACATTCTGTTTCTATTAGTTCTAAGACAAAGTGTTTGAGGGACAGTTTTTATCCTTGGACCTTGTATAAAATGAATGTTGCTGCAAACTGGCAATTTTCAACACATTTTAAAAGTTATTACTTTTTTCTTTATTCAATGCTGTGCATGTATTTGTTTTTATTTGTGTTGTGTGCATGGTTTTTGTGTGTGTATAACAAAGAATGGCAGTGATTGGTGCATGTTTAAAGCAGCAAGTAGTGGAAATAGCCAACAAATATTTGTTGACGTCCAGAAGAGGAATGAGGAGGACATTATTTGAAAGGCAGATGACAAAAAAAACAGTTGCTCAGTTGGCTTGTAGGCTTTCTGGAGTGGCAACTGTTTGGTGAAACTGCAATAATTCTTCATTTTCAACAGTGTGTGTGTTGGTACACCTGTAGACTGCTATCCAATTTCATAGTGCATTACACAATGACAAAAAGAAGAATAAATATATTTACCTGTCTAAATTTCTGAGATGAAATATTCTAATTATTTACACTATTTACATTGTTCAGATTGTTGTCCTCATCATATTTGGAAGAATCATGGCATGTGGAACTAGAACAATCTACTCCAGTGGACAAAATAAAGGGTTCAGTTTGAAATTTCAATCACCTGAAGAAGGCCAGTATGTACAATGGTTGCAACATCATTAATAGTGCAACGAAGATGAGGACAATAGTCTGAACAATGTAAATAGTGTAAATACATTTACAACTGAACCTTTCAGATTTTTCTTTATTTCCTTTTTTTATTACATTCTTTTAGTTTTACATAAAAATTGCAAGAAAATATTTAAAGTATAATATAAAACATTTTCCCTCTAACATTCTTCACACTTTGTATTTAGCTTAATAAAGAATTTTTAAAATCTATTTTTATGCATAGGTAATGCATAGGTTTATCAGTAGGAAAAGAGGTAATTGGACAGCTGAGTTCAAATTTTGGACACAACAAGCAAAGCCAGAATTTGAACTTGACTTTTACAATAATGCTCTTGGAAAAATTTATTAATTTAATTAATTCTTCCACCACCTTTTTATTAAATAGTGGGGTAGACTAAGCCACAAGTTCTCTTGCCTTGGATGGCAGCCAATCTAGGAAAAGAACAACTTTGAATTTAAAAATATGAAGAATGCATTATCTTTTTCAAAAAGTCAAGATAATTCACACATAATAAAGAAGACTGACATCCATGATCGCCTGCATCCTCAAGAGACGTGATTAAAAAAATAAATGTATTTATCTAAAAATACTAATTTTGTCAACAATGTGTTTTGGCTATTTAAGTTCAACCTATGTTTTTGAAATCAAGAGTTTGATGCTGGATAATTAGTATTCAATTTAGATATAAAAATAAACTTACATCCTGCGTTCTAAATTTTTTAATATAATCATGTAGTTGTAGTAAATTACACCCTTAAATTTGGCAAGAGAGAACTAACACTTTTTGAGACATTTTGGAAATATGTTCTTACAAATGTAATTATTTTTTTAAATTTTTATTTATTTTGTTTTTTATTTTTTTATTGAATGGTAACAATTTATTAACCGGACGGAAGCTAGGTCAGTCTAGCTATATTATCATAATTTAGCCACATTTTGCTGTTTAAAAATTTAGACTCCCCGGTACTATACTGCAGTTGCACGGAAAATGATGGGGAGATCACTGTGTCATTAATGTGGAGTTACTGTTCTTGGCTGCACTGCTGCTAAGACGTGAAAAGAACAAAGCATTTTGGGGGTCGCACGCGTTTTGCTAAAAATCTGGTCCTCGACAATAACAAAAACAAACAAAAAATAAAAATAAAGACGAGCCACCCAGCCGGGAACAGGGCCACCCAGTGACGAACAAGGGCCACAAGACATCCGCAGCTCAATTATTAACTACTGCTCAATTTATTAAAACACAATTTCTTTTTAAATGCGGCCTTAACTAACTCGAAAGGTTTGAACCCCCATCACAAATATGGCGTCCACCAATGGCGACACGACCAACTCGGCGCCGACTTCTTCTTCTTCTTCGACTTGTTTGTCGTCGAATTCCTCATCTATATCGTCCCTAGCCGTTTCCCAGGCCCCAGCTCCCGAACCTGGTGTTCTGACTAATTCGTCCGTGGTGGCCAGTGAGCCTTCATGCCTGGCGAGTTCGGCCGGTAGTCGTCAAGGCTGCCAGCCGACGGCTACGGGAGAGATGAGTCGAACTAACAATTTACAGAGGATTGCCCAGAAAAAGACACAAGTCCGAAATTACCCGAGACCAAAGAAGCTGGAGAAACTGGCAGTGTATTCCTCTTGCAAGGTAAAAACCATTGCTTGGCTTTGAAATACTGGTTTTTGTGTTGGTAAATACTATCATCTACAAGTTGCTTGTGTTAAGAAGTAAAACGTTTTAACCACCATCACTTCTGTGAAAAATCTCTCGTCTATTCCTTAAATTGCATATATTTTTTAAAACTTTCTAATAATAATTAAAAACGAAATAGAGCAATGATAAACTAAAAATAATATAATTTTATATCTATTGAAATATTTATTATTAATAATCAAACAATATATAATCTCTTGATATTTTTTTCGAGAAAGTTTAAAAGTTAACGATATTAATTTTAAATTTTAAAAATTTATTTTTTAATGATATCTAATTTTTTAAATTATTTTTAGCGATACTACATAATGTTTTTTAAATTATTTTAAATTATTATTATTTTTTTTTTTTTTGCAAGTTCTAATTTGTCAATATAATCACAATTGAATACATACCTCATGATTTTGTTTTTGTTTGTCAAAATAAAATCTATTTTTTTAAAGATGTTTTTGAGTTGATCTATCAACAATTTGTACTTTTTAAAATTTAAATTCAGATTGAATCGGCCACTTTAAAATACTATTTATTTTATAATTTAAAAAAAATTTAATTGTTGATCTCGACAGTTTTTTCTGAATTTGTCAACCACGTTTTTTAAAATTGTCATTAGTTTTTAAATTGGCCTTCAAATTAACGTGTTATCAAAATAATATTAATTTCCCTTTAAGTGTTAAGATTTTATTCTGAAAATCTTGTAATCCATAAAAATTAATAATATTAATAATAATATAATGGTCAACCACGTGTATATTTTGCCGTATTTCATTTAAAACATTTTACAACTGGAGTTTAACTTCCGGTTAATATGTTTTTAGCTAGACATGCTTAAATTCGATTTTAAAATTCAGATGTTTTTTACTATTATTGTCACTTAACATTGCAATTTCGTTTATTGTTTTACTGATTAAAAAAACAAAACGGTCCTTAAACATGAATTATGGATGGTAAGAAATATAAATTATGTTTGAACAACAATGTTATTGTTACTTACAACATCATTTATTTTTATTTCTAGGAAGTGTGTAAACTATTTTTAAAACTAAAGTTTAAACTAAAGGAAGCAGAAAAGGTAGTACAGATTTCATGAGGATATTAAAAGTAAAACAAAACAATTCTTTAAAATTGACAAAAATATATTAAATATAAATTGTAAACTAAGATGATTTTAAAATAGGATTCATGTGTAAGTTTGCAGGTGACATATGAAGGACCTTTTATTGTTGCATCAATTATCTCAAAGAAATATATATTGGAAGGCGATGAACAAATAAACATTTTTTTTCGAGAAACATTTTTCTCATTTACTTTTTAGACATAAAATTAATAATTTTTAAAAATCTTTTAAAAACCAAATAATATTTCTATGTGTTCATGAATGCCATATTTTTTTCAGTTTTTTTTTTTTTTTCGTAATGAAATTAATAATCGAAATTGTAGAAATTGTCCTCCTTGAACAATTTTCATAGAAAATAAATATTTACAATTCCAGTAGTAGTAGTTGTTTGGCCGATTGACATCACATCATGGTTAGTTTCAATTCCATTCT
Source organism: Acanthosepion lycidas (assembly GCA_963932145.1). Lineage (NCBI taxonomy): Eukaryota > Metazoa > Mollusca > Cephalopoda > Sepiida > Sepiidae > Acanthosepion > Acanthosepion lycidas. The sequence goes on along the minus strand of OZ010613.1, from coordinate 49,412,034 downwards.
TTTATACTATTTTTCACCTAATACAAGACTTAAAGACCCACTCAAGAGGGTTATTGAATAAAGTTGTTGTATTGGTGTAAAAGGATATGGCAACAAGTGCATACTATGAGGATATGTAGGATAGATAATGTTTGACCCTAAACTTGAAGTTAATACTATAGTAATCAAGAGTCTGTTCCACAAAGTAACAGTACTATGGGGGAATCTGAGTGGAACCTCCTCTTTATCAATGTAATATGTTGAGAATGAGGATGATTTGTCCCACTGTACATAGAATGGTGAGTCCTAGCTGTAACTTCTCCAGACACCATAACTCAGGACTCTGGGTTGGACATTGGGGATCTGTGGACAGCAATACAGGACCAAACAGTGTGGAAAGGGATTGTTAATGGGGTTCCTACCAACCACAGGGAGGTTGAAGAATGGTGATGGTCTGAACTGATGGAACTAAGGATTTATTTAATCTATGGGGAAAGATTGTCTGAACATATGAAAATATAAGTGAGAAGCTAGCAATGTTTCATCTTTTGGAAAATAATTCATCACCTGCAATAGCGTGTTGAAGCTTTTGAACTTCAAGGTTAGATAGTGAAGATTGGGCAGCTTCAGCCCAGACATGGCATCAATGCTCCCTAAGTCTCCATTCTTTCTGTTGTTTTATTATTACAGTATTTTTGAACAATCTACTTTACAGCCTTCTTCAGAAGTGTAATTTATGAGGAAAGAGTAGGATCTTTCCCTACTTCAGAAAATCTTTACAGATAGAAAACAAACCATGATTTAGAATGACTCTTATTATAGGGAATGGGCTGAGCTTGTCACGATATTAGCCAGCATTTCTTCTCTGTTTGACATCTATTTCTATCAAAGAAAAATAACCCTTCTCTTTGTTATCTATTGTATAAACAAGTTTTAAAATGGATCAGCCAGAATATAACAAAAACAGTACATACAATGAATTCATTAGTCCAAATAACTCTTGCAGTGATAATAGCTCACCTGAAAATTATAGATAGCAAATATTTATAAATAGCTTCTAGAAATGAAAATGGAAAGAAAGTTCACTTTACTTTCTGGAAGTTAAGATAGGTTTCTGGTGTACTAAATTTTAATTTCAGTAAAACCTTGCTTATTTACATGTGGATTGTTGTCATTATCTCAATGTTTTCTCATTGTGTCCTCGGGCTTTTGTCAGGTGCTTGTTGACCCAGGTAACCTTCATGGAATTTTGAACCGAACCCTTTATTTAATCTAAAGGGAAAGATTGTTCTCATTCTACTGTCCGTGTCTAGCGATATCCTGTTCTTTTATTTAGTACTACTCAGTTATTGCTTACTTACTTTCAACTGAGTCCTTTTTGCACCCAGGGATTGAACTTGAAATTACTATCCACTAGTTCTATAATGTAATGTAAATGTTAACTTCTCATCCTAGAAATTAATAAAACCTTGCTGTGTATTTATTGGACAAGAAAATTATTCATTTGGCAAATGCTTCATAAATTCCTTTTTTGCAACATTTAAATATTTAGAAAAATGATTTCTGTTACAGTCATGTTCAAAGTATTGGGAAAATTTTAATTTGATAGTAGCATTTCCATTAATTTCATGGTAGATATAGGGACATTGCTAAATCTGCAGCCTAACAATGAAAAAAAATGTATGTAACAAATACTGATATAAAAAAAAAAAAACTTTTTTTAACCATATTTTCATTCCTTGTTGATGCACTTAATTCATTGGTAGGGATATTAATCACATAAATTTAACATATAATGAAGCTTTTAAATAAGAATTCTGTTGATAATTCTCATGTTATGGACTTGGTGATCCACCCTCATAAAGTTTAAGTTTTGTGTAAGACAACAGTAATAAATTCCCAGTGATCATAAAAGTTATAATAAATTGATCCATGATTTGAATTTGTTAAAGGTTAGTGTTATGCTAGGTGAGGTTTTCTCATGTTTGTATATTAACCCCTTGGGACTGGGATATTTTTGCATGATGCCATATTAGTTAAAAATTTCATCACCCATTCCAGGACAATCATTGATTTCACAAATTCAAGGAGAGACAACAAATCCATTTGGAATACCACAATGTTTGTTTAACAAGTCAAATGCACATGAAATACGATTTAACTAATGAAAATCAAACACTACAAAAGTGAAGATATCAGAATTTCTTTCTTCTTTTTCTCCCTATCTCATTCTCTGAAGCTTTAATAAAAGGGAAACATATTAGATTGATAAACATTTCTTATTTGTTCTTTATCTTCTCATTCTGTCCAATTTACAATCCATATTTGATCCCAAGTCTCATATGTATGAGAGGGACAGACATGTCTTTTATAATGACAGGCTAATTGTTTCTGAGTGTACCTGCTAGGGTAGCTAGCTAATCCTAATCCCTGTTGCAGACTCCTGCACAAACACATTTGTATTTCTTCCACAGCCACATAGCCAGCCTGTGATTTATACTGCACTGAGTCAATTTTAGTTACATTTTCTCATAAAGTGTGCATAATCTGGCGTAATCAATTGTTGAAGAAGACCAGCATGTTCAAATTCTCAATCATGCTGATTTATGACTTTATGCTAACACAGCCATTGATGGCTTCCAAACATTTACCCAGTTTCTCTCACAAAGCTTGGGTCAACTCATGGTATGGTTTGCAGGCATGTTCTGACAATTCTTGCACACTGGGTTGTCACCCCTGGCTGATATTATCAAGAGGTCACCTCCTTGATAAATTGGCCATGGTGAAATACAAAACTGAGGCTTGTGGTCAAAACACTAACATTCTAACCACATGGCCACACACCTTCTGCCTTACATAACCTGGCAAATAATTAATAAAAATAAGGGTGCTTAAATGTTTTCAGCCTGACCCACTTCCCAAAATTTGGCAAAATCACTAAAGATATTTTTAAGAAATTTTAAGCATCCCAGTGTGTATTTTTTTCTTTTCATTAAATGACCATTTATATTTTGTTTTATATTGCTATTTGAATAAATAAATTGATTTAAAAAAGAAAACAAAAACCTATGCAAATATTGTAGTGTATCTAATGCACTGGTGTTATCACTAGGAAGCTGTCAACCAAATGGGGGATCAGATGAATTGTGAGTTGTTGTATCCGACCCTCGAGGCCCTTGTAAACCCTGTGTTTTATTGGCTGGTGAAAGTTAGATTAAACTCATTACTTTCTTCTACTACAGCCAGTTGATTTTTCTTTCCATTGTAGTTTGTTTCCTTAATGGCATATAAAATTTATATGGATCATTTAATGCTAAAATTTAATTTTCTTGGGAGTTTGAGTATTTTTTTTATTTTTATATAAATCTTGCTGGAAATTTTATTTTTTTTATTTTTTTATTTTTTTTTTTTTTATGTATTTTTATACTGTCAGTTTTTTGGCACCCAGTTTGGGTGGGGGTTCACTATTTGCCTATAGCACCTAACAGGTGCTACTGTCGGGGCAAACCTGGGAGCAACAGCATTTAAGAGGTGGTTCCACACTCCTCAAAACACCCCAATCAGAGGCCTTGCTGTCAGATATAGTTTATTTGTCATACTAAGGATAGATTTCCATTATAATTGATCTTGTAATATGTTAGATGCAGTTCCAGTAGGATTTTGGATTCATGAGCAGTTCCCAACTGCATGTATACACACTTAGGATAGTGCAATCCAGTCTGAATTTGTAATTTTCTTCTCCTAGGCTGATTGCCACCCAAGGCTATAGGAACCAGTCTGTCTTGCTATTTTTTTTTTCTTTTTACCACTAGCTTGGGGGTGTGTGAAGAAGATGGATTCATGCCTTTCCCAAGGGTATTAGCATATCAGTAAGGACCTCAACTGGAATTTGAACTCAACTCTCCATTTCCTCAATCTAAGTCACTAACCATTACTCCACAGTGCTTCCATTTAAGTTTGTCTTATTTAGTATTTTTTAAGCTATGTCTCTTCAGGATATAGGTGATCATGGTTCTCCACAAATTCCTTTTCTTTATCTGTGAATTACCATGCCTTCTTGGAAAAATAGTGCAGTAGTTTCCTATTGCCCATTCTACAGTTTGGAATTAGAGACTGGTTGCCACCACATGCTAGAGAGCCCAGTCTACCCTGTTATTTAATCCGTAGCTGAGGGAAAGAAGAGCTTCCCTAGCAATGTTCTGTTGACTTTTCATGTCAAATAAGTGAAACTGTTTTACCCCTCTGAACAAAAAATTACAGCACTATTTAAGTAAGTTTTCAATTGTGTTGGTCATATTTTCGGTATGAGTAATCTCAATTATTTACACATTTAATTCTATTATTACTAAAATAATTTTCATTAAATTATTAAAAATAAAAATATGTTCAAGAAAAGCCAACATGAGACAAAAGAAATAAAAAAAAAAAAAACAATGTATTTGCAGTCTGATCTCCCCTACTTATTAATGAGATATTTTGTATTAACACAAGATGTTTGTCTGATCTTCCTGACTTAAACACCAGTTCCCATATGATCACTGAAGTTAAGCAACATCAAGCCTGGTCAGTACTTAGATGGGTGGCTGCTTGGGAATACTGCGTGCTGTAATCTTTGATGTCTGGATAATGGCTCAGTATTGTTAATCAGAGAGCCAAGTTTCAGTTGGATTCATTATGTTCACTTATGTATAAATACCTTTGGGAAATGTATGAATCCACCTCTTCTCTCCACCAGCTATGGATTAAGTAGTAAGACTTGTATCATTAAATCATTATCTCAAAAAAAATTCTTACATTCTTTGATGGCTTTAAATAACCTGTAAAGAGTTAATAAACCATTAAAAATGAATCAGTTTGCTTCTTAATGAGATATTCTGTATTAAACCAAGGCATATTTGTTTATTAGCTTGTATTACTTAAAAAATCTCATCTTAAATATGAGATATAAAAATGCTTGACAGGTGAATATATTTGTCAGTTTTGTGTTTGTATTGTAGAGTATATACTATTGACATCAGAAGTTTTGAGAAGTAATCATGTCATTATTCTATGATTTATTGGAATTGTATCATGATCTATTGTTTGGATCACAATATTCATGTTAGTATGTTCTTGAGCTTTCCTTAAATGCAATATTAAACATTTAACACTATTTCAGTTCACATATCTGAACAATAAAACCTGGTTCTACAAATTGAAATTTCTTATTACTTGCATTTATTTGTATGTGTGTGTGTGTGTGTATATATATATATATATATATATATAGAGAGAGAGAGAGAGGTGAGAAAATGTAGAAAGTTTTCTTGTGATATGTTTTGTCCTTTAGGACATCATTGAACTAAATTTGTCATGCTAGTGCCATTACACATGAACAAGGGAATATTAAATGCTGATAATATTGAATTTTACTTCTTTTTTTTTTATCACAGTGTGGGATATCTACTAACAAAAGTGATGAAAAGAAAAAGAATCTAAATGAAATTGGCTAGATTATAATAAAAAAAAAAGTAAAATTTAAAATTCCCAGCATCCCTCATTTGTGCACATGTGTAGTTGCACCAATATAACAAATATAGTTTGATAAAGTCCTAAACAATGAAATATGTCACAAAACTTTTTCCACTTTGTCGTATATTTTTCCCCAATATTGTTCTTGATATAAAAAAAATATATATTTTGAATTCAGAGTTTTCCATCTTTTACATTGTTTGCCATGCAAGACAAGAGTACTCTGCTATTAAACCAATAGAAGATGAATTAATTCTTCTTTTTTTTTTTTTTCAAGAGCATAAGCGTAAACTGAAGGAAACAAATTCAACCAGAATGAAAAAAGAATGTGTTGTGTGTATGTGAACGAAAATGTATATACGTGTGTCTGAAAATTACTCTCCTTCACTTGCAGAAATGGGCTATGTGTGATGTAATAAGTAAAGAGGTAGTATAACTGTGGCAGCAATGGTATATGGCTAGGATTTAATGATTTTCTAATAGATACTTGATATTTAGTGCCTGATATATGTTGCCAAAAGTGAGTCATGATCAATTTAACATATGAAATGAGTAGGTTTTAAATGTCTTCCAGAGAACAATTTCCTTACATTTTGTAGATTTAAATTGTTTTAATATTTGGGAACTTACACTAAAAAATGAAGAAATTTTATCACAGACATTTTTGTCAGCCTTCATTTGAAGTTGAGAGTTGGTGAGGAAAAGGCATGTAATATATTGGAGAAAAATTGACTTACAAAGATGGCTAACTAATTTTGCGTTGTCGGGCCCCAAAATCCACTTGATATTTATCATTTTTTTGAAAAAGTATGAAGCCATGACTTATAGTCTTATAGCATTTATTTTAACAAAATTCCAATGAATTTTACAATGAGGAAAATGTATAAATTCACTTGTATCATATGTTTAGGCTTTATTACAATTCTAATCATCGCTTTTTAAAACATCAAACATTGCTGTGGATGAAAATTAGTTAAAGTAATAGCAGTGTCAATTGTCTCTTTGGACACTCTGCATTTTTGCGGGCATGAAGATGCAAGCTTGCTTGTTTGCCTATATGATGGTGAATGCTAGACAGTCTCCTTACAGATGAAGAGTCTTGAGGAAACAGAAGTGTGGTTCTATCAAGAATACCATGGACTGAACATGTGTGAATAACTACAAATTTTTAAGGCAAAAGAAAATGAAAATGATATTTATACTTAGAATCAGAAAGAGATAGGTAAAATAGGACATATAATGAGGAAAAGCAGCTTGTAGAATATAACACACACAGGGCATAGAGAAAGAAAAAGAGCAGAGAGAACCAGTGAGTAACCTACCTAATGATCTTCAGTAAATGAATGTTAGAACAGGGAATGAGAGACAGTAAAAATGGCAAACATTGCTAACAGCTACAAAGTAAAGGTAGTTCTGGAGATCAATAATTGCCCATTTTCTGATTGGATATGGCACCTATTAGATGCAACATTAAAAGAATAGGCAAAATGAAGCATTCTTTGTGACACCTGGATGACATAGGGACAGTCTCATTGAGTAAATCTGTCATTGGCAACATTCTCTTTACTAGATTGATGTCATGAGTTGAACTCTCTATTGAAGTAGTTTATCAGACTTGATTTTGTTTCTAAACTTAGGATAATCTATGCTATGTTGATCTTTGAAAATATCTAACAAGAACAATGTTATTAGTAACAAATGGATTTAATCATTTTGTGTGTCTCTTCCTCAACTGAAGAACAAAACAACTCTCTTGCTTTCTCTCTTCTTTTTAAGTTTGTTTGACATCATTCTCTCAATGGAATCTCAACTGAGCTCAATAGTTTTATTTTGTTAGAAAAGTTGTTCATCCACTTGGCATGATAGGCAAACTTACCACTAACTCTTTACAATGATTTCTTATGCAGAGCTGGTAAATTGAGAAGAGGACAAAATCTGTCAGGATCAGGCTGTATTTTATAATGTTAAATATGGCAAACTAAGAGATCAATGGATGCTACTGAAAAGCTACTTTTTATGTTGACAGTAAAATTATTGACTTTGCTGCTTCCAGAAACAGCTTTCATTTGCTATCATGTTCTTATTGACTGGGGCCAAATATTGTAACATTATCTAATATTGCAAATTAATCCAGTAAATTATATTTAGAAATTAACTTATCAGTTTTTGTTTTTTTTATTGAAAACAAGATGAGATCTTAATGTCAAAAGGCATTCATTTGAATTGCCAGAGTCTGCCATCAGCCACAAAAATAATTTAAAGATGACCAGCCCCACACAGACTGACCTAACAGTTGATTTGTAAATATCAATGGAACAATATAATCTGTATTGGCCGATATCACTTACTATTTTGTTAATCTTTGGAAGAGGTTAGGTATATTAATAGTTTCAGAATAGTCCACTACTATGCATTGTTTAACTTTATATTTTATAACAAGTACTTGAGCACACCAAGTAGCTTTGCTAGGTTCAATATTGTTTGACTCCACGAGGCACGAAACTTCACTTTTAATATATTTGTTACTATTTCTATGCTTTTGAGATTTGATAACTGCTTTTGTAATTTGCATTGAGATGACCAAACAAAATGTGTTTTTCAGTTTTGAAAGCTGTTATAGTGTTAAATGTGGATAGTGATTTTCTCCTATCCATATTTTATGTTATCTTTTTATGGATTTCCTTAAAATCATTTGAATTGCCAGAATCAAATTATATCTGTAATTAACTTTTCTAGAACTGTCTCAGACTTCTTGTTTTGAAAAATGGGAGAGATGTAGCAATGTCCAAGAGATCTCACTGACAAATCCTTCCAGTATCATTTCTTGAGGGAATAATCATTAGATTCAACAACTTTACAAGCTTGTTACTGATAAAACTTTTATCAGTGCTGCTACTCTCGATCAAAGCTTGAACTGTATAAGTGTCATTTACGAGCACCTTTTGAGGTTAATGAAATAGACTTAGCACTAGCAACAAAGAATTTTGATCTAACAGTTGCTAGAAAAAAAATATCATAATTTATCTGATACAGAAGTAGCAGTGGATGTGATAGAACAGTTTTTTTTTGTTTTTTTTGTATTTTTTTTATTGTCCAGTTTTTTACACTTGCAACATTGAGTTTCTCTAGGTGGACAATGACTTCTTTGGTGACAGTTATGACAACAGAACCAACATTTTATTCTTTTTAGGTTTAGCATCTGTCATCAAATTTGAATCTAGTGTCAATAATAGCAAGAGATGATAATTGCTCTGATACTGGAGTTACTAAAGCACATGTTAAACTGTGCAGACAAATATTGATTGCAAATACTATGATGCCGCATCAAAGGATCGAATTCACAAGCAGCATTAAAGTCTGTAGTTTTATACCTAAGCAGTCTTTGCCATATATTGTTAATGAAGGCAACATAAATTTACTCAGATTTATATTTCTCAGCTATGACATTGCTAAAGTACAATTTTTGCTAGAGATTTTAACCTCTGCATTATTAATATTACTCCCCTTTCCACTGCATTCTTTGTCAAGGCCTCTCGATTACAGTAACCTTATTGTTAATTTCACTCAAAGGTGTTTTCTGTTACCATAGCAGGCTATGACAACACAATATGAAATTCAAATTCAGGGATTGGTCATCTTCAATGGCTAGATAAACTTTTTGCACAGCAAACGAAGTCACATATATAGTGATAAAGATTAATTGAAGGAAAAACTAGTCAAATGTCTCTCAGGACCATTCTCCATGCATTGCTAAAGTGTATTGAGCAAATATTTAATTCTTTAACTTTCACCACCCAGCATTATTAATATTACTTTGCTTTCTACTGAACTCTTTTTCAAGGCCTCTCAATTGTAGTAGCCTTATTGTTAATTTCACTCAAAATTGTTTTGTTGCCATAGAAGGATATGGCAACCCAACTATAAAATTCAAATGCATTATTGTTCAGATATAGGTCACTTTCAATAGCAGGAGAAACTTTTTGTACAGCAAATGAAGTCACATACAGTGTGATAAATATTTATGTGTATTACTTTCACACTCTAGAATTTCACCATTCTGCAGTGTAGTCATAAACATTTGGTCCACATAAATAAGGTTCTTGTTTGTCTTGGATTCTGCAGATGGTGATTCAAAAAAAAATTCTTTTTTTTTTTTTTTTTTTTTTTTTTTTTTTTAAATTGTTGAAAGTCATCTTGTATATTATTGTAGCCTTAGATGAATTTGCATCTGTATCAAAGCATTCAGGTCGCATGAACTTCTCCATGTCACTTGTCTAAGTTTCTTTGCTTGAGGAAACTTAGCACAGATCTTTTTGGTACAAAGCACTACAACACCGCTCAATCATCTACCATCTGCAACCATGTTTGAATGAGCACTGGTTTCTACTAAGAATTGTTGCTTAATCAACCACTGTGACACAAGGTTTTCATTCAAATTATTTCATCACTGTGTCTCATTGTATTTGATTTATTTTTCTATAGTTTAACTCTGTTAATATCAGATGTTTGACTGCACCACAAAATGTTTCTCCTTAATATTTAGCAAATCAAATTTTCATGATTACCATATATACTCTTGCATAAGCTGACTTTGTGTATAGTGCAATCCCTGTTTTTTTTTTTTGTTTGTTTGTTTTTTTTTTTCATGAATTTTAACCCCTCCAGAAAAAATTACCTGTGTACAGTGCAACTGGTCACTGTATGATTTTTAACCGCTACAAAAAAAATTACCTGTGTATAGTGCAGCCCACCGTTATTTTTTTTTTTTTTAATTTTTTTTTTTTTTTTTTTTTTGCATAAAAGCTGAAAAGAAACACTCAAGGATATATGGTAGTCAAGTAACTTTCTGAATACCTGTCAGTCTAGTAACTACAAGAGGTTTCTGGTTTTAGTCATAATATTTGTATAATTTATAAGCAGTTTAATTTGTTTAGAAGTGTGAAAGTATTCCATTATACTAATGGAGTGATATTTTTTTATTTTTATTTATTTTCAATTTTGTGACATGCCTTTTAAATTGATTTGATTATAAAATAAGTAAAAGTAATTTCAAGTAGTTAATTCTGTAAATAACTTACCATTTACCAATACTTCTTTATTTCGCCCTTATGGCTATATGCGATAAACAAGGAACATTTTTGAATATTGGCCTTTTAATTTTGCAAAATAAAAAAACTACCATCTCAGTACCTAGATGGGTAACTGCTTTGGTATTTTATGTGCTGTAAGCTTGGGTATGCAGGTGGTGTAATGGATAAGGGCTCGGAAGTGTTAATCAGGGAGCCAAGTTCCAATTCCCAGTGGCTTTGTTATATTTACTTACACACAAATACCTTTGGGAAAAGTATGAATCCACCTCTTCTCCCTCCCAGCTATGGGTTAATTAGTAAGACTTGTATCACTAGACCATTATTATTGCCCAAAAAAAAAATTCTTACAGTCTAAAAAGATTTTCTGGATTTAAGTAACCTGCTGATAAGCTGTAGAGAACAAATCAACTGATAACAAAATAAAAACTTCTGGTTTTGTCATTTTTATCTATCTGAGAACAAAAAGAGCAACCAAATGATAAATCTACAAGATTTTAAATGGAGTTTTTGAAAATCTCATTGTAATATATGTGCTAATGCTGTGACAAAGTCCCACATGACTGACAATAGGTTAAAATGTTGGCTAAATTTGAATTCACTCCTTGTTTTTATTTTTTTTTTTTTTTTTAACAGATTGCAACATTTATCAGAGAGAAGAAATTTAAATTTTTATTATTGCATTATTCCAAAATTTTAACACATCAGCTGATAGCTATTAATGTCAACAACTGAGCACAAATAGTTACTAATTAAAAAAAATTAGTAAATGTATGATATTATTCATAACTACATGTATGGGAATATTGTTTTTGATAAAAGTTAGAAAATAACCATAAATATGTAAAAAATGCATATATTGTTGAAAATTCCTTTTTCCACAATATAGCTATGTGTGCTTATTACCTAAGCAATAATAATGCTGAATAAATTTTTTTTTAAACATTGAAGTATATTTAATCACATCTCCCTAATAGCTGTTGCAATATGTAAACACTTTTTTTTTTTTTTTTTTTTTTGTATACTTTTCATATCGTATTTAATTTTATACAAACCTGTTCAGACATTTTTTCCCATGTTCACTTTGTATTATTTAGGAAATGAAAATCCATATTTTAAAAAAATAAAGAATTTAGTGTTTGTTTTTTTTTTTTTTAATTTTGTATAGTAGTAGTAGTTGTGTCTAGTATATTACCAACTTAATTTTTTAAAAAACCCCCAAAAAAACTAATTTTATTCATACTGATTGATATCTATGCTACTGCTAGTTTTAGACTTGCTAAGTCTCAGTTTTTTATATGTTAGTCTAAAAATGGACATCTTAAATGAGGCTTGAACTTTAATCCTTTATTTTATTACTTAAACCCAAGCTTTCTTAATGGTATTAATATTAAAGAATCTCAAAGAATTCTTTTACCAAAACCAAAGGAAACGCATTCCCATGATTTTGGTGCAATTGTAAAAATTTTGAGTAATATGTTGTTTTGTTTAGAATCACTCGAAGCAAGGCAGTAATGCCACTAAAACATAAGAGGTTACAGGGTGTGGAAGAATTGGGAACAGAAACATTAATGATGAAAAAAGAATAATCAGGTGAACAGTAGATAGCAATTGACATTGCATTTAAATTTAGGCAGATTAAAGTTGGCTGGAAAGTATGGAGCTGGAATGGAGTTCCAAAAGTGAGAACTGTGAGAAGAAACTGTTAGCATAGAATTTATGGCTACATCTAACTAGCTCAACTGTAAATTGATGAGATCTTGACGCCAGCCTAGTGCTGCACTTAAATTCAGTAGGTTTACCTTTTGAAATGCAAACCTGGTTCCTGGAAGCAAATTGCTTAGATCAAATTGACAAACATTGATTTTTGAGACATTTTCTAGAATCCTCTTTAAGTGATGGATCATTTGTACATTTTTTACATAATTAAAATATTAATCACATATGATGTGGGTGCTGAAAAATTCTTGACCCAATCCATTTTTCAAAAACTGAACAAATGACTAGATATCTGATATTTTAAGGACTTTACCATATGGCCATTAACTTTTAGTGCATGCTTGATGTGTTAAAAGCTTATGCACATTGGATGAATTGTTTGCTTGTGTGCTTATAACAATGCATCAGTTGTGAATGTATTTAAGAACATCAATACATGCCTGTTTCACAAGGCAAGTATATAATATAAATACAGAAAGGTAAACAAATTAATGGGTACTAAAGATCAAACAGATGACAATTAAAAACAGATAAAGATAAACTAGAGTTGCTTGGGGAAAAGGGAGTGAGTTTCAATGATAATTTTTTTTACTGTTGAAGAAAATGTTTGTCATTAAATGAACCATAAAGTGTTGATATGCTGTTAAAGAAATCAATCAAATCAAGAAAATGTTGTAATTTGATGTTTTAGATTACGATTGCTTGTTTTGTCTCTTTCAGACTGAGGGTTGCAACTGCAATGGCTGGAAGAACCCCAACCCCCCTCCAACTCCACCAAGAGTGGATGTCTCTCAACCCCTGGCCAGCCTCACTGACCCCTGCCGTAGCTGTAGTCATACCCTGGGTTAGTACTTTTAAGTTCTGTATAAAAATGAAGGGATATATGTGTGTGTGTGTGTGTGTGTGTGTATATATATATATATATATATATATATATATATATATATATATATTTTTATATAGGCAAATTTTTTTGTTCTTTGCCTATTTCACTTTATGATATTGAAGTTTTTTTTTTTTGTAGGCAAATTTCTTTGTTTCACTTTGATATTGAAGAGTGTGTGTGTGTTTTTTTTTTTTTCTTGTAACACTCTTTTGTAATTCATGTCTAAAACATTTTACTTACAAGGGCATTTTTGAAAAGGAAATGGTTTTAACAAGCGTCATTTATTGTACACCTTGGACATTTGGTAATCGGCCTCCCATCCATAATACAAATGCATCAGGTGTAGTGCATGACCCTTCACACAAATTGAGAGAACTCTTAGTTGTATCTTTTCAAGTTTTATTGCTTGTGTAATCTGTAGCATGTCGTTTACAAGCCTTAGAAAAAAACACTCTTATATCTGAGAAAATGGCTTCCACATGAACTTTAAAGAAATTACCCAATGTTCTTGAATTTTTTTTTTTTTTTTTTTTTTCCTTGATGCTAAGTATAAATGTTTTTGTTTTCATTTTTCTTCCTCATTATTCACATGCTCAGACTATGTAGAACCACATCTATCTTGCCTCAAGTCCAGTTGAAAATTGTCCAGCATTCACTGCCATCTAGGCAGGCCAATATTACATAACTGTTCAGCACTTTTCTTTGTTTCTATTAAAATTTTCCTGTTCCTTAATACTTAGCTTTTTTATGCAGCATCTTTCGCTATCCCACTGTGCATTCAGATTTCAGTGTGACATTAATATGGAAAGAGGGCTTGAAAAATGTGATACTCATAGGACATATTAAAGGAGCAAGTAACCTACTTAATGAGCTTGTGTAAATAGTTGTCATATAGGAAGAAAATGAGTAACTACTGGCACCAAGGTTTGAGTGTGACACTCTATTTAAGAATGTGTTTTCTACCAGGTGTGTAAATAATGGTGTCAGGCTACTGAGTACAGTAATTATTGAGTGGAACTATCCAGTTGAATTAGTGTGAATTATTGTGCATCAATGATTTGGGTTTTGATTTAGGATTTACTGGACGTTAAACCAAGCTGTGCTACTAACAAGGGATTCACTGAAATGGTTAATTATCTTTGGTTGACTTTTACTTCTTTGTTCTTGTTAAGTATTGCAGTACTAATTAAATACTGTTTTATCTTAACATTGAAGTCTTGAGTTATACTTAATCGTTAATGGCCACCGTATGTCAGAAAAACAATAGAACGGGGATTTGGAAGGGCAGCAAAAAAAAAACTAACCTTACTAAAAGTAACAAAGGACAAGACGTGGGGAGCCATGATTGCCCACGTCCTGAAGGGACATGCTAAATGATATCGTTAGTACTTAAATACTTGCCTTTTGACTTTTTGAACAACGTTGAAAAAAATATCACCAATGATGCAAGATGGATTTAATAGGAATAATCTAAAATAAAGAAAATCATGTTTCTATGCAGAACAGCCTTGAATATCTCATCCTGAATAGGGTTTACTGGTGATGGGGAATCTGTTTTTCTAGGATTTAAAAGGAATTTGTTATAGGTATCCTAGACTAAAATTTTATTTTCAATACATCTAAATCCCTTTAGTACAAGCATAGAGAACTTGACAAAACAAAAAAAAAATGGTACAAAAAATTTCAACATTGTGTCTTCTCCTGGTTATCTCCCTCCCATTTCCCCCTAGAAATAATTCTACCACTACAGTCATGCATATAATAAAGCATAATAAGAAAAGGAAATTGTCTTTCATTGATGTAGCATTAGGGTCTGAAGAGGTGAAGTCAAAAATGACCTGGAATACAATAGAAAATTAAAGGGAGATCATTTTTGTATTTGAATAGGGCTTTTTAAAAATTATCATTTAATGATTCTACCAGTTAATTCGATTATTGTTTATTTGCAATAAGGAATACCTTTTTCTCCATAAATACATTACTGGAATTTTCATTTGAGTTATAATGTTATTTAATAATTTGGTTTTATTCTAGGAATATCTAAAAACAAGAAAAAGAAAATTACAAAAAACAAACCTTGTCCCATCCAAAATACATGCATAAATAAATTATAGAAAAATGTCTTTATTATTAAATTATATTATTAATCTTATTTATTTAATATTTATATTTTGTTTTATTTATATTTTATTTTCATTGACCATTGTGACAAAAGGACAATTAATTTCCTGGCTTCGAATCATTTCAACATTAAAAAATCCACCTAAAGAAACCAAATGATTTCTTGTTAATCATTCATTGTCATTAATAAATAAGCAACAATCAAATTAACAGACCTAAATTTTAAAGGATGCATAATTTAAAAAAAAAAAAAAAAAAAGCACCTTCCCAATATAAAAGTTACTTTCTTTAATTTTCAATGTTTTGAGTTTTTTTTTTTTTTTTTTTTTCCGGAAGTGAACCATTTGACAAACTGTTTACAGAAAAAAGAAATTTTCTATGAAATGAATCCATTCTCCTAACCTGTCCCCTTCAATTTATCCTCTTGCTTCAAACCACATCCAGGATAGTTTTTAAAGAATTCCTTGAATCAAAACTAGATTTGTCCTTTTCCAAGTGAATATACAATTTATCTGAAGGGAAAATACTTCTATGATTAAATAATAATGTAATGAATTTAGACGGAGAAAATATTTTTACAAATACTACAAACTTTTGTATTGGCCTAATATTTTTGTTTTCTCTTATAAGTACATTTTACTTACATCATTAAATTTTACAAGTGCTTTTGATGAGAAGAAAAATAATCAGCAATACTGTATGACAAAGATATGATTATAGATTTTATCTTTTTTTTATTTATTAAATGGATGAAATCTTCTTTACAGCTGACTACAAGCAACCATCTGTTGTGAGCATATAAAGTCAAAGATTTCAAAATCCTCAGTCATATATGCGGGGTGGCTATAAAATAACATGACTGAGCTTACGTGTGCTGTGATTTGACTTCCATATGTGAACAACATGGTATACATGGTCACCGGTTCTTTTTATATATCATGTCCCTTTTGTGCTGGAAGTTACAGTTCTCCACATCTCCTTTGTTGCTCTAAATAACTTTTGACCCTGTCATCCATTTACACAAGCTCATTAAGTAGGTTACTCACTGCTTTCTGTTGCTTCTCTTGCCTTCAATATGTCCAGTGAGTGTTAAATTTTCTAAATCTCTTAAAAGGAGACTGCTTAAGTGAACTGGTCCGCTCATAAAAAAAAATAAGGTGGGGGTTGAATTAGCATTCTTTAGACTGCAACACTTGTCAAAATTAAAAATTATTTAAGAGTTATCAATTTAGAGTGAGGGTCCTGTTCATGATAGTGGTACAGTGTAAAATTGATCTCTGACTTTGAAAAGTTATCAAGTTATTTGAAACTGCACTTTTGTCATTAATATCTGCATATGAGATCTTTTTCTTTTTTCTACAAGAACAAATTGTGTTTTTTATTAAGAAAATATCTTTAATAAGAATTGTCTGGCAAAATAGATTTTGTTCATAATTTAAACAAAAATTTGTAATTGAAGAGCAAACTGATTTGTACATTTTTAATAAAAAAAACATTTTTTTTCCAAAATGGAAAAAAATGATGCAAATATCAATGACATAAGCACAGTTTTAAACATAACATTTGTAGACAAAATTGCTCATTTTCCATAACTCTTTAAAGTCAGGGATTGATTTTACACTGTATAGCTATTATGAACAGGAGCCCCTCCTCTAAATCAATAACCAATCAATTTTTTAATTCTGGTAAGCATCATAGCCTAAGGTCTAAAGAATAATAATCTACAAAAGTTACCCTTCCCCCTCCATATTTTACAAGTGAACCAGTCTAAGTAGTGCCATTGACATAACCAAAGTAAAGTCTCAAGAATGCTTATCTACAAAAACTATTTAAAAAAAACAAAAAAACTTTGCCCCTATTTTTTTAGGAATGTACCAGTCTACTTTAGTGTCATTTATTGCAGGTTAAGGAAGGTCTAAAACTGCTAAACTATAAATATTATTATTTTTTACAAGGGACTGGTCTATTTAAGTAGTGTCTCTTAAAAGTTTCAGCACATTCATAATTTTTGACCTCATCTACGCCATTAGTGTTGCCTCCACATGATTCTCAATGTACTCTGGAGGGACTTTATCACTTATGTTGGGATCCTAGCTGGAGTTGCATGCATTGAAGCTATGCTGCAAATGACTCACCTTGAGTGGTCAGGCCACATGACAAAGATGGAAGGCATTGCTTGGGTCAAGGTGGTCAGAGAAGGCAAGCATCACAAAAAAAGATGCAAGAACTCTTTTGAAAGGACCATTGTCTCATGTGTGACCAACTACTATCAGTGAATAACAGAAGCATGGTGATATAAAACAGAAGACAAGAGGTGGTATTATAAAATGGAAGCATCCCTGAATTGCCAATTCCTACCTTAATTTGCTCTCCCTTGTGAGCCTCACTGGCTACTAGAGGACTTGAAATGGAAATCCAGTCTAATTTTTTGTTATGAAAGTATTGAGTAAAAGCAAAAAAAATAATTTTTTACCTTGATTTGAAATCCAGATTTCCTTTGAGCAGATCTAATTGTACAATCCTTGCCTGTTACTTATTTTGAAGCTATAAGCCTTCCAACTAATATTACAAAACTTTACTACAAAACCAAACTTGCAAATTCAATTAATGGTTAACACAGGTTTTAGACATTTTAGTAATGCTTATTATCATTATGGATGTTTTTATTCCCTGTACATATTTTTTTGCCACTGAATTGGTTTTATGAAGGGTTAGTGAGAGTTGCAGAACACAGAAAAATTGTGCTTTGTTTTCTCTGTCTGTATGTTGGAAACAGTACTTTTCTAGGACGATGTTAATTGCATCAGAATCATAATTGTTTCTTGCATTTTGTTTCAGGGGCGCATGTGTCTCATCTGGAGAATGTAGCTGAAGAAGAACTGAACCGTTTGCTGCGGATTGTCGTTGATGTGGAAAATCTCTTCATGTGTGTCCACAAAGAGGAGGATTCTGAGACTAAAAGAGTCTACTTCCATTTATTTAAAGTAAGACATCCAATCTTATTTATTTTATGTTTTTTTTTTTTTAATGAATGGGATAAAATTGATGTGAAACTCTGGTATTATAACATCTGAAATCATATAAAGTGTGCATCAGTCGACTTGTATTTTATATTTTCTATAATAAGACTTTCCTTTGGAAATTGGTCAAATTTAATAATTGTAGAACTTCTTTTTATTTATTGAAGGAAAAATTTATGAATTACTCCATCTTATTATTGTTACTTTTCATTACAACAGATAAGGCTCCCAATTGATTGATGTGGGTTCAAGCCTCGTCAGAAACTCCTACTTTATTTCTAATTTCATAATTAACTTGAGCAGTTGAAGAGTGGATTAATCTGGAATTGAGATAAGGAAGAGTAAAACTACTTACAAAATAATAGTAATAATGAAGTATATGGATAAAAAGCAACAAGATTTTGAGTAAAATTCCACAGGTTTTGATGTGAAAAAGTTTTCAATTAATTCTTGAATTATTTTCATTAGACAAGTTTTCCCCCCATCAAAAAAGATGATAATAACCTAGGTGCAAGGTCAGGTGTATATGGTGGCTGGGGTAGAACAAACTAATTTGTGTTCCAAAATATTTTACTATGTTATTCTTTCTGTATACAGCTTTGCATTGTCATGGAGGAGAACGACATTTTGAATTTAATCCACTATGTACACTGCCATTGCCATGCAAGAAACTATGGTATATTAGTATACACCATATTTATTATTAACTGCCACATATGATTAGTAGCTAGAATTCGTTCCCTGAGAACAAAAATTACTTCAGAGTCAACCTAATAGGAATTAGGAATTGGAAAAAAATAACAAAGAGACAAAATCCTGTGGTGGGTTGAATATGGCCCACAAGCATAGGGTCAGACGAATATAATAGAAATGGGGTAGATAAGTGTTACCACATTTACTATCTTCTTCTATTAGGTTGGTGCAAAAATAATGACGTAATAATGTCGTTTTTTGACGTATTTTTTTAACGTCAAAAAACTACATTATTACGTCATTATTTTTGCACCAACCTAATAATAAAATATAGTAATAATGAAGCACATATTGATAGAAGCAATGTTAATAAGATTAATAAATTAATAATTGAAGTGTATATTGATAAAAGCAGCAGTATTAATAAAATATAGGTAACTCTGCTGAATTTTCGATACTTAAGGTTTAAAATTAATTTTTAAAAATGAAAAAGCATTCTTGAAGATTTCAAAATATATTATATTCAAAATAAATTTAATCATTTAGATTTCAATTAAAGCTTTTTAGCTTTAATTGAAATTTAAATGATTAAACTTATTTCTAGTAAGTAAAATATTCTGGTGTATTTCAGATAGAAATTATATTGATTGAAATGTCAAATATTTGCTCAATTTTATCTTTTTTTTTTTTTTTCCTTAATTTTAAGAAATTAGTAAACAAAATTACAATATTTTAAAAATTTTCCAAAAATAAAATATATATGTGACACGTTATTTGAGTAAAATTAGAAAATTTAAAGTTAAGTTAATCTGATTTGAAATAAATATTACTTACTTATAGCATAAAAAAGTAAAATACAAGCATTTTTTAACAATGTGTCTTGTTTTCCTTTCATCTTTATTTACGTATCGATAAGTTCCGAGGTGATGACAGCTCTTATTGATGACTAGAATTGACATAAATTTATGAAATCTAAGTGAATGCATTTTTTGTTTTTAACTACCTAATAATTTTTACAAATTAACATATTTTCATCAATTATTTAATATTTTATTGACTTTTAATTAGGTTTCATGATGCTTTATGAAACTTGAGTTTACTAACTTAAACAAAAAATTACTTAATTGAAGTATGGTCCCAAATAAAATAAATACATAAAATAAAAATATTTAGTGAAATAGTAATTAAAAAAAAGTAAAACTTATTTGAAATTTTGAAGGGATGATTTGCAAATGCATTAATGATGAAACAGAACTGAATAAGGAAAGTGAAAAAATTTAAATTACGTGATCTTTTTAAGGATTATGTCATGTATAGCTTCCCATAAGTAAAAATTGGGGATGTTTATATGCTAAAAAAATTTTTTTTTTTAAATTTTTAAAAAAATGTTTGGGTACAAACAACTGTTATGAGCTTTTCAATTTTTGATTTGTAAATGTACTTTTCACTTAACAATATCACCAAACTTCTGGCTTGAAGCAATGCAGAATTTTAATTGATTTTTTTAATACTATAAATTATTTAATTAAAATTTTTGAAAAAGGAAAACAGTTCTTGTAAAAATTAATTATTCATTGAAAAAAATTTTCTTAAGACAATAGTGTCTTTAATAAATCTTATTTATTAAAGCAATTAAAAGCTTTTCTAATTAAATGATGTCATATTTTTATTGCATTTATTATTTTACAGTTCAGAGTGGAATTTTGGTGAATGGCTTAACTGTTTTACAAAAAAAATTGATGATTTATTATCTCCAAGGTTTTTTGCCCTAAAAATTTAATTTCTCAAAATTTCATGAAATTATGTAAGTGGGTGGTAACATATGTTAAAAAAAATTTACCAAGATTTTTAAAAATTTTAAATTTAATTTCTGAATTTTTGAATATGTCCTGAAAGTTTCATTAAAATCCAACAATTATTTGATTTTTGCCAGAATTTCCAAATTAATGTATGTTTCACTGGAAAAAGCACCCCCCCTCAAAAAAAAAAAAAAAAAAAAAAAAACTAACTTTTAGCATTGGTTTAGCTGCTGATATAAATGAAACAAGATTTTTAACCAAAATTTCCAACATGCTAGAAAGGATTAAAAAATTTCAAAAAATAATAAAAAAAATAATTTGGTCTTTCCTCTTAATAACATTTTTGGTGATAAAACTTTTTTATTAAGCTTGGGGCCTTTTTTCATCATGCTATGCTGTTTTTTCCACATAAAAGTGGAGGTACCTAATAAAATAATAGTAATAATGAAGCATGTATTGGGCATCAGTAATAACATGAATAAAATGATAATAATGAAGCATGTATTGATAAAAAGCAATCTTAATACGATTAATAAAATAATAAAGCGTGTATTGATAAAATGCAACAACAATAAGAGGGAATAAAACTGAGAATACAGAAAGTGTATTTGGATAAAAAGTAATACTGATGAGATGGAACAAATTTACATCCCATTTTGCACAGTACAATGATTAAATGCTCTGTAGAAAACAAATCATAGCAATCATTGTGAAATTTTACAAAGTTTTAGCCTATCTAAGATGGATTGCCCAACCGAACTGAATGGCTCCAACTGCCTGGAGAAGTGGATTCATGTCTTTCCTCATGGTATTAATGGAAAATGAATGCAAATTCTCCCAGCTAGAGTTTGAACTTGGTTTGCCAATTCTATTTTTCATACTGTTAACTTCCTACTCCTTGGATGGTAGAAAGCAAATCACTAATTTATAATCATGACTTTTACTTCATTTTTTTTTTTTTTTTTTTTTTTTTTTATGTCGCTGTCAAATTCTATCAGAAGGTATGAAAAGTAACAATTGGAATGCTTCACTTTTCTAAGTGCTTTTTTATCACTCACCTAAAATGCTTAACAGAATTCTGTTTATTTTGAGCATCGTTTTGGCAAAATAACCTGAAATCGCAGCTCAAATGTCATATTGTTGATATGAGGGAGGTAACTCAAAATTACTTTTCAAAATTTAATGTACTAATATTTTTGTATTTTTTGTTTTTGAAGATAAATTAAAAAAATTTTTGTACTTTACATGGTAGACTTACATTCAGATTTTTTTTTTTTTTTTTTTTTCACTTGGCATTATTCAAGCATTATCTTCTTTTTTTTAATTTCACCCCAAGCAAGGCAATAAAGCCACTAAGATACTGAGGGTTACTGAGTGAATGAATAGAAGAAAAAAAAACATAATTAAAGAATGAGAACAATATTCTGTGAGATATTCTCATTTATTTGTAAAAAGGATCAGAGGATAGTCATTAATATAAGTATTAATAGATATTGTACGTGGACATCTCTGCTTCTTGTTGAGACTTCTTGGTGTTAGAAAATATAAGGATATTATTGATATCTATCTTTATCGAAAGGGTCAGAATCATTATCAAAACTGGATAAAAAATGAATATTTCTTATTGCTGTAAACATTATTTTTGTGATTACATGTGTTTGAGTAAGCTTCCCTATTTATTTACAAATAGTGAAATTAGCATTTACTGGCCTAGATCATTAAACATACCTCTCAGCAGAGATCAAGCTTGCATTTCCTTCTTTTTTTTTTTTTTTTTTTTTCTGAGAAACCACTTTTTAGCCAGGCACATTTTACTGTTAGGCTTTCAAAGTTTTTACAGCCAAGGCAAGAATTAGTTATGTGGAGTTTTCCTTCTTTTTTTCCCTTCTTTCCAAGAAATGTACATCTCTCTTGCTGAGACTTTTCATGACTTAAACTGGTAGACTTTAATTTCACTGTAAGCAGAAATATCTACTCGAACATTTGTAACCAACAAAAATCACATAAGGAGTAATAAGAAATGTTATCAGATTAAAAAAAAACATTAATTGCTTAAATATAAAAATCAATGAAATCTTTATTGAAGATCATCTAATTGCTTATTTTGTTTTTTAGACTTGCAAAATAAACAATTACCTTTGTTTTCCATACATACTTTCTAATTCTTTACCTATTGAATTAAGCTCCAAGGATGTTTGGTTTTGAGACACAGCCATGGTCTGAAATTCAGATGACAGAATAATTAAATGAATTATTTTTGTCTCATTTTCCGCCTTCCTTGGAGGAATTATGAGGCTGAATATAAATAAGCAAACAAGCAAAGAAAAGTTAACTGTTTCATACAAATTACATTTTAATCTCACTGCCATTTTTAAAAAAATTATTTATGCATCTTTGTTATCAAGTTTTTTTGCAGTCATAAACAAAGTGTCTACTCTTTCCTAGGGTTAAAATTTTTAGGAAAACTTGATATCATCATATTTATTAGGTTGGTGCAAAAATAATGACGTAATAATGTCGTTTTTTGACGTATTTTTTTAATGTCAAAAAACAACATTATTACGTCATTATTTTTGCACCAACCTAATAGAAGAAGATACTAAATGTGGTAACACTTATCTACCCCATTTCTATTATATTCGTCTGACCCTATGCTTGTGGGCCATATTCAACTCACCACAGGATTTTGTCTCTTTGTTATTTTTTTCCAATTCCTAATTCCTATTAGGTTGACTCTGAAGTAATTTTTATTCTCAGGGAACGAATTCTAGCTACTAATCATATGTGGCAGTTAATAATAAATATGGTGTATACTAATATACCATAGTTTCTTGCATGGCAATGGCAGTGTACATAGTGGATTAAATTCAAAATGTCGTTCTCCTCCATGACAATGCAAAGCTGTATACAGAAAGAATAACATAGTAAAATATTTTGGAACACAAATTAGTTTGTTCTACCTCAGCCACCATATACACCTGACCTTGCACCTAGGTTATTATCATCTTTTTTGATGGGGGGAAAACTTGTCTAATGAAAATAATTCAAGAATTAATTGAAAACTTTTTCACATCAAAACCTGTGGAATTTTACTCAAAAGCTCTCAAAGGGCTGCTTGGTAAGTAGCAACAGGTCATTGCAAATGACGGTGAATATATAATTGAATAAAATGTAATTGTGCTTTCTTTGAGGATTAAAGTAAATAAACAAAAACAGAAATTATTCAGGACTCAACCTAATATATATAAAAGTGTGCAGAAAAGCTTTTAGCCCAGCCAAGAAGCACCCACCACCTCCAAAAGAACACTGGTGTTTGGTCAGCTTGTCAGATTTGGGGAGGAGTGCTGTACCAAGATCTTTTCA
Source organism: Acanthosepion lycidas (assembly GCA_963932145.1). Lineage (NCBI taxonomy): Eukaryota > Metazoa > Mollusca > Cephalopoda > Sepiida > Sepiidae > Acanthosepion > Acanthosepion lycidas. Next base: position 49,387,856 of record OZ010613.1, on the reverse strand, counting down.
GCATCTCTTATAGGATGGAAGTCAGTTGGTCCGTTCTATCCCCACCTGTCATATTCATCTTGCACCAGCTCATTATCTTTTTTGATCATGACAAAATGCTTTGATGAGGAAAATTCAAGAGTTTGTCATTTTGCATATTTATAAGCCTGTTATATATTTTGAGATTCTTGATAAAATCCAAAGAATCTGCAATGTTATTGGTCTTGACCTGGCATCACGGTTTCAGTCATTTTCCCACTGCTATAATGTAGCTTCTCTGTGCCTTTTCTATAAATACTTTCATGGTAATTATTCGGATGAACTTTCCTCTACTTTATGAATTTAAGTGTAATACTAGATAATTAGGTCTCATCAATTTACAGTTGAATTATTAGGTTGGTGCAAAAATAATGTCGTTTTCTCACATAGTAACATATGTGAGAAAACGACATTATTTTTGCACCAACCTAATAGCTAGATGTAAGTTCTTTACTAATAGTTTCTTTTCTTGCCGATGGGACTCTCTTCTGGCTCCTTACTTTCCAGCCAAGTTTGATCTTCAAACATGTAAATGCCACATAATTTATCTTTTGTTTTCTTGATTCCTCTTCTTTTATTGTTGCTGATCCTTAATAATGTTTCTCTTTTTCTTATTCTTTCACACTCAGTAATCCCCTGTGTCTAAGTGGCTTTACTGCCTTGCTTGGAGTGAAATAAATAGTAAATTTGTGTGTGTGTGTTTGTGTGTATATATATATATATATATATATATATATATATATATATATATATATGATGTTATGAGCAAAAAGAAAAAAAAGCTCTGATTTCAGTAGGCAATATCCAGGAAATACTGGTAACCTTTGATTGCAAAGTTTGAATTTTGTTTGATAGATGTTTAAATACAGCCACTTAAAAAAAGACGAAAAACAGTCATTTTTACTGATGATTCTAGATTAGATATATTCCCTAACATTATTTTTAAGCTATTTTGACGATCTTCAGAGGGTAAAATTGTTTGCTTTTCTCTGATAACTTTTGATAATTTTATCATTATATATTTTTGAATTAGAATTTTTTATCTTAGCATAGATAGATGCGCACACACATATATAAAGAAAGGTTTTGTAAGTTTGTTCCTGCCTCTGTCACTCACTCACATACACACACACAGATATATTTGGGCAGCAACATTTCTTTTAAACATGTTTTGTTAAATATGACTGACAAGGAAAATTTAATTCATTTTTATTTAGTTTTTCCAGTGTTCTTTTCTTACATTTTTCCGTTTGGTAGGAGTGAAAGAATACAAATACTGTTCATACCATTGATTGTCCCAAAGGAAAAATTAATAAAATTTTCCTTGTCTGTCATATTTAACAAAATATATATAATGTGTGTGTCTGTCTGTATGTCTATTTATCCCTCCCTTGGTAAAAATTCGAGATAGACAAAGTAACTGAAAGTACTTGGAAAAATTGTTGTTTCTTTTTGGTTAAGCTGACCTATTATTTTGTTTCAGCTGCTGCGTAAATGCATAATGAATATGTGTAAACCGAACATTGATATGGCCATTGGAACTCCTCCTTATGAGAAGCCCAGTATAGCAAAGGTAAGTTTTGTTTAGTCTCTCATCTCCTGACCTGTTGAGTAATTTCAGCAAAAGAAACTGAAGAAGCTTTGTGTTTTTAAATAAAATTATTAAAACACAATACTTAAAATCTTATAACCTTAATTACAGGTTTAAAAGTGATTTCATATTTTTATTATACATGTTTTATATTGCTATAAATTATCTCAACTTGGAATTTAATTTTGTAAACCTGAAGTCTAGGTTGGGCACTTCATAAACACTGGAGACATATGGGGTATGTCTGGAAATAATCCAGTCATTTAATTTCAATGAAAGTGTAGCTTATTTGGGGCAATATTTCCCCTTGGAACCTTATACATGCACATCATAGCAAAGCCCTTGCTACTTTTCAAAACAGTCTGCAGTCTCCTCATTTGAGATCACCATCATCAGTCTTATTGTATTTTCCTTAATCTCATCCATGGGTTGAAATTTCTCTTTTAATAATGATTTCAATTTAAGAAATGCTAGGATTAGCAGGAAGCCAAATCTTAGCTGTTGATGGGGCAGTGTCTGACAGACGAGAGGGATACAGTCCCTCCCTCCCCCCCATTCACCTCATTCAAACAAGGTTATAATGCCACTAAAACACAAGGGGTTACTGGGAGTGAAAGAGAAGGAACCAAGAACCCAATCCTAAACAACATTCAAGGAATAAACCTCTACCCCTGTTCTATCAAATATGAAGAATGAGCAATTGAGATACTCCAAATGGCTGGATAATTTCTGGACAGTCTGTAAAATTGTTAAATCTTATAATTCTAAAACACAGCTTGCCATTGATTTTCTTTGAGTGCAGCTTGCATTTGTTCAACATTTTCAGGCCTTCTTGCTGAAGGCCTTTGAGAACTGGGATCACTTTCAATGGATTCCCCAGCCAAATTTGTAATATCTGTTGTAACATTTGCTAGTCGTCACTAAAGCATTATTAATTTGAGTCATTTTCATGGTTGAATTTTCAAGTTTCAAACAAAATTTGATGCATATGCGCTATGAATGTGATGATCACACGCTACACAATCTCACTCCATAGCATCTCTCTGAATGATCTTGTACTTATGGCAACATCATATTGAAACACCAGTTACTGTACGATCATCAAAGTTAAACGATGTTGAACCTGGTCAGTACCTAAATGGGTGACCACTTGGGAATACCAGGTGCTGTAAGCTTAGATGTGCAAGTGGTGTAATGGATAATGGCTCAGAATCGCTAATCAGAGAGGCAAGTTCCAATTCCCATTGGGTTCATTATAGTTACTTATACACAATCACCCTTGGGAAAGACATGAATCCACCTCTTTCTCCCAGCTATGGGTTAATTAGTAAGACTTGTATCACTAAACTATTATTATATAAAAAAAATTTTTATAATCTAAAAATATTTCTTGGCTTTAAATAACCTGCAAATGGTTGATAAACCATAGAAAACGAATCAATGAATAACGTCATGAGAACGCCTGTTTATGTAGTAAGGTTCCATTTAACTGGCTGCCAATTAGCAAGTTATGTCAAGGCTGAGCAGTTAGTTCTCATAATATTCAAGATGTCAATATAGTTTTTTAAACAGACCTTGTATTTTGTTGTAATCACAAAATGGAGCCCAAATATTGACTAGTAAAATGTTTTGTTGGTCAGCATTTTTGAATTACCTCTCTGAAGGAATCCAATGTCTGTTACAGCTTCAGATTTCAAATATATTCAACTTTCACAGACCTGAAAAGTGGATGATGAGCATTTCATGTATTATTTTTCTAGCTTAATATTCTAGGGCTTTTCTCAATATTGATCTTTCTGAGATGATAGAAAATGAAGATATAATTTCATGAAATACATCTATTGGATGCTTTGGTACACACCATCAGTGATGTTTCTAGCCAAGGTTTATCAGGGGTTTTGTGTCTTTCAACATCATATCCCCTCTCCACAGTGACCCAGCTGATACTGATCAGGTATCGACTTGTGTACCTTCCATTAGCTACAATTTTTTTCCATTCTTATAACTACACACTGTGACACGCCTTAGCAATTTACATCTGGTCAAACTGTTGCCATTCTTCTTTCTGGTGTGCAGTGGGCCATTTAATCCACTTTCTGGTCACTCTCTCTGGATTTTGAGAGACCGGCATGTGGAGGGACTCAGCTCGGTAGTGTGTGCCCTGGCCATGCTCCTCCTCTGTCTCATCAGGGAAATTACCTGTGCATTATGGCTGCCACTCTCTCTCTCTCTCTCTCCAAACATTTCATCCTGGTCTGGTGGATTTTAAGGCCACACTGGTTTTTACATTCCTTCCCACAGATGCATTTCACTTTCATAATCCAGGCATAATCCTTGGTTGAAGTCCTTTATCTGTCCTGATGGAGATTTCATCCCCACCCCTCTCAGGATCCCTGGGGGTATGTATTTGCTGTAAAACTCATAGCTAACAATTGTTTCCTGCATTTATACGATTGTTTGTTGACAGGGAGTGACAAATTTTGTGGTGTACAAATTTGGTCATCTGGCCCAGAAAGAATGGCAGACAATGTATGATTTGGCAAAGATGTTTCTTCACTGCTTGAACCACTGGAAACTGGAGACTCCCACTTTGCACATGCAACATGCCCAAATGGATGACTTCCACAATTATCAAAGTAATTATACAAGGTAAGTACACATTGTGAAAGCTCAGCATGGACGGTAACCCCCTACCATTGTGGGTGTCCTGGGTATGGTGATAAATTATGTCCTGTAGCAAAGCCTCTGATTGGGAGGTTTTGAGAGGTGTGGAACCACCTCTTAATTGCTGCTGTTCCCAAGTACACCCTGACCTATGGGAGTAGCACCTATTAGGGTCCCAGTTATGGGCAAATACTTAACCCCAAACTGGGGTCAAAACACTATGAAAGTATAAAAATAGATTTTCATAGTAAAAATAACAGCAATACATTTTTGAAAAAAAAAATAATAATTAAAACATAGCAATCTATCCTAAAAATCTTGTTGGCATTAAATAACCTATTGAGGTTGATATGCTATAAAGCAAAAAAAACTAAACCAAACCTACCAATTGGTAGTGGGGCACTCTCAAAAGGCAGTAAATGTTCTGAGGTATTATGGAGTTGAGGCTATAGTTTTAATCAGGCAATAAGATGATTGAATTCAGATTAGAACAAGTCATATTTTCACATTTTTCTTTATCTTCTTGTCTATATATTTATATTTTTAAATATATTTTAAATATTTAAATGCAATTGTCATAGGTGCATTGAGTAAAAGCCAAAATCTGGCAGCTTTTCTGGTCTGACCAATGACCATCACCTGGTTGTTTCCACCAGAGCTTATTTTCCAGTGATTGGTGATGTTAGAATGCAACAAAATGTAAATCTATGACATTAGTTCTGCTCCATTTACCAGTGAAGTTTTAACTTAGATGTTGTCAGTTGATGTAAATATCTGAAATAAAGCATAATTGATGTATCGGAATGCATTGATTGTTTCAATAAAATATTTTGGTAAGGATTCTACTCCTTACCTTTAAGAAAAGATAAGCTAAAACATTGCTAATGTTGATTATGTCTTAGTGTAATTAAGAAGCAGCAGTATAATGATACAGACTTTTACAAAAAGATTAATCACTGCCACTTTAAAAACGGACAACATTGGCACCTGCTTGCATCAGGATTATCATTGTCTCTCTTTATTCCCTTTTTCCCCTCTGGTTGCGGGTGGCTGTAATGATCAGGAGTTACAGAGGAGTGTAGGTTGTGGATGCACCTGCACGAGTTGGGCCCTCTTGACAGCATGTTGCAGATCCTCTGTGTGTTGATGGTGAGACTCAAGTCTTTGTTCCCACTTCTGTTGGTCATATACCAAATAGGTCAATTTTCAGTAATGGTTTTTCAAGTCTCAAGGCTGATGTTGGCCTGTGCCAGCGATGTTTTCAACTAATCCTTACTACTGGCAAGTTCTCCAAACAGGATGATACGTGGGAGTCAAGTGGGACATCTTCTGAACATAGTGATGCATACTTCCAACTGATGTGAAGGACTCTTCAGAGTTTCATTTGCTGGAGTCATTCTAGATGTTGGATGTCCTGACAATACACAGTTCTGCCTTTGTAAGCATACAGAAGGGTGGAGAGGACCAAAGACCAGAAGACCATGACTTTGGTTTTTATATTGAGGTCATAATTGCTGAAGAACCGACATGAGAGCATTCTGTATACAGTATGAGCCACTTTGATCCTGTTAAGGTCTCTCTCGCAGGTGACATTATTTGAGGTGTTGCTGCCTTGGTAGGGAAATTCATTGACGATTACTACTGGCTGTCTGTAGATGTTGATGCTGGCATCCCATGTTGCTTGTCTGGAGACTGACTGTATGAGGATCATTGTATTTTTGACATTGACCTGCATCTGAAAGCTCTTGTAGGCTTCATTATACAGGTTTGCCAATCACTAGATGTTAATGACAGTCTGGTCCATGGTTGCATTGTCATCAGCATAATGAAATTCTCACTCGTGAGTGGTGTTACTCTTTGTGTGATAACAAAATTAGTCTGCCATCGAATCTGTATCAGATGTCAATACCAGGGTGGATCTCATTGATCATGTGACAAAGAAAATGGAATTGTTGGCATGGATAAAGTCAATGGACCCTTTCTTGGTGTGGGCATGGCATGGAGACACACAAAACTCTCTAATATAAATGTGATGAAATGGAAAAATCTGTTCAGATAACGCATTTCGCCTCTTTATAACGGGTATCTTCAGGTCAGAATGTGAAACCAACTGTTATCCCTTAAAAATGTAAGGAAAGTGCATTGGAATTTTGAGGATGAGGTAATAAATACCTTTATCAGATGCTATGGCCATTTTTTTTTTCCTTCCCTCAATGTAGTTTGAAATATTTTGATCTACATGTAAATGCAAAAACAGAGCCGTCACTAATTTTATTACTTATGGTATATTGCAGCACATCTATGTGTGGGTCAATCAGTCCCATTGGGTGACTGGAAACGTCATTCCTGAGTGTAAATCTTTCATTCAATCAATGCGTAAGAAAAGTCAGCCTGTTGAATCTCATAATTCTAATGTTATAAAATAACATTAGAATTACAAGATTCTCATTTTGTAACTCTTGTTATTATGAATTAGGTTTATTTTTATTCTTCATTTTTTTTTTTTAATCACTTCAAGCAAGGCAATAATGTTACTAGAATGGAAAAGATTACTGGGAGTAGAAGAGAGTGGGAAGACCTTAGTGAAAAGAAAGGACAATAAAAGAACAGGATTCAAGAAGACAGAAGATGGTGACTGGCATTGCATTTTCAAAGTTTATAGGTGGCTGAGAAGCAAGAAACTGGAATAGTTCCACAGGTGAGAAGTGCAAGAAAAGAAACTATTAGAATAGAATATCTCGCTAGTTCAGCAGTAAAATGGTGAGACCTAGTTAAAAATCTAGTACTACACTTAAATTCATGTGATCACGGCACCAAGGAGGAAAGCTCATCAGAACAATTCCGATGAAAATATTTATAGAAAAGACAGAGGGAAGCCAGATTATGGCAATGAGAAAGAGGCTGAAGTAGAGATGCCTGGTCAGGACTGATAACATTACAGATCCTTTTTTTGGATTTTGGCAAGAAACAAGAAATGCATATCAGGAGCACCAGTTATCATTCCCTTTCATTCATTGATTACCTATTTAGTGAGATAGCGAATAATGCCAGTAATGAGGTGCAGAAAATGGAACTGTAATCATTGTTGTATTTGGTATCAACCCTATTCTACTGGGTTTATTTAAACAAAATTTTGAATTTTCCTGTTATTACTCCCTGACTTTATCACTACTCAACCACTGTCCTTTTTAACTTTAGTTAAACGCTATCCAAGCTGAATATTTAATTAAGGGATGAATTTTGCCTGTTATTTTTTTTAACCTAGAATATATTTTTATTAAATTTTTGCACTGGATTTGTGTTGTGAATTGAAAATGAAGAGCACTCAGTAATTAAGACAAACATTAAATGGACAAATTGTTTTAATTAGTTAAATATGAATGTTAAATAATGGACACATGGTTGTCTCATGTTGGTTTTTTTTTTTTTTTATTATTATTAATCTTTATTGTAGTTATTCTATTTGATTAAAGTTTCTTTCATCTTATTTCTGTTGCTTTTTATTGTAGCAGCCATTAGAAACAGATGTCATTTAAGTTCCATATGTGATAGATGCTTTAATGATCAGGTCTTTTCTAATTCATGACTGATTAGGTAGAAACTTTTGTGCAGTACAGTAGACTGGTTGCCAACCAAGGCTATAAGACCCAGTCTGTCCTTCTATTAAACTTATAGTTGGAGGGGGGAGAAGAGATGGATTCATATCTTTCGCAGTGGTATTTGCATGCAAGAGAATAGTTTTAAAATGTCCAAATTTTAGAGATGAAGAATTGTCATTATGACTAATTTTTGACTAGTATTTCACCATATTTCACTTTTTTTTTTATGGCAACTCTAGTCTGTGATCATTAAGCAAATCTTCTTGGCATCAGTTTAGACTGGTGCTGCCTTTTTTTTATATATTGTGACCATTTTTTTTAAAGTTTGTACTTTCTTGATTTCAGATGAAAACTTGGAAATTTTCCCTTTCCAAAATGAATTTTAGATTTATAGAAAGGTGGTGTCATTTACTACTGACACCTGAAAGATATGGGTTAAGTAAACAATACAAATCAGGAATAAAGAATAAGTTTCTACTGAGATTAAAGCTTGCATTCCTTGTTCTTGGGTCTTCCTTACTGTAAACCTCAAAATCAGCAATCGATTTTTTTCTCTATATCTCCAATAGATCTCATACATATGATCCACCACTTAAGATGCTGGAAAAATGTTTGGATCCCTGTACTGCTCTAGCAAGTATCTCACTCCTTCTGCTATCTTCTACTTTTACCAGAGCCAGATCAAGCTGAAAATGGAGTATTGCTGCCATATGTGGGCAGGAACTGTCCATTCTTCACTTTCCAGTCTTAATACAGTTCAAAAACATCTCCGTGTCCTTTTGGGTGACAATTATTTTCCACACTATAATGCCTTTCTCACAGACGAGATGTTATAAACCTGTTGCTTCTCTATCGCTATTTCCATGGAGAATGTTCAGATGAACTACACTACTTAGTTCCACTAGTACTGACCTTCATGGCTAAGAGTAAGATCCACCATTCCACACACACACACACTCTAGTGAATCACCCTCATTCCATTCATATTCCTTTGATGAAATGGAAGTTCCACTCAAGCAGCTTTTTACCATGAACCACTGCTTTATGCAACCAACTCCCAAGAGGATGCTTCTCTGGTCTCTACAATCTTAACCTGTTCAAGTCAAGGGTTGATCCTTATTTTCCACACATATCCACATAAGCTCTGCCTCTTACTTTGTAATCCTCTACCTTGAGTGGCTTTCGGGCCTTGTACAGGGTGAACATGACTAAAAAAAAAAAAAAAAATCTGAATGCAATCTTGTATGCTTATATTTTACATTTTTATTAAAATCTGAATTCTTTAAATGAAGTCAGTAATTATTAATTTTTTATTTCTTTCAAGACTATTTCAGAATTACAGTAGCAATTATTTCAGACATACATGACCTAAAATTGCAAATTTCATTGAAATGATAAATGTAAGTTAATATTCAACTGTTTTGTATTTCATGTTTTATCTAAATCAATCCTGCAATTTAAAATATTTTGACAACTTGATTTTCTTTATGGGTAGAAAAAAATCTAATTATATATTTATAAATAAGAATTCCTAAAAGAAAAATTTATTTGGGAGCTTTAACAGCGAAAAATAAATATCTCCCAAACATGTAATGGTGGATGGCTTATGAACGTATGATTCATCTTTCCTTTTCTTCTTCCAGATGGTTGTGTTATTGCCATGTGCCTGCATTCTGCGACAGTCTATCTCGCTATGAGACGACCGTGATATTTGGTCGCACTTTGCTACGTTCCGTATTCCAGACAATGAGACGACAAGTTCTGGACAAATTCCGTGCTGAAAAGGATCTCATGCCTCCTGAAAAAAGAACCCTGGTGCTGACACATTTTCCCAGGTGAGTGAGTTGTTAATTACATTAGTCTGGATTTCTTTAAACCAGGTGTTGGATTGATCTATTATTTTTGTTTTTAAACAAAACCTTTGAAAAGTGAAGCAGTTCGAGAAAACTTTGTCTTTAACATCTGGTCTTAAAAAACCAATATCACTTGGACTGAAGACAAAAATGAGTTTTTGATTACATATACAGTTATTACTTTTTACGGAACTGTATAATGGTTATTGGCATGGAAAATCCACAAACTAAATTCAAATCCTGACTGAGTTCATTGGTTGAGTTCATTTCACATTAAGGCTCTTGGTAAAGGAATGAATCCACTTTTTTGTACTCTACCACATATATATATCTTTATTCGGCACTTTGTGGTGTAATGGTTAACAAGCAAGATTAATTATGACTGCATGGTGAGTTTGATCTTCACTGGGTGCCTCCATACTTTCGGACTTGTGCCACATCTAAGCTACACTTAGAAAGTCACCATATATATCTTTATGAAATGTCTCATCACTTTCATGCCAAGGTGCCTCAACAAGGAGTAATGGTTAACAAGGCCACTTTAATTCACTATAACACCGGAGTAGTGAGTTCAATCCTCATGAGGCACATAATATAAATAACATATTTATATATATTTATAAATACATGAATAACCAAACAAGGTTTGACATGTCATAAAATCAACCAGCCAGCAACTATCATGCCATGGTGGAAGTTTTTTTTTCTCCCTCTCCTGTACTGCTTGGGCATCAAAAAAACTTGTGTCGATTGTCAACTTTTACAGGAATTCTTCAGAATTTTGTGTTATCCTTTGTGAATCTAGCAATCATTATTCTGAATTCTACTTTCAATATGACAGAACACTGGTGAGATTATCACAGGTCAAATTCAATGGAAATGAGTGGATTCTTACTAAAACTAGACAGCCAAAATGCTTTGATTAGTTTAATTCCAGCCTCTATTGACTGCAGTAAAAGCCAATGTTGCTAATCTTCCAACAAACATACAAAGAGCTTTTAGCAACAAGGCCTACAGAAAAGGGGGGTAACTTCTTTCTATACATCACTACTTAGGACTACTATTTGAAGTATAGTAATGAAGTAATATTACTGCCTCGGTTCACCCTTTAAATTGAGTAGAGGGTAATACCCACAAGCTAACTAACGTTACATACTCATATATATATATATATATATATATATATATATATATGGAGAAAAATATTTGGAAAAAACAAACAAAAATCCTTAAATGCAATTATGTTGTTTTAATATGAATGAAATGTCAACGTCTGACGTTTCGGTTTAATAAACCTTCTTCAGGACAATATTCATTAAAATACAATTAACATAATCAGTTCAACATGACAAAGACAATGGATATAAAAACAAGACTTATCCAAAACAGATAACTGAAAATTTTAAATGATCAGCTTTCCGTTTAAGCATGGTCACGTTGTCATCAAATGGGTGACGCTTTCAAAACGTATTCCTAAAATTTGAGTATTTTGAATGAAAACGAAAAAATGAAAAGAATTCTATTATGATGGAAAATTGTATGTACGCTTGTTGAGCATTAATCTCGCTAAAAAAGGGGAAATACTAAAGAAGATATATATATATATCTATATATATATATATATATATGTCTCATTGTAATAAACCTGTAGTTGAGTTTGAGAATGGTGTTAATGATTTTTTGAGTTTTCTCTCACATTTGTAATTTCCATTTATGCCCTGGATCCTGGAGAAAAGTCCCACAGTGGAATTTAATTCTGCTTGGAGATACATCACCATCATCATCAGGAACACTATTGTACTGTAGGAAACCTATACAATGATGATATCCAACCCCTCATGATTGGGGTCCATGAACTGTTTACAGATGAATGGACAAGTGAAGTGGTATAGGACAGAATAAATTTTGTATAAATGCTCTTAAAAAAAAATAAATGGTTCAGATAATCTTCTTGTACATTTTTTGCTTGTGTAATGCAGGAAGCTAAAAACATGCACTTTTCCTCCTTCCATTATTATTATTATTATTATTCTTTTTTTTTTTGTTTTCTTTTTTAAAGTTCACTTCAAAGTTTTTTTTAATCTGTTTTGTTCTATTTTTACTAGATTTTTGTCCATGTTGGAAGAAGAAGTTTATGGGTCAAATTCTCCGATTTGGGACCCGGATTTTTGTCAGAGCACAAGTGGTACGTCTCCAGTTATCATTATTTACATGTGGACTATAGTCCTCATCTTTGTTATGTCAGTTTCATAAGGTCTTTGTTGACATGGGTAACCTTTAGGAAATTTCGAGCTGTTGATTGTCCTTGTTCTACTGACCCTGATATCTCATCTAGTTCTTATTGCTCAGTTTTCACCAGGTCCAAGTCTACACTGCCCAGACTCTTGATTGAACTCACAAATACTATATCAAATTCAAAAAGTGTAAAATTTGGAGCATTAAACCTAATCTGACTGCTGCTGTTTATCATGCTTGACTGCATTCACTGAGGCTTCTCTTTATTCTGCTTTTGCCGTTGAAGCCTTGCTGTCATTACTTTTTTTTTTTTTTTTTTTTTAATCACTTGCATATCATATTTATGCTAGGACTACTAAGGAAGTCTTCATAACCGAGCATATATGCTGATTTTTTTTTCAGACATTTCGTCCACTAGTGTTCTGTTTAGTATTTTTAGTTGAAACACTGGTTCCTGTACAATTACTGAATTTAAGCAATGTTGTGTCTGGTCAGTACCTAGGTGGGTGACCACTTGAGAATACCAGGTGCTGTAATGGATAATGGCTCGGAATTGTTAATCAGCCAACTTCTAATTCCTGTTGCGTTTGTTATATTCACTTACACAAAAATACCCTTGGAAAAGGTATGAATACACCTCTTCTTCCCCTGCTGTGAGTTATTTTGTAAGACTTTTATCACTAAACCATTATTATCCCCCCCCAAAAAAAAAATTCTTATGATATAAAAATATTTTCTGGCTTTAAATAACCTGCAAGGGAATGATAAGCCATAGAAAACAAATCAATCAGTTTATACATGATCAGCCATGTTTGATTTTATTGTTTCACCACTAATGTAATTAGACAGAACTGTTTTGTTTATATACTAGTGGTCAATATATGTATTATTAGACATGTAGAGATGTTTGGATGTACATGATGTATATAAATGTGTCTATTAAAAAAAAAAAAACATTGAAATGCATGTCTTCACTTTTACAATCTGTCTCACAATCAGTCCCTTTTGATATGGAATAAAAATACTGAATTTATAGTCTGAGATAACATTTGATCCATTGAGACTAATGCTTTCTCACATTCCAAGGTCAACTATTACTGCTTTTTCTATTTTAATTTACTGTTAAGCGTGGTGTAAGGCCATAACTTTTGGAGTATCAAGTAAAGATTAAACTTAGTTTGTAAAATTGTCTATAAAATCCCACTCTCTCTTTTATCGACAACATTTTTTCCTTTACGCCTATTTCTGCTTACCTTGTTGTCCATATTAAGTTGGCCAGAAAGTTTGTTCACTGATTAAGTCAATTTCTGAATTAGTTGTTTCATGTTACCAGTAAATTTGCCAAACTTCATATTTATTTTATTTTATATTATTCTTTTTTTGTAAGTACTTTAATAAGACTTTTGATGATCTTGGCCAGTAGTCATTAATCTCACTATTTAAAAACAAAAAACAGGGATACCAACTCAAATACATGAACCCACTAAATATAATGTTCCTAGTAATAAGAAATAAATGTTGGGTTAAAAATACATTAGTTGCTTAAAATTACTCATAATCATCTCTTGTTTCTTTCTTTGTGTATATCTCCAAGAAAATAATTTAAATATCTGCTTAAATGCCATATATTTATATAAACATTTTTTTTTTTTTTTTTTTTTTTAACTAATTTTAAATGCTTTTTGTTGCAGCATCCACTACTGCATCGGCTCCTGGTGGCTTTAACCGTTTCACAAACTCTGGCACTCCAGCAGCAAGTGCAGCATCTGCAACTGATGGTGCCAATGCAGTTAAACCAAGTTCAACCCTGGTGCCTACAAACAATCACCCAGCCAAAACCAAAGAAGGTAAACATTGCCTTGTAATTCTGTTAGTTTTGATAATTATATTTGGGAATTTTTTTATAAACATGAATAAAAGAAAAAGATTTTAAAATGGACTGAAAAGTTGCCAGTGTCTAGTCATGATGAAAATGGCAAAATAAATTCTAAAACAACAACAAAGAAAAAATAAACAGAAGTTGACTAACAAAATGTAGATGTGGCCTGAGGACAGCTGGAGAATTGACCAGTCAAGATATTGTGAAATACGATAAATTCCAAATGAAGATTCAAACTCTGAATGAAAAAACAAAAATTACCAATTTCTCTTCTTTCAATCAAGTCACCCCAAACAAGGCAATAATGCCACTAAGACACAAGAAGTAACTGGGAGTGGAAAAGAATGAAAAAAAAAACTTTAAAAGGAACCAGAAACCTAATCCAAACTAGGAAACTAAGGATAAACCTCTATTTCTGTTCAAAAGATGGAAGGAATCTGGACCAGAAAATAGGTGAACATATCTACTCCTATTGAGGAAAAAAAAATAGTAAATAGAGAATAAACTGATGCCAGTCATTTCAAATGATTCAATTTTGAATGGTAATTTATATTCTACATAACACACATTTCTTTTATTTGTTCCATAACAAGAGGATATTGTTGGGATACCAATATGAGATTCATTTCACTGGGTAATTGGATTTAATCATGCCAATTATTTTACAGGTTGTTCTTTATTAATACTGGTGAAGAATCATTATCTGTGACCTTTTTATAGGTTGTCAAAGAGAAAATCAGTTTGAAGACTATTTTCTGTGATTGATGCATATTTTATCCATTCTGATGGTAATTGGCTGATTCTGGTTTGGTTTTTGTGTGTTGATCTTAAAACCTATGGAGAATTCTCATGGGATGCATAAGAAATGCAGTTTAATATCTGCAACATCTTTGTTGTCAGCACAGGATTGCAATTCGGGAAAAGAACTTTGAGGATTGGTTTCTGAGCATCTAGGACTTGAGATTTCTGGAATATAAAATGGAGCAGGTTATTGGTAACTCATAAACTTGGCGAACTATTTTTATGGGCTCTAGTTGTGTTTTTCCTACGTTATTATAAGTCTGGTTGTTTGTTTTTTTGTTTTTTTTATACATTATAGTTCTGGTTGTGTTTTTCCTGCATTATAATTATAGTTGTTTGTTTTATAAGAATAGTTTTAGAACATTTTCTCTCCCACTTATAAAAAAAATCCCTTTTTTTTTTTCTTTTTTTTTTTAAACAAAAAAACACAGGGAATCTAAAGAGTAGTGCTTAGTGAAGATTTCATGAATATAAAAATATATTGGAATTAACAAATTAATACTAAAAAAAAAAAAAAACTATGGACAAAAGTCAGATGAAAAGTGTTAATAAAATCTATTCAGTGATTCTGGAAATTACTAGCATCTGATCTGATTAACATTTGAAAAATGTATTTGACCATAATAAAAATTCTGGCTGTTTTTTTTCTTATCCAATTTGGCAAAAGGCAATCATTCTTAAGATTATTCAATGACTATCATATGTATATTTCTTTTATGACTTCTCCTTGTCTGTTCTCCTCAACTTTACAGATTAATTGATAACAATCAATTTGGTAAATCTTACTTTTCTCTTTGTAAAGATGTATGGGAATTCACTTGTCCAGCACCATAATGTTATGGATACTTATTAATTACCAATGACCTTAACATTCTCTTCTTTGAAATTTACACCTTGTCTTCATTTTCTCCTCTATTCACTGCTGTGACTAATAGCTACATTCCAGTGATGTTATTTAATTTCTGGGAATTCCTAGTGTTCTGTTCTTATTTTACACATTTCCACTTTCAAGTTGAAGATGTTGATATGTTTGTTATCATGAAATAATTATGTTTGGTGGACCATTTCAAAACGTTGATATTGACTTCACAGCTGCTGGAGACAAACGCCGGCTTGATGAGATGCAAGGTGCTGGAGAGAACAAAAAGCGAAAAATTGAGGGAGATGTCAAAGAAGAACTTGTGACTGAAATACTCACCTTAATCACTGATCCAGAACAGATGGTTGGACCAGACGTGAGTAATTGCCACTATTTTACTATTAATCCAAGTTACTCTTATGTCGTAATCTTGTTCAGAGAAAGGTAGCCAAACTCAAACAAGCTTTCATAGAACATGTGATTTGAAGTTAAGAAAATAAAAATCACTAACATTCACCATTGATATTACATTAAAAAAAAACTCTTTCCCTTTTGAAGAGAAAAGAAAGGAAAAAGAAAATGAAATAAAAAAATAAAAAAAAATAATATCTCTATTTCTACTAATTCAAAGGTAGATAGTTTATACCTGAATCTGTTGTCATCTCTTAAACCAAAGGTCATACACTCTTGCTCTTTCTGTCCTCATTCATTTCTTCACCTTTGTGTCATGTCCTGGATATGACATTAAACTACATCCAGCAGCAAAGCCTCTGATTGGGAGATTGGAGTTTTTGAAGAGCATGGAACCACCTCTTAATTGCTGCTGTTCTCAGGTTCACCCTGACCTGGAGTGGTAGCACCTGTTAGGGTCCCAGCTATAGGCAAATAGTGAATCCCCCAAACAAAAATCAACAATTCATTTTTATAGTAAATTTACCAACAATGCATTTTATAATCTACAAAATATATATCTAAAAAAAATTACCTTTACCCTGAAAGTATAAAATTATGTACAAAATATTTAGATTTTGGCATTAAATAATCCATAGATGTTGATATGCTGCCAAACAAAATCAAACAACCAACATGAAAGAATTCTTTCATGACATTATGCTATATATTTTACAATATCTTAAAGAAATCAAACTGTATTCCAAAATATAGCGTCAACAAAACTACAGCATAAAGCACACATAACACTGCTTCTAGTAACAAACATGTATATGCACAAAAGCTGAGTATCATCTACCATGTATTCAATTGTGAAAGCAGAATAACATATCATATTTTTATTACTTCAAAGCAGAAAATTAAATTTTGAGATTAAATGACCCATAAAGAGTTGATATTCCATTAAATTAATCAATTGCTTGTGTCAATGACTGCTGAACAAAAAATTCAGTAAAACTGTTATACCTTATTCCTTTTATTCCTCTATCCATAATGCAATAAATTTCCTTTATTCACTGAATAAATGCCTCACTTCTCTGGCTTCAGTTTCTCCTTTTTGTTTTCTTCAGAATAGGTTGTCAATTGGGGGAGGGGGGAGATAACATAACGTTGGCAATAATAGTTCATGTGAACTTATTCTATCAGAGAAAAGAAGTACTCCCCTCAGGCTTTCAACACATGGAGGTTGAAAAGCTGTCCCAATAAGAAATTCTGTGTGTTCATTTCGACAAGTATGTTATGCTGAAAAACTTTGCAGCACCCACCACATAATACCTTATTGAATCAATTCTTGCTGAAGTATACGAGAAATCAGTCAATCTGAATCATTTAAATTTTAAATATCAAATATGTATTACAATTATATATGCATTATTATATTAATATATAATGGTACATATAATATTTAATTCCTTGATTTTTTAACTTTAATATTGCCATGTTTTATTGCCCATTCAACATAATAAGTATTATATTTTAGGTTCAAAATAACATATATAAAAATGATTTAATCACACTAGAGGCCTCTTTAAGATAGTTCTCAAGTATCTACAAAAATTTAAAAAAAATCTTAATTCTTTAAAATTAACCTCTGTTAAATATCTCTCTGACCACTTCAATGTATCTTAAATTTACATTCACAACCGGATGTCAGCTAATGGTGACGTGTCTTAAAAATGTCAATTCATCTAGACATGAATGAATATCACACCTACTCCTAACCTCAACCTATATTTTTCACTTTTCTGCTTTAGCCTTGGCCCATCTTTTGATTGGTTAACCTAGACATACCTACAAAATTTTGAAATCTTGTTCCTTCCTCCTTTTTAACTCTTAAATAAGCTACCATATTCTGTTATCAAAAGTAAATCATTTTCATCAGAAGTTACCTAACATCACCTGATGATGGAACAATTTTAAGTTCTGAAACAAATTTTTATGCAGAAATGTAAAATATTTTTTAAATATCTATATATATATATATATATATGAGAGAGTGAGTCTTGGGTGTAACCTAAAACTACATCCGACAATGGAGTCTTGACTAGAGGTTAGAATTATGCTATACCAAACCATTGTTACCTACAGGTGATCTTTATCTAAGATCTAGCACTTGTTTGACCCCAAACAGTGTCTATATTTTTACATTTTTTTTTTTTTTATTTAATGATGACTGAATGAAAACAGGATAAAAAAGAATTAGCATTGCATAGAATTTGTTTATTTATATGTATGTGTATATCTCAGTATGTGAAATGAAAGATCATTACTTACCACTTCAAATCAAGAGTGCCGCCATATTTTCTATGAAAACAAAATGATTATCATGTTCACTTCCTTCTTTATAGAAGAGTGCAGATGCTGGTGGACCAGAAGTTGCTCATGATTGGACTATAAAATGTCCTATGAGTCACAGTGTATTGCATGCATTAAGAGAACAGTTGTAGCTGATGGATGGCACAAAAGTTGATATCTGATCAATATTGACTGGGTCGCTATAGGGAGGTGGGTATGATAGTGAAAGATCTGAAACCCCTAATATCTTTAAACTAAAAACATCACTGATATGTGTTTATTTATCAACTAGCCTAGAAGGCATCCCTTGAGTGGACTTCAGGCTAGCTCTTATGGCGGGATTTTGGGCCTTCAGCATGCATGTACATAAGTTATAAAAATTTAGAAATAATAAAGTTATTTTATCTTTATTTGATACCTTAATTCAGCGTAATCTTTCTTTGTATGTGCAACTGATCTCTGTAGTTGAAATTTTTTTTTTGTATGCAATTTTTATTTTCTTTTAAAATCACCATTCTTTATGATCACTTCACAAATTCACTCTTAAAAGACATTAGGGAACCCAAACTATGTAATATTTCAAATACGTCACAGTATGCATATGAGAAAAAGAAAAAAAAAAATACATGAGCAATATACTGTGCCCCACTTAAATTTAATTACAGCTTCAATAATAGCTGTAGCATCTTTTTCCACCAAAAGGTAGTTTAATTCACTCTTATTTAGGCTGCATGACACAAAGGCAACAGGGTGGCTATTTTGATTAAGAGTTGCAGACTAGTAATATCGGAGACATCACATTCTACCAAAAAAGGAATACTTTCATCAACAGAGCTAAGTGTTGCAGAACACAAGTCCTCTTTGAGCTCATTAAAAATACCCAAAGTTTCTTTACTTATTGGAAAAGATTTAGTATTGATCAATGAACTGGTTTTATTAGAAAAAGAAGGAATCCATTTGGAATAATATGAAAACATACCCAAGGTCCACCTCAATGAGACAGTATCCAATGGGGGCAGCAACATCTGGAGTGGGTGCAGTCATTCAGGATCTGGCCGAATAGTATTATTGCTTACATTATCATTGAGTATTTTAATAGACTTGGAAGATATTATGGACTTTGATTCATTTAATGTAAACCCTCATTTTTGTGCTACTTGTTGGAATCTCTGGCAATTCTGATCATGGTGTTTTTGATCTTAACCATCAATGGTGATGTTGTCTACATAAAGATATGTTATCTAAGGTTCTCTTTTTCAACAAATTCATCCATTGCCCTTTGAAATATAAAGACACATTGGTTACACCAAAGGGCAATCTACAAAACTGATATAGCTTCTCATTGGTCTCAAAGGCAGTAAACTTTTTATCCGCCTAAATTATTGAGATCTGATGGTAGGTGGTCTTCAGATCAAAAGTCGAAAATACTTTGTACCTTGCCAGACTGTTTATCATATCATCAATCTGAGGCAATCAATCATGTATATAGATAAACTGTTTGGGGATAATCTACACAGAGCTGTTTATTGTACTTATTGGTAAGGTCCTTCACAACAACCAACTGGACTCTCCATGTTGAATAACAGGGTTCAATGATGCTTGAGAGTAACTGGGAAATTTTCCTCTCAATGAACACCTGATCATCTCTACTAAAACGTCTTTGTTCCCACCATAAGTGAAGATTGTTTTTGTGTAGCTTCTGAAACTCATATCCAAGAATTACCACCACACAGGTTATCCAAAACCCCAAATTTCATTTTTGCATATTTCTGGCTACATACTTCTATATCGGTAATGCAAACACTGGTAGAGTTGGTGTCCATGGTTTTAAGAGCTGTAGACCGTTTTGTGTACAGGGGTGGAGTTTCAGGCTTAATAGGTTGAATGTGTTTTCACTAATAAAGTTTTCTGAACTACAAGAGTCTATAAGTGCAGTGAATTGTCTGCCTTTTCTGGTGATCATTGTAGTTGCATGAGAGAGATTTGGGGGAATAGGTATCTGGCATTACACACAAACTTGGTTTAAAGTTAAGCAACATGGCCATTGTCCCAGATGATTTGGTCTTAGATTGGCAAACCTTCGAAGTTTCTGTTTTTCCCATAATTAAAACATGTGACACTACGTGCAGGACAGACTTTCCAATTATGGGCTGCGTTAACACAAAATTGGCACTTTTTTTGGTAAGATATTTTTGGCAGGGCTAAAGCTATAGGGTTCTCTTCTGAACATTCACTCTTGGTACCAACAGCAACTACTAGGACTAACAAAGTGCTTGTAAGGGAGTAAAGTTTCTTTGGGCGAGATCCAGTGTTGAATTTTCCACCAGCTGCTGTCTAATATAATTGGATGAAATCCCACTTATAAAGGCACTTCTGATTTTCTCTTCTCTGTATTGTTCAGCTGTAACTTTTTTATAGTTGAAATCTTTACTAAGATTTCAGAGTTTCTGAAGAAAATTCTCAAGGGACTCCTCTGACTTCTGCCGTCTGCTCAAAAGCTGATGCCTAGCAGAGATCTCATTAGGTGTTTTGATATATAGCTGGTCTAATGTTTAGACAGCCTCCTCATAATTTGTACAATCTGTGATGTACTCATACACCCAGGATGAAATACAATTTATCAGAGATTGGAACTTGTTCAGTACTTCTTCCCCATATTCCAAAATAAAATTTTCAAACGTTCTTTTCCAATGCTTCCATTCCTTAGAAGCGTTAGGGGCCTTGTGATCTAGGTCCAGTCAATATAGCTTGAGTATCTTGGACATGTTAAATTTTTTCCTCTTCTTTGTTGAATAAATTGTTATAAATTTAAAAATAATTCAAAGCAGCAGGAAGACAAAACTATGATAACCTTAAGAAAGGCTTTATTCAACAAAAGAAACTGAACCAAATGACACAATCAGTGTCTATCCACATAATCTCCTTCCCCCAAGTACAGCAGAATTTATAAAAGAAAATGTATGTTCATTTGCATACAATAAATTTACATACAAAACACAAAAGAAGAGTTCATTTCATAACACTAATACATTAATTTTGTATATGCACACTCACAGAAACATTGGACCAGAATAATATTTACACCTCAACTGAGATAATTAGAAATCTGAGTAGAATTCATTCAAATTTAATTGTTATAACAATAGTTAAATTTACAAATTAAGTTTGGATATCTGTCTATATTTCTGAGATGAGATAAAACTATTTACACTATTTACATTGTTCTGACTATTGTCCTTGTCTTTATTGTCATATTCCTGATGTTTTGGCCTTTGTATGCTCCAGTCTTCTTCAGGTGATAGATGTTGGAATTTTGAACTGAACTCTTTATTTCATCCACTGGGGTAGATTGTTCTAGTTCCACATGCCATGCCATTTGTGGAGATTTCAGTTGCAGTTATCTCCCTTTAGTAACTCAACTCTACAGGTTTTTTTTTTTTTTTTTTTTTTTTCCAACTCCTGTGGCCCAGTGGATAAAAGCATTGGTTGAAGTAATCAAAAAAAAGTGACTTGATCCAAAGAGTTATGAGTTCAATACCTGGCCACAGCAGAAGTGAACAACTGTTGAAACATCGAAAATATGACAATAAAGATGAGGACAACAGTCTGAACAATGTAAATAGTGTAAATAAAATTGTTCATATTAACAAATCTGTTAACACAACATAATTCTCTTTTATTAAAAAAAATCTTTCAAAAATAAAATATGCTTTCTGAAATCAGCACATTTGTATATCTTTAAAATACCGTGGATTGTAATAAGCTTTTCCATTTATGATTAGTAAATATAGTTTTTACATTAACAATATCACCTAATTGTTACAAATTAATACAAATTTTAAGATTTCAAATTTTATAAATTATGAATAAAATTATTAAAAATTGACAGTAATTCTAGTAAACATTCATTATTCATTGAAAAAAATTGTTTTTCTTTTTTAGTGCTCATCTTATTCATAAAAGCAATTAAAAACTTTTCTAATTAAATAATGTATTAGTTTTATAACATTTTTTATTTTACAATTAAAGGACTTATGCTTATAATTAATATAAAGCTCTACAAAAATGAATTTAAAATTAAATAAAAGTGGAACGTAACAGGTATTAAAAATATATATTTTTACCAAGATTTTCTAAAAAAAAAAAAAAAAAAAAAAAAAATTCTAAAATATTTTCACTCATTTGTGAATAATCCCTGAAAGTTTCATTAAAATCCAACAGTTATTTGAATTTTCTTTTTTGCAAGAATTTCTAAGTCATGTGTTTTACATCGCAAAGAAGCTCAAATTTCCCAGACTAATTTAAGAAGGTTACTCATTGGTGCAAGAAAACCAAAAAATTTTGAGGTTTTAAAAATGATAAAAAAAGATATAATTTAATAATAATAAAAATCTTTGGTCGTTTCTCTTCTAAATAATAACAGATTTTGACGATAAAACTTTCCTTTGTTAACTTCGGCGCATTTTTTCGTCATTGTTCTTTTAGTATGCATATTTTTTAGTGAATTTTTTTTGGAGGTACCTATAAAACTTTACTAGCCGTTAAAAATTATTTGCTTATATTTTTAGTAAGAGTGAATGAAAATTTAATTCAGAAAAATAAAGAAATATTAACATTTTTGTTTCCATTTTTTAATGATTCTGAGTAACAATGTAATATTTTTTTTACGACATTTAATAGTTTCTGAAACTAAACATTTTATTTTTAAAAAGTAAGTAATAGGACAACAATTGATTGAATAAAAATTATATAAATTGTTTGTCATTTCTACGTTTTTTCTCAAAGCAATTACATATTGTATTGCTCGGGAGTTAAATTTTTGTTTCTTATTTTATCAATATTTATTTCTGTATTTTATCTTATCACGGTCATAAGGGTTAACTTATATTTACGCGCACTACTGGGTAAAACAATGTTTCTCGGTTATTTTTTACCTAATCGCCGATCTGTCCGGTCTTGGACAAGTCCATGACCGGATCGGAAGTGACATCAAAAACGGTGAGTTTTCTGATTGGCTGTTTCCATCCGGGATCTGCCCGGTATTATTTCAAGCTTCAGCAGCGACCAATATGGCGGGATTATTGTTTTGGTGATCGCTTGGCTTGAAAGTTTTCTTTCATTATTTACCAATTAGATTGATACTTGAGTACACTGGAAAGATATTCCTCTTCGTGATAATGGAGAGTTCAAAAAGACTAGAAGCTCGGAAGTCGAAAGTGTTTGGTAAAAAGAAACGTATCCGTCGTAAACGAGTTGTCCGAGGACCCAAACCGCCACCGACCCTCCAAGACTTACAGGTTAGTTAAAATAGCCAACATTTTTTTTAACTGTTGTCGGGTTTTACAATTCTTTTATAACCCAAATTCGTTTTCTGTTGTTACGTATAAGCATTTTCTTGAAAATAACAACGTGAAAGATGAGACGAGAGTATTTGAATTAGTAAAAATTAGACCCTTACTTTGTGACCGTATCTTTTTTTTCTT
The DNA here is from genome assembly GCA_963932145.1 of Acanthosepion lycidas. Taxonomy (NCBI): domain Eukaryota; kingdom Metazoa; phylum Mollusca; class Cephalopoda; order Sepiida; family Sepiidae; genus Acanthosepion; species Acanthosepion lycidas. Next base: position 49,364,129 of record OZ010613.1, on the reverse strand, counting down.
ACAATGAGTGCAAGTTTTTATTTTATTATATCTTTTTAGCAGCAAGAGAAACCAAAGAAACTTTTAATTTTATACGATTAAAAGAAAATCAAAGGAAAACATTCATAAATCGCTATAGAAAAGAGGCTAACCGCTGAAGTTTCTTTAACGATGTGAAAAGAAAGAGCCATTGATAGTTTTCTGTTTATTCGGCAGATGCATGGAGTTTCTGTTTATTTATTTTTTGTTTTTAATTGATTTCTCTCTTGCGAATTTGTGCCTTGATGTCTGTTGATTTTCAATTTAAATACTGAATCTAAGGAAAAATCCTCTAAAAATTAATCAGAGTTGCATTAAAAAAAACCTTTTTGCCTAAAGAAGAAAGCGTTATTGTTAATGTTTGTTTGCCGTTGGCCAATCGATTGTGGGTGATAAAAATTCTAAGAGTCAGGCTTCATATACACACGGGGCTTCATCCCACTTCTTTTCTTTAACTAAAAAAAAATCTCAAATGTCGACTGGATACAAAAAAGACATTTTTTTTTTTTTTCCTTTTTCTTCCTTATCTGCATTCTGATCCTTTTTTTTTTTGTGTGTATGTAATAAAAAATGTCAACACAAGACACAGCAAGAAAACACTTTAAAATTTTGAGGTTTGACAAGAATAATTTTTGTTATTATATTTTTCATTCCTTGAAAAAGATTAAATTGGATTTTTTAATGTAGAGAAAAAAGTTTGAAAGTTAACGTTTTAAACAGTCTGATCTCATCATCGTTGACGTTAATTAACGTTTGTTTCTAAAATGATGTGTTGTGTTTTGTTTTTGTGTGTGTCAAACAAAAATAAATCAATGGAGTATTTTTTTTTCTTTTCTTGACACATGCATCTATTGTTTTAAAAACAAACATTAAACAACGATGAAGAACCCGATACTGTTTTAGTTTTAAACGTTAACTTTTTAAACTTTTTTTTTTAAACTTGAATTGAAAATTCAAGTATGAACTTTTTTTTTTTTTTTTTTTTTTTCTCCGGTTGATAATGATTGAATGAACATTGATATTTTTTTAAATCTTGAAATTTTAATTTATAAATAAGGATTCAAGGTTGTTTGTAAGGTTGTTTATTGGGTAAAATTATATTTGTAATAATGTTTCTTGTCTCAATTGTTTAAGTTTGTAACAATTCCCATTTCCAATATAACTTTTTCTCTCTCCCTAGTCTCCTTTCTACTAAAAAGGAAAAAAGTTTTCAAAAGAGCGAAAAATTGAAGAAATATTGTAATGTAGCTTAACTAACAAGTAATGGAAGTAGTTTCCACTGCTTTTAAAAGTGGATCACCTATGAAATATTTCTTGTTAAAGTTTACATACGAGGTGTTGCCAAAAAGTTCTCAGCCCGACCCAAATTCAGAACACTGTTTGGAAAGTGGGTCGGGCCGAGGACATTTTCTTGGGACTGTTTAGATTTTTTCCTGAAACTTTTGTAAGATTTATTGAGACTTGATTTAAAAATTAAATTTAAAAAAAAAAAAATCTTCACGGGGCATTTTTACTTGCTAGCTGGGATTGGAGGGAAAGCAGAATTGAGTAATCTTAGTAATAATACCCCCCCCAACACACACACACACACACTTCAGTGTTAATTAATGAACCCAGGGGATAACCTGACCCAGTTTTTATAACTGTGTCTCTTTCATTTTAAAGTTAAATATCTCCCTTCCTTCGCTCCTTTTTAATAATAACTGATTTCAATCGTGTTTTCTTCTTTTTTTTTTTTTTTTTTTTTTTAAATCTCCTCTTTCTCATTATCTTTTACCCTGCAACGGTGAAAGCCAGGCGTTGTAATTGATCCCGTATGTTTCTTTAAAAAAAAAAAAATCTGTGTTTAATCAGAATTTCGCAGAACTTACCTTGCATATGATTAAATTAAAATGCATGGTAGGATTTTTTTTTTTTTTTAGCTTGGAATTTTGGGAGAATTTTTATTTTTCAAAATCAGATTTTTCACATTACATTAAAAATAGTCTCCAAAGAAACACGATACCTAAGTTTTAAAATGAAAAAAGAAAAAAAAAACTTTCTTGGAGCATTTATAGTTTTAATTTCAAGCTGATAGATTGAATTTTATTTCCAATAAGCAAAATACTTTGCTGTATTTCAAAACTAATTTAAATTGACTGAAAACACTTTTTTAAATCGCTGATTTGAGTGCCATTTTTAGTCATCTGTCAGCACAATGTAATTCTCTTTATTAAAAAATAAAACATACTTTTCTGAAACTTTGAGGAATATTAGCTGATTTAAAGTTCAGTTAAATCTGGTTTTAAATGAATATTACTTTTAGTTTAAGATATCACAGAAATGCATTTTTTAATACAAGGTAGGTGTTTATTTAAGGTGATGTCAGTTTGACAGCCAGAAGTTTTATCTAATTTTTTTCTATGGAGGAAATATCTGTAAAAATTACTTGACAAATATAACATGATCACCTTTTTTTATATAATGTTTAACTACTCAGTAATCTTAAAAATTTAGGAAAATAATCTGTCATTTAATGTTGTTATAAAGTTAGTATAATGTTCGTAGTTGCTGATTAGTAACACTATAAGGAAAACACTGGGGGAGAAAAAAAAGGTAAAGTAAAGAACGGTTGAATCATTTGAGAATACAGTAAGTTCTATAATGCTCAAATTTGCTGGTTAGTAAGACTCCAAGGAAAACACTGGAAAGAAAAGGTTGAGTGAAGAAGGATTTAATGACATGAGAACATGGATTGAGAATACATTAGTTCTGTGCAGCAAGTATATGACTGGAAAGCACTATATGCCTTTGCAACTCATTTTTTACTATTGTTCTGTGAGCATACATTCTACTCCTAGCGGATGGTTAGGTCCATGTTTCAATAATGGGTGTAGAGAAGGTTAGTCAGTCTTTTTACATGATACAAAATATGAAGAAATATCTGACCTGGCATCTTAGCTTCAGTTACTTTTCCATGACCATAACATAGCTTCCCTCTGTCTTTTTCTATAGATATTTTCATGGTGATTGTTTTGATGAACTCTCCTCTTTGGTGACTCTTTTCTGGCTTCTTGGTACCTCAACCACATTAATTTAAGGGTAATACTAGATTGGCAACTAGTTCTCATTTTATTGTTGAAATAGCTAGATATAACTGCATATTCTAATAGTTTCTTTTCTTGAATTTTAAAAAGAAAGAAAAGAGAAAGATGGAGTGTCAAGGGAAGTGTAGGTTTCAGATCTCATTTTTTTTCCTTTTACCAGTAATTTTAGAGGCACTAATGAAAAAGACGAAACTCGGAGTGAAATTTGTAAATGTTATAAAGTTCATACAAAGCTCATAGTTGCTTGTTAGGACTAAGATAAACCCTTCTTCACTCAACCCTCTGTTAACAGTGTTTATCACAAGAAAATGGACTGAGAATGCTGTAGTTCAGTACACCTGAAAGTGCTACACCTTAGCGACCTACATTTTGCCACTGTTCCATGAGCAGATGTTTTACTCATGGTGAATGGATGCGTTCATCTTTCAATAATAAGTGTAGAGAAGTTAGTCAGTCTTTCTAAACAATAAATGTTTTATTGAATTTTAGGTACTTTGGATTTAAATTTATTATTGTTATTGCTCTTATTTTCTGATAATGTCATGTATAGACACCAGTTTTTACAAAAATTGGCTCGTTTATACACTGACAAAAAAAGAATGCAAAATTCTTTTAAAAATATTGGGGGCTGCTGAATTGTTTAGTAAGCTTTTAATATCACCTAACAGGTACAAATTAATATAAAAATTTAAAAGATTTAAAATTTCATAAATTATTATAATTAAAATTTAGAAAAATGAAAGCAATATTTCCCAAAAGTTTTTTAATAAAATAATCTGTTCAGTAAAATATTCATTTACTAATGAATAAGTACTGAAAATTTTGCTTGAATGGAAAATTTTCCTGACTTTTTTAGCTAATATTTTAAAATGTAGTCTTTTTTTTATTTTTTATTTATTTATTTTTTTTTTTTACTTTCATTTTGGACAAAAAGTATCCATTTTGGTGGTACCTACTTTATACAGAAAACAGATGTAGTAATCTTGAGTAACAAATGCTGTTTGCCAGTGTCATCAAACACCAACCTAAGTGCATTTGAACTGAGCATTAGATATTACTGAAAACATGTTTTTATTAATATCACAGGGTAGGCATTTTTTATTTTATATATATATATATATATATATATATATATATATATATAAACCCTTGTATTTATTTTGATTTTAGGAGTACTTCCTCTACTTCATATTTTACTTGAAATCAAATGTATAATTATTTCATTGAATAGATAAAGAAAAAAATAATTCTTGAAAGGCAGCTTACTTTTGAGTCAAAGTGAGAGTACTGAAAAGTTAGTTCTTCAAATTATGACCAAACACCAGTTTGTTTGTTTTTTTTCTTTTTCTTTCTTTCTTTCTTTTTCTCACGCAATTTTTTTGGTCAGACCAAGAACATTTCATTGCCTCTTTGTGAATTTCTGAAATAAGGAATGTCCTCATCTTTGTTGTTATCACAACATTTCAGACATTGTGCCCTCTGGCCTTTTGAAACTAAAGTACTTCTCATACTAAAAAGAACAGAAGATTGCTTATTTATGTTGGTTGGGTGGTTGGCAGAAGTGTGTGTGTAAATAGATTGGGTTTATTTATAGGCACAAACTAGGTAGCTAGCTGTGTGTGTGTGTGTATATATATATATATATATATATATATATATATATATATATATATATATATAGGTTATGATTTTTTTTTTTTTTTTTTTTTGTCGTCCCCTACATAATTTATAACATTGTGTATTAGCAGTACTAAAACTTTCCGGAGCTTTCTAGGACTTGTTTTTGTTTATTTTTAAGTTTGTGATATAGCTATAAATTGTTAAATACATTAAAAAAAAAACATAAGTACCATGCAATTACAGTGTTTCTGAGATTCTTTGTTTATTTTTCCCTCTTGTTATGTATATGCTAGGTACCTCCACTTATTTTTTTTTTTTCTCAGAAAAACAACATAGAATAATGAAAAAGGCTACAAACTTAATGAAAATAAAGTTTTGTCATCAAAATGTTTGTTATTAAGATGAGAGACCAAAGTATTTTTTTATGCTAGGAAGCACATTTGAAATTTTGGTTAAAATCTTTTTTTGTTTACGTCATCTGGCTGGTATGATAATTACATGAATTTTTTTTTTTTTTTTTTTTGTTGCGCTATTTTTCTGTTGAAAACATGTTGATTTGGAAATTCTTGTAAAAAATCAAATAATTGTCTGATTTTAATGAAATTTTAAGGACAAATGAATGAAATTATTTCTTATTTGAATTTTTTTTTTTTTTTTTTTTTTTTTGACATATGTTACCCCCACTTAATAACATGAAATTTCCACAAAATACCTTTCTGTTTCCTGAAACTTTTTATTCATTAAAAGTAGGAGTCCTTGGAGAATGTAAATCACCTCATTTTTTTGAATTTTTTATTTATTTATTTTATTTATCTATTTATCTTTTTTTTTTTTTTGTTAATTATAATAATTTATAATTGTTCAAAAATCGTGTAAAATTCTGTTTTGAATGTGATATAGTAATTAAGTGGAAACAAAATTTACGAATCCAAAATTGAAAAGATTAATAAACATAATTTCTATTTTTAAAATAATTTTTAATATTTTTTTACTTAATTCATTCACTTTTATTCATCTATGAAAAGCTAAACATGACATTATGAAAAGGTCACATGATCTAAGAGTTTTGTCCCTTTCTTTACAGAGAAATTAATTTAAGAAAATTTTATAGTATTTTAAATTTTTTTAATTTTTGCATAAAGCTTCTTCAAAAGGTAAATAAGTCAATAAAATAATTGCTTAAAATATGTTCATTTGTAAAAATTAATAGATAGTTAATTACCCAAAAAATGTGTTCACTTAGATTTCATAAATTTGTTAATTCTGGTCATCCATAAGACCTGTCGACGCCTCAAAAACTTACCAGTACTTCAATAATGATCAAAGAAAGATAGGACCCATTGTTAAGAAATGATTGTATATTACTTTTTATACTATAAGTAATTTCAAATCAGATTAATTTAACTTGAAATTTTCTAATTTTACAATTTTTTATAATATTAATGCTCTGTAAATTTACATTGACCACTATTTTATAAAAATATCTATAAGAAGACCGGATTATATATCTTACTGTTCTTTCTTTTTATTTATATATATATATTTTTGGAAGAGTTTTAAAATTGATAAATTTGTTTAGTTTACAAAGATTAAGAAAACTTAAGAAAATTAAGAAATCAAGCAATTTGCCATTCCAATCTATATAATTTCTGTATTTTACTTGCTGGGAAATAAATTTAATCCTTTAGCTTTCAATTAAAGCTAAAATGAAATCTTCAATAATGCTTTTTCATTTTTAAAAATTCATTTTAAACCTTAGGTATTGAAAACTTATGCTGAAAAAGTGGATGTACCTAGTGTATGGCAAATTCAAATTTTCAGTTTGGGTGTAACCTTTTCCAAAAAGTAATATGAATTAATGCCCTTTTCATTACTTTCGAACATAATTTCATCAATTTTATGACACATGAACATAGGGTTACAAAAAGTCATAACCCTTTCATATATATATATATATATATATATATATATATATATATATATATATTCTCCCTCGGCCCTTTTTTTCCCCCACTTAATTTTAAGAGCCATCATCCCAGTAACCTATATTTTATGTTCTACTGTCTATACTTACCTTCATGATGTGCTAATTACCCAGTACATTAGGGGTTACTCTCCAGTCACCATCTTAATCATTATCATGGGATCTATCACTAAGGCTCCTTTACATACAAGCTAATGTAATGAAAGAGAGAAAGGGTAGTGAAGATACATATTAATTTTGTACATGTATTTATGTTATGGGCATATGCGAATGCATGTGCTTTTTCCTCTTACTTTTTCCGTTCTTTTATTAAAAATTATTTTAACATTTCCAGTTTTTTTATCAGTAATTTTGTTCCTTTATATATTTTAGTTTTATTTTACTTTTATTATAATGTATTTCCTTTTTTTTTTTTTTTTTTTTTTTTTTTTTTTAATCACAACATATTCCAATCATTTGGCTTTCAACACTTGCCCATGTGATCTGTCTATTTTGCTACCTGCAAGATGTCTTTTTCCCCAACTTACAACTCTTAAAATTATCTGGTGTAAATATTCACTGCCTTACCCTGAAAATATGACAAGCAGCAAACCCCAACAGAGCCTGTCAACTAATTATCAATGTTTACAGCCTCCCTCCCCTGGGACACACACCAGTAATACTAGATCAGCCTAGCACTTTTATGCCAATCAAAATTTAAGTTTCATTTTCATAAAAAGTTTCACTCATCAAGTGATTAGACAGAGATCTGATTTTGCTCATAATAAAACTTCCACTGGAAAATACCTTATCTACAAAAACATGCATCAGTGTGTAATTTCCATTTCTTTGTTCCTTATATCATTGATAAAGGACACAGGCATGTCCAAAAATTCTAAAGTTAAAACCTTTCTCTCTGGGCTTTATTTATTTCTGTCAAATGGTTGATATTTAATAAATTTTTATCATACTGACTGTATTGATATCTTTTCGTTTGTCCTTTATTTTATTAACCAACCTATTTATTTTGTGTGTGTGTATATATATATATATATATATATATATTAGTGTGTGTTTTGTGTAACAAGACTATTTTTTTTTTTTTTTTTTTTTCTGACCTTAATGGATGTAAAAATTGTTACCATTGTGTGCAAGATGGGTATTAAGGAGGGGTTACTGCCTAAATATGCAATTAAAAAATTACATGACTTGGCTGCCAACAATGAAACCAACACCACAATATTCAGGAAAAAATTAGTTTTCAAACAAACAGAAGGTGCCAAAAAATATTACAACATTTAAACAGCGAAGAGACAGAAAAGAAACCATAGTGGCAACATATTCTACAAATTTTTTTGACAATTTTTACATAAGACAGTTGCATGTATACAATAAAAAAAAAATACCAAATGTTATCATTATTTAGACAATTTCATTTGTACTGTTGTCCTCATCTTTGTTATCACAAAATCTTAGCTTGGCCCAAGTATTAAACTCGCAATTACTGTGTCACCAAATTCACAAACCAACACTTTCATCCACTAGGTTATTATCCTGTAGGACAATTCTGTGGTAGTCCTGGATATGATGATTAACTACATCTGGCAACAAGGTCTCCGATTGGGAGAGTTGGAGATTTTGAGGTGCATGGGACCATCTCTTAATTGCTGTTGTTCCTATCTTCACCCTGACTCGAGGTGTTTACACATGTTACGGTCTCAGGTATGGGCAAATAATGCCCCCCCCCCAAAAAAAAAAACATTATGAAAGTATAAAAATAGATTTTTATAGTAAAAAAAACAAAACAAAAATACCAGTAATACATTTTTGCACAAATTGCTGACAAAATGTATGTGCTAATAAATTGTAACAACTTCACCTAAATAAATTTAAAATACTATCAAACAGTCAACATAAAAGAACTTTCTTGACATTAAGCAACCGCATTTCTTTCATATGCTGTAAAAACAAATTGGTCATTAACTCAATCCTCTGTGGAAAACTTGGACTGAACTGTCTGATGCTGCTGTTTGTCATGCTTGACTGCACTCACCGAAGCTTTTCTATTTTTGTTGCAGCTGCTGCTGAAGACTTTGTCATATTTATTTCTATCTTAGGTTGACTAAGATTCTCATAGCCTAGCATATGCACTGATTCTTTCAGACATCTAACTCTCCAGTATTCTTCCTTATTCAGTCTACCCCCCTGTAGATTAAAATAAAGGGTTCAGTTAAGAATTCTTTGTATGTTACCCCTGATCAATATACACTTATGAAGGCTGGAGGACTGATAGCCAAAATGTGATAACAACAACAAAGATGAGGACAATAGTTTGAGTTTAAATATTGTAAATAATGAGTTATCTTGCAGTTCTTATGTTCACACTGTTTTCTCAAAAAGGACCTATTCAATACAGGTCCTTCTTGATGTCACTTTTACAATCTTGTTATTTAATCTTCCATTCTTGTGGAACAAAGTGTAATAATAATTCTTTGAGCTGCACAATCCTCAATGAGATTTTATTTTGTTTCAGAAAACGCTGTTTCCTGCTCACACTGCCCGTGATGAAATTGCTCGCCAGGAAGAGATGAAGGGTGTCATAGAATTCAAGGTTATGGCTAATACATTCAAGGAACGTCCAAGTCGCGAGCAGCTCATCTGGTTAATTGGTCTGCAAAATGTCTTTTCACATCAACTTCCTCGGATGCCCAGGGAATACATTACACGCCTTGTTTTTGACCCGTAAGTGGTTTGAATTTTCTCCTCAAACATAATTTTACCAAGTGTGGGATTTCAGAATTTTTATTTATTAATTTTATATGCTCAATGGAGGGATAGTTGTTTTACCATGCTCTCCACTGGATGCTCCTACAATTGATAGATAATATATAAAAAATGAAGTTTCCGCCTTGAGCAGAACTTTATGCTATCTACCTGGTACTTTATAGCAAGGTTTCTGTAGGAAAATTGTTCCACGGAGTGGGGTGATTGGCCTCCATACCTAACTTGGGGGGAAGGGTTGGTTTTCTGTCAGTTTAAATCCTTTAGATGACCATATGTTCCCATGCTAATGAATTCCATCTACCTGGGTTTGGGAATTCAGAGTTTCTCTTAGACTGTTTGCCAACCAAGGCTGAATAGTCCAATCTACTCTGCTATTTAATCCATAGCTCAGGAGAGAAGAGATTTATTCATACTTTTCCCAAGAGTATTTGTGTGAAAGTGAATGTAACAAACTCAACTGAGGCTTGAACTTGGCTGGCCAATTTCTCATTTCAAGTTGCTAACCATTGCATCACCTACACATCTTGCAACCGAAACTTAATCAACCCAATATTGTTATTTTTATTAGAGCAACAAAAGCAAGCACTAAAAGAACATTCATAACAAAAATATATATTACCGTAAATTTTTAATACTGAAATATGAGGATTAAAAACTGCTAAACCTATTTATCAGTTTTCTCTTATTAGAGCAAAACCTGTGGACTAAAAATAAATGTGCACAACATTTTTTTTTTGTTTTCTTTCTCTGTTTTTGTTTTTAATATACAGCCTCAGACTAATGTTTTATGATATATATATATATATATATAACGATAAGGAAACTGTAATAGTTACCGGCACGTTTTGGCCAATGTGGACTTTCTCAAGGCAAAAAAACGAAATGAATTTATTTAAACAAAGTAACTAATAATAAGAAAAACAAAATGTCCCTAACTCTGAGAAATTTTTCATATGTATATACTAGCGGCGTTGCCTGTCCTTGATCCAAAAACGTACGACATACAGCAATCGCTATCACTTGACTTAAAATATTTTTGCCCTTCCTTGCCTTTAAAGGAGTGCACTTTGCCGTGCTGATGTTGCTACATGCCTTACTTCTTGCCTATCTCACACTGCAAATTTTTTCTAAGCTCTATACTAAACATTAAATCTGTTACGAAAAAAGAACTAAACAAAATGAACACAAAACAATCAGCTTTAAAAAAGGACTCGTAACTGGAAAAATCGAATGAAAAAATGACAAATACTTTTTCACACCCAACCCAGGTCTGCGGAATCAGAATCAACGTTGAGAAGTGAATGAGCCAATTGGAGTAAAGTGCCATGCAGATTTAAATTTTTCCCACTGCAGCTATCGATATATTTTTTTTTTTTTTTTTTTTTTTTGCATGCTAGTTAACATTCGTGTCGGTCAGCTGTTGGCTCTCATGCTGGTCAATAGAATCTTCCTGCCTATTCGTGGCAGCCAGCTATAAGCTCTCACTCTGGCCAGTAGAAAATGACTGCAAACTACATGAAAACTGTCATAGAAGCATGAAAAAATCAATTATTTCCACTATCGATGGGAGTTGGCCTTCCCGCTAATTTGGAGCATGTGCATGTAAATTTTGGTGCAAATCCGTCAAATTGCAGCCGTGCATTCATTACATACACACATCCTGCCTTTTATAGATAGAGATTTGGGTATGTAATCCCAGCAGTGTTATAAGTTTTTGAAAAAAAACTTAAGAAAAATAAGAAATAAATCCCAAAAATAATATTATAATAATATAAATAATAACTTCTCTTTTAGTCTTGTGAAATTCTAGCTTAAGAAAAATTATATAAGATTTAATTATTTTAAACACACAAGTGCATACATGTGTAACACGTTTTTTTATTATCCATCTGTTGAATGCCAAATGCATTATTGGATATTATTTTGGGGGCATGTTTTTCATGAACATTTTTCCAACATTGGTTGTATGTATGTATGTATGTATGTGTGTGTATACACATACACACACATTAAAGGTTAATTACCAACCACTCTCCACCTTCTTACCTTGGTGGTAAGACCTAATGTATACTCATTCTAAAACCATCAAATGATAAACTGTATTAGCTCTACTCAACACTGAGAACATGCCTGGTCTATAGGACTTAGCATACTTCTGGTTTTTAATCAAATGGTCGGCTATTTCTGAATCTAATAAATCTGTTGTTACTGGTTTACTAAATCTTAAATTGTTTACCCTATTTTCTGCATGAGTAACGTAGGATTTTATTGGAACAGTCACTAGTATTGGTAGACTAGGTAGGCTTACGGACCACTGTTAGCTGCATGTGTATTTTCATTGAATGTACAATCACAGCACATACAATTTGGAAGTTTTCCAATATCTGCTTATAAAAATATAATCACATTTCATTAAAAGATCTCATGTGACAAAGTGACTTAACAAATATTGTCCAAAATTTGACTCTAGATATTGTTGCTAAAAATATTCATGAAGTGTACATCAGTGAACTTTTTACTGTTGGGAATATAAAAAATATAATTTAATAATTGTCCAGTCTTTACTTTCTTCTCATATATTACCTTGGGTATGATGATAAGTTACCAGGCCTCTGATTGGGAGATTGGGGGTTTTGAGTAGCATGGAACCACTTCTTAATTGCTGCTGTTTTCATGTCCATCCTGACCAGTGATAGTAGAACCTGTTATGGTCCCAGTTATTGGCAAATAGTGAATCCCCAATCAAAAATGAACAAGTCATTTAATAGTAAAATGACTAACAATAATTTTTTTCCAGTGAAATGATCAGCAATAAATTTCTTTATAAAAATTACCAACAATACATTTTTGTAGTGAAATTACTAGCAATACATTTTATAATCTAAAAACTATATATTTTTAAACAAATCTTTTATCTTGAAAGTTTTAAATTATGTACAAAATATTTAGATTTTGACATTAAATAACCTATAGAGGTGGATATGCCACTAAACAAAATTAAATCAACCAACAAACATGTATACGCACAAAAGCTGTGTATCATCTAACGTGTATTCAATTTTGAAAGCAGAATAATATATTTTTATGACTTTAAACCTCACAAGAATATTAAATTTGGGTATTAAATAACCCATAAGGAGTTGATATGCTGTTAAACAAACAAATCAATCAATCTTCTTGTGTATACAATCCATTAAAAAAAATAAATGTTTCTGGGGTGGTACGAAGAACCAATTTGCTCAATCCTCCCTTTCCAGCCTTGATAGAGCTCAAGAACATCTATGAGGCCTTGTGGGTTGTAAGTTATTTTCCATCTAATAAACTTTTTCTTCCCACATAAAAAAATGTTGCAAGCCTCTTGCTGCTCCTATCAATATTTTCAAGGAAAGTGTTTTGATTAGTTACATGCTTTAATTCCCCAAGTTTATATATAGTTAAGCTTATTTATAGCTAAGGCCCGCCATGTTACATATACAGGATTGAAACGGCCTCATTTCTTTTATATTCCATTGGTAAGGAGGAAGTTCCATTCAGACAGCTTCTTCCTGAGAACCACTACTTTGTGGAACAGAGGATACTTCCCAAATCCTGACAATCTTAATCTCTTCAAGTTTAAGGTCAGCTGTTATATACTTTCAAAACTACATCCAGCAACAAGGCCTCTGATCTGAAACTTAAGGTTTTGAGAAGTGTTGAACTGCATCTTAATTGCTGTTGATCCCAGGTTCACCTTGACCCAGGGTAGGAGCACCTGTTAGGGTTGCAGCTACCGGCAAATAGTCCCCCCCCCCACAATACAAAACCAAAACATTGTGAAAGTATAAAAATATATTTTTACAGTAAAAATACCAGAAATACATTTTTATATATAAAAAAAAAAAAATAAATATCCAACAATACACACTTACTAAAATATTGTAGCAACTTCACCCAAATCTGCTTAAAATACTACCAAACAACCAACATGAAAGAACTTTCATGATATTAAGCCATATAATATCCTACATTTTCTCAAATCAAACTTTATTCCAAAATATAACTTAAACAAAACCAAGACATAAAACACACATCACTACCTCTTGTAATCATGTACGCATAAACATATATGCACATAAGCTGAGTATCATCTACCATGTATCCAGTTGTGAAAGCAGAATAACGTACATCATTTACTTCAAAGCCCTCCAGAAAATTAAATTTTGGCATTAAACAACCCAAAAAGATTTGATATTCTGTCAACAGCCTCATTCAAATGCAGCCCTCTACCTAGGGTGAACAATAGTAAAAAATATAAAATTAAAAGATGAATAATTGACCATGTTACATAAAGATAGTAAAAATTAGAATATTTTTTCCTGGTATCATATTGTCGATATACCTAAGCAGCTCTTCCAGGACAGTTGCCAATTTTGCTCCTTTCATCATGAGTTATCTTGAATTTCTGTCCAATTCACTGCCAGAATAAGAAGACCCAAGACAAAGGAATTTCTCTGGAGATATCAGTTTTTCTCAAGTGGTTAAATAGGGGCATTTTTCTTAACCTGCTTGTATGGATTGGGTTCAGATTTGCTGGTACACTGTTATCTGTTAAGATATTGATCACCTAAAAGTTATTCTTCTTTCTTCTGCAGCAAGCACAAATGTTTGGCCTTAATCAAAGAAAACCGAGTGATAGGAGGAATCTGCTTCCGAATGTTTCCAACGCAGGGGTTCACAGAGATTGTGTTTTGTGCTGTCACCTCCAATGAGCAAGTGAAGGTAAGTATCTGAACACATGCACACATGTATACAGCATTTCATTACAGGTTTAAGTACCTAGATATAATTATGTTGTCCAAGTTTTGGTTGCTTTCCCGCTGCTGTAAAATCGATTCACTGTGCCTTTTCTATAAATACTCTCGTGCTAATTGTTCAGATGAGCTCTTTGCTATGGTACCTAGACTTTATGAATTTAATCACAGTACTAGATTAGCAACAAGGTCTCATCAATTTACAGTTGAGTTGGCTAGATATAACTGAGTTCTATGCTAAGCTTTTTTTTTTTTTTTTTCCTTGCACTTCTCACTTGTGGAACTCCTTTCCAGTCAAGTTTAATCTTCAAAAATTTAAATGCAATGTCAATCATTATCTACCCTCTCCCTGGTTACTCTATTATTCTCACTTCTCAATATTGCTTTTGTTTTCTAATTCTTTTACATCCAGTAAACCCATTGTCTTAGTGGCTTTATTGCCTTGCATTTGATGAAATGAATTTAAAAAAAAATTAAATAAAAACAAAAAAAAAATGCATGTGTACAGAGGTCAACTGATACAAGAAAAAATGACCATGCTGTAAGAATGTGTCTTTTAATTATTTCACTTCTGAATTATGTGTTTTGATGGCTCAAAGATAGTCTTTGAGGTCTGGGGTTTTAAAGCAGTCAGCCATTTGACTAAAAGGGAAGAAAATAATGAATAAACAAATGAAAATATGTGAGGTCCAGTGGCATTTGGTCAGAGGTCAAAAGTTTCTCTCTCTAGCTTTATATAAGTAGTTTCATTTAAGGAGAATAGGCATCTATCCAACTAGTCATGTAGATAGCAATTGCGTAGTAGGAATAAGAGAAGTTGAAGGAACCTATGTACCACCTACCTACTTCCAGAGGAAATTTTAGATCTGACTTTGGAAGCCCAGTGACTAAAATGTCAAATTGCAAAACCCCAATTTAGGAATAGTGTCTTCATTTCTTGCAGTGGCAGGGATTTTTGTTTTCTGTCTCTTGTGAATATGCTGCAGCATTTCCCAGTCTTTGTGCCTACTGAAGGGAGTGAAACATGGTGCTGGGGTTCAAGGCTCCATACACTTCAACCTGTTCTAGTTTTGAAAAAAATAATTAGTTATAATTTGCTGTCTCACCTTGTCCTAGTCTGACCTGTTGACGTCTTTGTAATACTTTTCCTCTTGTTTTTCTTGTTTAGTACAGTGACATACATAATATATATATATATATATATATATATATATATATATATATATATATATATATATATATATTCAGAAAATATACCCCCCCTCCCCAAATCACCACACAAATAATTATTTACTCTCTTACAGGAGTACATTAGTCTGATATATAGATTTGTATATCATTTCTCCTCTGCTTTATTATATATAGATGCAAGATGTTTATTGAAAACTTCAGTCAATTTCAACATGACGTGCCAACCAAATGTATAGATTTTTACAACTTTTTTTTTTTTTTTTTTCTGTGCCAATTTACAGACAGGCAATGTTTGTGAATGTATTCTTGGGTTATACAGGTGTATAGTGCAGCTGTGTTGTAGAGTAATTGACTATGGTTAAGTGTAATTGGCAAAAATGCTCAACAAATGGAATTGACATTGTTCTCGATAAACAATGACTAAAAAGAACAGGACAAAATACTACTAAGCAAACAATCTATGTATGCAAATCAAAACTAAGCAAAACAACAGAAATAAAGCAAAAAAGTTTTAAAAAAGAAAAAGAATGGTGTTCACATGCAAAAGGGATACAGTCAAGTGATTGTATTATTCTGACTTCAAGACAAGAAAGAAAAATATGGTGGATGAAACCGAGAAGTGGTCCATTTTTATTAGTTTGGGGAAAAAACCCCAGCATGCATCTGTAGCATTTGTCTATAAATTTGAGGAGGTTGTGGTTTTTAGCAGTCATTCCTGGGATTGAAACCAACATGTATTTTTGTGCTTCAAACATTCTGCTTGCACTTTGTGTTTTCAGAGATTTTCAATTGAAATTTTTCTATTACATTCTTGCAGTTTTTGTATAAGCTGTCCCACGTCGAGTTGAGATTTATAAGAAAACTGTCTTAGATTTATTGTTTTTATTTGAATACTATAGAAACAAAGAGCTGTGAGTATCTTCACACATATGGAGATATCTCAATTGGTTCCCTTATGGGGAAAGTACTAATAAACATTCTATTAACTAAGCTCTCATTGTTTTATGAAAGTCAATACTTTACAACTAAGTTTAGTTTTCATTCTGCTAAATGTAATGATGTGTCATATGTCAACAAGGAAATTGCATACCTCTCTAATAGGCAATTGCATACCTGCTATGTTGACTTCACAGCAGCATGTGATGACCTTAATAGAGACTTGTGCTTCTCATCCATTAGAAACTGTCTTTCCTACTCTGACTTCACTGACTGCATCAATCTATTAGAGGAACTCTATCGGTTCACAAAATTATACATGTCCAGTGAGGACCCCAATACATACTCCTTTCAAACCTCATCAGAAGTACAAGGAAGAAATGAGCATCCCAGTCTATTTAATCTCTCTTTTTTTTTTTTTTTTTTTTTTTTTTAGACTATGCCCTGCACATTTACAGCCATATATGTGAAGAGATAAGTACTGATCATTTAAGCATTTCATACCACAGCCAAAATGAATCTGCTAATTAGAAGATGGCAATCTTGCTTTCCCAATGTACTGATGATGATGGGGGTGGGATATGCTGATGATATGGGTATACATAATTGGGATAAGAATAATCCTGAGCAAAAAAAATCAATTTCCTCTATGAAGGACTCAAGATAAACCTTTCCAAAACGGAAACTTTGATCTGGAATTGGAATGAAAGCAGTAATGGCATGCACCCTGAATCCATCATAAAAAATCAGTATGTGGAATTAGTAAATACTAAACACTTCAAATACCTCAGTTAAAAAATTTTAGTAAAGGAAGTAAGGAAATTGAACATAGACCAGGCTGCACTAAGAGTAATTTTGCCCAGCTCACCAAATTGCTACAAAACCAAGACATAAACCTAAAAACTCTAGTCATGCTCTTAAAAATAGATTTGTCTGATCAAAACTTTCATATTGATGTTGTGCATGGTGCTAAACTCGTTCAGAAATATCTAAACTGTCAGCTGTATACAACCGCTTCATCAGATCAATGGTTAAAATGTCTTTGAATAAATGAAACCTGTAAGTTTCGTTAAGGAGCGGCCTTCTTCAGACTTTGTGGTCTGGCAATTGAGAATCCTAAGTGTAGACCTGCACTAAATAAGAGAAACCACATCACTTGATGTGATGTCTTTGTTGCCTTGAATGAAGATAACAAAATCAAGAAGGAAACTGTCATTAATACTAGAAATAGTGATAGCAGTTACTGGACTTGAAAAAGCAGGTTTATGGGTTTACATGCCATGCAATATGGTAATTTTGCTTGAATTTGATTTGAGCTTTTTCTAATGACAAATCTGATGAATACTCCTAAAGTAGGTACCTCCACTAAATTTTTGATACCTAAGGTTTAAAATGAATTTTTTTAAAACGAAAAGGCATTCTTGAAGCTTTCTTTTTAGCTTTAATTGAAAGCTAAATGATTGATTAAATTTACTATTTCCAGTAAGCAAAATACTCTGTCGTATTCCAAATAGAAATTATTTGATTTGGATCTCAGCGTTTTGGTCACTTTTATAAAATCAATAAATATTGTCCGTTTTGATAGATTTGTAAACAAAAGTTAATTCTGTTATAAAAATCTTCCAAAAATAAAATCATTATTTGTGACCCATTATTTAACAAAAACTAACAAATTTAAAGTTAAATTAATCTGATTTGAAACAAATATTACTTACTTACAGCATAAAACGTATTATACAAGCATTTGTTAACCACGGGGTCTTGTTTTTCTGACGTGTTAATCTATTGATTGGCAGCTGAAATTATTGAAAGGCTAAGTATGGTTGACCAAAAATTTACAAAATCTAAGTGAATGGTTTGTTTTTTAACTATTGAGTAAATTTTAAAATTAACCTAATATTTTCAGCAATTACATATTTTATTGAATTTTAGTTATTTGTATACTTATTTATTTATATTTTTTTTTTTTTTTTTACATTTTTATCAAAATAACTTTCACAAAAAAGAAACTTAAAAAGAAAGAAGTAAAAAAAAAAACATTTTATGGAATAGCAGTTAAAGTAAAAATGATTTGAAAGAAAATTTAAAAATGACACGCATATTAAAAAAATAAGAACTTTTAAATAAAAATCAAATAAGAAAAATTTAATTTAAGTTAAAGTAAAATTACTTTTTTAGTAGAACTGGGTTTCATTTCCAGGTTACTTAATTGAAGTTATATGAGCCACACTAAAATAAATACATAAAATAAAAATATGTAGTGAAATAGGAATTGAATGAAAATTACTTTAAATTTTTAAAAAATCATAAAAAACAAAACAGGATTTTTTTAACCAAACTTGTTAGAAAGGATTAAATTTAGCCAAAATAATAAAAAAAATTATAGTCTTTCCTTTTAATAACAAACATTTTTACGATAAAAACTTTGTTTTTTTTTTTTTTTTTTTTTTTTTTTTTATTCAGTCTGGGACCTTCTTTCATCATGCTATGCTGCTTTTTTTTTTTTTTTTTTTTTTTTTTTTTTCAGCGACAAAGTGGAGGTACCTATCCTAAAGTATAGAGAGAGAAAAAATAATTAGAAAGCATCAATATAATTTTTGTTTTCTTTCTTTCTTTTCTTTCTTTTTTTTTTCTTTTTTTTTTTTTCTTTTTTTCCAGGGATATGGCACACACATGATGAATCACTTGAAGGATTATCACATCCAGCATGACATCCTCCATTTTTTGACATTTGCAGACGAATATGCCATTGGCTATTTTAAGAAACAAGTGAGTCTCTTTTTTTTCTTGAGAAAATTCTTCTCAAAAAAAAAAAAAATATGGGTTAGTTGGATTGCCAATGAAAAATGAAGAAATTTAGAACAAATCCATTTCAAATATTTTTTGATTGCTAGATTGGGTTTACTTTTGAAATCCCAGTAAATTTTTGAATTTCTTTAATTGTGACCATTTGGGCTACTTTTAATACAGGGTGTGACAGAAATATCTCCTACATAATGGTAAGAATGGTAAGACATGAAGAAACCATTGCTGCTAATGTCTCTTACCATTATGTGGGAAGTATTTCTGCCACACCCTATATAAACAAAAAGTAAGTTCAGCCCTTCATTGCATTGAGCTTTCTCACACATTGCCAGGTCACTCTACAAGTGCTGATGGTACCATGTAACTCTATTACCTGCTGCATAGTCAGGTTAATGGCAACTAAAGCGGTTCTCCTACAGGGTTTTATTAGTGAGTAAGGTGGCTAGACACCTAGCAGGATTAAGAACGAGATCTATCAAGAGGTGGATGAACCCCTTTTTGTAGGGGGCCAACAGCCATCTAGCATAATGGGATACTGGTTTGAAAGCTATGTATGCAGTCAATGTGGAGATGACACAGCATAGGGGTTCCGAGACTGAAGGGGGGGGTCCCCAGTAGAATCAACAGCCATGTGTTTGTAATCAAAGCAAGCCTTGAAGTAGGACATCAACTGTGGTTTGACATGGAGATGGATAGGCTCCACCATTGTACTTGCTGAAGACACGCTATGCATGAATGAATACCTTTCCTGCTTTCAGCCTAGATATGTGAGGGAACTGGTCAGGTGTTCAGCTGCAAAGTGACCCTACAACCACACTCAATCATGGAACTGATGATGAACTTTTCTTAATTTTCTGCTTGTAGCAAAATCTGGCAATCCTTTTTGTGTTATATTCTGCTTTTCAAAGATCAACAGAGGCTCATGGAATATGTGTGTTTCTTCCTGCAATTGTTTTAAGATAAAAAAAATAAGGAAAATTCCCACTTGTAGATTTAATACCCAAAATTTTTGGTTTTGGTCTGAAAAACAAGTCTTTACTTTGTCTCATTTGTTTTTTTAATTTTCTCAGCATTTTGTATACAACCAAAATTCATAAACTGAACTTAAGAAATTCACTTTGAGATGCAATTAGATAAAGATTACAAATTTGATTTGCAGTTGAATCTGCTTTTTTTGCTTTGGTTACTTAAATTTGAAATACAAGATTGTGTCTCTCTCTCTCTCTCTCTTTTTATTTAAAAAAATTTTTTTTTTTTTCCCCCTCTGCTTATGACATGCAACTTCTTTTGCAGGGATTCTCCAAGGACATTAAATTGCCAAAGTCTGCCTATCTGGGTTACATCAAAGATTATGAAGGAGCCACGTTGATGGGCTGTGAATTGAATCCACGCATCCACTATACCTGCTTCTCTCAAATCATCCGCAAACAGAAAGAGGTAGGGGCTATTTTAAAAAAAAAAAAATTATATCCATTTAGTCTCTTAATATTCATTTTTGTGTGTGCACTAAGAACGTTTCAGGATTTAAAACCAAGGTTGGAGTTTTCTTTTGTGTCATCTATATAAATAAGGTTTAAATTTTGCTTCATTGTACTAATTGTATTACTTAGAATGGATTTCCTGTTTCATAATTCAATGAACTTTGTTAAAAAAAAAATAATAATAATAAAATAATACTTATATGGCATATTCTACAATATTTGGTATCCACCCCTCCTCTCTTCTCCACTTGCCACCATCATCATTAATACTATTGTATTATTTTATTATATAATACTAGTTTGGCTTCTTTTTTTTTTTTTTTTTCTTTTTTTTGCTGCTTGATTGTACAGCTGTGACATTGACAAACTTTATAACCACCTGAAATTTCTACTTATGGATAACAATAAAATATATCCAATTACATCATTAGCAAATTGAAGAATAAAGCTTCTGAAATATTTAGATTTTTTTTTTTTTTTTTTTTTTTTTATATAACTTTCATTGCTTATATGGTAAAATCAAATTTTCAGTTTTGGATTACCTTTTTCATTACTTTTGAACAGAAGTTTGATTTTATGCCACAGGGGAATAGGGTTAAAAGAATGTCGTAATCTTCCTTGGTCTTGCTTTATTTTTAATTTTCATTAATGAATTTCCTGATGACATCAGTTCTCAACTTGGTTTCTATGCTGATAACACAACAATTTACTGCTGCCTCCATAGTAAGGCTTGTTAGTTCAACAAGGTCAAAATGGCAGCTGATGTCCAAAACAACCTCAAGTCCATTGTTAACTGGAGAAAAAGATGGCTTGTTAATTTTAACATCTCCAAAACTAAACTTCTCTCATTTAATCATCTGAGAGACCTCTTGCTACCTTCCATCAGCATGGCTGATACTAACCTCCGGGAAAGTGACTCGTGCTTTCTCGGTCTCGTGTTCTTTGCTGATATGTATTGGAACAACTATATTGAATTCGTCGCTAGGTCAGCTGCTAAGGAAGTCAGTTCACTGTCTGGTTAGATAAATTTTTCTCTCCGGAATCTATCTTAAATATCTATGAGTCTACCATTTGTCCATGCTTAAAATATTGCTGCCCCATATGGTTTGGTGCTCCTGCTATTTACCTCGAGCTCCTTGATAAGATCAAAAAAAAGAATCAGCAATATTGTTGCTCCTATTCTGGCAGCTTGGCTCCAATCAGTTTCTCACCACCCTAAGTTGCCTCTCTGTCTTTTCTATAAATACTTTCATAGTAATTGTTCGGATAAGCTCTTCACTAGGGTACCTAAACTTTTTTAATTTAGGCGCAGCATGAGACTGGTGTTAAGATCACGTCAACTTAGTTAAGCTGGCTAGATGTAGTCATAAGGTCTGTGCTAACAGTTTCTTTTCTCGCATGTGGAACTCCTTCTGGCTCCATGCTTTCCAGCCAACTTAACCTGCAAAAATTTAAATGCAATGTCAATTGCTATCTACTCATTAGTGTTTCTGTTCCTAATTCTTCCACATCCTGTAACTCTTGTGCTTTAGTGGCATTACTGCCTTGCTTGAGGTGATGCCGAGATAGGTTGGTGCAAAAATAATGACGTTTTCTCACATAGTAACATGTGAGAAAACGACATTATTTTTGCACCAACCTAATATTTTTTAAAGATTTTGTTAAGCAGCTAAAGACATTCAACTCAAGTCATGGTGTTTCCTTTAGCTTGTAAAATCTTTTTTATGATGACATGTCAAACTTAAATCTGAATTTAATTATACATGAGATTGCATTGGACATAAATACAGTAATTATTATGCCACATCATTTTGAAACACTGGTTCCTATACAATTATCAATGTTAACTAATGTCAAGCCTGGTTAGTACCTAGATGGGTTTCTGCTTGGGGAATACCAAGTACTGTAAGCTTGGATGTGTGATAAAATGTATAATGGCTCTGAAATGGAAAGCAGAGTTCTAATTCCTGTTATTCACTTACATGCAAATGTCTTTGGAAAAAGTATAACTCTGCCTCTTTTCCTCTCCACCTATGGGTTAATTAGTAAAACTTGTATTACAATCTAAATCTAAAAATGTTTTCTGGTTTTGAAAAACCTGCAAAGAGTTGATTAAACTGTAGAAAATGAATCAATCAACCAATATTGTTTCTTGATTTTAATAGATTAAATTTTTTTTTTTTTTTGTGTCTCCCTTGAGATGTTTTGAAATTTATTTCTCTGTCAGATTGTCAAGAAAATCCTGGAAAAAAAACAGGAACTTCAAGAAAAAGTTTATCCAGGTGTGGCCTGTTTTAAGGAAGGCGTGCGCCAAATTCCAATTGAAAGTATTCCAGGTCTGCTGGAGGCTGGCTGGAAAGTAGACAACACTCAGTAAGTATTATCACTATTATGAAATCACCCCATTAGTTCTGTACTTTGGTCAATATCAGGAATTTGTCACCTTTATTTTTGTGACACATGGTTGGCTCAGACATGTAACATCCCAAGTCTCATGCTTGGAATGTATAGCTGGTGCAGTTGTACCCAATTACACTAATTTACTAAGCTATATCCAGTTTTATGTTCAGGTTTGATTCCTTTCAAACCCAATTTCATAAAACTGATTCACTTTCGTAATTTTTTTTTTTTTTTTTTTTCTCCTCAATGATATTTATCCTGTACAAGGCTCAAGAGCTACTCAAGGTAGTGTTATAAAGTAAGAGGCACCATCCCGAGCAAAGTGAGAAGGCTACCAAGATGCAAGGGGCCCATCAGAAGTGAAAGGGAGGAGAAGGAAAAGACTTTAGAGGGAATCAGAAACCTTATCTTAAACAGGAAACAATGGATAAACTGTTAGTCCTGTTTAAAAGTCTGGAGAGGAGTGTGAACCAGATAATAGGCCAAACTATCTGCTCATAATCAATTTCAATTAAGTGCAATGGAGCTTTCTCTAATATTTTTTCTGTTTTTTTTTTTTTTTTTTTTCTCACAAGCCCCCTCAGTTTAGATCTCCAAGTGAACATTTTAAACTGGGAAAATCTCCCCAATATTGGACATTGGCCAATACACCTGCTACTGAATTTTAATGTTTACAATATCTTGCCAAACAAGTGAAATAGTCAAACCTCAATTTGTTGGGCCCAATTTACTTAATTCTAATAGAATGCCACAAATCTAAAACAAAACTGCTCTCTCTTACTCACCACAGGGAACCATCCCTGCCACCCATTAGAATGTCTCATGCTCAACTTCATGAGAGCACCTCTTTGCGACTGCTTGGTCTCACTCTGTTCGCTGACCTGAGATGGGACAATTACATTGAATCAATTGCTTCATCCACCTCAAGAAAAGTTAGTTGTGTCACGCCAAAAAGTTTTCTCGTCCGAGTCCATCCTTCAAATCTATAAATCAACCATTCGCTCTTGCATGGAATAGTGCTGCCATATATGGTCTGGTGCCCCCGCTGTTCACCTTATGGTTCTCAACAAGATCCAGAGACAGATATGCAATGTTGTTGGTCCTGATCTGGCATCTCATCTACAGTTGCTCTCTCACAGACATGTCATCACCTCCCTCTGTCTTTTCTACAAATACTTTCATGGTAACTTCTCCGATGTGCTACTTGGCTGGCATCACAGTCTCACCTTTTCACTGTCGAAATGGTTAAATGTGGCCTTCTCTTCTACCCCAATAGCTTCATGTCTTGCACCTCCCATCTGTGCAATTCCCTTCCTATTACTTGTTTCCCTGATACCTATAATCTCCAATTATTCAAATGTAATGTCAATTGACATCTCTAGATGCCCTGACCTATTCCCTGTCCTTTTCTTCATCCTTTCCTCCATCACACCCTCTTTAATCTTGCTCCCTCTCTGTAACCCCTTGCATATTAGTGGCATACCGCCTTGATTGGGATGAAATGCTAAAAAAAAAAAAAAAAAAAAAAATATTAAACTCAGATTTTGTAATTGAAATTCATTTAAAAACTGTATACATCTGGTTTTTGACTGGTTGATTCCTTTCTATGGATTTTGGGGTTAGTTTTTACTTGAGGCATTCACCCCTATTTGCTGTTATGATGGTAAAGACATGTCATACAAATTTAATCTACATTCTCTTAATAATAATCATTGAAAAGTCCTCATTGAAAATACAATTTTTTTTTTTTTTTTTTTTTTTTTCCAGCAAGGAAACAGAAATGGACTCTGAACAGCTGCACTCAACCCTCAAGAACATTTTAATGCTGATTAAGGTATGTATTAAAATATTAAAGGAAAGTATCCCCCCCACACACACACACACACAAAAAAAAAAATTTCACTTATTTATTGCATTTGTTGTATTAGAATTGTATTCACATTTCTTAGCTTGAAGCGTTAATTTTTCAACAAGTATCTTTTTTTTTCTTTATCTTAATTTTCAATTATATTATCACATTTTCCATTCTATGGCTGTTAGCAACATAGACTGGAAATAACAAAATGGCTTTCAGCAAGACTTGAACTATAACAGCTTCTTTACCATTTAGATTGTGGTGCCTGCCAATTCCGTGTTTTTAAGCATAAAAAATGAAATTTAATATGACTATTAATGCTATTAGTGATTGTAAATAAAGATTATGACATGTCAAGTGGTTGAGGAAAAATGACTATGGTTAGATCTGAATGACTGCAACCAGAAGGCTTTATGGTTTAGCTGTTGTATAGAGACTGGGGCAGTAGGGGTGACTCTCATCAGTCTGTAATATCTTATGATGAACTCCTGGATTTGTTTTAGATGATTAAGACTCGGGACATTTTTTTTTTTTTTTTTTAATTTTTATCTTTTAAAATATTCTATTTTTATATAAAAAAAATTTTTTTTTAGACTTTTTTTTTTTTTTTTCTTTTAATTCTTAAACAAAATTTGTTATTTAATAAAATCTAAAATGTTATTTAATTTAAAAAAATTTGATAACTTTTTTTACTTCATCCAATTTACTGTGTTACGTGTTAGCAAACACTGGTCATCTGTGTTTGAGTTGGAGTGTTAGTCTTCTAGGAACATAGTTTCAAACAATCAGAAAATAACAGTGAGGGAAGGTTCACATCAGAGATATCAAAAGAGCTTCATGGAGATAATTAAACAATAGAGAGGGCTGTTGAAAATGTAACCAAGTTGAGAACTAGAAGCAAAGGAAAAGGTTTTAAGAACTTGTCTCCTCTAGGGGAATCTAAACTAAAGAGAGTTATAGCAAAAACAACCACTTTTGACCAGTATTCAGATCTTTTAATAGGCCGGAAAGGACAAAAGTTGTAGAATACTTTCTGAATTGGGATCTGTCAAGAAGTCTAGGGAAACTCTTCTTAGTAAAGCAAATATTTTAAAGCTTCAAAATTAGACCAAGAAATACATGAAAATTGATTTTTCTAAAGTAATTTTCATTGACCAATTTTGGATGGCACTTGAGTCAAAGGATGGATTTTATCTGATGCAGATGTCTGTGGCTAAAAGAAAGCAACAAGGAGTTGGCATTGTGGTGATATAGGTTGGAATTGTTGATCAAACCATTATTGGACCATTCAAAGTTGATGAAGCAGTTGTTGAACAGTACTATTATGATTTCAGGGACAAGACTTTCTTTGAATGGTACAAGTCTCAGACTCACAGTTTCAAAGTGAATTATGCATGACAATGCACCTTCTTGTGTGTCTAAGATTATCCCTGAATTTTTTGAGTGTTAAACATTTACAGAAGAGAAGATAATGAATTGCCATCAAATACTGATCTGAATCCAATCAAAAATCTATGGTCAATTTCAAGAATGAAATTAAATGAAGTTGGCAAACTATAACTTATAGGAAGCAAGTAAAAAAACCACTTTTGTCAGAAATTGAACCTGCTGAAGTGTAAAAAAAAAAAGGTTGAACAAAAATCAATGGATAATAGATTGTTGGCAGTTATTAAGTAGGGTCACTATATTAAGATGTAAATGCTTCAAATATGTAATGTTATTTGTACTATTATAGGTGTTGATCAAATGGTGATAATTTTATTACCTTGTTATTGAAAAAGTGAAATTAAAGTGATTTTCTGGTTTTTGCACAATTTCATATTGCAGTTTTAATAAATTCAGTGACTAAATAAAACATGTTGAAACTACTTAAAAATTTAACTTGAGCTTTGTTTTAACGTCTAAATTAATTGTTTAAAATTTGATAAACGTTTTTCAAAGCAAATTCAACTTTAGGTGATGTAATCATGATGACTGAAGCTTCTCATCTGCATTCATTCTTGCTTTCTTAGATTTCTACCTGCAAATCTGATTCAATAAAACTTTTTTTTAATGTGGAAATAAATTCAATGCAGAGAAAGAATAGCTGCTTTCATTTTTGCATACAATGGATGAGACTGGCCATTCTGAGATTGACTGTTATGTTAGCAAATACTTGTCTTCAAGTGAGACTTTTTTTTGTAAATCTGGAGCTTTCTATTTTATTTCAGTATGTCCAAATATAACTTTTTTTTTTTGTCTTCCATCAGAATCATCAGAGTGCGTGGCCATTTCAAAAGCCAGTTGATAAAAATGAAGCTCCAGACTATCTTGATCATATTCGCTTCCCAATGGGTGAGTTGTCTTTTTCTTTTTCATTTTTCCCCTCTCTCTCTCTCTCTCTCTTGTCTTTAAGCAGCAAAAAAATATTGCTTTTTAGAACAGTCCTTATCCTCACTTAATGTGACTTGACAGCATTACCCACTCTCATGGCTGATATAAAGAGACACAGATTTAACCAAACAATGAAATGACTTTATAACTGGATAATATAATAGTGGTTATGAAATTGTTTTTATCAGAGGTTTGCATTTGCAACCTCAGCGTGTGATTTTTGTTCTTTCCTTATTGATAATTTTTACTTTTTCAGCTTACAGGAGGCCTTTTACTGTGTGTGTGATTTTTTTTTATTTTTTTTTTTTATTAGATTTAAATTGCTGTCATCACTAGTCTTGATCCTTTCATATATTTACTGGCAAACAATTATAGGAATAAGTGATTTCCTTTTTTTAACATGGTTGAACTTTAGATGATGGTAAACTTGAGCCTATCAAGTTCTATTGAGAAAAGGTAACATTAAATAGACTTGCAAGTGTAGCTGGTGGGTAGAGATTCACCCCCAGTTATATTAAGTTACTATGCTATCTCCTTTCAAATTCTTCCATTTTCTCTGAAATGACTTGCTTTCTTGAGTAATTTTATTTCCACATTTCACAAATCAAACTTTCTCTTATCTCACCCCCGCTACACCTTCCATTCCAATAGTGCAGACTTTCTACATTAATTCTGTCCATTTGTCAAGCTGCCTTGATATATATTTTGTACTTTTGTCCCGTTTTTCACTGAAAAATAATTTCCAAACTTTTTCCAACATGTGGTGAATTTACAATTTTACCTGACTCCTCCCATTGTCCTCTACCTTTCAAAGAGCCAGATCAGACCGAAAATAGAAAATGGGGTACTACTGTGCAGTCTTGATAGAGTTCCAAAACATCTATGCATCCTTCTGGATGATGAATTATTTTCCACCTTAGAACAATTTTTCCGCAGACAAAACATCACAAGCTCTATTTCCATGGAGAGTATTCAGACAAACTGCATTCCTAAGTTCCACTTGAGTAGCTTCCTCTCATGTGACACCCAGTCGTCGGTCCATGGTCAACTCCCAGTCGTGACATGAAACTGCAATGTTTCTTCTACAGGCATTTTTGGGGTTGACTCTTTGTTGCTGCCACCAGCCTGTGTACTGGTCAATTGGTGGTCATTGCTACTCGGCGAAATCCCCTGGTCAGGATACCAATATGGGACACTGGCCCATCCAGGGTCGAATTCTGGTCGTCAATGTTAATGGCTTCACCAGCTGTAACGGTTCAATACCAGCTCTCATTCCCAGCTCATTTGCAACATCTGGTTACTGGAGTAACTGTTTCGATCTCAAGTCTAACCTACCCATGTTGTGACTTTGATCTTAGTAGACGAGATCAATCAGGTGCCGGGCTGAAGTGTACGCTGAGTTCATACTGAAGATGGTATCGCACAAGCGCCAAGGGAAAAAAAAATAAATGAAAGAAAAACCCAAGAGGTTCAAGTATGTTAAGGAATAACAAATTAACTTTATCCTTCTATCATTGTTTGTTTATATGGGTACTGACCAAAACCTGGTGCGGGGCCAGACATGGCCTGGGGTTCTCAGTAAATCTCTATTCCCAACAAGAAATCTTTGTTGTCAGGCCAGGAAAATTGATTACTTCCCATTTTTGGAAAATTAATCACTTTCCATTTCGGGGTGGGGGGAAGGTTGGCAGAGAGCTATCCTCCTAGACTCTTCCTCTCTCACATTGATATCTCATACCAATCCCTTTAGTAGGCGTTAATAACTTCTCCGTCCTTCTGATCCATTCACCTCCACTTATCACCATTGCTACCACTCAACCAATGGCATCCAAGCCGTGCATGTGTGGCGAAGCTGGCCTCCTTAAAATTATAATCCAGAATTTTTGTTCATAAAATTTTTTTTTTTTTTCCCCATCGGCCAAAATTTTTATGAATTCCACATTGTCACTTAAATTTTTATCATATCTTTTGGCCACCCAGAATTCACTTAGCTAGCACTCTCTACCAACTCCATCAATCACTGTCAAAGTTTGCCATTTTATAATTGCCACATTGCTTTTCATCTCTGGTGGCCAAGAAAAAAAAAATAAACAATATCTTGAAAAGATAACATTGATTCTCCCTGCCTGTATTGGCAATCGTCTCGAGCCGAAATTTTTATGACCGCCATGGTCTGGCTGATATCTTAATATTTGCCTTTCTTCCTATCTCCCTTGGCAAGACATTAATCAACCTGACAAAACCTCACATATGGCTTTTTCCATGGGTTTACTGTCTTTTTGAAAAGTATCTTTTTCATACATAAAATAAAATCTTTTTTTTATTATTCAGTCTATCTTTCAGGATAGTTCTTTTTCGCCTTAAATATTTAATTTCTATGGTTAATTAGTTAGCCAATAACCATAGCTAAAAACTGCTGCTTTGTGGAACTGACTACCAAGAAGATGCTTTCTGATCACTACAATCTTAACTTGTTCAAGTCTAGAGTTAACCATTATCTTCCTCACATATCCCCATAAACTGTGCCTTTTTTACTCTGTATTCCTCTACTTTGAGTGACTATTGGGTCTTCTACAGGGTGAACATTGTTTTTAAAAAAAAAATGAAATCCCTTACACCTTTTCCTTTTGACAAGCCCCCAATTTTCCGTTTTTACTTTTGATACAATATGTTATTAAAACTGAAAACAAGAACATAATTCAAAGCTTCATTGCATATAAAGAAATAGCAAATATCTACAAATCTTTTTTTAAATGTTAAAATCCAAGTCCATATATAAATGATAGGTAAAAATAAAAAAAAAATGTAGCATGACTAGACAATAAAACAATGGAATGTTACAGTACATAATTATCTTTGAGGTAGAACTTTTAATCAGAGCTTCCTTCAAAACTTTTTTTTAAGTAAAAGTATTTAGATTGATTTATAATTAAGATTGATAATATAAAAAATCACATTTAAAGTATTAACTTCAAATAACTATAATAATAAATATCTGAATAAAGTTGAACATTTTGACTAAAATTTTACAAAACAGTAATTAAACTATAAATGACTGAATCTTTGTAACAAAATATCAAAAAACAAATTAGACATTAATTTAAATAAAACATCTTATCCCAAGTTGAAATACTGCTCAAATTTAAAATTGCTCATTTCTTAATTTGGAAAATATTTAATCTTCAAATCTCTTCTCTAAATCTCCATTGTAATACACTCTGAGATGCTTGGTGTTCTCAGGAGGTAAGACTTTCACGTTGTTCATTGAGTAAACAAACATTCAGCATCTATGCTGGTAACAGGCATCCATATGACCTTATTGGCAATCTGTTCCAGAAGAGGAAATCTGCTCTTATTTGCATTCCAAAATGATGGGATATTAAAAGGTTTTGGTAAATCATCTTGTTTAATTCACATACAGTTGGAATTCTTCAAGAAGATCAGTAGAAAGACATTGCAAGTTGGTGATGGCTGCAAAACAGTCTAAATTATGGCCTATACTAGGGAGCTGTCTAGGATCAAACAGGTGAGATGCCTTGTAAAAGTTATACACAGGGTGGTATCCAGGTATTTATTCAGTTTCAAAATGATGAACTGAAAACATCTTGGAAATTTGAGATAACTCTCTCCCTCTGTGTTTTCTAGTTCAGACAGAAGACAATCAGTTTCTAGGCCAAATGTTGAGTTTGATGTACCAGTATGCAAATACTATTTTACATACTCCATGTTATATACAATATATGCAAGCGAAGACTTAGTTTCTTCTAAGCTTGTCAAAACTGTTATTAAATGAGTGCAGTTCTCATTTATAAAATGCAGAATTAGGTGCAAATTATGCTAAGAGGCATAATGTAGTTGACCATCTACTAATTTTAGAATCCTATCTACTACAAAGCTATGGCTCTTAAAGAATCTTTCATAGACCTGTACAAAGGATGAGTGATATTTGACCACATTAAACCAGGAATTCCATCTGGTTGCCACTGGTACAGGGGTTAGTTTCACTCGTTCCTTAGGCAAGGAACCTTCAAAGCCATTTTAAGTATTGCTTTTTTCCAACTAGGCTTTATAAAAAAGGCTGACTTGATAAAATTAGTGAGCTGGGTAATGTTATCAAATGCTGACCAGTGTGAAAATATTTCACCAACAAGATTTAAAATATGTGCTAAGCACAACACATGGCAACTGTTGACAAAGACATTTGACAACACTTCCTTATGAGCCTTTTTTGCAATAGGTTGCAAAATCTGTTACAAAGACAATAATAGCCTCAAATGCAATATCCACATGGATTACAGCTTGGATTCATGTCTGACTAAGTTTGATGATTGTATTCTCCTCATGGTTACATCAATGAGAAATGACTCCCCATGAATGCTTGCAATTACATTCAAAATGCTGTGGCCATGATAGTCAGTTTTTTGATCTGTTATGGATGCTGACTGACTGATTGATTAGCAAGTTTGGCTTTCAGGGCCGCAAAGTAACAATCAAACAATTTTGGTAGATAAAATTGCCTAATACAATTGACACTTGGAATAGCACCACCTTCTTTACAATGTTTTAATATGAATGACCTCATTTTGTCAATTTTGTGTAGGGGAATGTCAGACAAAGTGCACATTTTCAAAAAATCAAGGACAAAATCATCTCTTACCTCTTTACTCTTCAACAAAGTTGTTATTGTCTTCTGTTTCAGTTGAGCCGATTTTTTAAAGACATTTTTGTCAAATGAGTTTTTAATTTGATGTGATCTTTGATTGTGTCAACCTTAAATATGTCAACACTATGGATATAGAATTTGCAAAATAACATTTTCTTCTGCATAAAAGTCATCAGGAAATTGCTCTACTCTGGCTTTAGCACAAATTTTAGATACTGAAATCCTTTTTTTTTTTTTTTTTTTTTAAAGGAGCAGGCCCAACTTTAGAGGCTGATTCACTATATTGACTTTATTCAGTCATGGCAATTTGTTCATGCTTATTCATGCAACTGGTTTAGATTATAAAATATGAAAAAATAATCATTGATAGTTAATGCTATTAAAGGATTTTTTTTGTTCAATTTAAATTTGTTTACAATAGTGAAGCACTGAAGATGATGCAATTATTAATCCAGGAGAATTGCTGTGTGACGGTAAGCTTAGACAAGACAGTCGTTTCATAGAATGGTGTTTTTGGGGAATTGTTTTACTTTATTTCTAAATTGTATGGTAGGCGCATGATAGCATTTATTTTTCTTTCATATTCATAGAACAAGTTGTAATTAAGTGATTATGGCCTACAAATCTTATAAAGCCTATGCATGCTCTCCTAACTTGAGTAGGCCTATATCATTAGAACTTGTTTATATCAAAGAATAAAGATATTGTGGCTTTTATATCATATCTATTCATTCTTCAATATTTTCTAACAGAATTAGAGACA
The DNA here is from genome assembly GCA_963932145.1 of Acanthosepion lycidas. NCBI lineage: Eukaryota > Metazoa > Mollusca > Cephalopoda > Sepiida > Sepiidae > Acanthosepion > Acanthosepion lycidas. Next base: position 49,331,401 of record OZ010613.1, on the reverse strand, counting down.
AAATCTTTGAAAGAATATAGAAGAAATAAAAATGCTATAAAATAAGACAGTTTTGTAAATACAAAATAACTACAAAAACATAAAATGACTTTAAAAAAAGAAGTCGAGATGAATTTCTTTAAAGGAAATACTAAATATACAGTAGAAGAAATAACAAAAATTCTATAATGTAAGACTTTTTACATAAAGTGTAAATTTAACTGGAGTTGAAATCTGCATAGTTTTACCAACTCCAACGACCCCTTAATTGCTTCTGACTCCACAGCCCGGATATTATCAAATGTTTCTATCAAAGTTAAAATTTGGTCATAAGTTAGAAACCCTACAGTGTTCATAATAAGTATTGTTGTCATCTGCTGTTACACATTACAACAAATTAATCAAGTTGAGTTGGAAAGAGATTTTATAGAAGTCAAAATAGTCTGTTTAATTAGATTTTCTTAAAACTGGAACAAATTATTTAAACGAGTGAAAAATAACAAATTTAATGAATTTAAAATTATTATTATTATTATTATTATTATTATTAATAAAAACATTATGAAATTATTCAAAAGTTTCTCTCATAGTCAGCTTTATGTCCAGAGTAAGAAATTCATTTGGACTTAGCACAATAAAAAGAACTTTAGAAAAAAGGTGTTGCTGAAAATGTTGTTTTTTAGAGAAATTTTAGAGAACTTCTTACTTTACTTTGTTTCGAGAACAGGTGTTCGACTGGTGTAAGTAAATACAACAGTATTGAATAAATGTTTTCATTTTGTTATCTCTTTTTGCATTAAGTTGACCTGTTTCTCTTGTAGAAACTTTGGCATAAGTGACTGATTGGGGGGCTGATCCTGATTTTCTGAGACCTGATCTTGTTACAATTTTATCGAGCAACTTCCACATTTAAGCACAAAGATAGCTAGATTTTCTTTGCTTTGAAGATTAGTTAATTAAAATCTTGAAGCCGGAAACTGATTTGTTTCTGTTTCTTCTCGAACCCCATCCCTGTACTCCACTATTACTCTTATTTATTTTCTTTATTTTCTTTTCAGACCTGAAGACGATGAGTGAGCGCTTGAAGAATCGTTATTACTGCAATAAGCGCCTGTTTATAGCCGATATGAATCGCATTTTCACCAATTGCCGTGCATACAACCAGCCCGACACAGACTACTACAAATGTGCCAACAGCCTGGAGAAATTCTTTCAAAGTAAAATGAAAGAGTCTAATCTGTGGGACAAGTGACCACACTCGAACTGATTGACCCTGTGGTTTGACCCCCTGATCACTTTTGAGTTGGGGGTTTCCAAAATTCTCTCCATTGTCTTTGCTGACAATGTTTGTTGTGTACAGAGAGGAGGTATTTCTTGCCACCTCTGAAGAGGGTCCTAAGCAGCAGCAATAAGAAAGGGATCAACATAACAAAAAAAAAAAAAATTTTTTTTCAATCTTTTTTTTTTTTTCTTCCTCTCCTCTTACTTTCTCCCAAAACATCAGTAGCTGTCGGTTCTGCCTATGAACTGAGGCTAGTTTTTTTTTTTTTTAATATAATTCTCTTTTACTGCTGTAATGGAGTCAGTCACATTCAAGACAGGACGTGCCTTTCTACTTTACACTTGGGTGTTGGAAAGTTAGCACACAAGTGAAAATAGGAAATGTTTTGCTTCTGCAAATCATTTTTTTTTTTTTTTTTTTTCTTAGAGAAAACAAAAAAAAAAAAAACTAATAAAAATAACAAAGGCAAGAAAATGAAGAAAAAAAAAAAAAACTTTTTTTTTTTTTTTTTTCACCAGCAAAGATGTTGGTGACATTTTAGAGTCACTACTGGTAAATTAGTATCATGACTCTGAAACCTCTTAGTAAACCTCTGGCTGTTTGATATATGACGAGTTGACTGTGTGTGTCTGGGGGGGGAAACTTGCACACTCTTGAGCACGCACCCACATCCTATTTTTTTTTTTTTTTTTTTTTTTTTTTTTAATGTTGACCTCTTGACTTGAGACTTGATTTATGTTTTTAATTTTATTTATTTATTTAAAATTTTCTAATTTAAACGTAAAAACTTCAGGTTCTAACCAAGTCTCTCCTGAAATCTGGTCAGAGCAATGTAGTACAGGTTTCTTTTCCTACTGTACAGTGCTAATCTGGTCACTGTTTTTTTGTTTTTTGTTGTTTTTTTTTTTTTTTTTTTCCCCCGAACCACAAAAAACAAAATTGTGGGCTACATCTCATGATATCCTCCTCCCCCATAGCATTCCCACTTTCTCATGTTTCTTCAACTGTTGGGGGGGTGGGTGTGTGTGTATGTGTGTGTGCACCTTCTTTCCATTGTCCATGCATTCCCAAAAAATATCCATGCATTTGGAAGAGCCAGGTTGGTCCATTCAAAGATGTCATCCTCTTCATCTTGGACTTTCTCTATTCTGACATCGTGATGGTTTGCTCACCCCTGGAAATTCTGAATAGCTGGATAAGTGTCCACAGCGTCCCTGTCTCCCTTCAAAAGTTTGGGAAGAGGGATACTATAGCTGCTGTGGGCCATGTTCCTTGATTATTATTTTTTTTTTTTTTTTTTTTCTTTTTTTTTTTTTTTAATGAAAGATAAAAGAAATGGCTTATAAAATTAGCCATAGCAATTTACCCCCCAAAGTGTAGGCCTTATTCCAAACTAACTCTACTCAGGGCCTTCTGTTCCTTCATTCCAATTAACTTAAAAAAAGACAAAAAAAAACCTTTGCCTCATGTCATAAAATCTTTACATCTTGAGCCAGTCCCCACTTCCTCAGTGTTCTTGGCTCTGTACCATAACCCTGCCTCTTATTTTTCTCTACCTGGAGGTTTCTGGTTTCATAGGCTCTCATTCTGGGGCCCATTCAAACAGCATCTGTAAAAAGACCAATAAATGGATAGAGCTATCCAATCACTCATTGCTTTGGTTTTTGTTTTTTTTTTTTTTTTGTGAAACTTTTGAAAATTTTGGCATCAAATTTATTTGTTTGATAGAGGGGGTGGGGAGAAGAAATCTGCAAATGTAAACACTAAGATAAACCAACTCCTCCACCTACATTGGACATCCACAGGCTTTGGTTGGAATATCTCTATAGCTGTATACAAATTTGCAGGAATTATGGCCCTTCAACCCCCCACAACAACTATCAATTGACAAGCACAGAGTTCTTTGATGAGAGGGATACAAAAGCAACTGAACTATTCCTGTTGATTTTTGAGAACCACAGCTTTTCAAGGATTTTCAGTTTGTCTATATTTCATGGCTGTGCTGCAGCAAGATAGTAAAGTTAAAATTGGTCAAATATCAAGGCAGTGAGTCTGCATTCTCTTCTTTTCAGTTTACACTAAATTTTTCCTCCGACCTAACTTGAAATTTCTAGCGTCTATTTATGCTGTTTCTGTGATGTGACTTCTGCCCAGACAATTCTACTCCTGTATACTTCAGTTCATTTTTTTTTTTTTTTTTTTTTTTAACCACTGCATGTAACAGTGCTGGCTTTGGTTCGACATTTAGTTGCATGAGAATGCAAAATTGTGATTAGAAATAAATTGCAAAGACTTCTTCAGAGTTGTCTTAAATTAAGGAAAACAAAACAATATATAAAGTGGAATTACTGAACGAGTTGAATCCACAACTGAATTTGGTTGAAAGTAATTAAAGTGTTCTGATGAGAATAAATATTTGCTTAGGTTTCTAAGGTAAAATCTGATCCAATATGGACAAATTCTTAATGCTACAATGCTAAGCCATAAGGTCGTTGAAATTTGGAGAAATGTTTTGCTGGGGCCATGTATATTTTCTGGGACAATAGAACTTTAGATAATCCAGCTGAAGGTGGAAATTTTTACATACATCACTGTCAAAACGAGGTGCCATGGGGAGTCACTTATATAAACCAGTAAAGCATTTGACTTTGAGAGTCACCAGGAAGAGCTCAGAATGACATGCTAAGAAAACTGCTGCTCGATGACAGCACACACGCATCCTGTGGATGGAATGAACACAGGAAGATCACTGTTGCAAACTTGGTGTAGGGCTGGAATTGCAGCAAATACTACATTATCCATAGCAAAAATCTAAACACCTCAGAAGTATGTAAATTGGCATTTTACTACGTAGAAGCTGATGCCTGTTTGCAATATTCTCCATCAATGAATTATTAGATTTTCTGATGTAGTCATTCATCATTAAAGAAGTCTTCTTTGATGTTCAAGGGCTGGGTCACACAAGAAACAAGTAACCATGCTCCTCAGAGGGAGTTAATAACCCCCTTTCACAGAGGACAACAAACCACTTGGTGGTTCTGTCTATATCTCTTTATTATGTACGCCATTTACATTGTTCGGACTATTGTCCTCATCTTTGTCGCCATATTTATTACAACATTCTGGCCATTGTACGCTCCGGCCTTCTTAAGGTGGTTGGAATGTCAAACTGAACCCTTTATTTCGCTCACTGGGGTAGACTGTTCTAGTTCCACGTGCCATGTCTACTGGATGTCAGTTATCCGTTATTTCCTGTTAATACCCCTCTCCACTGCCTTGAACTCACACTCTTTCGATCTAATCAACACCTTTATCCACTGTGCTATGTGTCCTTGAGGACATCTGTGTATGAATTCCTGAGTATTATAAACTTGATGTCTTCAGCAATCAATTGTTATAAGAGCTAATATTGCAATTTTTGTTGTTATTATTGCTTTTCTCTGGCATTCCATATTACTGGTTCCCATATTGTATTCATTTCTATGCTTGGTCGGCTCAGGAGATTTTTGTGGCCTCGCGTATGTGCTGATTCTTTAAGTTTACAAATTTTCCAATGGTGTTCTTTGTCTATGATCTATAACAGAAATTCTGACACTAATTTCAAATGAGTTGCCCTGGATAAAAATAACTGTCTTATTGACTAACTAAGATACGAAAGACTACAGTGAAAAGTGTTAGCAAATATTTCTGTTGCTATGTTCGGAGATCCTTGTTGCACAATATGTGGACTTGTAGGCAGGTCACTAGTGGGACTGAAGCGTTGCATACAAGACAAACATAGAAATTGAATGAGCTTGTTGGATGCTCATAAGTTGGAATCAAAGGGAGAGTCTATCATATGAAAATAAAAAAAAAATTTGATGCTTTTGAGGAACACCAGAGTGTAGTTGCAACATCACCAACCTTTACTTTCACTTTTTATTATGGCCAATTCCAGGGTTCAGGGATTGCTTTGCTAATGGCATTGTTAAAGAAGAGGAACTCATCTGTCCAGGGAAGAACCTGGATGAAATATCCTGATATCGAATGGAAATTATTGGCAAGCAAAAAAAAAAAAAAATTCATGACCTTGTAAAAGGGCTTTCAACCAAGATAAAAGTTTGTAGTCAGGAACTTAAAGTAGTGAGTCAATTCATATATCTTGACTGGATTATTAATGACAAGGGCTTCAGAATAGAAAGAATTTCAAATCAAAACCACAAATGCTCTGGGGTGGTGGGGGCAAAATCATCTGCTTTAAATCAAAGATGAGACTTGCGTGCATTGGTTTAGTCTTATCAATCTTTCCATACGTCTACCAATCTTGGACATTAACAGCAGAAACAAGCATTAGAAATGAGATGCCACAGAACCATCCTAGGTATCTCCAACATAGACCATATCACAAATGAAAGACCTTATAACTATCGTCAAGAAAACAAATTTGAAATGGTACAGCCATGTCATAAGAGTCAATAATCTTTACCCGAGGCAAATGGATAAAAATGGGCTGACAATATCACTGAATGGACTGGAAGATAATTCAGAGACTCAACATTGGTACACAACAGAGACATTTGTTATTGGTACTGACCTGGTACCTCAACTTTGGTCACATTACCAGTGCTGTAGCTTTCCTCTGTTCTATATTTTCATGGCATTTGTTCAGAGCTCTCCTTCGTATCTCAACTGTGGAGAGGGGTATCAACAGGAGATAACTGGCATCCATTAGACATGTCATGTGGAACTAGAACAGTCTACCCCAGTGAGCGAAATAAAGGGTTCAGTTTGACATTCCAACCACCTGAAGAAGGCCGGAGCATACAACAGCCGAAACGTAATAAATATGGTGACACAAATAATGTAAATAGTATCCATATAAAATGTTAATGAATACTACCAGGAGAGCAATACAGAACTAAATTAAACTCAAAATTAATCAAATATATGGCATAACAGTTGAACTAAACATTGAAGAAAAAACATCAAATTCCAAAGTTTAACTGTATTGTTAATTCATGTTAATTCTTATCAAAGAACCTGATAATTTCCAATGCCATAATGTTTATAGAAGGATCTATATATCTTTCACATTTTTAAAATTTTCCATTAGAGTTTTATTACTTTTTAAACTCTCCAAATATTTAGAAAGTGATGTATTATTTTTATAAGTAGTATTAGTGATGTATTATTTTTATAAGTATTATTAGTGAAGGACAAGATATGTTGATACCACTTAGTTTGTCTCATATATATTTATTTCATTTAACTTCATAATTGTTTGGAAGAAGAAAGAAAAGACAAAGTGAATAATTGGAAAATTTATTAAAATCCTGAGTGAAAGCAAATGTCTGTTTTCCAGACCAAATGAAGAGGAGGGAGTGTAAAGAGAGAGAGGAAAAAAAAAAAACAAAGAAAGAAAAGGTGTTAACATCAAATATCCAAACTGGAGAGAGAGAGAGAGAGAGATAGAGAGTAAGGTGGAATTAAAGATTTTACTTCTTTGTCAAATTCTATTTCAATCCATATTCATGTTTTAATTTCTGCATTTCTTCTTCTCCATACAAAGTTTGGTTTGCAGCCAAAGTTTCTAACAATGATAACAAATCTGAAAGGCAAGAAAAAAAACATCTTGGTAAATATTGTATTCCTGGTAACATCTACTTATGTTTAATCTTGTTTCAGCCATCTATCCCCTTGTCTTGGCATCAGTTTCAACTGACTAATATATATATATATATATATATATATATATATATATATATATATATATATATTCATACATGTTTCATTAAGTAATATAGACATGTTATCTATTTATTTTATGTAAATTCTTTTCATAACGTCTGATAAGCTTAATAACATTATCATTAAATGAAGAAATATATGCACATATTTATCGTTGATTGGAAATCATCCATGTAAACAGAAAGACTATCATCACATTCTTGTCCATGTATTGCTTAATATATTGTACTGTAATTGTCATCTTTGATAGTGGCTTATGTAAGCCGAAAGATTGGATTAAAAAATATGTATCAATATTGTGATTTTCTTTCTTCGTTTAATGATAATGTTATTAAGCTTATCAGACGTTATGAAAAGAATTTACATAAAATAGACAACACTTGTCTATATTAGTTAATGAAACATGTGTGAATGAAAAAAATGCTGCCGAAGTATACACACACACACACACACACACACACACACACACACACACACACATATATATATAATTACTGTTTGGGCACTTCAATATGGTGTAATGGTTAGCAAGCTTGTCTTGCTAGATCAAGTTATGACTGAATAGAGTTCCATCCACACTGGGTGCTCCATACGTTCGGCCTTATGCCACATCTAAGCGATGTTTGGAAAATCACCATATTACTGTTCTTAAAGTACATATTTTCTTGATTTTAGTGAAATTTTCACTTTAGATAGATGGCAGCGGGTGAAGAGATCATTTTAAACTGATGACAGGAAGATATTATTCAGCACTTGAGACAGTAAAAGCAACGATTAACCAGGGATGGTTCATCAGATATTTACTGAATATATTTTTTAGTAAATTTATTTTCAGTAAAATTTTGGCTGGAAAGAAAAAGAAAAAACAACTCTTGCAAGTGGTTTAATATCAAGATGTAATTTCTTTCTTTAATTAGCTTGAATGGAAAAAAATGGATGATAATAAAAAGAGCCTTACATATACTTCTCTAATTGCTGCAGTCTAAGAATATCACTGATAGAAAACCATCTCAGATTATTTGTCTTTGAAATAATCATTGTATTAATATAGAATGTGTTTGAGGCTTCCATGAAAAAATTCCAGTATATAGCCACTAGGTGGCCATAAAGGAGACAGCCATATTGGAATAGATGCTATTCTGAGAGATGTCATTTAACACCGATTCCAACATCTATTAACTGCCACTTGTACAAGTTGGAACCACTTTGATAAAGAATATTTCTTTAAATTTGTGAAATCCATACCTGACAGAATTAAGGCTGTCATAAAATCTCAAGGAGAGAACAACTTAAGGAAATTAGAATTCATACTAAGAGGCTTTTGGGCTAGTAGAATTTGGTGTTGCCTTCCTTGAATCTTCTGTGATTGTTTAAAATTAAAGAATGTTCACAGCTAAAAAATAAAACATAGTTGGTTTAGAGAGGCATGCCAAAAAGTTAAAAACCTGAAAAAGGTGCTTGAAATAAAAAAAAAAAAAAATTCACTGCCAACCAACTTACAAACAAACCCAAGCTAAAGCAGGATACGTAATAAAATAAAACTAAAAAACTTGGCAAGCTAAACAAATCCCAACTAAATAGCCAAACTTCAATTAAAAAAAAAAAAAAAAAAATAACAGGTAAAATAGTACAAATGACAATAGCTTACTTAAGCAAAGCCAATGTAGAAAAATGCACTGGAAAAGATATAGGTAATATACTGGCTACCAAATTTAGCAAAACCTCTAACATCAACATTTCAGAAATAAAAATACTGCAAAGAAAATAAACCTTCAATTCAATATACCAGAGCTTAACAAAAGACAGAAAAATCAAAGACAACAATAGACGCAGATGATATCTATTACTAATTCATAAAACATATGGAATCATCTCTTTTTTTTTTTTTTTTTTTTTTTATATATATTCTTCGAAGTCTACAATATGTCACACAGGAAAATTCCTGAAATCACGGCTAGAATCTATCTACCTATCCCTAAACCTGACAAAGACCAATGCTACCAATTATAGACCTATTGCCCTAACAAATTGTGTATGTAAAATTATAGAAACGATTATTAATACTTGTTTAATGTGGTATCTAAGAAAAAAAAAAAAAAATCCTTTCCAGATTCCAAAGACAGATTCTGACATAACTGTAACACTACTGATGAAATAATCTGCTTGAAATTATTCATATGTAATGGCATTGCCCAAAACCACCACATGGTGAGGGTTTTCTTTGATCTTTGACTACAGCACTACTTGGAGGTATGATATATTAAAAGAGTTAATACAACATCAGAATTAAAGGAAATATGGCCATATTGATGAAGAACTTCCTCTCTCTCATAGAACATTTAAACTACAGTATGGCAACATAACATCTGAACGACACAGATGGACCTCAAAGCAGTCTACATTCTGTAACCCTGTTCATTTTAATGAACAACATCACTTAAACAGTTAACATAGGATTTGAAATCCTTAAACATAGAAGACTTCTCAATCACCTGTTCATTTTCCAACACACAGTGGAAAGGCAAATGAAAAATGGCCTTAACAGAATAGAAAAATGGATAAACGATAATCGTTTTAAATTCTCAGAAACTAAAACAATATGCATACATATCTGCAGAAAGTGAATCTATTACTTAGACGCACCAATTAAAGATCAATAGAAACAATACTAATAGTTCAGGAGACTAAATTCTTAGGAATTATATTAGATAACAAATCACGCATAAAGATCTACAGCTCCATGAGTAAAACTTACATATATGATGACTAGAAATCCTAAACCAGAGAGTGGGACTCAGCTAGGGAGCCTTCCAGATTTCACCCATGTATAGCTTCACATCAGTATCATGGAGCTTCTCAGGTACAAAACAGTACAATACTCATTAAAACTTGAAAATAACCCAAATAATTCAACACATGAAAGAACTTTCAAACTGCAATACACATGCTTTTACACCAGCAAGATGCCATCAAACATGTCTTTTGGTCACCGAATCAATGAAGCACTCACCCAAATAAACAAATGTCCCAACATCATAGTTCCTCTTTACCAAGTCACTTCCATGGCTACTGTTAACTTTGTATAGATCTAATGTTAACTCAATGCAAAAATTACCATAAATAGAAGCAAGTTTGCTGAATTAAAACACAAATATCAAGCTGTACATAATGATGTTGGTAAAATCTCAAATAAAATGAGAGCAGCATTCAGACAGATCTTCTCACAAACAGAATAGACTACCAAATCAAGCTTCCGTATTTACAGCCGAGTTACAATCCATTAAGATGGTGCTTGAACTCCTTAAAAACTCAAAGTGGAGAGAAATGCTAAGCCATGTCTCTTCTATTTTGATTGATCTAAAACAAATGAAAAAAATCTTCTGTTCATCCACAATAAATATTGCCTCTAAGACTTCATTTTGATTTGGAAGAATTTATAAATTACAGTTGGTGAGAAAAGAAATATCTTGCAAGTCTTACCTGATTTTTCTTTTGAAGACATGAACATTGCAATGGTCTGGAAGCGTTCGACTTTAGTAACATTGGACAGAATTTGCAAACCCAACTCAGCAGTTCCTGAAATAGAAAATTCTGTTCATTAGGAATGCCTTTGATTAAAAAAGAAATAATCAAGTTCTTACCTATCTAAGTATTTCAGGTTCAGCCTCTTGCCCTGCTTAGCAAGCCACTCTGGCTGATGACCTACTGTTGTAAGTTTGAGTCACACTGGGTGCTCCACACTGTTTACCTTGTGATACAATTGGTTAAATAAGTCAAACAGAATCTATATTAAAATAATCAAATTTCTATTTGCTTGATTCTGCAACAACAAAAAATGGTTCATCATTAAGTAATTCTGATAAAATGTTTTAATTTGGAAGATAAAGACAATTTCAAGTGTCCAATTGCGATATCAGTTTCCACATAATTTTTAATAAAAAAAAGTCTGTTCCAGGCAGATGACTCCAGATCTACTAACTATTAAATACAGGGTTGTTTTTCTAAATTTTTTCATAAGAGGTTAAACATGGAAGAATCCTTGACCTATCTGCATTCTCCTCAATTAGCCATAGTGGTACACCATTGATCATACTTTAGTAATAATTAGCATTTGCAAATAACTATAATTTCTGTAAATTGGAAGTAATTTAACATTAAGCAGAGCTCACTGTTAGTGGCATTTAAATGAATAATAAAAAAAAAAAAAATAAACATTTAAAGAATAAAATAAGTGAAGCAGAGCAGAAAAGAAAATGCTGAAAAGTCTTCAGCCTGATCGACTCCCTAAATATCAGATTTGGGGTCAACACCGCTTTGTAAGGAAGAATAGCCTTCAAAAAATGTCCCTAGAAATACATAGGTAAAACATCTTTAAACAAAGATTTTATGAACAGAAAAGGGATCTTTTACAAAAGCAATACACTCAGTTCATTAATTGTTCACTGTGATAAGTCTGAGCATAATTTTGACTTGAAGAAAATAGTTTTAATTAATTTAATTAAAAGGGTAATTGAGCTAATTTTAGAGTCTTTTATGGTAAATTTACATCCAGGATCATCCGACATATCTCCTTCCTAACAAAACAATTACTATTACAATGTAGGAGATTTAAAAACAAAAAATGATAGAAAACTGGAGGAGGTCAGCTACATTATGCATTTAGATACATCGCTCACAAGCAATTAAAAATTTAATTTAAAGCTAAATGCTTCTGTATCTTTATTTTTCCTCGATGTAGATCTGTAACAGACATTTGCTTTCTTCCTCCTCTTACATATTTGACTCCATCAATAAAACCTATATTAATCTGAAGAAGTCCTTTCAAGAGACAGAAATGTCAGTTTTCTATTCCGTCATACAATTACTCACATGTTCCTTCATGCACACAATGAAATTCACAGACAAAAATCAAAATGTCTCCTTTCATTGAGTCAGATTCAGTCAGATTTTAGTGAATTCTTTGAAATATTGATCTCTAACCTCTGGACAGTGAAAAATATTTTTTTTTCTTTTTCTGACATGCAACAGCCTCAGAGCAGAAAACGGATAATATCAAACGATCAAATATTAGAATTAGTAAATGACAACAGACAACAGAATCTTTTCCTTTGCTGTTGAGCCTTACCTCTGTCTGCATAGTGTTCAGAGACACAACGAGTAATCAGGTTCAACATGGCAGCATCCAGTTTGTTGCTGATCACTAAAAAGAAATTATATGTGAATAAAATCTATCCTGCTCATACAGAAAAGATAAATGAACAAACCGTCAAGCAAACACTTGTCAAAAATTATATCCATATATCGATATGTTCATAATTTAAACAAGTCTGGATTAATTTGCAGATCATGACATTTATCAGAGAGATGAAATTAAAATTTTTATTATTGCATTATTCCTAAATTGTAACACATCAGCAGATAGCTATTAATGCCAACAACCGAGCACAAATAGTTATTAATTAAAAAAATAGTAATTAATGTATAATATTATCCATTATTACATATACAAGAATGTCGTTTTTGATAAAAGTTAAAAAATAATCATAAATACGTAAAAAATGAGTATATTGTCGAAAATTCCTTTTTCCACAATATGGCTATTTGTGCTGTTATAATGCTTATTATCTAAACAATGAATAATTTTTTTTAAACATTGAAGTATATTTAATCACATCTCCCTATATAGCTGTCGTGATGTGTTAAGAAGTTTTGCATGATGAAGTAAGTTGATCATAAAATTCTACATTTTAAAATTATGTAAATCAAAGTTTTACAAACTTACCTGTCTAAATTTCTTTGATGATGGATTTTCATTATTCGTTTTTGACTAGTTTTCTTTAATCTTTCTTGTCACTTTTTATAACAATATTTCAGTCATTACATTGTGAGAAAACATTAGTTTTTTTTATCAATTCACACCAAGCAAGGCAATAAAGCCACTAAGATGCAACTGAATGTGAAAGAATATGAGAAAAAGGAAAACGTAATTAAGGAGAGAGAACAATAAAAGAAGAGGAACTAAGAAGGAAGATAATGATCAACATTGCATTTCAATTTCTGAAGATAAAACTTGACTGGAAATCAAGAAGCCAGAAGAGAGTTCCACAAGCAAGAAGTGCAATAAAAGAAACTTAGCATAAAATTTATGGTTACATCCAGCAATTTCAACTATAAAATCAGGAGACCTAGCTGCCAATCTAGTACTGCACTTAATTTCATAAAGTCAAGGTATCAAAGAGCAAAGCTCATCAGAAAAATTAACATGAAAATATTTATAGTGATTTTCCAAGCATAGCTTAGATGTGGCACAAGGCCAAAATTAGGGGGTCACCCAGTGAGAATCGAACTCACTAATCAGTTGTAATTGTTTTAGTGAAAAAAGCTTGCTAACCATTACACCACCTAGAGGTGCCCATGAAAATATTTATAGAACACATGCCGAGAACCTACATTATGGCAGTTGGAAAGTTTGTTACATCCTTATTCCAACACGAAGATTGAGGAACACAGTTGCCTAGAAAGGCTAAGCATCATTCACTTTCAGAAGCCTATGTTACATGTTGATTCTGATAAGCTTTCTGGGACATTTCTCAAAAGCTTTTAATAGGGGAAATATTTGTTTAAGTTTCTAATAATTGTAGTACATTAAAGACATGAAATGTGTTGTAATGGAATGTCCCACACTCCCTATCACCTGTGTATATTGATTATGAGTAGATATATATATATATATATATAGTATGCACAGGATATACCTGGTGGACTTGCTTTAGCAATTAGTTGGAGATTCGTCTCCAGCTAAGCTAGTCGAACTCTCTGCCTTTGGGCAGAGAGAAACCCAGATGAGGCTATGCTGAAGGGCAGAGTCTCGTCTGGGGGAGGTAGACAGCTACCCAACCCTGGGTCTACGGGGGGGGGGGGGATTTTTGCCTGAGCTCGTGGACTCGGTTCTAACCCCGAATTAAGACAGCCTTGTGCCACATCCTGCCTCACGGGGAAGTGAGGTAAATAACCTTGCTTTGAGAATTACTAGCTTGCTAACTGATTTCCTGTCTTTCAGTAGTGTATTCCCTTTTACAATAAACCTCTCTTTCTTTCATCTAAGCCCATGTTACTGTTCCTTTCACTCAAGTACCACCTTTGTCTGTAACCTCTTTAAGGATACAACAAAATGCCAATAATTAGTGGATCAGACATACATTATTGAATTATTATTATTATTATTATTACTGTCAGATCTGTTGGCTTGCCAATATTTGAATTTGCATCTCCAATCTTTGAGAATCTGTATTACTGGAACAGCACCTTACCACAGAAACCCATCATAAGGTAAAATTCAAATTTCATCAGGGTGTTGTCAATGAGACTTACTTTTTGGCAAATCTTCAGGTGGGACCTGGGCCAGCAAGTCTGCATAAGGCTTTGTGTTGCGGACAGTCTTGAGAGAATTCCAAGCCTTCAAGAATTCATAGGGTGTGGCCTTGTCAATGTGTGGGGCTGCAACAGGAGGTGGAGGTGCTGTACGGCCTCCAGACTTACATCCTTTTTTGTTATTGCTTGGGGCTTGATTTTGCTGAGTATTGCCTGCAGAAAAACAAACAGAAAATAATTCAAGAATAAATGAGAATGAAGACAAAAATGTTTACTAGAGACTAAGTCACTGAAAAGATGAAAAAACTGTGTGTGTGGGGAGAGGGGGCAGTTAATTTAGATAACATGGCCTTGTTTCTGATGCAACTGCTAAGCAATGAACTTATGAATGGCTTGAAATAGTTTAAGCACTTATGTCAAGATATTTTTTGTGATGACTGATCAGCAAAATAGTTTGTCAACCACTGCAGGAAAATCATTTCATTTGCAATCAGGAACTTTTGATCTAAGAGGAGTTGATATGTGGTGACCCCAATATATACAGAGTTCACCAAAGTAAATTCTGGAGTTGGTGTCACATCAGAATAACAAAAGAGCTTTTTGCTTCAGAGAGTTGGCTTAGGTGACTTCATAGCCACCAAGTGCAGAATAGAGCCTCAAAGTATATTGGTGACCGTGCTGACATGAAACAGTAAGTCAATCACACTGAACTTAGGATATACACATACAAGACATCCAGATGACAGGAGTTTATATAAACAACTGACTCATAAGGGGAAAGGTAAAGTCCATAATTTTCTTGTGATAAGATCAAACATTCAAAAAAAGTCCCCCAAAACCATATATTCTTCCCAGCCAATGTTAATGTGACCGTCTAGAAGTAAATAAACAATTATTTTACATATGAAAAATTTAGCCTTGTATTCTTATCAGATGTTACGAAAGTAATGTTACTTACTATGAATGGCTTTTAAAATCATATTTAGAAAGAAATTATAAACACTGGAAAAAAAAAAAAAATACTTTATGATAAATTGTTAGAAAATAAAATCACCTGCTTTTTTTGGAAGTGAGTTTTTATGGTGCTTGCCATGGGATTTTGTCACTGGTACTGAGGGAGATTTACTTTGGCTACTGCTGCTGCTACTACTGCTACTGTTGTTATCTTCATCAACGTCATGCACACAAACCCGGGTTCTCTGTTTTGATCCTTTCTTGCCACTTCCATTTGCACCTCCTGAAGGCGCTGGTGGGACAGTATTGCTTTCTTGCTTACATTTATTACTGTCTTTTTTAGATTTGCCTTCTCCCATGCTGGCTTTCATTGCGTTCAATTCCTGTTGCAGGGGAAGAAAAAAAAAGAGAAAGTCATCAATAAAGACGACGTTTCAACTCTTAAAAGCCAGGTTTCTTTTTTTGTTTTAGCAAACATTTACTATATTGATTATATTGCAAGCTAAATAAATCATTACAATAAACTATATTTACAGATGGATACATTTAAACATGTTTTGTTAAATTTGTCTGACAAGGTCTGTTTAATTTTTTTTTATTGTATTTTCCCTATTTTCAAATAAGTTGTTGTACCCCTAAATCAAAATTGTGGATAAACTGTCCAAAGGTTATATTTTTGTTCTCGAACTTTTAACCGTCTTCATTATCAAGAAGTAAGTGTTGTCAGTACTGTAGACAAGGTTTTGTTGGTTACATCTTAACATCTTTTTGGAATGTTACAATTCAAACATACATGTATTGTATAAGTAATGACGTGTATAAAACTGTTTTATGTATATATTAAATATCTGATAATAACTGTTTTATGTATATATTAAATATCTGATAATAACTGTTTTATGTATATATTAAATATCTGATAATAGCTGTTTTATGTATATATTAAATATCTGATAATAGCTGTTTTATGTATATATTAAATATCTGATAATAACTGTTTTATGTATATATTAAATATCTGATAAACATTTAAAAATACCATCTCCTGTGATGAATGATTTCTTTTGTGAAGCAATTTTACAAATTATGAAACTTACATGATATATATAGATTTAAATTACATTTGCATTGCAGCATTAAAAAAAAGGGCAAGATGTAGCCAACAAAATCTTGTCTACAATACTGAAAACATTTAGTTCTTGTAATGACCAAGGTGGTCAAAAGTTCTGGAACAAAAAAATTTTATCTACAATTTTGATTTGGATATGCAACAATTTACTAAAATTTGGAAAAATTAGACAGACAGACCTTGGTTGAATTTATCAAAACTTTTTCAGACAAAGTCAACTTTATTTTCAACGGAATGTGCAGGTGGTGTAATGGTTATGAGTGCAAAAATGGAATTAGCAGGCCAAGTTTAAACTTCAGCCAAAGCTGTTGTGTTCATTTTGGGAAAGGCACGAATCTCTTGCTACTTCTCCATATTATGGGTAAGATGGTAGAGAAAGACTGTTGTGAGGGCATCCAGTCTAGGAGAAGGACAGCTCTGATTTCAAAATTGTGGAGAAAGCAACTACACAGCCTCTCACACAAACAGTCACAGCAATTCACAATTAACAGATACTAAAGAAAAGGAAATTGTAGAAAATCATGACTGCCTCCATTCAGAAGGGACATTGTTTTAATTAAATCAAAAAAAATAAATAAATAAATATTTGGAGCTGATTCTTTTCTAGAAAAGAGAAAATGAAATTATCATAACAAAAAAATGGAAAAAAAATGATGAAAGGATTAAATTCAGAATTGAAAGATTAGAGAAATGAAAAAAAAAAAAATTGATCTTACCTGACGCCAGAAATTTTTCACGACTTCCAGTTCTTTTTTGGCTGCAGAATTTTTAGGGTCCATTGTTAAAAGATTTTTCAAATCACTAATGCTTTCTCTATAATGCTGTTTTAGCTGTACAAAGGGAGATAACAAAAGCAGGAATCATAAGATAATGGGAGATAACAAAGGCAAGAAAAAAAGATAAAGGGAGGAATTTAAAAAAATGATAGAATCTCTAATCATTATTTTAAAAAGTTACATATGCATATATGCGCATGACCAAACAGAATGTTTGCTTTCCGCCCATGAGAGACAGATTCAACTCTCACCATAGTTGATCTCACTGCTTCATGGTATCAGCCTGGGTAGATGATCCCAGTATGTGGCACCATTGAAAATGCCTAAAAACCATACCCTGAGTTGACCCAAACCTTGTGAATGAAATTGAGTAGATAGAAATGTCTGGAAGCAATCAAAGATTGTGTTTGCATGAAATCACAAGTCATTGTGATTGAACAAGGCCAGCCTGCTGAAACCAAATTATGCCCTCACTTCCTGAAACTCAGGTCTGCTTCGTATAGTTTCAGTATAAACCACAGGTGGGCTCAGTGGGTGTTGAACAAACACAAATGTGCATGAACAGGCATCTGCAACACCTGAGCAGACACATGTACACACACACACGATAAAAATAGTTTTATAGTATGGTATATTTATCAGTTATGGTATTCAATATCACAGAGAGAGCATACATAAATTTAAAAATGGACACTGAGATCAACACCAAATGGTGATAGTCTGTTACAGATTTAAATACAATCATGGCCTGAAGATTGCATTCATGCATGAAACAAACTGCCACTGCTTGGAGTTGACCCTAGTATATAATTCCGAACATTATTTTAGATGATTTCCCTGTCTGAGTAGACATCCTGTTTTTCAAACACTGGTAATTATATCTGCTGGTCTGTGCTTTCAAGAGAGTTTATAAAGAAATGTGCTCTCCACCAAGGTTTGAATCTGTCTCCCCCTGGTTTTCCCTACATAGGGAAATGCAGGTTTGAATGCTACAGGAAGGTGTATTTTCATTAGTAAGACTTTTGAATGCAAAGACCAGTAGACATATTTCCCCACTGCTTAAAATATGGGGTATATACTCAAACATGGGTATTCACTAAAATGTTTGGAGTAACAAAAAATAATGTTGGATTAAAAATAAAATCCATTAATTCCTGAGGAATTTATCTGACAGTGTTGAGCACAAAACCTGAAATTAGATGGCAACATAAAGTGGACATCACCAAGACATTTTTTTATGGTTTATAAACCCTTTGTGTGTCATTTAAACATATTTCTGATTGTAGGAAGTTGCTTACAGCACCCAATATTCTCAACTTGTCTCCAATCTAAGTACTGACCAGGCTCAACACAGCTTAACTTCGGTGATTGAACACAAACCGGGGTTTTTAGTGTGATTTAACCATAAGTCATCACCAAGACAGTTGTGAAGGAATAGATATTGTCTGTTAGTTTTAGGTTTCATTTAACTTTTTACAAGAAGCCCCCACCAACAAGAAATTTAATAATTGTTATTTAAAGTCTTGTTCCAGTATCACCTGGATTTCCATTGATATTTGCTGGATAATCAACCTGGAACATATCTACGATGCAAAGTCCAAAGATAACATTAGATTATCTAATTCAGTTCCCAATGTTTCAATGGCTACAAAGTTTGATGATCCAACTGGATATGGTCTTTATTATTTCACAATGCATATTAGAAACACTAATAATAAAAAAAATTAAACTTGTCAAAAATGGAAGGAAGGAAAATTGTCACTAACCTTTTTTGCTTGTGCTCTTCGGAACATTGCCTTAATATTACCCGGTTCTTTTTTCAAACTTTTATCACAGTCACTTTCAGCTTTGTTAGCCTAAAAAATAAAGATGTGTTGCATAAATCCAGATAGATGTCATGTTTAAAAATTTGTATGGCTACACAATCTATCTGGAATTCTAAAAAAGTAAAAAGGTGTTTTTTTTTATGTTTTATTTTCAGTGTTTATTTTACCAATAAAAATTATTCATTTTGACATCATTTACTGTTGTATAAGTAAACTGTAATATCATTTATAATCTTAATTTATCCACTGATGGTCTATCTTTTGGTAATTTCATTTACCAGTGAACAAATAAAATTTACTCAACTCACTTTGAATGTCAGTCATTTGGTCATGTTTTAGAAAGTGGACTGGAGTGAGAGATTTTCAGCACCCCTTTAAATATTTTATATAAAATCTAAAGATGAACATTTCTGTCAGATATGACAATGTGATTAACATTGTTCAGATAATAAATTTTTTCATTGATTGGTTTTATTATGCAAATAAAATTGTTATCAACCAAGATTATGTTAGTAAGATTTTCACTATATATTTATATATATGATAAATATATTACACCAATCTTAGCTCATCATATCTTTAAATGTTATAGGAAAGGAAAATGTAAGAGAAAGAGAAAAAAAAGAGAAAACAGAGAGATAAAAGTGAAAAAAGAGAGAGACGGAAAAAGGGAGAGGATGAAAAGAGAGAGAGAGATGAAAAAGAGAGAGAGAGAGATGAAAAAGAGAGAGAGAGAGATGAAAAAGAGAGAGAGAGAGATGAAAAAGAGAGAGAGAGAGATGAAAAAGAGAGAGAGAGAGATGAAAAAGAGAGAGAGAGAGATGAAAAAGAGAGAGAGAGAGATGAAAAAGAGAGAGACGAAAAAGAGAGAGACGAAAAAGAGAGAGACGAAAAAGAGACAAAAAAGAGAGAGAGAGTGAGAGAGAGACGAAAAAGAGAGTGAGAGCGAGAGATAAAGAGAGATGAAACAAGAAAAAAGGGAGAAGAAAAGATTCCAATGCAGAATATAGTTTGTACAGATGCTTGCTTAATAAAAACAACTTACTTGATTTAATTTCAGATAACACAAAGCCCGATTAGTGTAGGAAACAACTTTGTCTGGAAACAACTGTACACATTTGGTATAACATTCGATGGCTTTCTGATATTCCTCCTGTAGTCAAACAAAAAACACAAACAATTTACATCAATGACTGTCCCAGATTGTGATTGACAAAGCCTTGGATTTTCACAACAAAAAAAAAACTTCAAAGAGGCTTTTATATTTCTGTTTGAATTTCTGAGATGAGCAGTTATTGTTATTTATATTATTTACAGTCAGACTAATATCCTCATCTTTCTTGTTATTATCACAGTATTCTGGCTGTTGTGTGCCCTTGCCTTCTTCAGGCGTCTATCAATCTGGGTCATAAACTGAATAGTTTACTTAATCTACAGCAGAGAGAACAAAATTTTGGAGAGTTGAGCTTACCAAGGAGAATTAACTGAAACTGAGATATTCAAAGGCATTAAAGAACACTCTACCCACAGTGGACTAAAAAAGGTTCAGTTTGAAATTCCAACATATATCATGTGAAGAAGGCCAGAGCGTACAACAGCTAGAATATCGT
Organism: Acanthosepion lycidas; assembly: GCA_963932145.1. Lineage (NCBI taxonomy): Eukaryota > Metazoa > Mollusca > Cephalopoda > Sepiida > Sepiidae > Acanthosepion > Acanthosepion lycidas. The sequence goes on along the minus strand of OZ010613.1, from coordinate 49,310,747 downwards.
GAATATGGCAATAAAGAAGAGGACAGCAGTTCAAACAATTTAAATAGAGTAAATAAAAGGGTGCGATGGGTAAATTGTCACCATTTTATATATTTAATTTTGTGCATGAGCATTGTTTTTGATTTTGTCAAAACCCTACTATACTCCACAGTAAAGTAGAGTCAGTTGAGCACTGTCTGTAAGAAAAAGAGCACCAGGATGCAATTCACTTCACCGGAAATTTGGAAATGGTATGCTCCCTGCAGCATTTGCACCAGAAGCTCCAATAAGAACAGTTCAGAGTATGTGGGTGTTAATCTAAGTGAGGACAGTGCAGGGGATTTGGAAACAGTTGCAGGAGTCTAATGGTGATTTTGAAAGTACAGCAGCTTGGAAAACTCACTCTGATTGTTCTGATAAGAAAAGAACTCCCAAATTTGTTGGTGAGGGCCTTAGATTCAACTCCAAGGCCTACATCAAGTACCTTGAGGAGGGGGTGCTGCCCAGGGTCAAGAGGGTGGCTGCTGAAAGACCCTATGTCTGGCAACAGGACTCTGCACCATGCTACATGGTTGTCAGACAATTTCTGCGACCACATCACCCCTTATATCTAGCCACCTAACTCCCCAGACTGCAACTGATAATAATGATTTACAGATATAAGTCCTACTAATTAACCCATAGATGGGGGACAAGAGGCTCATTCATACTTTTCCCAAGGGCCATTTGTGCATAAGTGAATATAACAAATTCAACGGGAATTGAAACTCAGCTCTCCAATTAATCAGAGCCATTTTCCATTACACCAGCTGCACATCCAAGATTCCCAAGATAAAGAGGAGACTTAAGGCAATAGAAATATGATTCTAGGATGCTGAGAATACCAAGCATGTAATATATGAGCAAAAAGGAAGTTTTAAGGAAAATAGAAACTAAAAGGAAACTCAGAATTAGAGTTAAAATTTCTGGGATACCTAATGAGGAAAGAAGGCTTCAAAAATTTGAAACTCACAAGATATAGTGAAGGCAACAGAAGTCGAGGAAAACAGCAAGTAACAGAGCTAATAAATTTGTGTAAATGGATAGCAGAGAAGAGACTGGAAGATATAGTAAGGGGAACAAACATGGCTTATAACTACAAATGATAGGAAAGTACATAAAAGAAGAAGAATTCACTGTAGAGCAACAGTGAGCAATGTAGTTTCATTAAACATTACTACCCTAGAGAATTTGATCCTCATTGGGGAACCAAAAATTCAAAAATATGCATAAAATGAAATTAAAATTTTATAAACATAACACATTTACATTTTTTACATGCTGATTTCCTTTCGATTTCATTGTATCAAATTCTTCTTCTTTCGTCAAAGTCTTTGGTGCTTTCTTTTCAGGTGTAGAACCCTGTTTTTCGGCAGCAGAATTTTGCTTCTCTAATTTCTTTTGAGACTTTTTTGCACTTTTCGAAGTTTTAATCTCACCCTCTCCAGATTTTGTGTTCAATTTAGGTTTCTCACTGTCTGGATGATGCGTGGTTGTTGTTTCTTCTCCAGGAGGTTTTTGGATGACAGGGATGTCAGATACTTGGACAGTAACCAGAGGAGGAAGTTTTTCTCTCCAAGAGTAACCCTGCAATTGGATCAGGGTCTGGCTGCACCTGGATGAACCCTGTTGGGCTACTTCTACACTTGAATCAATGGCCAACACATGTTTATAATCAATATAAGCAAGTCCATATCTGCAAAAAGCAAAGCAAAAAAACATTTGTCATCTAGGGAGTTTCTTAATAACTGAAAAGACAAAAATATAGTTTCAATATAATTTGATTATTGGACAAAACACATTTTAAAAAAATGCTAAAGTTCATCTAATACAAGGTTAGAGAGTCACTCATGGTAGAGGCTTAACGGATGAGGTGTGCGATATAAAGTGGAGGCAGAAGGAAGTCATGATTATGAGGATAAAGAAGATAGATAGCAATTCAGCCTAGGATGAAGAGGTTAATTGTACTGTTCAGGGAAGTACTCACAGAAGAGCATATTCCGCAAAGCAACAACTCTTAGGAAAAAGGTGTCTGAGTGGAACTTCTCATCTGTAAAGGCCTGAACTGGTGGAAGTAAAGAATGGAACTCATCTGAACATTTGCCGTGGAAATAGCGATAAAGAAGTGATAGGCTTGTAGTGATGCATTTGCGATAAAGCAAGTTAACTTTTAGCACTCTGCATTATTAATATTTCTTCTCTTTCCATGCATTCTTTTTCTAGGCCTCTCAATTGCAGTAACCTTATTGTTAATTTCATTCAAAGGTGTTTTCTGTTGCCATAGGATATGACAATATAATTATGAAATCCAAACAAATTCAAATTCAGGGATCAGTCACCGTCACCAAATGAAGTTATACAGAGATTGATAACGGTTAACCAATTGACACCGAGATATATATATTTTTTTTTTTAACTATTTTAACTAAGATATTTTCTTTTAGTTTTAAAATAATTTTAATAAAAAATGCCATCATTCCACTTTCAACAATTCAATATACTATCAATGTTCAATTACGACCAAGTAATGAGTCTGATTCTCACTGGGTGCTCCATACGTTTGTCCTTTTGCCACATCTAAGCTACGCTTAGGAAATCACTATATCTTTAATGTTTGGTATTATCTTGAACCACCATCCAATTTACTTATTGCTGGACTAAGAAAATGCAAGACAAAAATATTCTCAATTTGAATTTCTGGGTTATCATTATTTCCATTATTTATGCTCAGACTATTATCCTCATCATTTTTTTATCATCATAAGGTTTCGGCTGCTATTCTCTCCAGCCTTCATCAGGTGCTTGCCCATCTGGGTAACCTTCAGGGAATTTCAAACAGATCCCTTCATTTCATCTACAGAGGTAGTGGATTAAATCATTGATTCATGAATTTGGTGAGTTCAGTCTCTGGTCTGGGTAGTACAGATTTAGATTCAGTGGAAAGAGGGCAAGCAATAACCAAGCAGTACTAAATTAGAGGAGATATCTGCAGACATGGACAGTGGAATGAGAACAATATAATCCAATCTAATCTTTTGTGAGACAGTATACCCATAAATAAACACTGCTATATTTTTATTAAAGAATTTAGTCTAAACCAAACAAAGCAGGATTTTATTATTTCTACTGGAACATGATAGAGTCAAAACTGATATTATCAAGTATTATGCATGACCAAAAAATGCAGCATTGAAAAATATGAATATATAGCAGTAGTTTTTAAGATATCTTTTTATCCAATATTATTTTTTATCATTATAAATGTCATATTTAATGGGTACATGTGTTTGAGTAGATATGTTTCTTAAAAATTGAAATTGATATTTACTGGCTTAGAGATTGAAAATCTTAGAGTAGAAAAATTGATTATTTACATTCTACAAGGAGAACTGTTTTTAACTCATATAAATATGAAGAGTAAAAAAATTTAATTTCTCTAAATTTCATTAATTAAGCAGGCAGGGGTTGGGGGATGGCAACAGAAAAAAAAAAAATTTCTAAAAAAATTTCATCCATTTCTGAAGAAAGAGGTTTCTGAAAACTTTTTCACATCAAAACCTGAAGAATTTTACTCAAAAGTTATCAAAGAGTCGGTGACAAGTCATTGAAAATAATTCATGAAATGTCAGTCAGTTATGTGCCATGCGTGATACACACTTAGGTGATCATTTATCTTTTAACACATGACTGATGAGGCAGATTTTTTCCTGCAGTAGATTGCCATTTCTTTCTGTGGTAGACCAGTTGCCATCCAAGGTTATAGAACCCAGTCTGTCTTGCTATTTACCTATAGCTGGGGTGAGAAGAAGAGGATTCATACCTTTCCCAAGGGTATTAGCACATAAATGAATGTAATGGATTTGACTGGAATTCGAACTCGGTTCTCCAATTCCTCAGTCTGAGCCACTATCCATTATTCCACCATGTGTCCTTAAATAGTGAAATACAACTGAATAAAATGTAATCATACTTTATTTTTTGAAGAATAAAGTTGGAAAACAAAAATGGAAATTAATTATGACTCAATCTAATATTTATGAATTGTTGGTTGTTAAAAATTTTGTGCTAAAAGAAAAGGAATAAATGTAAAGGTATCTAGATGTGAACCCCCCCCCACTCTCTGCAGAAAAAAAAATACATTCAAACCTCTCCAGGGTTTCATAGGCAGCTGCACGTCGAAGAAGGGGCTTAATTGCGTGGGGCACCAGATCCAAGGAGAAGGTGCAATCTTTAATGCTTCCCTGACAGTTGCCCATTTTTAAACAACAAGCTGCACGGTTGCTATAAATCAGTGACAAATTTACAGTTTGCTCATCTGATTCTGAAATAGAAAATAAAACCAAATGAAAGCAGACAAAACAAAACATTGGAAAGATGCAGAAGCAATTTAGATGTTGGTTGACTTCTTTCTTTTCTCAACTCATCCCCTGTTGAAAGTATTTCTAAACTTTACTACTTGTAAATTGACACACATTTAAATTCTATATTCTGAGTTATCAACACAAGTTACCCCACTCTATACAATGTATATTCTAATAAAATTAATCTCAGATTCATTTATTTTTCAGTGTGCTCATGTTGGCATCAAATGTAAGACAAGGTCAGTTTAAAGTGGATTTAGTTTCTGGATGGAATGGAATGGCTGAAAGAAAAAAAAGAATGACAAACATGTTTTGTTCTCAGAGAGACTTTCATACGAAGACAAACACAAATATATGTATATATAAGTTTTGTGTTTGTTTTGTAACATTTCCGGACCAGAAAATCCTTTTGAATGAGAGATCAGAAGTAAAGACACAATGCATACACACAAAAAAAGTTCCTCTTGAGTTCATATCAACCAGGATGAAAGTATGTACATTTCATATACCACCCCCTCCAATACAATTTCAATAACTTTGCTTTTCTCCTCCCCTTCTATTATGCTTCACGTTGTGCATTTATTTATTTATTTTTAAATAATAAAGCATTAAGAAATTATTTAACCTGGATCGCCTGAATATACCAAAAGGTTAAACCAAGGTAGCATGATCAGCTGATCTCTTAATTTATATATATATATATATATATATATACACACACACACAAAGTGGAGAATAATATATCACATATATCTACACAGCAAAGCAGAGTATAAGGTAAAACCAAAAAAGAAGGGTCTTTCCATATGACATGGAGATACTCTTGTACCTGGAGAAGCCATGTTCATGACTCCAGATTCAAACAGGCCAGATTCATCTATGTTCCAGGTAAGGACATGTCCCATGAATGGGAAACAGCAAGTTATGGGTTTTCTCAAATTGAGGACTGTGAGCTGGAGTTTCATTCTATATCTGGGAAAATAGCCCCATGGACTTGTAATCTGCTGGATAGGCAGATTTAGCCCCAGCCTGGGCCCCTTGGAAAAAAGAAAGCAGCCTCACATGGTGGCTGCAGTAAGTAAACTGAAATTTGACTGTCACTATCAGTCTGGTCAATTTAGAGTGAATATAATGTGTACATGGAAAAAAAAATGTTACAAAGACATGTTTTATATCACTGGAAGTGGAATTTTATATCCTGCAAGAAAATAAAAACTACCCTCTTATCCACCATGGGGAATTATTTTTACAGCTGTTTTTCTGAGCACTACTTTCTTTGCAAAAAACAGGTGCTAGAATAAGCACTTGAATAGTTTGCACTTGTAAGTGGTTTTCATGTACAGCTCATTTCAAATGTGCTTTACGAGTTATTCAAACATTAATTTCTATTGTTTAGTAATTGAGATTATGTTTCCCGATTGTGCAATATAATCTGAAACTGCTTCATATTCTTGTAAATCTGATAGATAGCATTCAAGAGACAGAGATTTATTTGAACGGAGACTTTAGACTTTTCTGGGTCAGTGAATTGAAAAACGAACCAAGAGTTAACAACCCAGAGTGAATGGTAAAACACAGGAATTTTGTTTAATGCCTGTATTTTAACTTTTCTTCTTGAATGCTGCTGATGAAAATGTTACATGTTGTATTATTTATGCTACCAACATATGTGTTTTGTGTTGTTCAGGTTCTAAGAGGAATGCTGTTCTGTAATATAAGTTTAAGAAATCTGAATATTCATACTGCTCTTGTATTCCTAACTCCTGTGTTCTAGCGAGGATGTAGGAGGATGCTACACACTTGGATGCTATGAGACATTTAGTGTTATATATGTACTCAATAAAAATGGAAAAAAAGTTATTTCTTTTGTTATCTGTTTATATATATATATATATATATATATATATATATATATATATATATATATATATATATATATATATATATATAAAGGATGTTCCAATAACTTGGACTGATTTAAATGTGAATTAAGAAAAAAGAAAAAAATCATTAGATGCTTAAAGCATCTAATGATTTTTTTCTTTTTGTTTCAGCTTTAACAACTTAACAATTTTTGTTAAAAATCTTTATTTTTACATCACAGTTGTAATAATTATGATTACTGTTTTTGCAGGTGAAAAACATTGATTTGAAAATTCTTACAAAAATCAAATAATTGTTGGATTTTAATGAAACTTTTAGGACTTATCCAGGATTGAATGAAATTATTTGAGATTTTTTTTTTTAACATATGTTACTCCCCACTTACTTAATTTCAAGAAATTAAATTTCAATCCCAAGACTTGTTTTATTAGTTAAAAGCAAGACTCCTCAGAGAATGTAAATCAATTTTTTTTAAACTACTCATTTCTCAAAAATCTGCTCTAAATTGTAAAATAAAAAATGCAATAAAACTATGACATTATTTAATTAGAGAAGCTTTTAATTGCTTTTATAAATAAGATTTATTAAGGACAATATTGTCTTAAAAATTTTTTTTTGATGAATAATGAATTTTTACAAGAACTGTTTTCATTTTTTTAAATTTTAATTATAATAATTCATAATATAAATCATTTAAAATTCTGCATTACTTCCATTTTGTTAGGTGATATTGTTATTAAGTGAAAAATATATTTACAAATCAAAAATTGAAAAGCTCAATAAAAGTGATTTACATCCAATATTTTTTTTTTAAATTTAAATTGTTATGTATATGCAACGTTCCCCTGATTGAAAGTATGATGACCATACAAGACATAAGAGCAATGACTATAGTAAATTTAAATTCAACATTCCTAAAATTAGATTACACAGAACATTTTCCAACATTCTTATAATTACTGAGTATTTAAAAATTATATAAAAAAGCGTTCACTACCATTTTCTTAAATTATGTTTTGACAGACAAGGTCTCCTGATAAGGTCAGATTAATTATACTTTAAATAAGTTAATATTCCTCAAATAAAATTTCAGAAAAGTATATTTTATTTTTGGAAGATTTTTAAAACTGAGAATTAACTTTAACTTTTGTTTACAAATGTATCAGAAATGGCTGAATTTAAATGATTTCTGAAAGCAAGCAAAAAGTTAAGATTCTAATCAATATAATTTCTATTTGAAATACACCAGAGTATTTTGCTCACTGGAAATAGTAAATTTAATCATTTAGCTTTCAATTAAAGCTTAAAACAAAGCTTCAAGAATGATTTTTCATTTTTTTAAATTTATTTTAAACCTGACGTATTGAAAATTCATTGGAGGTACCTATATGTTTCAATGAAAATGGCTGACAAAGAAGATTTAATTAATCTTTCATTGAATTTTTCCAGCATTCTAACATTTTTTTTCATATATATATATATATATATATATATATATATATATATATATATAAATAAAAAGAAATATAGTTTTAAGGCGTGCTATATTTATTGAATAAAGTGCTCAATATCAGAGACAGAGCGTATGTAAGTATAAATATAAAAGTGAACATTGAAGTCAACACTCAGAGGTGACAGGCTGTTTCATGATAGACGTAATTGTCAGACAGCCTGACGATTGCATCTAGCAGGAAACAGCCTGTCGCCTCTGAGTGTTGACTTCAATGTTCACTTTTATACATACACACATGCACACACACCATTTCAACTCAAGCAAGACAGGTGTGCCACTAGCAAGTAAGCAGAAGGCAGTCAGTCTACTGTTGGGAAGTGCAAGATAAGAAACTGTTGGAGTAGAAGCAGCAGTTACATTTAACTATTTCAACAGTAAAAGGGTGGGACCTAGATGTCAGTCTAGTAGCACTCTTAAATTCATGTAGTCAGATCCCCAGGAAAAAAAAGCTCATCATGCCATGAAAATATTTGTAGAAAAGACAGAGGGAAGCCACATCATGTTCATGAGAAAGTGACTAAAGTCGAGATGCCAAGTCAGGATCGATTACATCTTTAGATTTTGTCAAGAACCTCAAGATGAATAGCAAGGACACCAGACCAGATATGGCAATAGCATTCAATGCATGGATGAATGGTAAATTTGTAAATGTGCAAGATGGGTACTGACAAGAAAGACCTTCTGGCACAAGAGAATGAACCAACTTTCCTTTCAGTAGATGCAGCTATTGATTCAATGTAGTAATTCCACTTCAAGTCAATTGAAAATGTGAGGCTAAGAAGGCACAGTGAGACACTCTCCTAGAGTTGAGCATCAATCATGCTGATGGCAGGAAGGGAAGTTTCTCTATGATGGTTAAATGAGAGCAGTTTAGTTTTGGAGGCATTAAAATTTACAAGCCATTTCCTGCCCTAGTTAACCACTGACTGGAGGTCCTTTTCAAGAGTAGCAGCCAGGTTATTTGTCAGCTCTGATGGATTTGCTATTGAGACAGGAGTAAATAGAATTTCTTTATGTAAGCACCCAACCCTGGGTTCTTAAAGTGCAATGACCCTAACAAGATGGAGAGATAAGCTGACTAGAGGAAACAGTTGGTAAATTTCTGATTGTATAAACAAGACCAAGCTGGAAAAAAATTTGTTGATGAGAAATTAAAATGATAATTCTAATTAATGACCAGAAACTAAGCCATATAACACAGTTTGAGAACCAGATTTGTCAAAAAGACAACCGAGGTGACAGGCATAGGTGAAATAGCAAGAAGGATGGAGAATGTTCATTGGGAGGTGTTGGTATGAGACACAAATAAGAGAAGGAAGGAGTTATCGAGGCAAACTGATACCTGTGACTGCTGCCCATAGGAAGAGGGATCTTCTCAAATTTGGATATATAATTAATTTTCTCGAGCCAGACAACAAAGGGCTCTTGTTGGAAGATAAGGGAAACACTGGGTTCCCTAATCATGTTGACCCCCATGTCAGTTTTGGGTGAAAGTCAATGTAAGCCAAACACTAAAGCAACCAAAAGAGTTCCAGAGATGCCAGTTCCAGAGTGCAGATGACGAGAGACAACTAGTCTTCTGAATCCCATGTAACTTGCTGCTAGAGAGAACCTCCAACTTCAGCCTTGTTCCACGCATAGCTAAATTGAGCAAAGTGTCATAACAGAATTCGAAGTGGGAAGGGTTAATATTTCTATACAAAGAATGATAATATAAACCACATAGAAATAAACCCTTAAGAAATTCCTATCTTTTCTTTATTTCATCTGCAATAATGTTTTTATTTTTCCTTCATGACAGTTTCACCGAAACTGAACCAGCACCACAGTTGCTGATGACAACTTGATCTTTGCTAGCTCTATGATCAACACAACATGGGGTGAAGCGAGGTGCAGATCAGAACAACCAACTCCAACAGCCAACAGCAGCATTGACCAGGGACTGACCAGCAAGGAGTGTTATATATTGGTAAGGAAAACTCACACCCTAATTCAAATCTGATCAAATAATCTGAGAATTTTAAGCATTCTACTTCTCATGCAATAACTTACACTGCAATATATCAAGTCATTTTCATCAAAAACTTGCAGTTGTACAAGTTAAACCCCATACACTTCACTTGAGCTATCACTTTTACTGTATACTCAAGCTATTTACTGTTTATGAGAGCTATCCCTTACACATTCCTAGATTTATCCCTCCCTTGAACTTTCCTAGATCTATCACCCTTGGATCTTACTAGAACAATCCCCCTTGCACATTCCTAGAACTATACTTCCTGCACATTTCCAAGAGCTATCCCTCCTTGCCTGTTTATTGCATATTACGAGAGTCGTCCTCCTTGCTGTATACTCAAATTATCCCGCCTTGAACTACAATCAATCTATCCCCCCATGCACTTTAATATTGATATCCCTCTTACATTATACTAGAACCATCTCTTGTTGCACTTTACTAGAACTATCTGTATAGCAAAGATAATGGTGACTTACCTCATTAACCCAAGAAAAAAAGAAAGAAAGAGTGCACATGACTTGTTTATATACCAGAACATCATGCAAATATTTGTCACACCTCAACCAATCACTGACATCTCAACCTACAGGTGCCGCATCTGGCCAGTGAATTGGTTTGTGTTGTTACATGGTGCAAAGGCAGATTTCCTGAGATGTGCAACTGTTGGATTAAATTTTATCCCCTCCTAAAATTCTACTACAATCTCCCTTGCACTTTACTAAAGTTCTGTATAACAATGGCAGACTGTTCAAATGTGTTCAGATATGTTATCATTTTTAATAACATAGGTCAACTTGATAACAAATGTAAAAGTAATTAATGGTTGTAAAAATCTAAAAAAAAAAAAAAAAAAAAAAAAAAAAAAAAAAAAAAAAAAAAATCAAAGATAAAAAAAATAATTTACTTACTTTCTTGCAACATATCAATGGCATTGGTATAAAACTTGAGGGCCTCTGCGTATCTGCCTTTCTGGAACATATCATTGCCAGACTTTTTAACCAATTCCACCCGAGATGGTAAAGGCCAATGCATAAGGACTTTTGGAGTATTTGTTAAAATCTCTGTAGTCTTTACGTTTTTATCACAGGAAATGGAGGCACTTTCTTTAGAATCTTTTTTGATTTCAGAGTTTTCAGTAGTCGTCACCTGACCCGTGCTGACAGGGGCGGCTTCGGATGCCTCCCCATGTTTTACACTAGATGCAGGACACTTGTCTTTATTATTTAAACAGTTATCTCCAGACATTGAACTTTTGGCATCCAGTTTATTTTTAATGTTTTTCTTATGTTTGGAGGCTTTCCCTGAATGGCCATCTCCTTTACTCTTCATAGTGTCACCCAGGGAAACGTCCTCAGATTTTTCATCACTTTTGCTCAAAGCTTTGGTTCCACCAGATTGATCTGGAAGGCCGTTTGGCAATAATGTCATTTGGTTCTTGTCTTTGAGTTTGGCCAATTCATCTTCTTCACTTCCCTCAACCTCTTCAATGACCAATTTTCTACCTTTTTTCTTCTTTGGAATGGTTTCCGTTTCATTCTTGGTACTTGCTGTGCACATACACTCAACCTCTTGAAGGATTTGCTGTAATTTTAGAAAGAAAATAAACAGATTTGAAAATAATCCATGACTAAGATTTTTATTCTTGTTGGAAAACATGACAATTATTCTTTTTTTCTTTATTAGCATTTTTATCTTTTCAACAGTTTTTGTATCATGTTTTTGGTAGATATATTCTGCTTTTCAAATTAAATTTGAAGAAATTTAGAACAAATGTTTTACAAATGAGACTTGAACCTATATCTAAAGGTACAAGAAGAACTTGCTATGTCATGTAGCAATATCTATAGTATCTTTCCTAGCAAATTGACTGGCAGCCAGAAGGAGAGGTTTCTGTCTCATTGTTTTGTTTTTTAACTTTCATCCTCCTGCTGGATGTGTGGGAAGGCATAATAGTTATTGGCACAGAAAGTGGGATCAGTGAAGAGAGTTCAAATTTTGGCATTCACTTTCACACTAATAAGTTGAATTAACCATATTTAAAGATAATTTTTTAATGGATTTAGTTGAAAAAAATAATTGAAGCAGTGAAAGTGATAGTTTTTGCAAACATTCCAACATAAAAAAAAAAATGAAAAGGTGTTTATTAACAAATTAATACCTTCAATTACATAATAACTCATCTAGCGTTAAATAAATTTCATTGTATTCTCATCTAGCATTAAATAAATTTCATTGTATTCTATTTTATTTTTCTTCTATGAAATAGAATCCCAATAATAATGAAATTTGTAGAAACAAAAGTGGAGATAGATGTCACTTTAAAGTTTAAAATCTATTTAAAACGTAATAAAAATTCAAAGAAAATTTTAAATTCAGCTTTCTTTCTCTTAAATGACTTTAACATATCAATATTATAAAAAGAAAAACTGTCAGTGAATAACTCAAATAATTACAAACATAAATTTTGTGGAACAGACAACTGAGACAATGATTCTTTGAACACTATAATCTTAACCACTTCAAATCTTGGGTCAATCAATATCTATCCTACATAAACACCTCTTCTGCCTTTCCTACATCCTTACAATAATCTGATTCAGTAACCCTTTACATTCAGTGATACTTGTGCCTAGTATTGGGTGAACAGTAGAAAAAAAAAAAAAAAAAAAAAATTAGTATTTCTAAGTTAATTTTACTACATATTTAAACAGCAGGACTAGATAAGTCATTTGCATGCCTATGCTCAGGGTCAAAACTCAAACCATGGAAAGGAGAAGGATTTCATTTTATATCTTGGCTTGCTTTTGATGAAAAACCAATAAACAGATAAAAAAAAAAAATCTGACTTTTATATAAGAGTAAAAACTTGAGCTTTCATATTGTGGGGTAACACAACAACTCAACTGATAATAGCAGGTAGGAACAAAAAAAAAAACTATGAGGAGGGTAACCGACAAAACCGGTGTCACATGTCCAACCTTCTCATGAGCCAAAAGCCCTCTGATCCGAAACAGCAAAACGCGCCTGCTATATACAGCCGAGGACCGACCACGATTTGCATGCGAATGACGAGACAACGAGATTTTGCGTTAACTAACCAAGACCGCCCGGCATAAAACATGGGCACCGCCATTTTGGTTCCTTTTACCGCTAGCAAACTGGAGTTTGCACATCGCACAGATTCGCAGGCGTTTCTGAGGTAGGCCATTTTCACAATTTTCCCCACACATATTATTCAAGTCTCAACTAGAAATCTCACTTTGGCTTACAGGCTAAAAAATAATATTATTTTGTAGTAAGAAAACCTAATGATTAATAGAAAGCAAGAAAAAATTATTCAGATTCTAACCTTAGCTCGTTGATTTTCCGGTTCCAAGACAAGGACTTGTTTCAGGTCATATAGTGCCTTGTTATATTCTTCTTTCTCTTTGTATGCTGTTGCTCGACGAAGAAGAGCTGTTAGAAAAAGCGCATCAGAATTAGAAGACATCTGATGACAAATTAAAAAGAAATAATACAAGCAGACTATTGAAAAGTTTTTGGCTTGACAAAAAAAAAAAAAAAAAAAAAAAAAGAAAGAAAGAAAGAAATAAAAAAATATGGTACCAAGGCGGAAAGCTCATTGGAACAGATCTAGATCCAGAGCCTTCCCAATCCTTGGAGGAAAGCTTTCCTGATTGAACATGTCTTCAGGGGTGTAGCCGTACTCACTTATTCAGTTGAACTATAGGACGGACATTCACATGCCCATCATGCCAACTCAGTCCTGCATCAAGGTCAGAAGGTCATTAGGATGGCATTCTGTGTCATAATGTAGGTGATTGCAGGGTGACTAACCTGTCTTGTGCCATGGTTAGGTGTCCAGAGCAGTAGATCACTTGCAATTGCATTTTGCATTTGCGTAGGATTGTAGAAATATTCATCTAGGTTTTACTTTCTCACCAAGACTCTCAAGTCGATATCCTGCAAAAAAGTTGACCGATATTGATTATGCAGATGACCTAGCTATTACTACAGACACCATTACCAATGCCACAGTTCTACATCATTTAGAAAATGCTGTTAACGATGTTGGACCTTATGTCAATGACTCTAAAACAGCATAAGCTTCAACTGGCAATGCTCAATACAAACTACCAAAATAAAATCTGCTGAAAAGGATGTGAAAATCTGCATAGTTAAAGCATAAGTCACTTTGAATAAAATGGATGTAATTTGAAAATTGGAAATCTGATCTACCAGACAACCTCAAATAGAGATTGTTTCATGCCACTGTAGAGATGGTTTTAATGTGTGCTGACACTGCTTGGACATTAACTAAAACCCTCAAGTCTAAGCTTGATGGAACCTACACTTGGATGCCAAGAGCTATACTTAATATCTCATAAATCCCAGCTCTATGGACCCATCCCATACTCACTATACTTAGTCAATTGCATTATTTAATCCACAGTTGGAGATTTTGAATTTAGAGCTGTCCTAACTAGACAAGCTGCCATCTGAAGCTATAGGACCCAGTCTGTCCTGCTATTTACCCATAGCTAAGGTGGGAGAAGAGAGGGTATTAGTGTATGTAAGTGAATTTGAACTCAGCTCTCTGATTTCTCAGTCTGAGCCACTATTCAGTGCTCTACTTTGCCTCCTGACCAAGAAGCCCCTGAAAAAAATGTGGTAGTGGGTAGGGGGATTAGTTTGGATTGTGAACTTTTTAGCACTCCACAGTAATTTTATTCTGTCAGTAATGTTTACCTTAATTCCTATTACATTTCTATAGTAAATTATTTACAATGATTATTTATAGCAAAATCATTGGCAATGTTTTTACTTTATACATTTAGTAAAAACTATGCCTAACTAAATGCCTTTCACAATTTTCCAAGCATTTCTATAGTCTTTCATGTCTTTACACTATTATGCCTTAATTTCTAAAATTTGAAATCCCTTTTTCTCTTGATTTTCGAACAGCATACAGATCGAATGCCCAATACTTTTTTTAAAATAAATTTTAGGTCAGTTAGCCATAATATATACAAGGCCAAACCTTTTCTATATATATTAGATTTAAATGCAACTGGCCTTAAAATACAACAGCAACTGCTTTTTTCTTTCTTGACGGCAAGAATTAACAATATGAGCTGCAATAGTTATAATTTTTTTTAATTGCTGTAAGCAAGGCAATAATGCCACTGAGACAAAGGGGGTTATATGAGTGAAAGAGAATGAGAAAATTTCATTGGGAAGAAGTGAGGAAAAGGACAATAATGAAACAGGGTTCAGGAAGACAGAAGATGGCGATTGATATTGCATTTAAACTTTTGAAGACTGTAGGTAGCAGGGAAGCAAGAAATCCCAATGGAATTCCACAGTTGAAAATGCGAGAAAAGAGACGTTTGCATCTAGCTAGCTCAACAGTAAAACGGTGAGACCTAGTTACCAATCTAGTACCATACTTAAATTCATGCAGTTGAGACACTAAAGGAAAAAAAGCACATCAGAATAGTTGACATGAAAATATTTGAAGTAAAGACAGAAGGAAGACACATCATGTCAGGATCAATCACATTACAGGGGCTTCTTTAAATTTTATCAAGAATCTCAAGATATATATTTTTTATAAAACAAAAAGCTACTAAAAATCATTCTAATTTCTATTTGAAATATACCAGTATTTTGCTTTATGAAATTAGAAAATTGGAAAATCTAATCCTTTAGCTTTCAAATGAAGCTAAAAAAAGAAAGCTTCAAGAAAGATTTTTCATTTATGAAAATGCATTTAAATCTTAATTATACTGAATTATAGGAGGTGCCTTATATATATATATATATATATATATATATATATATATATATATATATATGTTGGGGTGCACCCACCTTCTCATCAGAATGGACTGATCTCTCTACTACTAATAGGACAGTACTATAGAGTTCTAGAGAGATCAGGTGACCATCACACTTCCGTCTCTCTACCAGAAGATACAGTTGGACTTTATATTCTTTCTTATTGTGACTGACTAACCTGCGTTCATTTGACTACTAATCTCTCTGTTGTAAATACCTCTTCGAATATATTAGGTTGGTGCAAAAATAATTTCGTTTTCTCACATAGTAACATATGTTAGAAAACGAAATTATTTTTGCACCAACCTAATACCAGTATTTTTCCCTATGTATGTGTTTGTCCTTATTTCAATACACTCACGCGGAAACACTCAACATCTCAACAATATATATATATAAAATCATGAGAGTGAATTAAAGTCTTCACTTATTTAATAAATCTATTGATATCAAACATATATACAACAAGAAAAGAATTGTATGAAATCACGATCTGATTGTAGAAGTATTGCTGGGTACATGTCTCCACATCTCTGGATTGAAAGCCAAAGTAGTATTCATTTATGCATAGAGTGTCTTGGATAAGTAGACTTGACAGAGTTCATCCCTCTTCAGGTTAAACCACAAGCCAGTATCCTCCAACTTGAAACAATATCTAGTGTGGCAAGACTTTGGTTCTTTCTTCCACAGGGAAGTGGCACTAAAGATGAGTCTTGGGTACCCTCAAAGTGTTACCTTATACCAGACTAAGCTGAGCTTTGTAAATATCTATAACAACACTTGAACAAAAATTTATAATCTACTAGTTTTAACACACGAAAAAAAAAATTGATTTTTCTGATGATCTTAATTCTTAAGTTAATGATTAAATAAGCCCATGGCGAGTTCTATGACAATAAAACACCCACAGAAATTCCTGTATCACATCATTAAATATTTCAGCTTAACAATTTGAATAAAATATTGCAATAACAATAATGCTGGTTGTTATTTTAAGAAGTGGGTACAAATGAAAAGATTTGAAGTTGACAACTTTTCCCATTATAATAAAAAAGCTGCTAAACACTTATCTCCCCTGCTTTCTTTCATTTTTCTCACTTAAAGACCAAGTAGTGTCTTTTTACCTCTTTAGTCCATTATTTATGAGGCATTGGCAGGGCATAACAGTCGTGCGAAGTAATAAAAGATGGGACAAGCACAATTATATTAGGGTTATAAAAGTCAAAGCCATCATCATTGATTTGGACAGGACAAAATACATTTCAGCACCTGTAATCTAGTTTTCTATGATCATTTAATAGTACCAGCCAAATATACATTCTATGAACAGAAGAATGCTTAATTCTCTAAAATTTCTGTATAAACAACATTTTCAGCAAAACATCTATTTTCTAAATTTCTTTTTATTATTATGCTAAGTTCACTTGAATATGCTACTCCGGACATAGCTACATAAAGCTGACCATGAGAGAATCTTTTGAATAATTTTCTAATGTTTTTATTATCATTATTATTATTATTAATAATAATAAATTTCAGCAAACTTGCTATTTTTTCACCTGTTTAAATAATTTGGTACAGTTTTAAGAAAATCTAATTAAATAGATTATTTTGGCTTATTCAAAGAATTCAATAATTTTTTTCAGCTTCATTTAATTTGTAGTAATATGAAACAGCAGATGACAACAATGCTTATAATAAATGCAGCAGCTGAGTTCAAATTCAAGTCAGATTGGTTACATTCACTTACACACAAATACCCTTGAGAAAGGTATGTACCTATCTCTTCTCCCACCTCCAGCTTTAGGGTGAAGAGCAGGACAAACTAGGTCCTATAGCCTTGCTTGGCAACCAGTCTATAACAGAAGGAAAGGGCAACTTTTCTGACTGGTCAGTAATGAATTGAAAGAGACATGATTGGCCAAACATGTATCACATATGGTATTTAACAGACTGAAGTTTTATAAATCATGACTGAATTTTGAAAGAAAAATATAAATTATTTCTATACAAACAGGATTTATTTTTTAAAACTATCAAAAGAAACATTGCTTATATATGGCAATTTTGAAAATCAAAGATAATTAACACAGAATAAATATTTATTAAATATGCTTTTAAAAATTGTTATACAAATTAAATAATTTGACTAATGGTGATAACGCCATGAGATAACTAATGGTGATAATGTCATGATGGTAACATCATGATACGAGGGAAAGTTAAAAATTACCTGCATTATTATACGTTATGGCAAAAGTTTGGATAATTTTTGACTTACTATCATTCATATATATGAATATATATATATATATATATATATATAATAAATTGTTCATGTGTTAGCAGTATAGACTGGTGTTCTGTTCTACTGATATAAGCTGGAGACACACAGACAACATTTAGCCTTATGGGAATTTATAAAAGATGTGAAGCAGGTTGCCAGGCTGAATTACAAGAAGTGAATTGGCCAACATCCGACATAAAACATAAACAAAATAGAAAAGGTTTATTATACAAAAACTTACCTTTAATGTTATTTTTATCATTTTCTAAAACCATGTTGCAGTCCTTGACAGAAGCATCCCAATTATGCAACTTCAAATCTATGCAAAACAAATAAAAAACCGATGAAGACATACTGGAATTCAGTTAAATTATCATAATCATTATTCATTTTTGACTAGTATTTCTTCATTTAGCTTGCTTTATTTACACTTGTAGTAATATTATCTTGAATTTTTATTAGATGAAGCATTGTCAACCATTACTCATTTTGATTAGTATTTCTTTCATCTTCATTTTGCTTGCTTTGTTTATACTTGTATTATCTTTATAATCTAATTTTTATTAGATGAAGTATTGTTAGCCATCTTCAACTATTTTTACATCACAACTACTTACACTGTCATTATGGCTGTTAGTAAACAGCACAAGGTGGAAATAATAATAATAATAAAAAAGGTCTTGGATTCAAAATATAAAACTGCTTGACAGCCTCTGGTGACTGAAAGCAAGACCCAAAGATGAACAAAATTAAAAGGTATTATCTGAGGATGGTAAATTTGGAGGTTACAGAGGACATGGTTAAGAAAAATGTCTAGGATTTGTGAAATGTGTTCTTTAGTTAGTCAGCTGTGATCAAAATATTAGACTACTTTTTTTTTTAATCATTTCACCCCAAGTAAGGCAATACAGCTACTAAAACACACAGGATTACTGAACATGAAAGAATATAACGAAAAGAAAGACATTATTAAGGAGTGAGATCAATAATAGAAAAAGAATCAAGAAGACAGTAGATAACGATTGACACTGCATTTTATTTTTTGAAGATCAAAGTAACCTGGAAAGCAAGGAGCCAGAACAGAGTTCCACAAGCAAGAAGTGTGATAGAAGAAACTTTTAGCATAGAAGTTACAGTTATATCTAGTCATTTCAACTGTAAAACAATGAGACCTTGCCACCCATCTCATACCGCCCTTAAATTCATAAAATCTTAGTACCATAGTGCATCAGAAAAATTACTATGAAAGTGTTAAATAGCAGAATACCATTTTTAGGGGGAAGTGTAGCTCAGCTCTGACTTCCAGGGTCAGATGTGAGACATAAGGAAGTGGATTTTGATTGGCTGAGCTAGCATGGGAATGATAAAGGTTTTTCAGCGAGTTGTTTCTTGACTGTCAAGCTATATAAACATGTTCTCTTTTGTGTCTGAACCTCCCGCCCACACACACTGGATGGTTAGTACATGTCAACATTAATAAAAGTATCTAAGTTAAAATTCTCAGTGTTGAGGTCTTTAATTGTCAAACTGAAATGATTGGCAATCGCCGGCCGAGAGAAAAAGCTGAGCTGAAATCATTCACTGCTGTCAATATGCAACAAAAATATTTAGAGAAAAGATAAAGGGACACTATATTACAGTGGTGTGAAAGTGACTGAAGCCAAGATGTCAGGTTAGAACCAATAACATTGCAAATTCTTTGGATTTTTATCCAGAATCTCTAAATATATTGGAGGAACACCAGGCCATATATGGTAACAATATTCAAAGCATGGATAAATGGTAGACTTATAAATATCTAAGACTGATTCTAGAGAAAAAAAATGTCTAGCACGACAGTGAACCAACTTTCCTATCAGCAGAGCTAGCAATTAATTCAACATAATTGTCACACTTCATCAAGGATTGCTACAAGATAAAATGTGGGAACTGCTTGTGCTGGAGGAATGTTCTGATCTAAAGCCAGAGACCATCTTCTCATTTTAACGTGAGACTAATTATTGCTGACTTAGAAAGCACATGAAAGAAAATCATATATGTAAAATTTGCTATATTTATGGGAGAGGTGTGCTTGATATCACAGATATAGTGTTTGTAGAAATAAACAGTGTGGACATGGTCTGACAATTGGTTGAAGCATGAAACTGCACTTCACTATCCTTTGTTGATTTCCCTGTTCACACTATCTCTGATATTGAACTCTTCATGCACACATCTTTTGTTAGATATACCAGGCAAGGAAGATTTAATTAATTTTTTTTTATTTAGTTTTTCCCACCATCTTTGTTTTTCCATTTGGTAGGAGTAAGGGAGTACAAAAATTTTCCATAATTTTCATTGTCCCAAGCACTTTCAACCACTTCTTTAACCATTTTTCAAGGGGTTTTTGTTTTTGCTCATGTTTTGACTGTTGAGTGCAGTTGGAATTCAAAACAGTGAAAACATGAGAAAAAACTAACAATACCAATAATAAAACCTCTGTACTTCCTTACTCTTACCAAATGGAAAAACATGAGAATGCTGGAAAAACTAAATAAAAAATTAATTAAATCTTATTTGTCTGCCATTTTTAAAGAGAGAAATTAAAAGAAAGGTTGATGGCCAAATATACATAGATACATACATAAATATATATATATTATATATGTAAAAGACAATAGGAAAACTGTAATAGTTACTGACACGTTTCATCCGACATCGGCAACCATTACAGTTTTCCTATTGTCTTTTACATTTATAAATATTGTCTTTTTCTACAGGTTAACTCCGAGAAATTTTTCATTATATATATATATATATATATATATATATATATATATAGATATTACATTACATTACACAATTTGGATAAACCAGCTCAGAGACAGAGACACATCAATATGTAAAATCTCTGTATCTGAAAACTGGCAGTTGTGATCAGCAATACATTTACATATGGAAAAAAAAACAAAAAAAACAAAGAGATCAATTTTCATCTCACAAAACAAAACTTTTTGTCCCTGTCTTTTGTTTTGAAATAAGAGGTCTCACAGGTGATAGGAAATATGAGATTATCTTTGCTGTTCCAATATATTTTTTTATTTTTACCTACACCTCTTTTCTCAGCTGTCCCTATCACTCTTGAAGTGGAAGTGATATTCCAATAACTCATTGACTAGAGAGAATCCAAATCTATGAGTACTTACTAACTTCTCCCACATGCCAACAATTCATCTTCACAACTAAAAGTACTACCAATGAGAATGTGACAATAATGTCACCAAAAGTGACAGTAGATTTGGATTGGAGACAATAACAGTTTGATTTGGCTAATATGAAAAAAAAAACAACAGGGTCAAACAGAACAAGAAGCAGCAGAGACAGACATGTCAGTTGTGACATAAAATCAGCAGTTGGAAGAACAGTATTCTGGATGCAAGACCAAAAAATGTGGGGAAACATTCACCAATGAGCAGGTAGGTAGAGACTCTTTCTTGCAGATTTTAAAAACAGATTGTGCTCTTGAGTGAGGCACCACTCAGTTTTGCTTATGTAATAATAATAATAAACTATTATCCAGAGGATTTGTTTCTTCAAGATCTCTGAGTATACCTGAAACCAGATAGTACCATATATATATATATATATATATATATATATATATATATATATATATTTATTACTCTACTGTACCTAAGATATAATTAGCTACAATTAGAGATTAACAACAATAACTAATAATAAAGTAGAAAAATTATAACAGTATACTGTAATAAAGGTTATCTGATGGAGAGAAGATTCATTCCTACTGTGGATCTTATTACACACAATAAGAGATTAATAACAACAATAAATAATAATAATAATATATCATAATAATACACTGTAAGCAACCTCAGTAATTTTTTTTTTTCTTTTCTTATTAAGCTGCAAATTTTTACCTTTTCACTGAAAAGAAGTGGTTTCTCATTGGCCTATCTGAATTGACAGTATCATTACTCTTCTACATCAAGACCATTATGAATTAATACATATGAAATGTTTATGCCCTTGTGCAAATTAATTAAAACAAAATGAATAATTCCGTTATTATTTATATTCCTATTTTTCCAATGAAACATGACCCAATGCATATGTTAGTACTTTGCATGTCCATTCCTCAAACTCATTCCTTGCAGATTGACCACAGATTTTTGATTGGACTTAAAACAGGAGATTTTCCGGGCCAGTCTATAGTACTTTGACTGGCTCACTGGTAAGGCTTGCAGCATTACAATTTTTGTACACTTCCTTGGAGTAATGTCCATCAGAGAAGGGCTGTATGACAACTAATTGACAGTTGAGACAATAGTGTCTAGGCATGATAAAAATCTGATACAATCACAGATGGCACAATATTATTGAAGGCCAAACAAATTTCATCATACACCCCAAAAATAGATTCCTATTATTGCATACCACTGCAAATGACCTAATCTGAGGAAAAAATAGAAATTGATTACACCCTGTCACTTTAAAGCTAACCGTATGGCGAAAAAAAAGTAAACTAAATTAATTGCACAAGGGTGTATTTCTGAGGTTTAATACTCGTAATTGAAACTGTAGATAATGGTGAACAACTGTACATATGTATAAAATGTTCATAGAAGTCTTTGTGGTGTGAGTTCTTTGATCTTACTTGTTGGTTGTCTATCTCTTCATATATGGACTTTTGGAGTTGGGTTTTTTGCCCTTTTGTAGAACCCTCTAACATCTCAGCAAAGTAGACTGAAAGAGATTAACATTACTGTTTGTTTTCCTTTAGTTTATGTCTATAACACCCACTAACAGACAGCAAACATTGTGAGCCACGCACTGAGGACAGCAAAATCAAATACAGAATTTCAACTATCTGGGTCATTTATTAAAAGACAGCAGAAATTGTAATCCAGAAATAAGACTACTGAAAGATTCCTTTCAGAAGCTCAGCAAAGAATGCTGAACACTAACATCAAATCTTCTACATAAGATGTAAGAGAACACAGTTATATAACTGTAGGTTGAAGTGATAATAAGGGGTACAATGCAAAGAAACACAAGAGTACTTGGATGGTGGCACTTTCACCAAGTGGACGATAATACAAATAACATGCAGGACAATTTGGCAGGGGGGGGACACTTTTCCCTAAAAGGAAATGACTAGCACTAGAACAAACACTTAAAGAGAAAGTAACTAAAACTGATATCAATTCTTCTCCCCATCTGCCAGACTGCATGCATTTTTTATTGACAGAAATAGAAAAACAGCCAGCAGAAGCCTGGATGTAACAGGTTTCAAAACATGTGTCATATTTCAGCCTGGTTTTTTTCTCTTTTTCTTTTCCCTCAGTTAATATGCACAAACATGATTTGGTGCCTTTCTCGCAGCTGAGTTCATGAGGTTTTGCCATAACCTAAAATTTAAGTCACTGCCTTTACATCACAGTGATCCTTCCTTATCAGCAGTTTCAGTTACTCACTGCCAATCCTTTGAAACCATTCTTAAAAAGAAAGAGCGCAAAAATGTCAGCATGTTGGATTTGCTAAAGAGAAACCATAAAACATTTCTTTTAATTGAAATGGTTCAGTTGTTTTTGTTTAGCGGCATATGAACACCTCTATGGGTTATTTAATGCCAAAATTTTATATGCAATTTCAGATATGCTTATATAATTTTATACTTTCAGGGCAAATGTATGGTTTTTTGAGATGTTGTTCAGAGATAAAAAAAATTTATTGCTGGTAATTTTATAATAAAAATATATTTTTATACTTAGTGAGCCACCAAACAAAAGTCAAAACACTATTTTCCCATAGCTGGGATTCTAACAGGTGCTACCACCTTGGGACAGATTTGGTTTGGTTTGTTTTACAGCATATCAACCTCAGTGGGTTATTTAATGCTGAAATATTTTTTTTATTGCTGCTAATAATTTGTTGTGCCAAAAATCTATTTCTGGTAATAATTTTTCCTTCAAAAATGTATTGCTGGTAATATTTTTTTTTCAAAAACATATTGTTGGTAATAGTCTTTTTTTTGTTCAAAAATTTATTGCTGATAATAATTTTTTTTTTTTACAAAGTATTTCTGGTATTAAAACCTATTTTTACACTTACATAGTGTTTTGACCCCAGTTTGGGAGTTAACTATTTGCCTATAGCTGGGACCCTAACAGGTGCTACCACCCTGGGTCAGGGTAGACCTGGGAACACTAGCAATAAAGAGGTAATTCCATGCTCCTCAAAACCTCCTGATAAGAGGCCTTGTTGTTGGACATAGTTTATCATCTTACCCAGGACGCGGATGTAGAGACCTGAGAACAACAGAAGTTAAGAGGTGGTTTCACGCTCCTCAAAACCTCTCATCTCTTGATCAGAGACCTTACCGCCAGATGTAGTTTATCATCATACCCAGGACTTAATTGAAATCATGAAAAAAGAAAAAAGTTTTATCCTGAGGTTGTTAAGATCTATAGCAAGAACGAATCTTCCATCTGTCATAACTTTGTTACTGTATATTGTTAGAATTGTCCTATTTTAGAGGTACAGTGGAGTAATGGATAGCAGCTTGGAGTCAGTAATTGGAAAGCCAAGTTTGAATTACATTCACTTACATGCTAATGTGGTGAAATAGGACCAGGAAATTAACTTACTAAGAGGCCATGATATCTTGCCTACCCAGTTGGAACTGCCATTTGCAATTTAGGTAAAGCACATGCATAGTTCTAGCTTTTTTAAAACTATTGCTAATTTTCATGTGTGGTCAAAAACCTGAATAAAAAGGTGAGCCACACAGACGAGCAGGGGATTATCTACAGGACTTTGACCTGTTCTGGTTGGGGCTCACAGCGATGAACTAAAGCTAGTATTCTCAGGGAAGGAAAGAAATCCATCTTCTCTCCAGCTATCAGTAAATAGGATAGATTAGGACCTATAACCTTGGTTGGTGATCATTCTAGAAGGAAAACTCTGAATTCAAACCAGCCTGGAGTCTGTCTTGGTCATGCAACGCTACTGCTGCTCTGGCTGCAGTAGATGTGATATCCCTACAACCCTAGGCGTTATGGGATTTGTGACTGTTGTCAATCTCTAAAATTGTGTCTAGAAAGATCTATGATAAGAACAAATCTTCTATTCATCACATAACTTTTATATACAGTTTTATAATGGTTCTATTTTATTGTTAGTTATTGTTTTTAATCTCTTATTGTGCCTAATAAGGTCTATGGTAAGTGAGATATAATAGATCCTCAACATGATTACCTTAGAAGACATATGAAGTAGTAAAATGGGCTGTGAATAATTTTATTTGTATCTGAATTACAGCAGTTTTCTTTCTTTTTTTATGACTACATAGATAATAAATTTGACACAGAAATATTTTTGAAGCAACTACTTGCTGACCAAAAGGAAATAGATAAAAACTTTTAGGATCAAGTTTCACTTAACCAGAATGGAGTTTTGATCACAGGCTTATATAGGAGAGTCCTAATTAGAGTGAGTAGAGAAAGGAGCCATCCATCCAAACAGTCACATCAATAGCAGTTGTTCAGCAGAAGTAAGAAAAATAGACAAAGGGACCTAATTGCTACCTACATACCACCACCACCACAGAGTGAATGTTATATTTGATTGGAAATTTGGCCAGTGAATAAACAGACAAATTATTGAAAAGAGGATTTATATTTTCATTCTTTCTTTGGCATTAACTTCACTTTGGTTCCCTTGCGAAAGTGCAACAGACCTTTTCCAGTTTTTGTGCAAATTGTCCATTCAGTGAAAGACAGAGACAGTTTACATGTATATGCAAACATATGTATGAATCTTCCCTCTGCCACATAACTTTTATTATAGTACATTGCTATAATTGTTCTATTATTAGTTATTGATATTAATCTCTTATTGTGTCTAATAAGATCTATGGAAAGAACAAATCTTCTGTCATATAACTTTTATTACAATATATTGTTACAATTGTTCTATGTTATTGTCAGTTGTTATTAATCTCTTATTGCCTCTAATCATTGTCAGCTTTATCTTGTGTCTAAGAATTTAATTTCTTCTTTTCTGATCACTTCCTTTATGATGATGACATTGATGACTAAGTAGACCAATTCTTGCATGGAAGAATTGATGGTATTGACTACATGATGGTGTTGGTTGAGGACAAGGTTGATTTTGTCAAGCTTTTCTCTTTTGTCAATTGACTTCTTTCTTTTTCTCTTCTGGTGGCTTTGAAGGTTTTAACTTCAGTGATGATGGAACATCACCAGTTGTTATGGTCTCAAGCTTTAAATGATTTAGGCTCAAGTTAAGTAGATTTCAGTGTTGTTTTGAGTTGGTCTTTTTTATCTTCAAAGAGGGTAAACCTGTGGTCCTTTCCCTGAAGTGAAAACTTTGATTCTTCCATTCTTGCTAAATGTCCTGACCATCAAAGACAGTGTTTCATGATCACTGTGTGTGTGTGTGTGTGTATGTATGTATATATATTATTTCCTACCAGATAACCTCAAAAGAGTATATGTACATAAGTAATAAGAAATCAATGTAGGTGTATATATCATCATAGGCTTTATCTTGCATCTAAGAATTTAATTTATTCTTTGCTAATTGCTTCCTTTATGATGATGACATTGATGACTAAGTAGACCAATTCTTGCATGGAAAAGTTGATGACATTGAATACATGGTAATGTTGGACAAGAACAAGGTTGATTTTGTCAAGCCTTTCTCTCTTATCGTTTGATTTCTTTTCTCTTCAGGTAGCTTTAAAGATTTTAGCTCTGATGGAACAATGCCAGTTGGTATGGTCTTAGATTTTCATTTCAAATGATTTAGGCTCAAGTCTGGTGCCTTTCAGTGTCGTTTTGAGTTCGTTGTTGTATATTCTGTACCAGGCTAAGCATGACCAACACCTAAAGATCCCAACAGTGTAACAAGGGGATGATGATTACAACAGATCTCAACGGTTGAACAAGTGGATTAAGAGGGTTACATATAATAGACATGCTACAGAAGGCACCACTGGAAATTATAACAGAGTTAGTGGCAGTCCATTGCAGTTTCATAACCGGATCCTGTATGGCTTATTCCATATGTGCCACAGAGGAAGGTCAGGAAATCAAGTTTGGGTCACTTCCTGGTAAGTTGTGGTCCACCTTAAAGAATTTCACACCATTTGCACTTTTTTTTCTATTCTAATTTTCTTTGCATCTAATAGAATCTAGAAGAAGAATGAATCTTCTATCCATCACATTATTACAGTCTATTGTTATAATTGTTCTATTTTATTATTATTTATAAAGCAGTATATATATATATATATATATATATATATATAGGGTTTAGTATGAACTGGAGTTTCAGGCATGCACAGGAGGCCTTGATAAGATAAGAAGTAATGTTCTCAGATATGCTGAATGCAGTCCAAAACTATGTGAATATACCACATTTACATATTTTGTTATCTCTCTTTGTGTGAGCCATTTTCTGCTTATACACTTCATTTAAATTAAAACTGATGGATACAATAGAGACAAAAGATAACAAGTGGAAAAATGTTACTTACAGACAAGGGAACGATTGTTGTAGACAACATCTGAGGGGCAAATTGATAAACTTCGGTTATAATAAATTACAGCTTCATTATAATCTCCACTTCTGAAGGCCTGTGCACAAAAAAAAAAAAAAAGGAAAAATTATGGCAAACATTTCAAATGGACATCAGTTTTAGAGTGATGGTCACAACAGATGGGCTAAATAAAAATAAAATAAGATGTTAATTTTAAAGTAAGTCATAAAAATTAAAATGCAGTTGACCAAGTTTATCTCCCTTGAAACTCATATATAAATAATTTCAGAATGGATCATAAAAAAACTGATAATTTTTTTTTAAAACTTGTTGACAATGGTGTGAACATATGCTCAGGTCCCCTCAAACAATATTTCAATGACTGGTCAGCTTCTGCTTCACACTGTGGTTCATTTCCAATTTGCATTGGTGTAAGCAAAATTAGAGAAGGTCCCAGTGTATGTTCAAGAAAGAAAATGAAAGGAAATTATTATTTAGGGAACAAAATTTCAAATACGGCCATCTTGAGATCATGTCTTGCTAAAAAAGACAGGGAATCTGTTGGCTCCAATAAAAAGTTCTTTATTCAAGGATTAACCTAACACTATCTCAGGGTTAGGTAAATGACACTTGGAACATCTTCACTGCTACTTCTATCTTCTCTGACAATGGACAAACAGATCAGATCTTCCCTTCAGCCAGCAGGAATTCTGTCTCCATCTGATTTTACATTTCTTCTGATTAACCAAAGTTGACTGTCCTTATTAAGAATGTGGCCAGACTATATAAGCCCAGAATTTCCTATCTTCAAGTTGAGTGTCACTTGGTCCAAAAAGTTATTTATTTATTCATTCATTCATTTCTCTTAATTCTGGAGATCAGGTAGTTGCTTTGAAACGCACATCTTCATTTTACTACTATTTGTCTCCAGGCCCAGATAAAATCATTTACAGTCCACTTAACTATGCGAGTATCTTAACCAATCAAACCTATTGTGTCACATATGGCATCAGGTTTCCCCAAGGAGTTCAAAAAATAGAATTTGAATGAATTTTTTTAACCTATTACAGACTTAAGTGCACAATGTTGAGTCAGCAAGAACCAATCACACAGAAAAAAGTAATTAGGCTCTCTCTTATTTAGAATGTGAGATGATATACAAAGTGGTATAGAAACCATCTCAGTATGACCAACTTCTTTTAATCTGACTAGAAAGAAAAGGACATGGAAAAGACCAGGGAGGAAAAAAGGATATGGAAGAGACCTGGTATGAAAAAAGGACTTTAAAAAATAAATAAATGAATAAATAAGAGATATGGTAAACATCTGGAAAGAAAAAGATGTGGAAGAAAGGAACTTGGAAGAAAAAGACATGGTAGGATATTAACTCACCTCATTTCCTTTGTCTTTCTCACGTGCGGCCATGACCTGTTTTGTGTCTTCCAGTGTGTCTACAACGAGAATATAAAAATTCCCATTCATATAAAAAACTAAAAATTTTAAAATTTTAGGTTTTTGGAAACCATTTATAAAAAGAAAACATTCCTCAAATTTAATATAAAAAATCTTAATTTAAAACAGAAAAGAAAAAAAGATCAAAAGTAATTTCTGAACCATTAAATTGACACAGAATTAATAGTGGTCTGCTTTTTGACCTGAAAAAGATATATATGAGGATGGATCAGTAAGTTTGTAGCCTGTCACACTTGTTAGCTGAGTTTTGATCTGAAATTTTCACTGTATTATGTTCAGTCATTATTCTGATTAATATTTACAACTGAATAACATTAATATACAAAGAAAGCAATTATGCCAAAAAATAAATATGCTTTGTAAAATAAAGGATTTTTTTATCTTTAGGCTATGGACTTATTGACTTGTGGAGTGAAGACAGAAATAAACAGTAAAACAGTCAAACACCAAATGCCAAAAAAACAGTTTCAGGGTCGAATCCTTCCAGTTAATAAATTAATCATTTGAAAATAAATATTTAATATTTTTCAACCAAAAGACCATGTTCCAGCCAACAATAAAACAAAACATGCTTCATGATCACTTTGAAAGCTATATAAGCAAAGTTTCTAGACCAAACAAGCCAGTAAGGAGAAGGGATGGTAAATTACAACAGTTCATAATGGCTTAGCTTAAAAGAAATTTCCTTACTCATTCACCCATCTACATCACCAAGCTACATGGTACTTACACTCTCCTTCTCACTTTCTCAATTGCCTCTTTTTCTCACACATATACATGAAGAAATCACATTTCTTTTCATCTTAAACAACTACAAAGACTGTAAAACACTCATACGCATTATGAAAAATTTAGTTTTACAAACAATAAAATAAAAATATTTTATATTTTTATATTTAAAAACCTTTCTTGCATTTTTCTTTGTTGTGTATTGACTAAAATCCATAAAAGAGAAACCAACTGATACCAAAAGTCAGTTCAGGCCTATATAAAAGCCAGGATTTTGAATGCTGATTTTCTAGACAGGTATTACTTGTCTGATCAAGACTTTCATATGGATGTCATTCATGGTGTCAAACCTGTTCATAAATATCTAAACTGCCAACTGTATACACCTACTTGGTTAAAAAAAGCTTTGAGAAAGTGAAGCCTGTTACTTGAAGAGAAAATAATGACATAAGCCATTGATATTTCACACTACTTTAGGATGGAAACCTCCCATCAATAATGGAAAGAGCAATAACAATTACTGGACTTGAAAACCCTATTTTGCTGAAAATTTTTTTAAGAGAAAGCTTTTAGAAATTTCAACCTAAAGTAGTACTAGCTGCTTAATCAATGAATGCAAAATGTTTCCTTATAGGGAAATAGTTAATATTAACATTAGCATTATCTTTCCTGTTTCTTTGATTGTGTGTTGTACAGAGTAAATATTAAGAAAGAGCAAACTGAATCTTGGACATTTTACAAGGGTGGGTCAACAAGTTCATAGCTTGAAATTTAGCA
Organism: Acanthosepion lycidas; assembly: GCA_963932145.1. Lineage (NCBI taxonomy): Eukaryota > Metazoa > Mollusca > Cephalopoda > Sepiida > Sepiidae > Acanthosepion > Acanthosepion lycidas. The sequence continues at coordinate 49,280,279 of OZ010613.1, read as the reverse complement.
GAATTTTGTTCTGAAATTATCAGTGTATAATGCTCAATATATATGACAGAGAAGTGAATTAACAAGGAATGAGATTATGTTGAAAAATAAATGCTTGTTGTGTTAATCAAATGCTTTTATTCATCATTAAGCTACATTTGTTAATGTACCTATATATTCCCCACTGAATTAAGTGCATTAACAGGGAAGTACATTATATTGAGAAATAAATACTTATTGTCTATATTCCAACATATATATATCACCTGAACAAGGATGGAGTATACAACAGCCAAAACATCGTGAATATGACAGTAAAATTGAGGACAATCATCCAAATGATGTAAATAAGTACCTATGATGTAAAATAAATACTTTTTTTTTATCATCAAACTATTGATTCCTTAGCAAAATGTATCAAAAGTCAATGTTCAGATGTTTGCATTCTGAATGTTGATTTTCCCTTTAAGCAGGCTTTCGCCACTTGGAAAATTACTATAACACAGCCACATCCCAGCCAGATATTTCTCCCTTACCTCATTATTCCCTAAAAACCACATGAACAATGTGACTGGATTCAAAGCTACTTCTGTTTGTGAAGTTACAGTCATCATAAAACTCTTAAAAATGTAAACCATCATGCAAGCTTACACTCCCAGTTTGCATTGTGATGCCAAAACAAGCAGAGGAAAAAAGAAACAGCAGAAACAGAAAAAAAAGGAAGAAAAACAGCAACAAAAACAGCAAAAAAATAAATAAATAAAAAGAAGCAAAAAAAAAAGAAGCAAAATAGAAGAAAAAGAAAACAAAACAGAAAATTGAAGAAAAAACAGTAAAAAGAAGAAAAAACACAAAAAAGAAGAAAAACTGAAACAAGCAAAAAACAGCAAAAACACAAACAAAAAACAGCAATAAATAAATAAAAAACAAAAAAGTAAAAAACAGCAAAAAAGAAAAAAAACAGCAAAAACAGAAAAAAGAAAAAACAGCTAAAAAACAAAAAAAGCAAAAAAGCAAAACAGCAAAAAAAAAAAACAAAAAAAAAACCTAGCCACCCCTACAAAAAAAAAAAAAAAAAAACCAGCAAAAAACAAAAGAAAAAAAAAGAAAAGAAAAAGAGCAAAAAAAAAAAAAAGAAAAAAAGAAAAATACCCAGCAAAAACAAAAAACAGCAAAAAATAGTCCCCAAGCCCCTCCCCAAAGAGCAAAAAATGAACACAAAAGAGCAAAAAAAAAAAAAAAAAAAAAAAAAAAATAGAGAATGGTGATGACCAACAATAGACATTGAAGGCTGATGAAATAAAATGAGGTTAAACTCGGTAAATAACAAGAGAAATAATTGGAAAAACTTACCTGGTTTGACAGTGACTGTTTCAGATATATTGGAATTTGTATTTTTGCTTTTTTTCTTCTCTTCTGCTTTTTCATCAGTTCCTTTAAGTTCTTTTTCAATATCAAATCTGCAAATAGACATTTTGTGTTACTTAATTATTAAGATAACATATGCTCCTGAAAAACTTGTTTAAAAATTTATTAAATTCATAACTGAAGAGAACTCAAGATCAGAAATAAAGCATTTATAGATAAATAAATAATTTTATAAATTATAGATTTTTTTTAAATTCCAGAATATCACCAATCAAAATTTATTGAGCATTTTTTTTGCCCATAATCTGTTGCTTTTTTGTTTTTTTAGATTTACATTATTCTTAGTATACTTGAATACTATGAGGGGGTACTAAAAATTTTTCAGTTCAGTTTTAGAAAAAAAAAAAAAAAAAAAAATATGTTTGGTCATTTTTGGAAGCAGGTTGGACCAAAATTTTGACAGCACCTCTCTTGTACAAGTATCTGCTTAATGTTCATTTGCATAATCCCACTACATGTGAATCCATGGGAGATAAATTGAATGTGTCTCAGGATGACTGATAAATCTCGTCCGAGTGCAAATCTATTAAAAATGTAGCAGACAAGACAAGCATTTAGAGCAAGCCATGTCTTACATCTTGAGCATTTCTTGTGCCTGTTGACAAAGTCCGCCTTCTGACCAGTTTGATTATTTTGCTTTGTTGTAGCGAATGATTCCTGGCAGATTTCCATTCATTTGCAACCTATTTCCATTCAAATTTAATCTTTTGGCAACATGTCAAATGTACCTACTTTCAGTTTTCATTTTCTTTTTATATTCTCATTGTATCCTGATCAAACCTCCTGAATGAATGTTTGTTATTAACTTACAAAACTGTCAGTTATTAATATCACAACAATTTAGTAAACACAATTTTCAAGTGTAATAAGCCAAAAAGTTGTGTATATATTTCATTAAACCCATTTTATCTGTCATAGAAACTTCCTGATTTAATTTACTCCTTTTGTCTCCATTTGATTTATGTAATGCTAATATGGTGTATCATTGGAATTGTACAATAGGCAGCAGTGTCACCAGAAATAATCATCCTACACTGATTGTTGTTTTTATGATTTATCAACCTTTCAGGTTAATTAAAGCCAGAAAACATTCTTAGATTCTAAGAAGTTGTTTTTTTGTTTTTTTTTGAGATAGTAATGATTTACTGATACAAGTTCTAATAATTAACCTATATGCCTTTCCAAAGAGTGTGCATAAGTGAATATAATGAACCTGACTGGAGTTGGAACTTGGCCCTATGATTTCTAAATCTGATCCATTATCCATTACACCCTCTGCACATCCAAACTTACAGCAGCTGGTATTCCCAAACATTCACCCATCTTAGTATGGACCAGCCTTGACATTGCTTAACTTTGATGATCTTACAAGAACTGGTGTTTCATTGTGATATGGCCCTAAACAATGTATGACATTCAGATAAAAATTCCAATTTCATGGAATTATTATTGATATAATTATTATAATTCCATAATCTAATTATTATTATAAAGTTGGTTCACTGTGTTATGCTGGACAATATTTCTCTCTAGAATTTATCCTACATATCTAAGATTACCATTCAACCATGCTTAGAATATTGCTGCCACATATGGTCCACTACTCCTGCTATTTATCTAGAACTCCTTGATAAAATCCAAAGAAGAATCAGCAATATTATTGGTCCTGATCTGGCATCTCAGTTCAGTTATTTCTCATGATTGTAAAATTGCCTCCCTGTGCCTTTTCTATAAATACATGGTAATCGTTTGGATGAACTCTTCACTATGGTTCCTAGACTTTTAAAATTTAAGTGTAGTACTAGAATGGTGACAAGGTCTGATCAATTTAGAGTTGAGTTGGCTTCATGTAACTATATAATCTATGCTAACATTTTCTTTTTTTGCATCTCTCGTTTGTGGAACTCCCTTCCAGCTCAATGCTTTCCAGTCAACTTTAAACATAAAAAAATTAAATGCAATGTCAATTGCGATCTACTGTCTTCCTGATTACTCTTTTTGTCCATCGCCATTAGTAATGTTTCTGTCTCTAATTCTTTCACACCCAGTAACCCCTTGTATCTTAGTAGCTTTACTGCCTTGCTAGTGGTGAACTCAATTAAAAACAAATTTAAAAAAAAACAAAAAACAATTAACACATTTATAGATACTGTAAGTGCTAATAAATCAAAATATTCTTTCAAAAATTTGAAACTATGTCTCTCATTTCATGCATATATGTAGATGTGTCAACATCAACAAAGCTCAGTCTGATGAAATCCTAACAGATGAAATATGTCACAAATTTTTTTTCCAATTTGTCATACTATATATATATATATATATATATATATATATATATATATATATATGATGAAAGTGGAGTCCTTAGAAATCCATAGGTAATAAATTATTTCATGGTATCAGATCGACCCCAAATCTTCAGACCAAGAATTGAAAACAACAGTTCATTTTTTATATATATATATATATGGACTGTTGTTTTCAATGAACGAGAGCTAAACAGCCTATTCGACCCATGATGTACTACTTGTGTTTGGGCCTTCAATCTATGTACAGGACAAGGAAGAGCACCCCTTGTGAAAGCTGCAGAAATATTAGCACAGTATTCATTACTCTGCCTTGTAATACATAGATGTTCATTGAATGACTTCTCAAAAGTTGTAATGCTTTTATGCATATTCTACTACACTTGAGGCAATCAGAAGTCCCAAAGGATAACAATACAATTTAAGATTAATGTGAGATATTATGTTTATTATATATATCATTTCACTTAAGTCTATATATGAACATGGACTTGATACCACAGAATGTATATACTGATTTGAAAAAGCACAGACATTTTCCTTATTTTTCCTTTTGGTTCCTTACAACCAACAGTTCTTCAGAATGAAACCATTGGCATAAATAAGACAAGGCACAAGATAATATTCACGGAAAAGCAAAAATAGTAAATGTGGAGGGGAAACTTAGGAACATGACTAAAAACAATTTATTAGTAAAATAATGCATGAATACAAATTATTAAATGTTCCAAGAGAGTATTTGTTGTAACCTAGGGAAGGTAGGTTGGTAATGAACGATAACACATATAAGATTCGCTAGGGACATGTAGAAGTAGTCAACTGCTAGAAGTGAGTCAAGTGAATTCCACAACGAATCTCCAACTCTAGACCACGTACAGTATTCGCAACTATATTTACGGGAATGGGGGCAAACCCATTATCATCCATAGGTATGCCATAACAGTATTAAAAAGAAAAAAAAATGTTACTCACAACCCTCCAACTAAACATAATGAGCAAATAAAATGCTCTTTTTGCTTATACAGACCTGGTTTCTTAATATAAACTGCCTCAAGAACCTTTAAATGGTGAGCGAATCAGGCCCTATGTAAAACTGAAAAAATCATCATCATACTTATCAGCAGGCTTCGTGTTATCTGACAGATGCTAACCTATTGCTGAGTCATGTACAGATTGTGTTTTCCTGAAAGAATGACTGTATTTACCTGATCTTATAGAAGTAAGAACATATTGACCAATTTGGGTTTCTTGCTTCTGATTGGTCTGTCCCATGTATTCAGTATTACACCAACATTTAAACTTATACACAATAGAACTATTTTGAAAGTTGGACAAATGATCTTTGACGAAAGAGGGAAACACCAAATGGGTCTCAAAAACAACATGCAACCTGATAGTTAAAAAATCTGATGTAATACACGCCAACACCCTGTCAGCGAGTATTTGACACTTCCTACCTAGCCACAGTAGTTTCAAATAAGTAGGACTAAGAGTAGGAGGGACCAAAAACTACTGCTTTGAAATGTTTGATCTTATGTTCAATAACACATTTGATGACATTATTAGGAAAAACATTGTCAATAAAAAACAATGAATTTTCTTAACTTCCTGTCAAGGGTACAAAAAGAGTAAATCATGAACATGCAATAGTCTAAGATAGATATCAGGTTACTTTTATGGGACTTAAGAACAAATGAATTTCAGTTAGTGTACAGACCAGTGAACGTAGGTTTGCAATAAACACTGGTAATAAACAAACCATCTTCATGTTCTACAAAAGTGTTTAGAAAAGGCAAAGTACAATCATTATCCACTTCCATAATGAATTGCAAGGATGAGCTGGGTGTGAAAAGCCATAGTGTCATTGATGAAATCAAAGATGGAGAACATGTCATCAACATAATGCAAATATACATTGGATTTATGGCATTTTTCATACAAAAAGCTCTCATAGAAACCAACAAAAATGTTGGCCAATACTGGACCCAGAGTACTGCCAATCAAGACCCAATCAAGACCCCATCAATTTAGGAATACATAATATTATCAAAAGTAAATTCAACCCAGTCTGTTGCTAAATGCATAAACTCCCAAAACAGCACCTGGAATTAAAGCAAGACCAAGGTAACCCCTATAGAGATCAACAGGACAAATTTGCAAGATGTCTTTGTATACAAACTCACAATATCAAATGACACTAAAAGTTTGTTCTTAGAACAAATTTCTAATAAAATTAGAAAACTTAAATGAGTTGGAGATACAGTAAGTGGAGAATGGATCAGAAACAGGTTGGGGTTTTTCAGCCAACCATTTGGCCAGTTCACATTGTACAGAACCTAACAGAGACAAAAATAGGCGAAGAGGTACATTGTCCTTTTATATATATATATATATATATATATATATATATATATATATATATATAAATATATATATAGCACAGTAGTGTAACGTTACTGGCTCACAGGAAGTAGTATGCAGTGAACTGCTCATGGGTAATAGCTGTAGCTAATTATTGTCTTTGTGACTTCCTCTGTAAATGAATCATCTCATCTCCCTGTCCCAAAAAGGTTTTATCCACTCATTTTCCCTGGTACTTCTTCTGGGAGCTTTTGTCTCCTCTCTATCTTCCTCCCTTTCCCTAAGAGATTGTCTAGATATTGTTCTTTTTTCATAGGAGTATTCCTTCAATGATTGCTAGTCTACACACAATCTACATTGCTCTCAATTTCACTGTCATGTTTGACTTGCTTTAACATGACACTTTCACCTTTATTACTTTCAGACTCGCTGTACATTTCTTCGTCCCTATTGTGTTGCAATCTAACTTGTTCTGCATGCACTAATATCTCATTTCCATTGTTTTTTATTATCACAGTGTTCTGTCCACTTTGCATGATGAATCTTAACTCTTGTAGATTAGATTCACTATTCTTTTTATACAACACTTTTTCGTTGGTGGCATAAGAAATGGTCAATGGGGCTTTAATTTGTTTACCCATGAGGGCGGATGAGCTTTTTGATCTTCCAGCATGCAGAAAGATTGAAAAGCTCAATTTTTATTCTGAGGTACTTCAACTTTTAATATTTTTGTCAATTAACAATTGGTCTGGTGATAAGCCTTCGTTAGTAATGGAATATCCTAAAAATGACATTTTTTTTTAGTGTTATGCACACATTTTTTCTGTTAATTGTTAATCCTGCATTTTTTAACTTATTCAAAACCATACTGGTGTTCCATTTTAGTTCTTTGTTGTTAATAGCACCAACACAAATGTCATCTTGGTAGCATCTTGTATTTTTTTATATTACTACCAATAAATTGCTCTATAGCTCTTTGAATAAAAAACAAAAAAAAAATGCACTTGCAGTTTTAATTCCATACAGCATTCTTTTCCATCTTAATACGTTTATTGGGATGTTTATTGTTGTGACTTCTTTAAAGTCTTCATCAATGCTGACTTTAGATCAATTTTAGAAAATATTTTCATGCCTGCAAGGGAGTTCAAAGCCCATTCTTATTGTGTTGGCTATGCCCAATGTTTGTCCAATTGCTCTGATCGATTTTCCTTCTTTTCTCAGCTACAAAATGGCTTGCTTTTTTCTCATATTTTCATGTTGGTTTATCCTTTTAACAAAGTAAGTTATCATGGAAGCAAGGAAACAGAAGAGAGTTCCACAGGCGGGAAGTGTGAGAAAAGAAACTGTTAGAATAGAAGTGGCAGTTTCATCTAACAATTCAACAGTAAATGGGTTGGACCTAAATGCCAATCTAGTAGCAAACTTAACCTCATGTAGACCATGCACCTGGGAGAAAAGCTAGTCAGAGCAGTTGTCATGAAAATATTTGTAGAAAAGACAGTGGGAATCCATGTCACATTGGGGAGAAAGAAACTGGAGCTGAGATGCCAAGTCAGGATTGATTACATTGCAGATCCTTCTTTGGATTTTGTCAAGAACCTCAAGATGAGTAGCAGGAGCACCAGACAAGATATGGCAACAGTATTCAATGCATGGATGAATGGTAGATTTGTAAATGTGTAAGACAAGAAAAATCTTCTGGCACAACACAGTGACCCAACTTTCTTTGCAGTAGATGCAGCTTTGATTTGATTTAGTTGTTTCACTTCAAGCCAGTTGAAAATGTAAGGCTAAGAAGCCTCAGTGTGTTGCTTTCCATGAGTCTAGCATCAGCCCTGGAGCTTATGTAGAAGACCAGTGTGTCAAACCCTGTCAAATGACTGAGATATCAAGAGCTACAGTTCAGGCTTCACCATTATTATCAAGAGCTTGATATACATATTAAGTGATGGCCGTTAACACATCAGTGGTAGATCTGGCAAAACAGAAGCCATATTATTTGTCAGAGAGTAGGTCATGAGAGGTAAGGTGCCTAGCCACTTCAGCATTGATTAAAGCCTTGAATACTTTGCTGAAAAGCAGTAGGAGTAATAAAGTGATAGGAGCCAGAAGGTTCTCCAGAGTTTTTAAAAACAGCAACTACAGAGGAGGGCTTCCAACAAGCTGCAAAGCAGGAAGCAATAATTCTAGTCTGGAGAGGCCTGGAACCAGCTCAGGAGCACATTTCTCTAGTTTGATGGCTGGGATACCATCATCTCCACTTGCCTTATGGGAGTCTAATTCAGAAATGATGTCTGTGATCAGTGACAGGGTTATATGCATATCACTCAGTAGGATCTTTGTTCTATTGTGGAAAATCTGATGTGAGTACTCCAAAGGTAGTCAAGTGCAGAGTTGGAAGACAATTTCTGAGCAAGGCATTTAACCTTGTTTGCTGAAAACGTCAGGACTTCGAAATAGTGTTTTGCTTAAATTTATTAAATATGCATGTGTATGTGTGTGTATATATAAATATATATATATATATATATATATATATATATATATATATATATATATATATATATATATATTAAATAATTTACATTTAATGAAACCTAATACCCCACATGGATGGCCTTTCACCTCCTAAGGAAAAATTCCTTACTGAGGCTTTTTAGCACAAAAAAGTTTTTGAAACTTTTTTGTGTTTTGTTTTTAAAAATTTTTTTTGTGTTGAAATGCCTCAGTAAGGAATTTTTTTCTTAGGAGGTGAAATGACCATCCATATAAGGTATTGGGTTTCATTAAATGTAAATTATCTATATATGCTCTATAATAAATATATTGAGATCTCTTTGTGAATCAGTTTTAATATTATTAGAGTTCACTTGGATTATTTACCCACAAATTTTTACCTATATAATAAAAAGGCTTAAACATTAATATTCCATGGTCATAATTTATTCCATTGGAATCGTAAATACGATCCAATTCATCAGACCTACAAATTCAAAAAGAAAACAGAAAAGAACAACTCCAGAAATAAAAATAGAATTTAGAGAGAGTGTAAGTATGAGAGTGTGGGACGAATGTTAGTGCTAAAGAGAGGGGTAACATACGAGGGAAGGTGGGAGATTAAAACTTAAGAGAGAGGGTTTTTTTAACTAGAGGTGAGTGGAAGGGGAAAATATGAATGTTGTCGGATGTCTAATACATTAAAGATACATTTCGTGGTGACACCACAGACGATCTGTTAAAGATGAGGGAGGGAGGGAGAGAAAAGGAAAAAAGTGGTGGTGGAGAGAGATGGGGCAGGGTAAATTAAAATTGAAGGACATTTACTGAAAGGGCCACTGTGTAATTGAGAAAATTTGACAAAAATAATATCGACTACAGGTTACAAATCAAATATAAACATATAAAGAATAAATATAATGATTATCTAATCTAGCAAGGACCTATATTTTTATGTTCAAAACACATGCGAAGAAGTTCTATATAGGTTATACCAAAGGGCCATTTAAGAAACTTTCGTATAATCTCACTTCCAGTTTCAGGGTGGAAAAATGTGGATACAATACAAAATTGGCAGATCACATTTGGAATTTAAAGCATGAACATGGCAAAAGCCAAAGCATAAAGTGGAGTATTTTAAAAATAGTCAAAGTGAGCAGAACAAGTGGTAGAAGTTGTAGGCTGTGCCAAGAAGAGAAGCTGGCTATAGCAACTTATAAGAACAGCACTATGTTGTTAAATAGCAGAACTGAAATAATGTCCAGGTGAAGATATAAGTAAAAACATTCTCAATCTCTGTGACCCCAGATAAAGAATATTTTTCTTTTTTTTTTACACCTCCTCCCCTTCTCACCTTCCAGTGCCATAGCTGTATTGTATTACAAACGCTTATTGCCTGCCACCTGAAGAGACCTGATGGTCGAAACCAAGATTGTGCGCAGTTATATAAGGTGTTTTTGTTCCTTTATTATATATATATATATATATATATATATATATATACACATATATATATATTATATAAATTTTGTCTTTGGCCAAGACAGAGTATAAAAATGAACTAGATATACCTGATCTTGAGAAATACAAATTCAAAGTTTACTGTATTAAAAGGGTCATATTATGGGTTGCCCTGATACCTTTGTGGTAGATAAGGCCATGACTGTTTTTGTTTTGTCCCTCACTTATACATGTCAGCCACCACCTTAAGTCATATTTTGCTGTTGTGATGCTGAAAGGGCCAAAGTGAATTTTTTGTAAAATGAAAAAATAAAAAAATGCCTTAAAGATAAAAATTCAGTTTTTAAACAAAATTACAGCCACTCTTAAAAAAGAAAAAAATATATTGCAAATGTCATTCTTGCAGAGATCATTGTTCATTTGATAAATGGAAAAATAAACAAATCATGCCTATGTCCTTTCGGGATCTTTTAGAATCCTACAGACTATATTTGCCTTTGTAACAAAATGAATAAATACAATCTACCAAATTTGTCTTTTATGCAAAAATAAATAAATGAAAATAACAATCAAGGTTTTTTCCCTGCCCAACCATCAATACTGTCAAAACTTCAATAAGTAGAATACATAGTCTTTTAAGAAACATTCAGCTGCAAAAAAGGTTTTTGTTTTTTATCAGTTGAGTTTTACAGACATAAAGTTTATCATTATATCTATTTTTTAAATAATTAATCTTCTAAGCAATAAAAGATTGTAAATATTTCAACCTCAAAAAATTTGTATAACATTCAAATGTGCACATTAAAAAAAATGAATAATTCAATCCACAGCAAAAAATTTAGTTTAAAAACAGGATTCAGAATTCATTCAGAATGGATGGATACAAAATTTAACAAAATTAGAGTAGTTAATCTTTAATATATATATATATATATATATATATATATATATATATATATACACACACACACAGGGTGTAACAGCAAAATTGTCTAAATCATGTAACAGCATAATTGCCCATCCCACAAAATATTTAATATCTAAAAAAAAAACCAAAAAAAAAACCACTAAACTAATTGTTTCTTTTTTCCAGGTTTTCAGATAAGATGATTAGCCATCTTGACACCATTTGTCATAAGAATCACTGAAAAACCCTTTTAGTTATTCCGCTAGAAAGAGAACAGGTTAAAATCATTTTGTGTCAGGCCCAGTCTTCTCACATGAGCAATGGTGAGAGGAAAAAAATCATTCAGGCCTTCAGTAATGGTACCAGCATTCAATACTCTGACTTCCATCTTCAAATTCCATTTAAGAACCATCAAGAGAACAGTGAATAAATTTAAAAAAGAGGGAACAGTAGAGAGGAAAACTGGATCAGGAGATCACAACAGGAAGAGGAATCATCATTTCAACTTAGAACTAAACAAATCAATTAGAAAAGATCCAACTCAACCCATAAGACGTTTGGCACATGAGAGAGGAGTTTCAACTATGACAGTCCAAAGAGCAGTGGAGAAAAAAAAAAAAAGACTTGAAAATGAAATCGTATGTGAAACTTGTGAGGAACCTTGTTACTCCAGGACAGAAAGTTAGGTTAGATAGGGCGAAGATCATCTTGAATTAGTTGGAACAATGATCCTGGAATAATATATATATATATATATATATATATATATATATATATATATATATATATAGATTTGAACTTAATTTCAATCCTTCATGAGCTTCTCATCCTTAGCTATGATTAATTAATGATGAATGTGCCATTTTCATTTATGATCAATTTCATCACCATTCTTCTGTTTATCGTGGAAAGTAATTATACATACTTAATGTTCAAAGTAGAGTTCAATAGTGCTATAAAAATCCTCTAAAATTCCAGTAAGATATCTTTAATCATTTCCAAGATACAACGGTTTAAAGCTTAATCTAACAAATAGACAATTTGTTTTTTTTGTTTTTTTTTACACCCAGTACATATTACTTCAAACGTTATTTTTAGTGGATACCAGTGTTTGAAATAAACGACCCATTTTTATTTTTAAAAGTATGGCTACTATAGACATAATACACACTGTTTAAAATAAAAATGAGGTGTCTACTTCAAATACCAGTATCCATGAAAAATTTTGAAGTAATAAAAATGTTGGATTAAAATTAATCCATTAATCTTTTAGAAATATATCCAAGTGGACACTGAGGTCAACACCAAACAGACAGCAACAGTCTGTCTCATGCAATTTTCAAGTCATATATATATATATACACACACACACACAAACACAATAAATAACAGAACAACCACACAAGGTAAAAATAAAGAAAATTCCATTAGGAATAATACATCAACTAAAAAAATATTCTTTTAATATTAAACTGTACAGACAAATGAGTTGATCCAAAAGTTTTCAGCATTTTTGACAGAATCTTTCAAAATGATCGGTACAATCCAGTGAGGGGTGAAAATAGGGCGGCATTAAAACTAAATAACATTTTTATGTAGAGCAAGAAAAGACAGACAAGTGTTTAAAGAATGACAGGTTACAAATGTTAGTGTGATACTAACAACACAGGTAGAATGAGTCAGAGCTTGAATTAAGAAAAGCACCAGATGTTATATAATAAACCTATAAGCATGAAAGCCTAATAATCACTCTTACAAAAGTATGGCTGGCAGGACTTAATATAAATTGTTTCTAAAACCCTAAGATAAAAATTAGTGAGTCTTCTTCAGTACCAAGAACAGTTTGGTTATTGAACCAGGCACAGTTGTATTAACATAACTATGCAATTATCCAAATTGTTCTTCCAAATATTGGCTGCGTGTTGATTATGATTAAATCTAGCCAATTCAACTGCAAAATGATGAGACCTTGCTGCCAATCTAGTACTGCACTTAAATTCATAAAGTCAAGGTACTATAGATTAAAGTTCAAACTAACAAAAACATCAATGACATGATGTAAGGGTCTCAATAGCCAAAGTAGTAGTGAATGCATCAACATGTTTATCCGATATTTTCATATTTGTCAGTTTTCAAGTTTTAATATTCTTCCAGAATGTTTCTCGTTTTTTAGAGTTTGACTTTTCTTTTCATAAATTTAAACCATTCCAGACACATGCTTGCACCTACTGCATCATTACCAGAAGTTTCAGTGATCCACTGCTCCCCTCTTGCATATCCCCCAAGATTACACACAGATGACACAGTACTGATAGCAGACACAGAAAAGAAATTACAAAACCTCCGACAGAAGGTAGCAAAAGAGAGCGAGAAGAAGGGATTCAACTACAGAATGCATGGTCATTAGTAAAAGGATGAGCCTGAAATGCGATTTGCAAGTCGGGGACACTAAAATCAAGCAGAAGTTTAAATATCTGGGAAGTGCAACACTGAAATCTATAGACATATTGGGATGGCCAAGGATGCATTCCAAAAGATGGGCAGAGTATTGTGAGGCAGGAGGATTTCTTTGGTAACAAAGAAAAGAGTACTGAGCTGTTACATGACATCTGTCCTCCTGTATGACACCGAATGTTGGACAGTCTCCTCAAAGGTGAAGAAGACACTCGTGGCAACAGAGATATGGTTCTACAGAAGGATGTTAAGGATATCATGGATTGAACGTGTGAGCAATGATGAGGTCTTGCAGAGGATGCAAACAAGGAGGAAGCTTATACTTAACATTAGGAAGAGGCAACTGAAGTTTCTGGGACACGTAATGAGAAAGGAGGGCCTGGAGAATTTGATACTCACAGGTTGAATAGAGGAAAAGGGAGACAAGGGAAAGCAACACATGAAATACCTGGTGGGCTTAAGTAAGTGGACAGAACATGGCAGAGGGATGAAACTTATTGAGCGCTACAAGGGACAGAGGGAGGTGAAGAGCCATGATCGCCAACATCCTGAAAGGGCATGGCATATAAAAAGAAAGAACAGTATTGAATGTATATTGGAAATCCAGCCACTATTTTTCTCAAAAAGTAAAATTATCACTTTTCCAAAACAATGAAGTACATAAATATAGGAGCAATAAAGATTTTAGTAAACTTCAAAGATAATTTCAAGATTTCCTGAACATGGTGACATGTTGTGCTGGAAACTTTTGCATCAACTTATAATTCAGTTCTGTTTAGCATTACTTGATAAAAAAAAAAAAATAAAAAAGATTAAAATCATTTATTGGGATTTTTTCAGCATGCCACAAATATGATTTTAAAAATAAGCTTTAAAATTAATATTACTTACTGTTTATATGACATGTGATATCATGAGCAGGATTTAAAAAAAATACATTATATCTACAAGATGGTGCTAAAAGTTCTTGGCCTAACTGACTTCCTAAAAGCTAAGCAAATAACCATATATTAGATTTCTTTCTTCAAATCTCTTCTTAGCTGAGTTAGGAACTTTTCACCATTTATTCATATAATGATAGAGAAAATACTAAAAGCATTCATAAAAATTCACTGCAAATAAATCTACTATAGAATTACATTGAAAATTACTCCACTATGGAAATGCATTGAAAATTATTTTATTACAGAAATGAATTGAAAATTATTTTACTATGGAATTTGCATTGGAAATTATTCCACTACAGAATTGCAATGGAAATTATTTCACTATAGATTTGCACTGAATATAGGAAGAAAATGAGTCACTACCAACACCAAGGTTCAAGCGTGACACTCTGGACTTATGAATATATGTTTTCCACCAGGTGTATAAATAGCAGTGTCAGGCTACTGACTGGAGTGACTATTGAGTGAAACTATCCAGTTGAATTAGTGTGAATTATTGTGTGTCAATGATTTGGGTTTTGATTTAGGATTTACTGGACGTTAAGCCAAGCCGTGCTACTAACAAGGTATTCATTAAAATGGTTAATTATTTTTGGTTGACTTTTACTTCTTTGTTTTTGTTAAGTATTTATTTGCAGTTGTAATTAAATACAGTTTTATCTTAACATTAAAGTCTTGAGTTATATTTAATTATTAACTGTACATCACAAAAATTATTTTACTATAGATTTGCATTGAATATTATCTTACTATAGAAATGAATTGAAAATTATCTTACTATAGAAATGAATTGAAAATTATCTTACTATAGAAATGAATTGAAAATTATCTTACTATAGAAATGAATTGAAAATTATCTTACTATAGAAATGAATTGAAAATTATCTTACTATAGAAATGTATTGAAAATTATCTTAATACTAGCTATTTATAACCTGTGGTATCAAGTGTAGGATTTATTATTATGTACGAACATAATAGGAAATAAGTGAAGATTATGAAGATATGCAGGATATATAATGGTTGACCCTAGACTGAATAAGTCTACTGAATAAGATTGTTGTCATTAGAGCAGTATCTTTTTGTAGGTTTGTTCTACAATGTAGAGTTCTTGGGAAAAAGCTGTCCAAGTGGAACTTCCTTCTTACTAATGGAAGATGAAGGGAGGGAAGACAATTCAAACCTGTATATACAGCATGGCAGGTTCTAGCTGTAAAGGCCTGAACAGATCAAACTAAGAAATGTACTTCATCTGAATATTTTCCATGGAAATAGTGAGCTAGTAGTGAGAGACTGGCAACATTTTGTCAGCGGAAAAGGGGGATGTGAGGTTGAAAATAATTCATCACCCACAAGGCTGTGTAAAAGATTTTGAACTATCTCAACTTAGGGAAAAGATAAGAGGAAAGTCTGTCTAGAAAGTATCCAACCATTTTATATTAATGAAAAAAAATACCTTACTTAGGGCAATGGCTCATTAGTCCACTTTCAGGGCAATTTGAGTTTGGATGCTAGGGGTGGGGGAAACAGACTTGGGTTACGCAATATTTTGCAGAAATCCTACACAGGATATCATTGTGAATGCGACAGCCACACAGTATACATGGTCACACAATGACATCTCACATCAGAGAAAAAATGTCTATTCAAACATGTGCAGTAAGGTCCCCTCTGATTAGTTATCCCATTACATCAAAGACAGACAAATGCTTCTTGAAATATTAAAAATGCTTGGACAGTCAGATCTTATATGGATTACATTGAATGGGTATCAAATGAGGAATTGTTTATTTTTATGGCTAACTGCTCTTCATATGACAAATTAAACCTCAAATTTAAAAACTAGCATACAAAGAGGAGAAAATACATTGCCTCAACTGAAAGTTGTGTAAGACTTAAATTAATTCAAGTTAGTTTGTCATTATCAAATTAATAGTTTTTATGAAGGGAATCACAAAAGCAGTCAGATGCATTTGATTGTGGAAACATAACATACAGTGACGAAGAACTGGAATTGGTCTCTGACAGATCCACGCTGTTGTGTAGAAGAAGGAAGAATTAAGCTTTTCAGCAGAACAAGCAGGAGAACACTACATGTAAAATGAAATTATTTTTATTCAATTTTTTTTTAAATGTTTCTTCATAAATAATAAACATTTTGACAATAAAATTTTGTTTTTATTAAGTTTGGAGTCTTTTTTCATCATGCTATTCTGTTTTGTCAGTGAACAAGTAGAGGTACCTAATTTTATCGTCAAAATTATTAATTAAATGTTATTATTAAGAGGAAAGACCAAAGTATTTTTTAATACTTTATTAAATTTTTTATTCCTTTCTAGCATGTTCGAAATTTTGGTTAAAAATTTTGTTTTTACATCACCAGTTGACATATTAGGTTGGTGCAAAAATAATGTCGTTTTCTCACATATGTTACTATGTGAGAAAACGACATTATTTTTGCACCAACCAAATAATATTTATGATTTGTGTTTTTTCACTATCAGGTGAAAATCACATTCATTTGGAAATTCTTGCAAAAATCAAATAATTGTCAGATTTTAATGAAACTTTCAGGATTTATTCACAAATGAACAAAATTATTTTTGAAAATTTTTTTTTTTTTTACATGTTACTCTCCCACCTACATACATAATTTCATGAAATTTTGAGAAATTAAATTTAAATCCCAAGATGTTTTATTAGTTAAAAGCAGGACTCCTTGGATAATTTAAATCATTGTTTTTTTGTTTTTTGTAAAATTGGACACCCAATTACTGAAAATCTGCTCTGAATTGTAAAATAAAAAATGCAATAAAACTATGACATTATTTTATTAGAAAAGCCTTTAATTCCTTTAACAAATAATATTTATTAAGGACGCTACTGTCTTAAGAAAAATTGTTTTTTGATGAATAATGAATTTTTACAAGAATTGCTTTCATTTTTTTAAAATTTTAAATTATAATAATTTACCTGTTTAAGTCTAGAGTTAATCGTTATCTTCCCCACCTAACTGTACCTTTTACTCGGTAACACTTTACCTCAAGTGGCCCCTGTGTGAACCTCACTGGAAAAAAAAAAAAAAAAAAAAAAATCTATATTACTTACTTGTCCCATTCTTTGTATCCTCGAGGCATCACAGGTTTTTTACTAACAGGAGGTGTTTTTTTTTTCTGTGAAAAGAGAAAAAAAATTTAATAGAAAGCCCAGAAAAATGATTTATAAAGACAAAACATTAAGTATTAATTAACATGTCCACTGCATACATACTTATACATCTTTACAAAACTTTCATTGTCTGACAATGTATATATGCAGTTTTAAGACATCATGAACTGTTGTGAAATGCACTAACTAAAGCCTAATGTTATTTCTGAACCAGCATAGACATATTGTAATTTTTTTTTTTTTTATACTCATTTCATCCTAAGCAAGGCAATAATGCCACTAGAATGCAAGGTGTTACCAGGTGTGAAAGAGAACAAGAAAACTTAGTGAAGAGAGGGTTCAGGAAGACAGAAGATGATGATTGGCATTGCATTTAAATTTTTGAAGATTGTAGGTGGCAATGAAGCAAAATATCAGAAGAGAGTTCCACAGATGAAAAAAAAAATTACAGTAAAATAGTGAGACCTAGTAGCCAATCTAGTAGCATGCTTAAATTCATGCAGTTGAGGTATCAAAGAGGAGAGCTCATCAGAGCAATTGCCATAAACATATTTGTAGAAAAGACAAAGAGAAGTCATGTCATATCTGTGAGAAAATAACTGAAGTCAAGATGCCAGGTCAGGATTGATTACATTACAGACCCTTCTTTGAATTTTGTCAAGAATCTCAAGATATACAATAGGTGCACCAGACCAGATATGGCAGCAATATTCAATGCATAGACAAATGGTAAATTTATAAATGTGCAAGATGGACTCTTACAAGAAAAAATGTCTGGCACAACACAGTTAACCAAATTTCCTAGCAGCAGACCTAGCAACTTATCCAATCTAATTATTCCATTTCATGTCAGTGGAAAATGTGAGCCCAAGAAGGTGCAAAGAGTTGCTCTTCTGACAGTTAGCCTCAGTCATGCTTATGGCAGACAGAAAAAGGTTCTTTATGGTGGTTAAATGAAAGCAGTTTTGTTTTGAAGCCATTAAAATTTATAAGCCATTCCTTGCCCCAGGTAACAACTGATTGGAGGTCCTTTTCAAGAGAAACTGCCAGTTCTACTTTGTCAAACCTGTCGGACTTGGTATTAAGACTATTTAACTATTAAATAAATAGTAGTGTCATTAGCATAAATTCCTAGTTGAACACTGGGAAGATCATTGATGAAGATAATTGTCAATGTAGATTCAAAGATAGAGCCTGTGGGACCCTTGCATTAATGTGAAGTGAACTAGAAGTGTGTTTTTCAACACGCCCTTCATTAAATGATTTTTTTGGAACAACTGGATTAAGTCAAATATTGGTCCAGAGACACAGTAGCTTTTGTGCTTGTGGAGAAGGTCAGCATGCCAAACCCTGCTGAACACCTTTGAGATTCTAGAGTCACAGCTGAACTTTTGCCATTCTTATCTAAAGCTTGATAGACAGATTCAGTGATAGATGTAAACATATTGGTGGTAGAACTGAAGAAATGGAATATAATAGGTTACATGGACAGCTAGCATTAAAAATGAAATGCAATGCATTTCTATAGTGAAATAATCACCAATAAATTTTTATCATAATATAATTTACAATACATTCTATATATGCTTTTAACATTTGTTTTATTTCTATATTTGTACACATACTGTTGACACAGAAAACATGGAGATATACCTAAAATATGTGAATCTTTTACTTTCAAACCATTCTGAAAAATTTGTATAAGGATTTACCTTAAATTCTATGCAGAAAAGTAAATTTTCTTCTTTTGGTTATAATGTGGTGAAGAGATCAGAATTGCAAATAACTTGTGAAATAGTCAACAAAGAAACCACAAGAACCTAAATATCTCTTACTATATGAATCTTGTCTCTCCAAAATAACTTTCGGACTAAGCATCAGTACAAAAAAAAAAAAAAAAAGCTTTGGGTGGCATTCAACAATAAGCATTATGACCTGAAATAAGCATTTTTTTTTTTTTTTTTTAGATTAAACACACCATACCATAAATATAATTTTTTTCTTTTTAATTAAATTTTATACAAGTGAATAGAGGAGTTCAGTTTACTAAGTAAATATATTGTAAATTGATCACACTACAGAAGCCAAAAAAATATGCTCATACAAGTTGATTTCTTAAAATTAAAAAAAGAAAAAAATATTGTAATCTAGAGTAAGTCAATAAACAGTGTTATATGAAAAACAAAGCATTCCAGATTCAAATTTAAAAAAAAATTAAAAAAGCACATAGCATGAGCATATTTTGTTTTGGCTTCTGTAGAGGGATCATTTTGCAATTAATTTATATAGCAAACTGTTTCTATCTATTACCTTTTCTAAAATTTAATTAAAAATGATTTTAATGATCCAGAGTTCTTAATCAATAGTAACATGAAAAGAACTTTTGAAAAAGAAAAATGATTCACTTCTGGTCACAGTGCCTATTGAAGACAAGTTCACATATAGAGGGAAGATTTTTGAGGCCTTTGATTGCATGGATTACTGGATCTATAAGCAAAAATATTCATAGTAACACAGAAATAGAAACTCACTCACCTCGCTTTTTTCACTCTCTGCTTTCAAATTATCTGGGCATCTGATTGGTGGTTTGTCCTGAGAATATATTTCTTTGGAAGCCATATTTTTTAGGGTGTCATCTAAGGTTGCCATATTAGCAGTCCAATTCTGAATGAAGTAAGATTGATTTTCTATTAATATTCATTTAAATAATAAAAAAGAAACACATGGGGCAAGTCATAATTTGTCTAGCAAAGATAAACCATAATCATTATAACAAGTATTTCTTTATGAGAGAATAAAGTATCATCTAGGATTGCCATCTTAATACTTCATAGCCAGATGCGCCCAAATGTACCTTCAAGCTGGATGTGCTTAAAGGCCAGGAATGCTTGAATGTGCTTGTAATCAAGTAGCACTGTATTTCAATATGCAACATTAACACCCGAGACATGATGAACTAGAGGTGCTAGAAATGTATCATTTTGTAGAAGTTGAGAGTACCAGCCATTATAGATATCTACAAAAGGTGTTGGAGAAGAAATTATCAAGAAGCACCAATTTAAATCAATATTAATAACAAATTAATCTGACCCCATTCTGGATTGAACTGGTTATGATTGACATCTCATAAGTAGTAATACCAAGAAAGCTAAATTTGGTATCATTTGAAAGAGAAATCAATTTGCTTTCATATAACATCTCCTTGTACTTGATTTTCAATGGCTTTTGAGATATGTTAATTTCATTAACATCACATATTCAGATTTTTCAAAAATTAACTGTCTATCTGAATACATGCACTTGAATCACATGTGCTCTTAGTTTAACTCTACACTTCTAACGTCTCTGCTTCATCTCTAAAATTTTATTTACTAATCTTTTTTTTCTGATTTAATCTCTTATTACCTAGTAATTGATTTGATATAATTTTTCCACTTCATATCATCAGAAAACATAAGCCTGAGAAGGTGAAACAAGTCACTCTCCTGGAGGTTAGCATCAGCCATGCTGATGAAAGGCAGAAAGGAATCTCTCAGATGATTAATACAAAACAGTTTTATTTTGAAGGCGTTAGAATTAACAAGCCATTCCTTGCCCTAGTTAACAGTTGATTTTAGGTCACTTTTGAGATCAGCTGCCAATCTGCCCTTATTGAACTGATCAGACTTACTTTGTTCTGTTTCTATTGGTTGTGTGAAACATCCCATGTATATTTCATGGCATCTGTGTGTATATGTAATAGTATACAAAGTTTAATAAATAAAATAAAACAAAAATATTTCTTAAATCTCTTGAAAATTATTACTTCTTAATGCATTATTAACATTATCACTAGTATTCTTAAGAAATCAGATACTTGGATAAGATAAAAAAGATCTAAGACTAAGTACCAAAACAAAGGAAAATCCAACATGCACTCACTGCACTTCCAAACCACTTACCGACCTCAATATAAACCCAGGAAAAACAGGACCTCACAGTCAGTCTTGTCTACCCTTTCAACAGCGTGTAGGACAGGCTGGTCCACTCCACTCTAACCCACCAAAGAACTAATCAAGATGGCTGCCTGTTACAAAGCAGGAGGATCTCTCTTTCTCTGTTTTAGCATACTGTGAGCTATGAAATCTGTTTCACCAACAACAAAGATACAAATTTGTTCTTAAGAAAATAAATGTTCTGAACATTGTCAAAGAGTGAAGGTAGTTAAAAAAAAAAGGTGTCATAGAAAAAAAAATCCTTTTTACGCTACACCTTATGGGGGCACATAAGTCCATGTTTAATTTTTGGAATGTAAATTTATGCATGATGTAATGGAATAACATGTCACCCCCATGAGTGACTACACTATAGGTAGTAACTACCTACAAATATCTGTAAGTCAACAGACTACAGAGTCTAGCTGTGACCTGTTCCAGCTAAACAGTCAAACTCTCTGCCTTTGGGCAGAGAGGAACCCGAACGAGGCTCTGCCAAAGAGCAGAGCCTCGTTCGTGGAGGTAGACTGCCCCTGAACCCGTTTATATGGGCTCGAAAGGGAATATTTTTGGCCGAGCCTATGGGCTCAGAGAACCCACGTTAAACCGGCCTTGTGCCACATGCAACCCTCGTGGGGGGGGTAGCTAAATATACTAGCTGGGATCTGTTGAATACCACTCAGACTTACGCAAGATCTACTGACCTTCCAATAGTAGCACTCAGTACTGGATTGACTTGCAATGACCTTGTGCATAACTGTTACCTTTATTCTTATTGTACTGGTTTTTTACAATAAACCTTTACTTATTTTATCCACTGTGTTTTTCAAGTATATATTCCTATTAGCATGGAATATAAAAAAGCATTTATTAAAAATTGGGCATAATATGACAAATTTTGGAGGTGAAATGTGTAATATTAGTTTATATCATTTGCAAATGTATGGCCCTTGTATTCTTTTTTTAAATGTATGTTTTCTGAATGTAGGTGATATAATGAAATGTGTTTACTTCATATTTATATTGATTATTTATTAATGTTCTTTCTCTGTATTTTCCGCATCATAGTATATATTCAAATTTTACTATGGTAACATTTTAAAATTGAAATTATGGTTGATTTTGTTTCTATGTGATACAAAGGAATTTAATGACTTATCTCAACACAGGTCCCTTCTGTGTTCATAAATGCAGGTTTTTAGATTTCTAGATGTCTCACCTATATATTTCTGATAGCAATGCAAGCAGTCTGTCTTATTATATATCCCAACCTCCAATGCATTTTTGATTCTAGAAATTTTGCTTACTAAATCTTTGGTTGACTTCAAGCTAATGGTTATAATTTTAGCATTTGAGATAAATGTTTTTCAAGTTCCTTAGACAAATAGTTTTCTTCTTGGATCAAGAATGAAATGATGGAGATAGTGAAGAAGTTCAAAGAAGAATCTTTAAGAAAATAATAAATAATACTTGAAGGTCTTCCTCGATATCCTTCCGTTCTTCTTTGTTGATATCGGACAGATTCAATAAAGGACACGGTTTTCTTAGGGCTCGGCTAAAAAAAAGAAAAAAAAAAGTAAGTGAAACATGTGTTGCTTATATTTTGCTGAGGAATTTCACACACATATATATGTATAGATCAAAATTCTCTAAAAATGTTCATTATATTTTATTCATCATCATGAGCCAAAGAATAAATAAAATTTATAAATCAATTAATAAAATTTAAATAAGTTTGATTTCAATTTTTTTTGTAACCAGCATAATCAGAACAAAACAGAGATGTGATAATCACAAACATAATCTTATGCTTGGCTCAGCACAATCATTCTATCTCCATTTACTTCAATCTGGCCTCATACCATACATAGTAAATTTTAAGGCAAGCATGCTTTCCCCGCTTGAAAGACTGGCTCAACACATTCTACCTTCCCAAGCCCATCTCCCTTCATAAGGCATTGTGTGGCTGAACTCACTTCTTAAAATCTCTCCAAATAACCAAACATTAGTTTTTTAATTTGGAAAGGCTTCTTGGTCATAGTGAAAGCACCCCCTCACAAATACTTAACCTTGCAGGTGAATAGAAGTCTTATAAATATGGTTTCTTAGATAAATAGACTTCACAAGTAATTCAGATAAACCTAATAAATTATAAACAAAGAAGTTTTAACTGTTCACTCATCCATGTTGTATTCTTATGTCAAGACATGATAAATACAATAAGTAAATAATTTGTCATAAATACCTTAGCAAATTTTTCTTCAGACTTAAATCTAAATTATTTTTAATAGGATTTAACACTATCATGCTACTATTTCTTTTCAGAGATCTAGGAAAAATGGCAACATTTCAAATGAAAGGGGAGCCAGAGGAAAGAGAATTGTTTACAACAGAATCAAAAACAATCTATTGCATGAAACAAGGACAGTGGCTGGCATTATTTCCAACTAGATCATACTGGAACCAAGGACTGCAACACTAATCCCAATTAAGTCAACCGAGTGCCAAAGGCTGTGGCATTATTACCAACAGGATCAAATTGGGAACCAAAGACTACAACTATTCTCAATTAAATCAAATGAGTGCTGAGTGCTGAGTACTGTGGCATTATTTCTAACAGGACGAAACAGGAGCCAAGGTCTGCAACACTATTATCAATTAAATCAATCAAATGCAGAGGACTACCTTTTTCGCCCCCAACATGATAAAATGGAGCCAAGGACTAACATTCAAAATTAAATAAAATGAAGCATGAGGACTGTGGATTTATTTCTAACAAGATCAGACTGGGAGCCATGGACTACAACTATTACCAATTAAGTCAGCAGAGTTCTAAGGACTGTGGTATTATTAGGTTGGTGCAAAAATAATGTCGTTTTCTCACATATGTTGCTATGTGAGAAAACGACATTATTTTTGCACCAACCTAATATTTCCAATAGGAACAAGTAGGAACCTAGGATTGCAACATTATTCTAAACTAAATCAAGTGAGTTCCAAGAAATGTGGCATTTTTACAAACCTTATCAAATAGGAGCCAAGGACTGCAATAATATTCTCAATTAAATCAAATGAGTGCCAAGGAGTGTGACATTATTTCCAACAGGATCAAATAGGAGCCAACAACTATGAAGCTATTGTTTCATTTTTAATAATCTTCTACACAATGTATTCATTCTTAATTTTCATTTTCACATCTTTTGTCCTCTAATAGGATGAAAATTTGTAATATCTGTCATTTTGCTGTATAGGTATAGACTGGTTGGTTAGTAATCATTCCTTGTCAGAGTTTGTTTTTGTCTGCAATCAAGCCTCTTTCTTCCTGTAATGATTGCTTCAATATTTGGTTTGTATTGAGATATTTCAGAAGGCTAATTACAATGAGATTTTATAGCCATCACTAGGAAAGCAAGAATAAAATAAATGCTGAATCATCCTCACATGACTGATTAATTCAGTTTGTGACATTCTAGCCTTTTGTTTTTAGATTGGAAAGTTATTTGTATATTTGTAATTAGAATTAAATCCATCATAAACTGTTTCAGATATATTTTTGGAAGGAAGAAAAAAATGATTCATTGGCAAATCTAATTTATACAATGTACCAAAGACCATCTACGGAAAAAAAAAAAAACAACAGTTTATCTGTCATGCCCCACTTTCTGCTTGTTTGCATTCCCTTGGATGAGGTCTTCTGACTAAGAATAAAGTGGTTTAAAATTTTGAACCTTATAACAGCTAGGGATCAAAGGCTTAGTAAGAACCTAAGCATTTACATTCATCAACCTGGACCATTAGGTAAGTGGCAGCAAATGTCCATGATTAAAACTAGGTATTTTTACAGATTTGTGATATCTAAGGTTTAAAAAGAAATATTAAAAATGAAAAATATTTCTTGAAACTTTTATTTTAGTTTTAATTTCAAGCTAATAGATTAAATTTCAAGCTATTAGGTTGGTGCAAAAATAATGATGTAATAATGTCGTTTTTTGACGTATTTTTAACGTCAAAAAACGACATTATTACGTCATTATTTTTGCACCAACCTAATAATAGATTAAATTTTGTTTAGAATTTTTTGATTTTAGCATGATTTTTACCTACCTATCATCAGAATGTAATTCTCTTCATTAAAAAAAAAATCTTTTAGAAATAAAATATACTTTTCTGAGACTTTATTTGAGGAATATTAGTTGATTTAAAGTACAAGTAATTTGATTTCAAACAAATATTATTTACTTTAAGTTTAAAATATCACAGAAATGCATTTTTATTTAAGCTGTTCAGGTGTTGACAGTATGATGACAGATGGATGTTTATCTAATATTCTATAGGAGGGGGTAGCTTTATACATAAACAAAGAAAAAAAAATAATTGATGAATATAACTTGAGTGCCTTTTATATATAATTTTTAAGTACTCAATTCTCTTATAAATTTAGGAAAATATTCTCCGTAATCTAATGTCATATTGAATTTTGTATATTTTGGCTTTAAATTTACTCTAGTTATCTCTATTATTTTATGATAATGCCATGTATGATCATCTGTATCTACAAAAATTGGCGCATGTATACACGTACAAAACAAAATTCTTTTAAAAATATTGGTTTGATGATTTGGACTAAGCTTTTCCATTTATGATTAGTAAGTAAGTATAATTTTTACTTAATAATATCATCTAAATGAGTGAAATTAATACAGAATTTTAAAAGATTTAAAACAAGTTACTCTAATCAAAACAAAAAAAAATGAAAACAATACTTGTAAAAATACATTATTGTCTTCAGAAAATTTTTTTTTTATGAATAGTGTCCTTAATATATCTTATTTCTAAAAGCAATTAAAAGCTTTTCTAATTAAAGAATGTCTTATTTTATTGCCATTTTTATTTTACAATATAGGGCAGATTTTTGGTAAATGGCGGTTCAGTTTGACAAAAAAAATTAATGATTTAAATTCTCCAAGGAGTCCTGCTTTTAGCTAATATAAATATGAATTTTAATTTCTCTAATTTTCATAAAATTAAATAAGTAGGGGGTAACAGATGCAAAAAAGAAAAAAAATGAAAAAAAGAAAAATATAACTACCAAGATTTTCTAAAATAAAAAAAAAGAATTTCATTCATTTGTGAAGAATTCCT